>CM056394.1:19556359-20157251 GCA_029718625.1 Synaphobranchus kaupii
GGCTCACCACCGGCCAGGAAATAGAGCCCCAAATGTGCAGTTTCGCTGCCCGCTCTGGACTGACACACCTCCCCCAGCGACTCTCCTCCCACTTCCGGCGCACGGCGAATCAATCAGGCTCAGGAGCGTGAAAATACATGCCGAAAATGTCACTTCGCCAATGCGCCAGCCGGAAAATAGAGCCCGTAAAGTGACCCATCCATATCTACTGCATATCTGGCAGCAGAGTGATGGTTTGAGGCTCATTTGATACCTCAGACCCTTGATGACTTACAGCCATTTCGCCAACCATGTATTCTATACTGTTCCAGCATAATTTACAGCAAAATCTAGTCCCATCCCCAATTCCCATTGACATCCATTCAAATGTAGAGAAGTTACAGCATCGCTTGTAAGAGTCTATCGGTAAGAGTCTTTTGATGTTGTTGGGTCACAGACATCAGGAAGTCATGGCATGTAAAGGATATGCGACCAAATATTAAAATTGTTTACTTTATTTTACATTATGTTAAACTGTCGAATATGTTTTGATGCCCGAAAATGGGGGGGGGGGGCTATAAAGTTCTATAATTTCTAAACAGTTCTTCCGATATGGATGAAAAGTCCCTCAACTTAAAACTGACAGTCTGCACTTGAAACGCATTGTCATTGTATCCGTTCAAACTCAAAGTGCTAAAGTACAGAACCAAAATAACAAAAAATGAGTCACTGGCCAATGAATTATGGTGCTCACTGTAAATGACGTCATAGCGCACCCAAAACGGACCCTGAGCGGACGTCCGCCTAAGCAGTCCGCGAAGCAGTCGTTTTGTCGTTTCACCTACAAGCGCACCTTCTGCGTACTGTAATCTTCTTCCATGAAGGACGCCGTTGTTCTTTGCAATTTGTGCGCAAAAATGATGGGAAATGCAGTCTACCAAGGGAGGTCGGTACACTCGACTATGAAAGGCAAAAGTCCAGCGGACATGTCTGCTCCCTGTTTTAAACACTTTGTAACCACCCTTATAGGATACATTATTTTTTTGGAAACAGTAAGAATGTATACAACGAGCATCTGGATTTTGATTTCACATAATCAATAGATGTCATGAGTATATGGTGACTAAAAGTTTATAAACACAAATAAATTAAAGCTTGACAGTCTGCACTTCAACCTCATTGTCATTGTATCCTTTCAAACTCAAAGTGCTAGAGTACAGAACCAAAATAACAAAGAATGTGTCACTGTCCAATGAATTATGGTGATCACTGTAGGTCTGCACGGACCCTGCAGACGCCCGTACGCATACGTTTTTCAGCGACTATGAATTGGCATTAAGTCTGTATGGGCTGGGGGCCTAATAATGGCAGACAAAAATGTTTAATGGAAGAACTGCCTCTAATGACAGAAGGGACTGGCTGTGTCAGAATAGCTGCGCCGTGGAGTACCGACACTGAGCTCAGGGCTTGTGGGGTTGGGTAAAAAAAAAAAACAGGACAATGCCTTTGTTCATGAAGTGTCCTGTGCCTTTACACTGCTCCTGGTCTACGTTAGCGTGTTAGCTTACTAGCTCTGCTACACATGTCTACATTGGGATCTCAGTGACAACAACATTTCCCAAAGTGTTTTCCCGTAATGTTCACACAAAAGTATCTACTGTTTATCTACAACTTACCATCACTGAAATCCAACTACTTTCCTATAACTATTTTATTGAAAACTGAAAAAACCACAGGACTAACACTCACAAGTGTTGTTAAAAAGGCTGATGGAATGAAGGGGATTTGAATGGATTCTCCTTTCTTCATTTTTGACCTGAATCCACCAAGCAGGAACCTCCCCAGGCTATCACTGTTTAATGGCAGATTGAATATCTCTCCTCCATTCAGGCCAGGGGCCTTGCCCGTCTCCAGAATCCTCCTCTTATGATTGCAATGCACTGAGTGCATTCTCATTTTGATATTAAAATAGTCAAATAGACAGACCATTTTATAGAACCCAGGTAGGCCTACCGAATCTTATTTTGTAGGCTATAAATGCTGATTGGCTGAAAATATATCTGGGTTTCACTTTCATTCAGGCAGGAAGCTTTACGGTCAAGCCGGAAAGTCTGCACACTCCTTTCACCTTCTCCACGTTTTATTACGTTACAGACATATTCTACAATAGATTTGAGTTAATTTTTTGTCTCAAAATTCTACACAGAATAGCCCATAATGACAAAGTGAAAACAGGTTTTTAGACATTTGTGCTAATTTATTAAAAATCAAAATGTTAAATATCATATGTACAGAAGTGGACACCCAAAAGTGAGCTGAGGTGCATTTTGTTTCCACTGATACTGCTTGAGATGTTTCTACAACTTAATTGGAGTCCACCTGTGATAAATTCAATTGATTGGACATGATTGGGGATTGCCAACACCTGCCTATATAAGGTCCCACAGTTGACAGTGCATGTCAGAGCAAACTCCAAGCCATGGGGTGAAAGGAATTATCTGCAGACCTTAGAAACAGGATTGTGTCAAGGCATAGATCTGGAGAAGGGTACGGAAAAATCTCTGCAGCTTTACAGGTCCCAAAGAGCACAGTGGCCACCATCATTCATAAATGGAAGAAGTTTGGAACCACCAAGAATATTCCTAGACCTGGCCACCCGGCCAAACTGAGCAATCGGGGAAGACGGGCCTTGGCCAGGGAGGTGAGCAGGAACCCAAGGGTCACTCTGACAGAGCTCCAACGTATCCTTGTGGAGATGGGAGAACCTTTCAGAAGATCAACCATCCAGGCAGCACTCCACCAATCAGGCCTTTATGGTAGAGTGGCCAGACGGAAGCCCCTCCTTAGTAAAAGGCACAATACAGCCCGCTTGGAGTTTGCCAAAAGGCACCTAGAGGACTCTCAAACCATGAGAATCAAGATTCTCTTGTCTGATGAAACCAAAATTTCACTTTTTGGCCTGAATACCAAGCGTCACATCTGGAGGAAACCAGGCACCGCTCATCACCTGGCTAATACCATCCCTACAGTGAAGCATGGCGGTGGCAGCATCATGATGTGGGGATGTTTTTCAGCAGCGGGAACGGGGCGACTAGTCCTGATAGACGGAAAGATGAATGCAGCGAAGTACACCGAGATCCTTGAAGAAAACCTGCTCCAGAGCGCTCTGGACCTCAGACTGGGGCGAAGGTTTACCTTCCAACATGACAACGACCCGAAGCACACAGCCAAGAGAACAAAGGAGTGGCTTCGGAGACAGTCTGTGCATGTCCTTGAGTGGCCCAGCCAGAGCCCAGACCTGAATCCAATTGAACATCTGTGGAAAGAGCTGAAAATGGCTGTGTACCGACGCTCCCCATTCAACCTGACGGAGCTTGCAAGGATATGCCAAGAGGAATGGGCAGAAACAAGTGTGCCAAGCTCGTAGCTTCTTTCCCAAGACGCCTTGAAGCTGTAATCGCTGCCAAAGGTGCAGGAACCAAGTATTAGGCTAAGGGTGTGTACAGATATGTAACCCCTAAATAACCTATTTTTGTCAGTAAAATAAAATTGCATATTTTCTAAAAACCTGTTTTCACTTCGTCATTATTGGCTATTGTGTGTAGATGTTTGAGGCAAAAAAATTACTCAATCTATTGTAGTATAAGTCTGTAACGTAATAAAACGTGGAGAAGGTGAAAGGAGTGTGCAGACTTTCCGGCTTGACTGTATATCAGTGACCTGTTATGTTATTCGACATTATTAGGCTCCCTTTAGTGAATATTAATGATAAAAGGGCACTTCTCTGAATTGTCCTTCTTTGTTAATTATCAAATTGAATAATAAAGTAAATGGTGCATGTGTGACCTTGTGGCAAAATTCAAATAATAATTATATATTTTTACTCCAATGCACACTGTATATTTTGGATAAATACTTTTCTCATATACTCACCCAAACACCTGTCAATGACTGATGCGGAGGCCTAGTTTAATTGAAGCGGTTTAATGCCGACAGTTCCTGACTATCAGATCACATTAAAAAGCACATGCTACTACTATACCCGAATACTATGGACCAGGTTAATATGAATATTAAATGATCCAACCATTTATAACTAAACAAACATATGGAACTAGATCAGGGCCAAAGGTTTCGTAAATTCACAAAGAAACGTAACTGAAACGGAAAAAGTTGAAAGTGAAACACACCGTGAAACCGAAACAAGCTGGCCACCTTGCTCGGCTATTCAAAGCCCACAGAGTTTAGTAACGTAATACTCATACATACCACGAGCTGGACAGCTAAGTACATATAAGCATAGATATAGTTACATATGCTGATAACCTACTATACACTGTCATCATAATAAAACTGTGTTCTCAAATCTCATTTACCGTTTGCTGCGGTTCGGATAACACAAACTGTCATTCAAGGGATGCCACGCTCCATTCTCCTCCTCCAATCACGCTCCTCTATTCTAAACCCTACCCACACGACAAAACAACCCCAAGGCCATATTGTTTGTCTAAAAAAAAAATAGTTGCTGAACTTGCTGTGTCCGAATACGACTCCTACACCATTTTGAGGGCGCATATTTGAGTCCACTTCATCAAAAAGCTTTTTTGTGGGCGACTTTTCTTACAAATGGGGGCAATTAAAATACCAGGATGAACCCCTTATTTCCAGGGTTTTGTTGAGGGAATTCAGCAGCACACTCATCTGTAGAACGGGTCACTCATCCGACAATTTCAGTAAGTAATCCGGAAGTAAAACGTAAAATACATAGAGCGCGTATGCATCTATGGTACAAGATAGGTTTATATTACAAACTACTCTTTTTTGTTGTTGTTAATTCCATCTTCATTCATAATCTATACTTTGTAACAATCGTCATATGCTAACTAATTGATATTCTCAATAAAAATAAATATTACAAATTACTTCCTCAATAGTTTGGAAAGAGTTTTGCGGGATTTCTTTCGCACACTGCTTGCAAAGTGAGAGGACAGGGGTCGTATTCGGACAGTCTGTAAGTGAAAGGAGATCAAGGTATTTCGATTTTCAATTTACGAAACTTTTGGCCCTGATCTAGCTCGATACAAATGTCCCTAAAAGCATTACAGCTAAAATGGGCACCAGTTAAATATGCACAGTAGGCTAAGTAAAGATAGAAAGGAAAATATCTGCATTGCAAGACCGAATGAACTGGACATACAAATCAAATTTTGGGTCGCATACATTTTATGTAGACATTATTTACGTTTACTTAACGAGGACTTTACATGGTCTTTTAAAAGGTTAATTTAAAACCACCAAGATATGAAAGACCACTGCGTACTTTGCACCCATTGTATTGTAATGATTAATTTGGTCCGCGCGCTGAAATAATTTATTGTGAAGACGTGTTCTCGCGATAGTTTAGTCTGACGCTTCACTCGACTTCTTTTCACTCCAGCGGTCCAGCCTGCAACAAATCCTGCACGAGAAGGACACTTCGCTCCAGGTCTACTGTCTTCTCAATTTTGCTTCAACTTAAATTTCAAATGAATGATAAACGCTCTTTTCTTTTTTGATCGCGATTAAATAAACAGTTGTTGTCAATATCTGAATGCACCGAGAAGACCAATCCAGTTAATCCATACTTGCCAACCCTGGAACCTCCAAAATAGGGAGGATTTTCAAACCCAAATTCTGAGCAGCGGCGGCGTTGGTGGCGGCGGCGGCGGCGGAGGGAGAAATATATGGGGGAAATACATTTAAGTACCAAATAAGTACCTTTATTTGTTCAAAAGGGACAATGTACATTATGTACATTAATGAAAAGAAAGACCTGCCAGAAGGAGCATGTCAACACAATATATCAACATAGGCTATATGTACAAGTAACAAATGATTATGTACATCTATTTCTGATAGCCCACAATATATCAAACAAATATACAAATAAGTAACATGTAACAGTGTAAAAGTAGAATCAATTAGAATTAACAATTAGAAATAACAAAGTAATGTGATTAGATCTCTAGACCAGTCCATGCTCTAGACATGCTTGTTATAGTTGTAGGTGCAATGTCTTGCAGCCTGCAGCACAGATTTTGTTGGCACTATAGAAACCATGGTGGGCGTGTAACTGTAATGAGGTCCGAGTGGAAACAGCAGCCTGATGTCGACGGGCCGTGAATAAAAAAGCAAATTGGCGAATTTGGTCGGAAATCGGGAGAAATATGACTCCGGGAGAAAATCGGTGGGGGGGGGGGAAATCGGGAGTCTCCCGGTAAAATCGGGAGTCTCCCGGTAAAATCGGGAGTCTCCCGGTAAAATCGGGAGAGTTGGCATGTATGAGTTAATCCATAGGGTACTTCCTTTTTGCACTCTGGCATGCATTCTTAATCCCTCTCTTAATGGCCATTCAGTTAAAAAAACAAAAACTAAACGACTGGAACTGATTACGTGTACTTTGTGCATGCATAGGCTTTCTAAAAATAAAAATTGAATAATTTGAAGGTGTATAAAAGTGAAACGATGCGAGTGTTCGCTAAATTACTTGTATACACTTGGAAGTTATATGCATTACGTTTTACTTACTAATACTCTTATTGTGAATGGGAAATAAGTAGGCTAGTCGCGTTGTATCATACGAGTGAGTGTTTTCCATGATCGGGCGAACACCAGCATAATTAACTTCTAGCAAGTTAATATATCATAAACGCGAAATGATTTGTAGGCTACTGAAGTATTGCAGTATCTGGTTGCGTAGAGACTGCAAGTCATACGATATAGAAGTTCAAAGTGCATTTCCCAACGCGGTCGTGCACGCGCTATTAGTTGGTTTCGCTCACTGCTGGTCAAGTTTTGCCAGGGACCCGTAGAATGGTAACGTGGCCCTACTTTTGGTCCTACTAAAAGCCGATTCAAGATGAGCTCGCCCATCCCCTAGTCAAATCCCAGGCATTTAGCTTATTTTCATATTCTGACCCAGGATCAATGGCAAAGTGAAAACGTTATCACACTGGTGACAGCAGCAATATTTGGGCCACGAATGCAAAATGAATTAGGGGGAGTTCCCGTATCATGCTTTTGTTTTCAGTCTGAATCTCTTTTGCACAGGCCCTTATGCTTGAAAAATTGTGTTGATCATCCTATGGATAGTTTCATTTGAGTAGTATTGAACAAACTGTTAAGATTGTTTTATTTTTCCCTGTCACAAACATGTATTTGTATCATGTATTAAGTTCATGTAGGGCTACCTAAGAATTTTTGAAAAGGACATCCAGACACTTGAATGGTTGACTGCAGAGTTCAAATCTCCCCATGTTCAAGTCAGCTCCTGAACATAGTGGTTGCAAAAGAGAAAGACAAATGGCTCAATAGTCCATTTTTTTTAAGCTAAGTACTACCTTTTTTTTTTTTTTGTTTAACTTTGGTTTATCAATGTGTTCTTGTTAAACTAAAACAAATGCACTACTGTTGGTGGCCAGTGGATTTCTGCACATATGACAGCATTTTTAGTTTTATTCTGGTACATATGCCTTATTCTCCAATATATTTTCCACTCCTCAAAATTAAATGTACTTCATGCACCTGTAGCTTTCTGTACCCAATGGGTGCTCGTATACCAGAAGGGAGACCAGTTTCATAATTTTCACCTAACCCAGTCTCTCTACCCCCAGGTATTTTCTCCGGACATCAGAAGGCCATGTCAGCGCTTAGTGGTAAGGTGCAGACGGTGTTGGGCCCGGTAGACCCGAGCCAGCTCGGCCGCACTATGACCCATGAGCACCTGACCATGACCTTCGAGTGCTGTTACCACGCACCGACGCAGGGAGACAAGACCATTTCCGAGGCCCCCATCGAGATGAAGAACCTCTTCTGGCTGAAGCAGAACCCGTACAGCAGCCACGAGAACCTGCTGCTGTGCCAGGAGACGGAGGCCGTGAGGGAGGAGCTGCTGTTCTACCGACGGGCGGGAGGGGGCGCCATTGTTGAGAACACCACCGCCGGCATTAGCCGTGACGTCAAGATCCTCAAGAGGCTGGCCAAGGAGACGGGCGTCCACATCGTGGCCGGGGCTGGCTTCTACGTGGATGTCACACACTCCAGCGAGACGCGAAAGATGACTGTGGAGAAGGTACGCTGAGCGGATGAATGCTTCTATTTTACGCTCCTTATAGGGAGGTAAGCGGTTCTGTCAGCCTCCTGGATCTGGTCCTCAGCCAAGCCTTTTCAAGACCCTTTTTCCAATTATCCTTTATCCTTGCACTTTTCACAGAGGACCTCTGGAGACTTGCTTTCATAGCACAATTGCCTTTGGATGAAGTAGCAAACTAAAAACTTTCTTGAATTTTTCTTCATAGTGTGTTCGTTCGGTGTTCTCTTTACATTTACTCTTTAATGTCTGTATGATTCCATAAATCAGATTGTGACCTCATAGATTAAAAATGCAGTGATTATATAGCTGTGTGTGAGCGGTTTATTAAACTGTGATTTTGACTAAGGTTGCGGAAGCTTCTGAAATGCAAACTTATGTATAAATGAGCTCTCAGAGCACAAATGTAACCAGTGCAGACTGATTGGGGCATTAACCGGTGAACCTTCACCACTACACGATAAGAGACATAGTTAATTCCCAGGTCCAAAAGGTCCAAGCCAAACACCCATGACTGTCTGAGCAGCAGGATGCTTAGAGGTCCTGTTGGAATATCCGCGTCCGTCAGAGCGATATCCTCAGTCTGATCGTCCTGTGTTTCCCAAGCTCACCGACATCATCGTAAATGAGGTTCTCCACGGGGCCGACGGTTCAGACATCAAGTGCGGTGTGATTGGGGAGATCGGCACGTCTTGGCCAATCACAGACAGCGAGAAGAAGGTCCTGAAGGCCACAGCTCATGCCCAAACCCAACTTGGCTGCCCCGTAATCATACATCCGGGTCGGAACCCTGCTGCTCCTGCCGCTGTGGTCCAGATTCTGCAGGAGGCCGGAGGTGACATCAGCAAAACCGTCATGTCCCACCTTGACAGGTCAGAGTCTTGTAACCCGTGGAGATGGCAACAAGGGCGGGGATGGGCTAGAGGCCTGGGCCTTCGTCAACTGGAAAATAGTTTTCTTTCTTCCTGAGGTTGACAGAAATTGACAAAATATGTGTCTGCTGATTTGTTACCAGCAGCCCCTGTTACCATGTCCCTGCAGCTGAAAGGTTTGTCTTAAAAATAATTTAAGCTGACATTAATTTGCCATAAATATTTACTGTTACATTGCATTCCCATTCTAAAGGACAGCAGCTCTGAGGGGGTCTATTGATTTCTTTTGTATTAGCAATAACTGTTTTTTTTTTAACAATTTAACAATCCTACCATTCCTGATTGTGTTACTAAATTTATTACTCGTCTGTTGTGCGTCCCCCTTTATGGAAGTTCAGTTTCAGTTTTGTGATTTGCTTTTCTTTTTTTAGGTAGGTTTGGTGAACGAGAGCTCTTTTGGGACTGCTTTTGAGCTATAAAAATGTTTCCCTTCGGCGAATGTGATCTTGAGGTCTTGACACTCTTGGACACAGTTGTGGGCGTAGACTTGTGACTCGTATCCTCCCAGAGACCCAGACCATTGAGAGATTAGCTAATGCACCAATCAGATCATTAAAGTTTTTCCTTCTGTTTATACAACTGGCATTTTCTGATTAAAACCCAGGTTAAAAACTGGGTTTTGGGGAGAGGGACAGTGGTTCTTATCAGAAGCTTAACGTTGGCTCTACGTTCCTTGTTTCTCTGCTGTGGTACAGCTCTAGCACCTTGACAAGCCACTTATAGACCTCTCACCCCCATTGAGCCAACAACCTGCTATTGAACAGTCAGATTAATCTCTTCCCTCAGCCTCCTCTCCCTGTGTTTAACTCATGTCTGCTGCTTGGTAGTGCTGTCTGTTACTTTTACTATGGATCATGTGATACTCCTGTTTCATAGAATTGTAGTTTTTTTTTTTTTGATGTCGTGGGAGGAAGTGAGGTCATCACCATGTAGTTGTGGTGTGTTGAGTTGAATACAAACACAGAACAGGCCATGTGGGAGACACGCATTTTATCTGGGGGTGAAAATACTTTAGTTTTTTTTTTAATAGTTTTTTTGTTCTTTATCTTCAGAACTATATTTGATGACGGGGAGCTCCTGGAGTTTGCGAAGATGGGGAGCTACCTGGAGTATGATCTGTTTGGGACAGAGATGCTAAACTACCACTATAACCTGGAGGTGGACATGCCCAGCGACAGCCAGAGAGTCAAAAAGTGAGTAGCCACCACGCTTTTCCCCAGGACAGTTGTTGAAGTACATTGGGCCTCATTCATGAAACATGCGTATGATTTGAGCGTAAACTGTGCGTAAGACCATTTCCATGAACAGTTTGGCATTCATCATTTTTTGTTCGTATCTAAATTTGTTCATTGGTACAATCAAATCTATGTGTGCTTGAAACCTTTAAGAACTTTAAAGGCGTATATACAGAAGTGGTTTTTATTTAGAATGCTTTATTATTTATGCAAAATTTAAGTAGTTACAGACTTCATATTGACAACAAAATGTTTATCATTTTGAATTTACGAACAATCGGCATCTAGTACACCTGGGATATGCAAACTGTGCATGTTTCTTGAATCCCACATTGGGTTTGTGTAGGAACTTTTCTTAAGAACATAAGTATGAAGAATTTAAGAAAAGTTTTTTGTATGAGGCTAATTGGTTCACACATAAGACTCTTATGATGTACGGTTTATCACAAGGGGCAAGGGCTGGCTTTTTCCAGGGCCTAGTCTGTTCTTGTCAGAAACAGAGGTATAGTTGTAGAGCTCAGAGCTAGCTCACACAACAAAATCATCAAATCCACCAAAAAACTCAACTGAGCTTCCCGTGTATTGGAAGCCTATATCCAACTGAACAATCAGTGCTGATTGGCTCAGTCCATCCCACAACCAGAGCTGTTGGTCAGCTCTGCTGTCACACAGGGAAGTCTGCTTCTCTTAATTGGGTTCTATTTCCCTTCTTTCCTACTCTTTGGAGGGTGGGTGGGGGGGGTATAAAAATCACCCCCCACTCCCCATCTGTTGATACTCACTTTGTTTCTTTGTTCAGGGCAAAAAGTAAGAATAAAGAATGTTCCAAAATCCAAATGTTCAACCTAGAATATAACAACCCTTATGGAAATGTAGTATATTGTAAATATATTGTGAAGATAATTTTGATATATTTACAATATACTGCAGTATATTCTTTTTCCATAAGGGAAGTGTATGCTACAGTGCGAAATTAAAGGACATTAGGACAATTGGCCAAGGGTCCTATAAGAGCATCCTTGGACTTTTAAGCCGACAACTGTAACAAGCCTGGTCTGCCGTGGGATTTGAAAGCGGCCCTCACCGTTCACGTCGGGCAACAAGACGTACAGTTCGCTCGCCGAGCCGAAGACCCGGGTCCCCACTCAAGGGAGAGAACAGCGCTCTTAATAATGCCCTAGGAGGCGAGGATGTGAACGAGAACGCTCACTCACGCCTCCGAGATTCACCGCGCAACCTACCGCTCGGAAGTCCAGCTCCCTCGCTGCCGCGCTGCGTCGCTCCGTAGAGTCACAACCTGAGCGCTAATTGTGCTGTACGTGTCCCGTCTAGAGGTTGCCCTGCCGTTAAAGTGCCGTTATTATCGCGAAGAGCCAACGGTTCTCCGCAGCTGCGTGAGTGTACGCACGAGTGTTTTTATTTGATTACGGTCGCCGGATTTTCTCTACTCGAATGCTTTACTTACCTCTTCAGTCTCATGATTGCGAATGATATTTAAGAAAAGGTCAGAGCGAACCGAAGGAACACGCTGCATATTGATATATTACCCAGGCTCCCTCAGTTGTATTGGCACTTTTTGCCCGCCTGCCCAATTGATAAATAAACCGTGGGATCCGTCCCCATTATAAGTGCCCTTGGATGTGTCTGCACTAGGAAATAACCATACTGTTGGTCTATTTCCTCTATAGAAATCCCTGACCTAGAATCCAATTGTTATTTCTCTACCCTGTGCTAGATAAAATGGTACTCATTCCCCCACCACTTGGCAATTTCTTCTGCATTTTGCTTTGAAGCTTCTTTCAGCAGTAATGTTACACACTGGGGAGGGTGCTTGTAGATTTATTTAATTCATTGCATTTAACTATGATGATACCGTTTCATTTGCAGTGGTGTGCAGTGGTTTATGGAGACCACATTCAAGCCATTCTCTGGTACGTGCTCAGGGTGCGAGACTGAAAGGTGGGCACGGCCACTTGCTTGCATATTAATATTTATTGATATATTCATACTTGTGGCAGTGGCCATTGATCCTTGTTTCAGAATCCTTAATACTGGTCCAGATCTGTCTGAGTGATTATCTGATTACTTTGAATGGGATCCAAGTTATTACCAGCTGGGGCGAATTTACTTTTGCGATTGGTTTTATGATAAGTGGTGTCAACAGATTAGCATACACTTTGATATTCCCATTCATTCAGTCATTGGCATACTTATAGCCTTTTACAACAAGCTTAGGAAAATATATTTTAGAAGTTGGGAGGTTAAATTTGAACTGAACGGTAGCATTTGAGCATTTAATGCTATTGCTATAGGACTCTGAAGGTACAGTATGTAGAACATCCACAAGCCATTGACAGCGGTGTATGCCTTTAAGAAGACTCACCTTTGCCCCTGGTACTTGAGTGTCTTCTCTCTCTTTGGTAAAACTTCTTCTAGAAACAGATTATTAGCGCAATCTTTTTCTCTCCCAGGGCTGGCTGTAGTGGCAGACGGAAGAATAATACAGACATTACCCCCCCATCTTTGCAGAGAGGTTTATTTATTCTCACTGAAGCAGATCGGGAGCGTTAAAAATATAAGAGGGAACAACTGGTGGAGGTCTATTTCTGGGACAGCTCCTCAGGACGGGGAGAATGATGTGACCACAGAGAACTGAGAGGAGTAAATATGGGTGTGGACCGGTGCCTGGACATGGAATTATGGTCTTTTTGTTACCCTTTTTCTCCGCCGTTTTAAAGGAATATCGTAATTTCAGGCCTGCCCTTCAGTTTGGGAGGCGACAGACTAACATGGGAATCCTGTAAAGTGCTGAAATTTGAGCCGCGCACTCATGGCATAGCTGGTGCCTGACACACACACACACCCCCCCTCCTGGGGAGGCGCTGTTGAGCAGGCGGGGATACCCCTCTCTGTCGCAACCCTCCCCTTGATAAGTGCTAAGTATCCACCGCCCTATTGGAGATCACACTCGCCACTGCTGTGATGACCTAGATTTGACTCCAGACCGAGGGGGTGCACCGCTACATTGAAAAAAACATTCCCAAACTGTGGGGATTTTAAATGGGGGATAAAATGGCCCCCCCTCATTCTTATGCCGCTTTTCCATAGCCGGTGTATACGACCCGACCCGTACCGAGCCGAACGGACCCGTGATCTCCGCACGGTTCCGTTTCATTTCCGTAGAACAGTATCCGATCCGTGGTTTGAGCGACGCATCGCATAGCAACCGCCGCTACACAAACAGCCCGGATACAGCGGCACGCTGTAAAGTTTCACACTATGGCTCAGGTTTACGGGTCGGGCCGTCGGCTCGGTACGGCTCGGTACGGGTCGGTACGGGTCTGCACTGTAGTGGAAAAGCGGCATTAGTGACCATACTCTTCCTCCTGACCCGGGTAGTGTACATTTAATCATCCCCCACCTGCATGTGGCAGTTTCACCTTGTGAAGTATTGCGACAGTACCACAGATTTCCAAATACCCCAGAGTATTATAAAGGGACTGAACTGAACAAAACAGCAGCGATTACCATATGTGGCCAAAGCACTGTGGAGCAAACCTCCGGGTGTGTCCTTGTCACTGCAGGGCTTTCACTAATTTGGTGAAGTGAATGAATTATCTCAGAAATCTTCCTCTTTCTACTTTTGCCATACATGCCTTACCGATACATTTTTGATGCGTTTGACTATGTGAAAAGGTTTACTAATCTGTTATGCATCTAATTTAGTTTGCTTGTGTTTTTACACATACGTGTATATTTGTGTCTGTGTGCCTCCTATCTGCGTGGTCTGGATGTGTGTGTGTGTGTGTGTGTGTGTGTGTGTGTGTGTGTGTGTGCACGGTGTTTCCCAGGTTGGCTTTCCTGGTGGCGGAGGGCTATGAGGACAAGATCGTCATTGCACATGACATCCACACCAAGAACCGGCTGGTCAAATACGGTGGACACGGCTACTCGCACATACTCAACAACATCGTGCCCAAAATGCTGACCAGGGGTATCGACCAGAACCAGGTGGACAAGATCCTGATTGAGAACCCCAAACACTGGCTGACCTTCAACTGAGCTGTAATTTCAGTCACCTGGAAAAACGGCCAACAGTTTTTAACTTTTTCATTTAAATTGTTTATGGATAAAAACATCTGCTAAATGATTGCGAAGTAAAATTCAGCCACACTGTGCTTCTACAAACCTTTAGTATGTAGGCTAAATCGCCCTGTGAATGCTTTTGAAAAACAATTTGCAGTAGTAACCTTTGTCATTGTAACTATAAATATTGATCATTTACATTATGAGATTGACCATTTACACAACGATATCGACTCGATTGTGTCGATTGTGAAGATGGCTAAACTCAGCTGCATATATAACGTTGCCACAACATTCCTCTACCCCTGCGGCAATGTTCACCACCTTTACTGCAGCATCACAGCAATGTTCTGGGAAGAAAAAATGAATAGCCACAGGGATGGCATCTGCATTAATATGCATAAAACTAATTTAAAAATGTTAAGTATTACAATAGTAACTGCAATCAAAATTGACCGAAGGCCTCAATAAATAGCCGATTCAAAGTAAGCCATGCAAATACATACTTTTGTGGGGACTACGGGTCTACTAACCAGTCAGCTCAGTGATGTATTGTATCTTATATTATCTTAGGTTTTCTGCATTTTATGATTCCGTTTATCAAGCCGCAAGCTGTATTTTTTGGACTGCAAACAAATATACTGGTGCTGTCAAACACATGGTGCTAAGGGTGCCCAACGTGACACAAGATGAGAAATGATATTTCATGTCGAGCGTCTGTGTCAGATAGCATCATTATTCAAAATTTGTCAACTGAAAAAGACTGGGCGCGCATTTTGACAATGCTGATCCATGATCTGGAATGGCGTTGCCTCTATGCCGCGTTACTTCCCGGCATGTTTGTTACGCTACCGTTTTTAGGACTGAAGCCCTGCACGTTGTCCTCAGTGGCCCGGTGGCGGGTTGTCTTAATTAGCGAGTGTGTTCGGAGGCTGGCAGATTGCACTGAAGGACACCAGAACCTGCCATTGAACAGGTGGTATCGCAGAGTGGCTTCACATGTGACGAATGACACGCTGGAGCAATCGCCGAATGACTGTTATATTTTAAGTCCGAAGAAGAAAAAGAAAAAAGCTAAATAAATAAATAAAGGAGTACTGGTAAAGCCGGGGGAGGTTGAATTGTCCTTGGGTTGTGGCATTTCATTAAACGTTGTCAGGGAGGAGTGTTGATGGCTTGCAGATGAGCTCCCATTGAGGTAGGAGGAGGGGGTGCTGTTTGCAGTGATGCCACGTTGCCTAAATTATTATATTACACCCTGGAACCACAGGGTCCTTCCTGTGGGAGGATTTCAGAGCAATAAAAATAATTTTTTTTGTCCACCAAACCTCTTGTGGTCGTGGGTCTTTGTTTGTTTCAGTTTGGCCCCGTGCTCCGCGCCATGGTGCACATCAGCAGAAGGGATTATTAATGCAGGTGATCCGTGGAACAGGAGGCTTATGATATCAGGCACAGCGACGGGGGGAAACGCGGACTGGGAAATGGTCCCGTCCGGTCTGAAAAGCCCTGTGCATCAGCCGCAACGAAGACGAGGAGAGAGCGGCGAACGTTTTCTCAATATCGCGCCGATGTTGGCGTGCCACAGCAGTTTCAGCTGGGCTTTTTTTTTGTTATTCATGGATGGGGTTTATTTTTGGTCCTCCGTTTGGGAAGAGTCTGAGTAGGACACATTTTTAGCATTTCAAATCTAGAGAGTGGATCTCGCCTTGATTTCGTACTGATTGCCCCATCGTACTGTTATTGGGAAATGCTAATGCCCTGTATTACAAAGGGACCAAATTAAAACGAAACAGCAGTGATTACTGGATGTGAACAAAGTGCTGTGAAGTGAACAGGGAATGTGTCCTTGTAATTCCAGAATATTCAGCAAGTAGGAAGTTTGTGAAATTAGTAGAGTATTTTTTTTTGTTGTTTTTAAAGAATTTGAGTGAGATCCCCAATGCATTTCCACACGCAGCATCCTGCAATGCAACATGACTGAATTACTTTGTTTTAATTACAAAATATAAATCTTGGGAAATTGAGGGGGAACACACTGCAAACCAACTGACTACGTTCATTAAATTTGGATGAATTATGTACTGGTGGACATAAAATATGTGGTATAGGATTGTTTAGGGAAATTTTTCAAAGGCTGACAAGATTCCTTGGCCAACCATAACATCAGAGGGTATCGTTTCTCAGCAGTCTTATAGAGACAGGAAGGAATAGATTAAAGTTACCATAATGCACCAATAAGAGTCCCAGGAAGTAGAATCGTGTATAGGCCTATAACTGTACAGCTATGGCCTGTGGGGATAGACTTGTAGAGTTGTATGTTCGGTCATTATTGCCAAAGAGAGCCGAGTCATCCACTGGCAGTAACTAAATAAACTATTGTGTGCAGCATGATATGAGGTGCTCCGAATGAGTCGAGATCTTTGATCAAAAGAAACAAAAGCCAAAATCGCTTGTCCAGGCAACTGTTTAATGTCATTTTGATATGTATGAATCAGAAAAGTACATGTGAAAATAAAACACCCATCAGATCAAGTCTATCCATTTAATGTAGGTAGCATAACACTGTACACAAGAAGTGCCCTATTGGGGGGGGGGGGGTCTGCTCTTTCATGACAAAAGCATTGACTGTCCATCTGTCATCTCTTCTTCTATCTTGAGAAAGCTGTGAACGTGGCCATTTCTGATTTGAAGGGGTCTAATTTTCACATGGTAACAGATTGGGAAGAGACATTCATTACAAGAATATTGAATATTGAAACGGTTTAAATATCAACTGTCATCTTTGAATCTTTTAAATCTGATAAATATTTATTTTGTTGAGAGGTACATACACAAACACAGTCTCCCACCATCCCCTGTCACCTATCCCACAATCGCAAGGACCTTAAGGCTATATAAACAGCTAAATGGACTATTGCTCCTTACAATAAGGATCATATTTTATCTTCTTTGTGGCGCGAGAGATTAATGTTCTTCTCCTTGAAGCTGGAAGTCGAGACTCCCATGTGTGCCGCCTCCCGAAAGTAGAGGATCCCCAGCAACAGAACATGCATTGTCTGCCATCGAGTCATCGTGAGATAGCGCCTTCAGTCGGTCATTAAAACAAGCAGTCGGCAAAAAATACAAGATTCAGATCGGTGACGTAAGAGTAGCGCTTCGAGCTGGCGAGAGTAGTTTACAGAACCGCTGAGCGTGTGATTAGCTTTGCTTCCAATTTATTTAATTTTTTTTACTTTTGAGCGATGCGTCGTTTTCTTTTTTCTAACACCGAATCGGCTTCCCTCACACCAGCTATCCGTATAGTTATATCAGTTAGCGTTTTACCTCATTTAGAGAACACGAGGATGGAACCAGACACCTTCGGATAATCAACAGTATGGTGATCGTATCTTTTTTTCATGCCACTCTCGGAGCTATTTTAAGAATGTAAGCACTCATTTGGCTGACGGAAGTGGAGTTAAACTGTTCCAGATACATCACAAGATTCTCACCGACACTTTTGTGACAGGATTTATTTAATTTTTTTTTGCTTATTCCCAATAAAACATTGAACCTTATAGTGCCTTTAATTATTTACACTTTGTTTCATCTCTATGGATCCACACACAGTAATAGCAATTTTATTGTCTGGAAGGTATTCGATTCAGAATTTAATTCTGGACAAAAACCTCTGCAACACTTAGCCCCTAAAAATATCACAACGGGAATCAAATGTATGAGCAGAATTCAGGCATGAGACCTCAAGCGGCACCCTTTTGTCAAATTCACGCTCAGCGGATTTGAAGAATGACTGAGTGGGAAGTAAGTCCAAACAGGTGCTGTGGCTGCAAGAGGCCGCGGTCAAACCGACCCTTCTTCTTGCGCAAGCATCCGCTGAAAAAACCCCTATTCAAAGATCTCAGTTTGATTCTGAGCTGCCATATCCACATCACAAAGATTCAGAAAGAGGGTGAGCCATTTGGCTACGATTCGATTAAGCCTACAGTACGTGGAAAACAGTAAATGGACTATTGGAGATGACACCTTCTAAAGAATTTAGTCTTTCCTCTTTTACACAACATCGTTGCAGCAGAATAAGCAGTTTAGCAGGCAATGCGCAGAGAGAATGTCCAGTGTGCGGTTGAAAGCAGATAATACAGACATGGGCAATGTTTGATACTGGAGACATCATGGTTATTATCACCATAATGATTATTGCACAATCTCAGATTTTTGTGATGTAGAAAATCTCATGAGTGCCTCCGTTTAACACAAACACAATACACACGGACAACAGCTTTGGTGGTAGAACGCCAGCGAGCGTTTTCCGCATTACCCCCCACCCCCCCCACCCCCAATTCTTCATGTTTTACTGTGGCCGTTTTTTGCGTTTTCATTTAAAATATTTTTTGTGTTTACATTTTGTTGGTTTTGTTTTCTTAAGAGGGGAGGCACGGGCGCTGTGGGGTTTCCGTGGTTCCCCCCGTGCTTTGGGTCGGAGGCCGGCTCGTCCCGGCTCTGCGGATCTTTTCGCCGCGCGGGATGGCGCTCTTCGCTGGGAACGACGGCGGAGTTGAAGAGGCTCCGCTGCCCTCCCGTCGGGATGGAGGGGAAAAGGATTGACCGAGGAGGTGGACGTCGGGGGAAACGAGGACGGGGAGGAAGGGCTCCACTAATCGGCGTAGATGATAAACCCAGAGAAGGTGCTGTACTTGTTATTGTTCCCGCCGTGCGCCTTGCCTCCGTCTAGCTTTATGTATATCTCATCCCCGGGCTCTAGGTGCAGAACCACGCTGTTGCTAGCGTAGTCATAGTTCTGGTCGGCGTCCTGGGCGATGGCGCTGGCCCGCACCTGCAATTAAGGGTCACCATGAATAAGGTATGCACCCCCTATATACAGTATATCGCAAAAGGGATGGTTAGCACATGCACTGTATACTCTTTCTCTCTCTCTCTCTCTCTCTCTCTGTGTCTCACACACACACACACACACACACAGTTATTTTAAATGTGTTTGCATTATACACATAAAGCAGAGCAGGCTTATGCATGTCTATTTTTGAGATACAAACAGGTGGTAAGCCCACAGGTATTAAATTACACAAAGATAAGTCAGGGTTTTTTTTTTTGGGGTGGGGTGGACTGATATCGTTACTCGCTGGCATTTCCCCAGTCACAAACACCGTGTTCACTTAGTGATTTCATTGCATGATTTCATCGCGCAGCGGGGACAGGAGATATTTCTTCAGGACCTCGGACAGCTCCATGCTTGGTTAACGCCCACTCATCATTGATGATACGCATTCTCGCCAGGCGACCTACGAGGTATCTTTGGAAAATGCATAACTGAGACGTTATGAACCAGAGTGCGTAACCATTACTTTTGTTTTACTGGTACAATGCCTAGATCCCAGTTCATTTGTATAGGCTGTAAATGACCATACTGAGATTGATGTGTGCTCGCAGCAGATAATTTTTTTAATCAAAGGACTAACTATATAATTTGCGTTACAAAACATTCCCTCTGAGAAACTGAACGTGCAAATGTTTGAGCTGCTGTTGTTTTGATAGTTAAGGCAACATTATTTTATGTCAACTCGAACTATAATTTGTAAGCTGAATATGCCGTGATTTAAAATCGCTCTGAAGAAAAGCACTTCGTGTGTGGTCTGTAACCCTTTTAGAGAGAACTTGAAAATTGAGTTACTTTTCAATTTTATTCAGCATACGTTTTGGAAGGGAACAACAACTCATTTTGTGGTTGTGTTTTCCAAAGATTGTAGCCTACTACGAATTCTGTCGCATAGAGCAATTGCACTAATGTGTTAATTGTTGATACCTGTACTTTAAAATTAAGTTTGAACGCTGGTAGATGAATAGCAGCTACATTCAAATGTTTATTTGTTTATTTCTGTTGTTTGTTTAACATTATAAACTTGGCTATCTCTAAACATTTCCATTATCTGACTATTCACCGATTTGATTACTTTGTTCCAATTAGCTAACGTTACTGCAATAAAATGCACAATTTGTCTTTAATGTACGCTAATCTGTTTCCTGTCTAGGTTCTACAGAAGCTTAGCTTAAACGTATCTACCGAAAATGAAATTGACATCGATAAACTTAGAATTTTACGATAACAGGCTTAAAAAAACTACATTGAAATGATTACCTTTTTATTTTAACATATATGTCCCACCTGTTCCTTATACAAAGTTATGGCAATTTGCAGCCAAATTCGTGCCACAATCGTAATTTACATTTCCACAGTCGCTCAGCAATTTACTGAATAATTTGCCCAGACCTCAGTCTTTCATAATACTGTTCTTTTTCGGGCTTGATTAGGTCACAGTGCTCAAGGTTTTATTCAGTGTTCTTCCGGACGACTCTAGCGCTCAAAAACTAGGGAGAACAAATATGCGACAGACTAAAAATAGGCCCATTGAAATGCTGTCGATGTTTTGATAACGGCACTTAGGAGTCACTTACACATTCCCGCGCGCTTCTTGCCTGATCCTAATTTAGTAGATATGCTCTTCATCCACTCTCCCAGCTTGCTACCCCTTATATTATTCATCGCACAAACCGCCCGGAAACATAATTCGACTGGTGCCTATATTGTTAGTCGCTCTGGATAAGAGCGCCAAATGAATGTAATGGTGCCAATTAATTGTTTACCACTGTCACATTTAACCTTTTAAACACATTTTTCACCTGAGCATATTTAACCAGTCTTACGACAGAACTGTCGCTGCTGACAACCGATCAAATTCACGTTAAGCATATCAGTGCACATAAAGGCCAAGCATTCCCCTTAATTGTACTCTATCGTGGTGAAAATCACGTTCAGACATCAACTTGTAAACTAGGAAAAACGGCACATTTCTCCCCAAAAGAAAGGCTATTCTTATCATTTAAAAATAACTATCGATCGGTATTGTAGGGGTATGAAGGGTTTTACTCCACTAGCCATTCTTCCCCTTTGTATCAGTATTTTTGTATATTATTTAAACGGCTGACAATTTGTAGCTATTCATTATTTTCCAAAAGTCATACGGTAGCCTATTCGCCTTTCGCTCTGTCGCCTTCTTACCTGATTGTTTTTACAAAGATCAGCCCACATGCTGGTCCCGTCCCCTCCTCGCATCAGTACGTGATAAATAAAGAAGTATATCCCCGGAATAGAACATGTGAATTTCCCCGTCGTGGGATCATAGTGATTGCCCAGATTTGTAACAACGTCATCGAACTTCAGCACCTCGTATCCCTCGTGCTGCTTTTTTAGGCCGGCGTAGAATGCTATTTTGGGGACAGTGCTGTACGTAGCCGCACTGATTGCCCCTGTAGCGCCATTCGTCCCCGGTGGTCCGGGTAATCCAGGACGCCCGGACTCTCCTTGCTCGCCGGGCGGGCCCATTGGACCGGGTGGCCCCGGCTCCCCCGGAGGCCCCCTAGGGCCAACCTTTCCCGAGCGTCCCGGCTCGCCCTTTGGCCCTTGTATGAAAGTAGGCAGAGATTGGGCAAGGCGGTTATCTCTCACGGTGTCTGCTGTTGCGGTAGTTGGAGATTTAGTCCCATAAGGGTCACACACCATTCGGCAGGTGCCGAGCATCTCATAGCGGGCGGAAGTCCCCGCAGAGTTGACTAAGACCGGGATCAAAATCACCAGTACAAGGACCATGATGACTCCTAGAACCCCAGCCGCTAGCAGCCGCTTCCTGCCGACTAGTCTTGTCAGCGCAGGGCGATCCTCTTGTCTGCTTTTGGACGAAATCTTGCTGGTTGACGAAGGACCCTTTTAGTCAGAAAAAATAGGACCGATTTAGGGTTGTAATGTGAATTGACTTTTCGGACCGAGCCTCTTTTTTTTTTTTTTTTTTTGGTCCTCCTTTCACTTTTGTTTGTGCTGATGCTTGCTTATTCAACTCCACAGCAATCTGAAAGTTCAGCTTTTTCAGGCTTATCGCGCTCTTCTTTAACGTTTGACAAATCTTGTCATCAGCATCTTTCACCGCCTGTACTTTCAGACTTCGATGTCTAACGAGTGGTCAGCGACATAGACTACCTCCTTTATTAGCAAATGAGGGGCAGACAACTTCCCCTTGCAGCGAATGAAGGATCAACGCTCTCTTATCCTGTTGTTATCGGCACAGTTTTGAAAGCTTCGCGACTTTTTCGTGGGTTTAACGTGGATTCTTCTGTGCGGCAAGCCGGGGTGAAGCTGGCGAGGTTAGAGAAAGCGCGCCCAAGTTTTCCTGCCACTGAAAGATGTCCTCGAGATCTGGAGAGCGGAGAGCGTCTGCAGGCGCGAGGAGTTGTGTGCATCGCCACACAGGGAGAGGGAGGAAGAGAGAGAAAGAGTCAGGGCGCCGTCTTATGAAAGACAGAAATGTTAAGAAAACCACTGCCACTTTGCGCCGCTATGTTGGCATATCGCCCCGTCACTCAGCAGTCGTACAGCATCTGATATAGAAACAAGACGACAGAGACACAATCACTATTCCCACGTGACTGAATAACTTGGCATTTCAACTAGCTTGCTTTATTTTATTGTTGTTTAAGTGATACTTGGGCTTCGACAGTCCATATTAGTCTTGTGGATTGTTTTTGGGTATACCAATGAAAAAATATTTAAAAATTTCATAACGCTGTACACCCAAGTGGTGACAAACGTGAAGTTAAATGATACATGATCGTATACTTTTCTTTATTTTTTTTAGATTACTCAAGTCAATCCATCGGTGCCTGATAAAATCAGGAACAGCTGCCTTTTATAGTGGTTGAGTTCAAATACCAACTAGCTCTGCGCCGACAAGTAAAAGTGTTCACCGAGAAATATTGCCTAAATATATAAAATGCATAAAAATTAAGCGACTTGTAGCACTTTTGTCCAGGTCCTTGGAAATTAAGTCTGGGGGTAATGGAGCTATTATCAATATGGCATTTCTGCCAATAATCATGACAGACTGAGTCAACATGATTTATAGCTTCGAGAAAATATTGAAAGCAAAAAAAAAAAAAGCATCAATGCCGACTGTTGTAGAGTTATGAATTGAAGTTACTTCTGCTCCGATCTTCAATTGACTACTATTGTGTCAACACTGTCAGTTCACATGAATCGCTAACGAACTAATCAAAAGCATTGGGATGGCAGGTATGCCATCCGCCAAGTTACGGCTTGTACGAACTGGTAATGTATGGAAATATAGGATATGGTCCTTTATGGCGAATTTAGTTAATCGATTTAACTCCAATCACACTTCTGGTCGCCAGGGATGTAGTTGGTGAAGATTTTAACGCGCTGCGCATTTCTCGTCCCCTTTTCGGGTGAATGCGCCGTCTGGGGACACCTGGCACCGCGCTGAACGCGCGGGGCGAAGGATGACTGATGCCAAAAGTCAGGCCAGAGCGCGATTACTGTACATGTCTTCATCGTATATGCTATGCTGGAGTGAACACGTTTCTGGAAATTGGCCAACCGGCCCGGAGAGGTTTTAAGGCGCTACTGACCGTTTACACCCTACATGCAGTGTCAGTGACCCCGGAGGTGAAATTGTGACCAGTTTGGACGTGCTTGTTCCAGATGCGTAGGCTACCAAACCGTTTGACTGAAAAAGACCAAAGGGCTGCAGATACTACAACTACTGACTAATGTAGCCTATATGTCATATAAAATAACAGGGTACATTAATTAAAATGCATAATATAAATACAACTGCAATATTTTGAGTACCTTACAATATTACATTTATATTTATACCAGTGATGGCAGGACTCTATTACAATCACTTAGTAATAATGTAATATACGATAAATGTTATACAAATTGTATAACAAATTGTATAAACCCCCCCCCCCAATTTGGAATGCCGTATTCTTATGTGAATCTCATTAGCGGCAGTGTAGTATAATGGTTAAGGAATTGGCCGAAAGGTTGCAGGTTCGATTCCCGTTGTACCCTTGAGCAAGGTACTTAACCTGAATCGCTTCAGTATATATCCAGCTGTTTAATGGATAATATGCAAGTCGCTCTGGATAACAGCGTCTGCTAAATGCCTGTAATGTAATGTAATGTAATTAGCTCCACCGCTCTCCATCAACCTGGACTCAAACCCAAACAAGCAGCTCTGAAGCACGTTCTCCGCGCCGCGTCTCTCTGCTCCGCGGCCCGCAGCCGAGCTGCGCAGTCGCTGTATCTCGGAGCAGAGTGCACTTTGTGCGCAGCTGCAGACTGCTGGCACCCGAGCGACCGCAGGAAACCCTCGCCTCCTGGGAGACACGCTGCGGCCAAGTTAGCCCAGAGGCGCAGGGCTGCCAGTCACGTTCAGCGCAGGCGCGGTTACTGCGGGACGCGTCACTGCACTGAAAACCCAGCGCTCTGGCATGTCTTTCGCGGCTTGTAACGGGCCACGCTCGAAGACATTTAATGCAACTCTGAATCCGCCATTCCGATAGGGAAGGGAACACAGTCAGCTCGGGGCACGGGTTGACGTGGCACGTTGGAGAAAAGTGCATTTGTCTCAAACTAGTTTTTGTGGGTCTCGTCTGTAATGAAGCTACTTCTGAACTGCTCACTTGAGAAAGGCGTCTCATTGGAGGTTACGGGGTTAGCCGTTGGACCAGTGACAGTGCTACTTATATAATAAGCAATAGTGCCACACCTGTGATATTATCACACAGCCACACGTTGCATTGTCCCTGACTGTAGGCCACCTATACCTGATCCAAGCAGGAGGCTTTTTCACAAGAAAATTACAAGAAACTGCAGTCTATTGGAAATCTCCAAATAGGACATGAGACTCATCTTGACCTGAGCCCAAACAAATGGACGTTTATTTATCCAGCGACATAGTCATATGACATAGTCATAGTCAGAATTCCCTTTTTAAAAGCCGTCGCGCAAGACCGCCAGGTCTTACCTTCCATAGCTTAAGCGAGAAAATA
This sequence comes from Synaphobranchus kaupii, assembly GCA_029718625.1. Taxonomy (NCBI): domain Eukaryota; kingdom Metazoa; phylum Chordata; class Actinopteri; order Anguilliformes; family Synaphobranchidae; genus Synaphobranchus; species Synaphobranchus kaupii. The sequence goes on from CM056394.1 coordinate 19,581,643, forward strand.
GGCAAATACGTTCCGACAATCTGAGGGTCTTTACTTATGAAGAGACCCACAGCATATACGTGCAACCAACGAGCGCAGAGAGGGTCCTCTGCCTAATTAGCTAACCCGAGTGCCAAGGAGCGCCCTCCCCAGCCAATCAGAAAGAGCTTCTCTCCGACCCATAAATCACAAGGTGAAAATCAATGAGACCGACGCACAAAGGAACCGTTGTGTCCTTGGGATCTTAAAGATGTGTGAAGAGGAAACAACCAAAAAACTTCTGAATGTAAAATGAACACAAGAAAACGACACCGGTTGTCAGGAATTGATTTCGCTCGAAACATTGATTGCTCTAAAAGACCGAAGACGAATCGTTTTCAGTGCTGGTCGCACTCTGTGTGCATAATGATGCATTTCCTGATTGGAGCCTCATTCTATAAGTTTCAGCGATCAGCTCTCAGAGCAAAAGTGACAAAACAATTGAGCAGATAATCATTCAAATTCCATTTACCCCAGACGTAAAGGACAAGAGATTTATTACCCTTTTAAACAGCACCAAAATTAATGTCCTCTGCTCTTTTTAAACATGGGCCACAAAAGTCTAGTCCAGGAGCAGGAACCAGAGAGGAAAGCTCAACTGGTTCTAGCAAGATTGAGATTAGTTCCATCAGGAGGTCAAATGCCTTTCTAGGCCAGGGTTGGACGGTCCTACCCTAAAAGCCCCCATATTTATTTTTCTTGGAGTTTAGGGAAGGACACTTTGTTTTGGTTGGCTGTAAGTCATTAAATAAGGAGAATTACATTTTTCACCTGGGAAGGTTGAGCTTTGTCCCAAACAATGTTAGTGGATTTGGTCCACAGGATGCATCATAAAAGTGCTTCTCTGCCTGGCATTTAACGCATAAGAGATGGAAGGGTATCCTGTTACCCGCTTGTACACAGGTTGCATTGTAGTATGGAGGCTGAATTATATAACCAGCAGGTCTTGGGTTCATGTCCTGGATGAGACACATTTGTATCCTTGTGCAAGGACCTTAACTAGGTTTGCTTTGGTGTTTGGTGGTGTGAATAGATAATGTATAATATGCACAGGCCATCCACCAACCAGCAACTACTTAGCAAATAAGTAATCCTACATGTGTTACATAAAGGTGCCTCAGGGAACAGACACAGAGAAAATCACTCACGTTCTTAGCCACCTACGGGCATGGACCCGGCAGCCATTTTGTTACAAAATTTCGGTAGGAATTGTTACAATTGTTACAAAGGACTTTTTGCCACACGGATTACCTCTTCCCTGCCAGCTGTTTTCTCCTGATGATTGAGACACAAGGGCGTGGGACTTTGGACGAAAGGGAGTAGAGAAAGGTTACACGCCGCACCTAAAATGATAATATCAAAGGGCTCCAGGGAGCGCCGTATTATATGGCAAGCGAGCTGATAGGCCGGGGGGACTGATGGATGAAAGGCTAATTGGCGGGAGCAGGGATGGGGGGGCAGCGCGCGGCGCACACTCCTCTGGTCAATACCGCTCGTTACCAGGGCGGCAGGCGTAAAGGGCAGCGGTTCAGGATCTCCTAATTTATCATGACAAGTGGGCGTCGCCATGGTCACATCATCTTCCAGGCAGGTTCCGGTGTGGAATATCCCTGCCTTGGGCCAACCGCTTGTCCACTGCTGGGAAACTATCCGTATCGTAGTACAGTGCTGGGAAAATGCTCGGCCTTTTATCTTAAACAGAGATGTTTCTTGTGTTTCGCAGAAATTGCACACGTTAAGTCAAGAAGTGTGCAGGTCATAATCAACCGTGCGCTCTGGTGCATACTGTATAGTAATAGAAATAATATCCCTTAAAAGTATACTTTGTCTGCAACCGTTTCCCAAATAATATAAGAAAACACCCTCTGAACTCCAGAAACAAGCGGTCATGTCTGTTTATGAAAAAATTGTGGCCATTTAGAGCAAACAAAATTCATAATTTGTATATTTAATACAAACCCCAATTCCAAAAAAGTTGGGACAGTATGTAAAATGCACATGAAAGCAGAAAGCAGTGATTTGTAAATTCTCTTTTACAAAAGACTGGGAAGTTCAAAAAACACCTGTTTGGAACATTCCACAGGTAAACAGATGATGCTATCATGACTGGGTATAAAAGGATAACAAAAGACTCTTTATATCTTATTTTCAGGTACAAGCGATACTATAACCTCTGCATTTGAATGGATCTCTATGGGAATTGGGGGGGAGGGGTGGACTAGATTAAGCTGTAAATTATTACACAGGAATAGTATGAAACACATGGTTGGCTAAATGGCTGTAAATCATCAAGGGTCTGAGACCATCACTCTGCTGCCAGATATGCAGTAGATATGGATGGATCACTTTAAGGGTTGCTTTTCCTGACCCATTTCCCTATCCCTTAAAGTGAACCATCCACCATCCATATCTATCGCATATCTGGCAGCAGAGTGATGGTTTGAGGCTCGTTTGATACCTCAGACTCTTGATGACTTACAGCCATTTAGCCAACCATGTGTTCCATACTATTCCAGTGTAATTTACAGCTAAATCTAGTCCCATCCTCCAATTCCCATAGACTTCCATTCAAATGCAGAGATGTTACAGTATCGCTTGCAAGAGTACCTGAAAATAAGATATCAAGAGTCTTGATATCCTTTTATACCCAGTCATGATAGCATCACCTGTTTACCTGTGGAATGTTCCAAACAGGTGTTTTTTGAACTTCCCAGGCTTTCTTTTGCCCGTCCCAACTTTTTTGGTACGTGTTCCAGGCATCAAATTCGGAATTAGTGGATATTTACAAAAGTCAATAAAGTTGAAAAGGTAAAACATTAAATATATTTTCTTTGTACTGTTTTCAATTAAATATATGTAAAAGAGAATTTACAAATCACTGCTTTCTGCTTTTATGTGCATTTTACATACTGTCCCAACGTTTTTGGAATTGGGTTTTGTAGTAAATAATAATATAATAAGCAGAGTGTAAATAATAAGCAGAGTTTTCATGCCATCCCATACAGAAAAGAACTTCCACTACATTAACTTACGAAAATGTTATATTTAATTTCAGAAATTGATACTGTATTGATATATACTGAACATGCTATTGAAAATGTGTCATACATAAAATGTAATAAAGCTGTATTATACATAATATACATTTTGCATAATTATCGTATATTTTGCAATCCCCTTTTCTCTCATGAACATGCACCAATTCTTGTGTATTTTTCATATATTTTACATCCTAGACATATGGTATATGTACATTCTCATCCATTCCAAATATATTCTCCTCATTTTCTATCTGAGAAATACATAAAATATATTTTATTTATATTTATTACTTGTGGTATGGGATATATACCTCATGCACATTTAACACAATGGCGTTACAGTGAATAATAAACATACAGGGTACCGTACTGTAAAACCTAGTAAATTTAAAAGGAAAGAAACAATAAAGTTAGTGCTAGAGCCATAAGAATTTATGTAATTCCTTTAAATAATTGTCTTTTTTTTAAAGGAAAAAGAGCAAGTAGCAAGCAGGTAATGTTCTCCCACAGAGCCTCAGCACTGCACCAGCAGAGGAAGGACCTAACAGGCTTTAAAAAGTCCAAAATCCCCTTTGACATTCGGATACCCAGAATTACTCAGTTCAGAGCCCCATAGTTCCTCGACGTGGGAGCAGAGGATCAGCCCAGAGAAAGAGTTAGTGCTGCCCTTCCCCGAGGGACATTATTAAAAAAAAAAAGTAGGTTCACTTAAAGTTTCCGGTTTGTAATAATATTTGCCACAATGTTACAGAGGGGTTGTGAGAATGTTCCGTTAAGTTGGTGAGGATTGAGGGGGCTTGGCACGTAGAGTACATACACTGATACACACGTACATGCACACGCGCACATCACACACATTAAATAAACCCTATAGATGCACTTTACCACAAGACAATCGCACTTCTACACTACAGGGTTGGGCCTTCGTCCTAATTTGATCCACCTCAGACTCAGAGGTTTCAGTCTACAGAGAGGGGAAAAAAAGCCTTTAAGTAGGTGAGAAGACAACATGCCACTATGAGACCATTACTCCAATTGGGCAGAACCACAGAGACAGGGAGAAAGTGAAGGAGAAAATGAAGGAGAAAGAGAGAGAGCAAGGGGGGAGACGAAGGACGGGTTGAAGAGAGAAGGAAGGTGGAAGAGGGATTGAGAGAAAAAGGCAAAAGAGGAATTGAGATAGAGACCGAGGGTGGGAAAGGAAGACAAAGTGTTCGTTTCCAGTCCAGCGCACATCGTCCGTGTGAGAGGTACCCAGGGGCTCTGCAGGAAAGTGACAGAGGGAGAGGGAGAGGGAGGGAGAGAGGGATAGAGAAACAGAGAGAGCGAGAGAAAGAATGTCAGGGCCTGCTGTATGCTGAGTTGCTTTGTAATTGATGCTTTGTGCCCGTCAATGCCACGCTAACAAGTAGTAGCGATTTAATGTTGACAAAGTGGCCTGTGATTAAAGTGGCTATCGGGTGCAAGCAGCAACTGAAGGGAGGATGGAGCACGTGGGTGTGTAAGGGCCCTGCACACAGTGAAAATGTGCCGTTTGGGGTATTATTCTAATTGCGGGTGAGTGAAATGTCAAGCACTGGCTTTGGTTTATGGGCAAAGTTCATATTAAATATTTACCAGCAGCGGAGAGATTGTGCCTTAACTACATGTGTTAAGTACTGAAAGAAGGAGAGATCACTCGAGAACAGCGACACTTGCACATACATGCACACACACACAGACACACTCATATGTACAGAGGTACAGACAGACACACACATAGACACACTCATACGTACAGAGGTGCACACATACACACACACACACACACATAATTATATTCAAAGCAGTCCTCGACTCCTCGTTGATAAAGCAATTCATTTGTGGCACCAGATATTTTACAAAGGGAAGCAGCATTAATGCATTCTGAGAATATGAATGAGCACAGTACGCATGTGTCTCGCATACCCCATAATGCCTCTCTGTGATGGAGGAGCTGCACCTGACTAATAACCCCGCCCTGAGGGAGGCCAGAATGCTTACCTGTTAGACCATCTAGCACTTTTCCCATCGCCTCACCCAGAGGAACGCTAAGGCACGTCCCGCTGCACATTTATTCCGCGGAGCAGGGGAAGGCACCGCTAGCCGCAGAAATTATGTCAGTCGCGCGGGAAGAGGAGCCCCCACGGTCTACAGCCACTCCAGCGGCCCGGTATGGGGTCGTGCAGGCCGGGCCACCCCCACGGGAGCTCACTGTGACCGCAATCCCACAACCTCCAATCGCATCAGCTGGACCACCTTTACGCTAACCTCTTGATAAAGGGCTCTCCGTCTATCAATTTAGCTGTTCATTTTCTCTTACGTCATTATTTGTATTTGATCTCCTAATGCATATTTATACTTTTTTTTTTTACGCTATAACAGAAAGATTAGTTCCTAACCTTTTGGATATTACGATAAAATACAATAAAACTTGATTGGACTTTATTGATTCTGATGAAGGCCATCAGATTTTATTTTTTAAATTTTTCCCTATAAGTGCAAATATTGTGCCTTTTTTCGCATTTTCTTTTTTGGGTTGCACCTCGTCTCTAGCTGCTTGATTTCGCATATCAGCGTGCAGTGGTGTTGGCGATTAAGCTCAATGCCGTCCTTCTGAATTAAAAACGACCGTGATGAGATTTACATACCGTTGTTTCACGGGTGCAGTGTTGAAGCAGCCGATAAAAAAACGGTGCTATTTTAGGGCAGGGATATAAATTCGCAGAAGCTGGGCACAAATCTGTAGGGTTTGGTTCAGGCCGAGTCTCTGTTGACCAGGCTGACAGGGAGGGATGGGAAAAGCCTTCGGGTGCGGGGGTCGCGGCCGCTTTCGGAGGAGCCCGGCGAAGCGTGAGAGACGTCCTCAAGGGGGTGCCTCGTTTGGCCCTCGGGGGGCCTTCGTTTCGGAGTCGCGGGCTGAGGCTCCTCCTTTCGGCCGCTTCCAAACTGACGCCGGATCGGTTCGCTGGAGTCCCCGCAGGCCCAGCCTCCCGCCAACATGCACACAGACGTGCGTGAGCCCAGAGCTTCCCAACCCCTCGCGGTACTCAATACCGTTTTAAGTACAGTAAATAAATAAGGAAATGTAACTCAAACATTGAGTTCTTGAAAATCTAAGAGCTCTTAAGCTTCGGTTTAGAGTGTGCCTGCATTGTGCAACTGTGGATAGCGGTGGAGTCAGCCGGAATGCTACTGCTTCCATGGCAACATGGCCTGAGTGTTCCAGAGCCGTTCGGTCCTTGTGGAGACCTAACGTTGCAATAGGCTATTGATAGGACATTATATGACATTATATGACATGTTTATGACATCATATGACATGGGCGGCTTTTTTTTTACAAACAATCCATTTATACAGCTGGTTACCTTTACTGAAGCAATTAAGGTTAAGTACCTTACTCAATGGTATGATGGCAGTGCCCTTCCTAGGAATCAAACCTACAACCTCAGAGTTGCAAGCCCTGTTCTCTAACCACTATGCTACACTCCCACCCATGCTTGGGAAAAGGGGGGAAAAGTCCCAGATTAATTTTGTCAATACGTGAGCAGCAATACCGTTTGCATAACTTCAGCTAGCCTGCAATGATGGATGGTCTAGAGGTCAGCAGCATGGAGTTAAATCATTATTTTATCATTATACAAAAATATATAAATTCCATATATGTAGCCAATCCCACTCTACTTTCTGCCACTGTAGCACAGTAACAGCAGGTACATCAGGGTGTGGAATTAACGCCCACCACCAGCAAAATGCTGGTAAAATTTTGATTGTTGTGGCTGGTAAGATTTTCTACTCGAGCAGCCACTTTGGCAGGTAGCCAACCAGGTTGTGTTATATTGTAAGAAAGAAGAGGACAGCACTCTTAGCCAGATTCTTTCTTTTATAAGCCTATATACACGATAAAGCCTTCCTCAGCGTGCGTGGAGACAAGGTTATATTGTGTTATATTGTAAAATGTAATGTGGCTGGTAAAATGTTCAAAATAGCTGGTGGTTTTTAGAATCCACAAGACACTCTGGCCAGTGGGTGGAAAAAGTTAATTTCATGCCCTGAGGGTCACACTTACCCTCTACACCGACTGGGAACACCAGGAGGATCTGAGCCACCTTAAGAAACTGAAGCTCGAAGAAAACATGGCAATATTCAGTCCCCTCTTAAATGGACAGCTGTAATGGGATCAAAGCTCATTCATACTCTGTTACACATGCTGCAGCTCAGCAGCCTGCCTCACTGACACACACACACACACACACACATGCACGCACACGTTATAGATACTGTGGTCCTTTCAGCCAGCTGACTCACGCCTTGACATTCAGAGAAACTGGTGGACAGAATGGACAGGACAAGTATGGCTCAACCGCGCTGGTACGCACCCTGCCCAGAGGCCAAACGTGATTCATCTGGGCGGTGGACGAAGAGGGATGCTCCAGTCATCGCTACTGAACGTTAACACTGACATGCCGTAAGTCGGAGTTCTGCTTTACACCAGAGAAGGTGGAGGAGTACAGCTGAAGCCGTGCACAAATTGATGAGATTTGTCCTTGGATACGCAAAAGCTGTTTGCTTGAGCGGCGCTCCAAAATCAAAGTAGACGGTGACCCGCAGAATGCTTACGCCAGCTCTGTAATACGTCTTTCATCGTTCAGGAGCTTCTGTAAACTCCGCCCCCCCCTCTCCTATACGCAAGCTCAGGGACCAGGGAGAAAGGACGGCCGGTGTGAAGAGAGAGAGCTTCTCCGTGTTAATGCACAGGCCCCTGACAACCAGCCGTCAGACTCCGTCTCAGCCCCACCCCCCCCTCACCCTCCCACATTCCGATTCCACAGTCGACCTGCATCAGTGGATTCTGAAGTGCTGGGCGAAGGTTCACAGACAGGGGGTGGGGATATAGGGGGGGTTAGGCGGTGAGTTGGGGGTGGTTTCCAGAGTCTTTTTCTACAGGTAAATTGAAGGAAATGGCATTCCGCTTTACGCGGGCGTCCCTCTCCCCGCGAGTGCCTCGTCTTCATTTCCTGCCTAAATGCGCGCCCTACCTCCTCACGCTCCCTACCTCTTTCCCTTCGAGGGTCCCCGTCTCGTAACACCCCCCCCCCCACCCCTTTTCCGTGACTCTCTGTGAGATCCCTGTGTTCGTGTGCCCGGTCCTCTGTGGGCTCTGCAGTGTTAGAGCTGTCACTCGGAGCGCTACGGCCACAGCTCTGCAGTCAAGAGCCCGGGGGGGCGGGGGGGGGGGGGGGAGCGAGACACTTCCTCAACCACACAGCACACGCGGCAGGAATCAATAAAGACCGGGCTTGTTACTCCGGCACACTGGCTCCTTTCACACGCACAAAGACGCCTTTCCCAATTTACAGAGAGCTGTGAGGCGCCCGCAACCCCCCCACGTCCCTTTTTCGCGCGTGGCTTTAGGCCAATTATAAACAGAGAAGTGAATCTACCGAGTTAATTGAATTTGACTCCTGTCCTCGTGCTTGCGGCTCAGGGATGTTAGCGTATAGGATTTTTTGAAAGCCTGACGGCATTTGTGGTCAGTTGGTCTCGATTACCGCCGAACGCATCTGCGCGCGTGGTTATTTGCACGCGTGTGTGTGTGTGTGGGCATGCTTCCATATGTGTGTGTGTTACGTGCATATGGCACGTTTACTGGAGTTTAAAGAGAGAAGTTTTCAGACTATCCCTCAAGTCATTACCTTAACCTGCCGGAACGGTTTTCCCTGCAGGTATAAAAAGGCCACTCACCTCCAGTCCCTCCATGTCATTGTCTCTGGCATCCCCCCGACCTCCACATTTCCACCCGAATTTCATGCTTCGTTCTATGCTTGTTTGCCTACTCTCGCCCCGTCATTTACACCTTTTCTTGCATAATCCATTGTATGAAAATTTCACTCTACTAAATTGCTTAATACATTTCTGAAGTGAATGAGCTCAATGCCTTTGAGACACTGATCTGTGGGAACCACATGTGAAATAGTTCTTCTTATAACGCAATGAGAAGCGAGCTTAAAGGAGCTGGCGGGTGATGAGTAATCACCTTTTAATCTGCATACGTGCGAGCTGTGTGCCTCCTCCGTTTGTTACGTACAGACCACCGTGGCTTTGGTTGAAGTCATGGCACTTCTATAGTGTGAAGGTGAGCACAGGCATGCGAGCTGCTAGAAAATGCATACAGGAGTCAGAGGTGCAGATGGCTCAAGAGTCATGTGGGTGGATTTTGAAAGGGGGGGGGGGGGGTGTGCTCAGTGGTGCACTTCCAAGAGATCAGAGGAGTGTCATACTGCACCTCATTATAGCCTCAAACTCTGTAAGAGAGGCATGCGCTTGCACGTACTCACACATGCACAAGCACTCACAAATGCACATGCACTTATGCATGCAGATACACTCACACATGCACAAGCACTCACAAATGCACATGCACTTATGCATGCAGATACACTCACACATGCACAAGCACTCACAAATGCACATGCACTTATGCATGCAGATACACTCACACATGCACAAGCACTCACAAATGCACATGCACTTATGCATGCAGATACACTCACACATGCACAAGCACTCACAAATGCACATGCACTTATGCATGCAGATACACTCACACATGCACACGCACTAACAAATGCACATGCACTTATGCATGCAGATACTCACACATGCACATCCGCATACCCATACACTCACGCATGCTCATGCATCATGCATGTACATTCGCTGACGCATGCATATACAAGTACGAGTTTACAACATACACACATACCCACATCTATGAACACCCACATTTACACGCAGCTCTCTCTGGCTCACACACACACACGGCCACACACGCACATGCACACGCGCACACACACAACACACACACACAATCTGAGATGACACACACATGACATGGCCCACATGGCTTCCTCCAGCTGGAACAGGATGCTGGTGACTCAGCTGATCGGGCTGATCTCTGAGGATTGTGAATCACGCCATCTACACAACTTCAGATGCTATCACTGAGTTTATCCAAATGATTTCCACCACTTTCTTCTTGTACAGTTGAACACAGAATCTGTTGTGCCATTGGGCCAGAGCATCTACAATCTACAGAGCAGAGGAAGCAACGGGGAAAAATAAGAGATAATAATTAAGATTCAGGACAAATAAGATCCACAATGATTGATGAGCGGTTCCTCGTTTAACCTATAGGATGTGATTTATGTCACCCCACAGTGGATTCCACTATACAAGCCTTTGCAAACAATAGTTATTTAGACTGGCAGTTCCGGCATTGTGGTTAGGCTGCTACAGCACAGAGCACATTTCACTACTAATAAAACTTAGAAACGACAAGGAGAGGTAAAATAAATAGCCCAATTAAATCAAGAGAAGATACGTGAATATTTTCACATTTAGCATAACAATCAGTTATGAAAATGTTCGAATGTCTCTTAGAAGGATGGGCGATTAATAATTCATGGCGGAACCGGCAGGAGTGCGTCGTGCTCCACTTGTTTTTCCGGGTCTTTCCGAGGATGGAGGGGCGGGTGGCACCATATGGGCTCCCAGCTGCCCTTACAATACAACACAACAAAACTTTATGCCCTGTATTCAATCAACATTTGTCCTTAACCCTGACCTACAAGAAAACACAATTGTTACACTTTTTTTTCCACAAACTCCATTTGTTTTAGTTATTGCTCAACTTGCTAAACTATGAATAAAATTTTAAAAAATGCAGATTTTCATTCAAATGCAATAAAAGTGAAGTATAGTTAATGACATATTTTGACTTTGTCATACGTTGAGATAAGTGTCAAGGCTTTAAACAGGAGCAGCCGATTGGCTTTTAGCCAATTAGAGTGTTTATCATGTCTGGGCGACTCCAGTGATCTGATGTTTCTCTAAATTCAGTCCAGTTTCTGGCAATAAAATGTTGACGCAGTCCAAAGGGGTTTCCGGTGGGGGGGGGGGGGGGGGGGGGGTAACTACATCTAAAAGTATGCGCATTTGTAAGAAATCAAAGAAGTGCTGATGGCTTATATTACTCTACCATTTCAACCTGCTTACCAAATCCCGCTGGAGTCCAGCTACACCATAACAATTCGATACATTACCGCCACCAGGGAGAGATCCATCTCTGATCCACACTACCTCTCTCCTGCAGCACCGAGCATAAAATAATCAGTAGTTAAATAAACGCCTCGGAGGAGTGTATGCAATTCAGCCGCGGCGCTCCATGCGTGGAGTCGGGTGGCCCTGCAGTCACCTGAGGCACAGTTAGCTATTCCAAATTAAAGAGAAACATAAAAAAGGAAAAAAATATTTTTTTAAAAGCACCTGACACCCCGATGCGATCTGCACATAAATTTCCCCCACCCCCGCAAACGCAGGACCCACGCATCACAAGGGAGGAAAATAACTCCCTTCGCCAAATAAGGACGTTGGTTAAGGAGGAGAGAGAGAGTCGGAGGGAGGGAGGCACGCGCGCGCGGTTCATTTTCACTCCGCGGACAGCTCTGACGAAAGCCCCGATACTTGACAGGCGTATCAGCGCGCGTTTAAGGGGCATGAATAAAACATGGCCGCCGCTTGTCCAGGAACGAGGTTTACAATATGTTAATGCGTTATGAGCGCGGCATCGCTCCCCCCCCCCCCCCCCCCCCCCCCTCTCTCTTGTCAATCCGCCTCAGATCTTTTTGTCAGTCTAACAAGCTGCCCATGAAATATGGATGGCTGGTGCAAAGTGAAATTAATGCAACCGCAGTTACAACCCAACGTAACCCAACATAACCCACCCCAGTCTAAGGAGAGGAAAAATAAATTAGCAATTTAGCACAGAATACTACAACACTGTCTAGTGAAAGAAGATATTTTCTTCTTTCAATAGACAAACGCACACTGTGCTACAAACCTGCGTACCGCAGCCCATAAAACGCTTTGTGTGACTATGCACGCGTGCGTATGTGCTCTTCTTACGTGCAGACATAAACACACGTGGGCGTCTCAGAATGGCCGAGGCCATGATCAGTGTGAGAGTGATTTCTGGTGAGACCTGACCATGTGAGAAGGGCACGCTCCTGAACTTATGATGGCGGATGAGGTCCTCGTTAGCGCCCGCTTCATGCAGACTTCTCGCTCGGCGTGGCAACAGAAACCGTCTATCCCTCACAAACAGCTAAGCCCAGATGAAGGGGGGAAAAAACTGCACATGGACTCTCCGCCTCACTTGCTAAGCAGGGTAACAAGTTGTGTGGTTTTCCGCTAAGAGCAAGCATTCCTTAAATTACACTCTTTATATTTACTTGTCAAGTACAGTACAATTCACAAGGTTTATTTATCCCCCCCCCCCCCCCCCCACAAGTAAAGCATTTTCATCTGGTCTACCTGTAAACATTTAACAACTTGTTGCTGCGCTAGTGGTGACCTTACAAGTGAAAATAAAACCCAGGGAATGTGTTTCTTTGGACAAGGCAAGGGCTATATAAAGCAGCCTTTTGTTTTTGATAATTTTCTCAGATCCTACACGTTGGATATTGGTCGGCTATGACACCTATTGCCGGTGGTGTCTGATCTAAACCTTTTTAAATCTGACCTAAACCTTTTTATTCACCCGTGGCCATGACCATGTGACCAAACAAGACGCTTCGCTGCATTTCAGGTAGTCAGGCATCGAGTGGATTCTAAATTTGTCAGGAGTGTCTCACAGGATAACGGTGGAGACTAAAACAGAGGTCTCCAGTAGAAAAAACTTGAGTGCATAGGTGTTATTCCTATTGCCATGGAAACAAACACTGGAACTGGTGACGTATCAGGCATCATCCCAGACAACCAATGAAGTCCCATTTCATTACTAACCTACCTTAAAACACCACAACAGAGTAGATCAGAGAATAGTTGCACATGCATTTGTACAGGCCGTTACACTTGGACATAAACATAATGTTACATTACGACTAGCATTGCAATTATACCTGCTGTAATACTGCACAATGGGTCGTTCATCAAAAAGTAAGTTACTGTAAAAGAAAGCATGTAAGACACTATGTATAATTAACCATTATGCCACCTGTGTACATAACACACTGTAAAATGTAGAAAATGTCCATTTCATGCTGGGTCAAAAAAAAAAAGAAAAAAAGAAGCAACTAGAAATAACCGCCTTGCGGTTGTATGCCTCCGTGAACAAGTCAAGTTGCAGTTTACATCCATGTCTCTCCAGACTCTACATATAAAATATGTAGTTTAATTTATTTTAAAAGGTATTTATTTATTTATTTAGTGTATTTATTGGCGAAATGGAAGTTATCACTATATTGACATGTATGATTCCAGTGAATAATTTCCTTTATAAATATTTCATTTACAGTCTTTATTTATTGAACATATATAATTAATGTGATTATTAGATCGTTTTCTCAGCTTCAGTGGTAAGAAAAATATTATGATGTCACAGTGAAGTTGACCTTTGAACTTTTGGATATAAAATGTCATCACTTCATCATTTTATCCTATTAGACATTTGTGTGAAATTTTGTCATAATTAGCGTAGGAATTCTTGAGTTATGACCAAAAACATCTTTTGTGAGGTCACAGTGACCTTGACCTTTGACCACCAAAATCTAATCAGTTCATCCTTGAGTACAAGTGGACGTTTTGGCCAAATGTGAAGAAATTCCCTCACGGTACTCCTGAGATATGGCATTCACGAGAATGGGTCAAACGGACGGACGTACATACGGACAGACGGACGGACAACCCAAAAACATAATGCCTCTGGCCACGGCTATTGCCGGCACGGAGGCATAAAAAAAACAGAGGTACAGTCTGTTCTGGTGCACATACTTGTCATTTAAATCACACAGTGAGTTTAATACACTTCTGCCAGAAATGACATCTAATGGAGAAACAGGGTAGCTCAGAGAATCTCATCAACACCACCCCCTCAAAATCTGTACCATGCTGAGAAGAAAAGTACGAGTGAAATTTTTCTACGACCCAAGTTGCTGGAGGCTAAGTTGGAGAGGTAAGTGAAGTGGTATAGATGGAAGTCTGAGGTGACACTACGTCCCTGTTATTCAAATTGAGGGCCGAGAACTGCTGGTTTTCCACCCTTTACCTGGAAGTCAGGTGTGAAGACAGTCTGGCCAATCAGTAGCACTCATTGTTCAGTAAATTACCTGGGAGAAAAAAAAACAGGGCCGGATTTAGATTCAAGGTCCACATTTGAATATCCATGCACTATGTGTTAGGGGACTGTATTTCCTGATCCCCAGATTGAGGATAGACTTTATTGTGGTGGGATGTGGAAAAGCAAGACCAAGGATATCAGAGGATGTCCGGAAAATAGATCCCCTTCAATACATACTGGAGTACTGCTGGGAATCCACGGTCCAGGGCTGCGTTCCGAATGGCTCCCTGTACGCTTTATAGTGCACCAATTAGGGAATCAGCCATTTTGTAGGGTGTCAGAATTCTCAGTTTTCTCAAATGAGAATCTGGAAACCATCAAAGGGGCCATTCCGAATGTAGCCCAAGTGCCTATGTCACTAGTCCTTGCTGCTGCCACCTACTGGTGATGATGAAGAAGACAATATATTGCAAGCAACAAGTTTTGGATTTCAAACTTTCAGTAGCGATTTTCACAAGTTTCACCACGTGAACTGTTGGTGGATCCATTCAAACACTGCCCTCCCCAATTGGTGGCTGTCCCATTGCACTGTACACAATAAAATCCATCAGGTTGTGAATTATGAAAAACAATCAAAAAGCACCACTCAGCAACATTTCAATATAGTGGCAAACAGTCCAAAACAGCAGTCAATTTTGAATAATTAGATTAACGAAAGCCCTGAGACCTCAGTCATTACCATTCTTATGTCTCCTCATCACTCAGCCAATCCAGTTCGATTTATGAGACGTAGAATTTTTGTTGACAACCCAAAATTTAAAATGATCGGTGATGCTGACGCCATTGACTGAACATCGATGAAGCTCTCATTTGTCAAACAGCTCGACTGTATTGGAAAAACACTCAAATCCCAAAAAAGTGCAACCTTTCACTTTACAGCATGGTCCAACACATCAAGAAGGAGTTTTCAAACTCTACTTCATACGATAAAGAAATGAACATCACTGAGGAAAGAATGGTGTGCAACCATCTACTGGCTTCCACCGCTTGCCTGGAGATGATAGCATAGATCCGTAGGTCAGTACTGTGAGGAATATGAATGAAAACACTGCCGAGTGCTTAGCCTGTGAGCAAAGACAATTTTTTCTATTGTGTGTTGTGCCTTTTGTATGAAGCCATTTTGAATTTGCAGTTCTTCTCTGGCTGTCGCATGTGGTCAGTGTCTCTTGCAAGGAGTTCCCCAAGCACCAGCTGTAGGCTAAATGGCTGACTACACACCTCTGTTTGGCTGGCTACATTTAGACATACACTACATGACCAAAAGTATATGGACACCTGCTTGTCCAATATCTCATTCCAAACTCATGGGCATTAATACCGAGTTTGTCCACCCTTTACTGCTATAACAATCTACACTCTTCTGGTCATTGCTATGGGGATTTACCTCCATTAATCCACAAGAGCATTAGTGAGGTCGGCCACTGATGTTGGGCGATGAGGCCTGGCTTACAGTCGGCTCTCCAATTGATCCCAAAAATGTTTGATGGGGTTGAGGTCAGGGCTCTGTGCAGGCCAGTCAAGTTCTTCCACAACAATCTCGACAAACAATTTCTGTATGGACCTTGATTTGTGCATTGTCATGCTGAAACAGGAAAGGGCCTTCCCCAAACTTTTACCACAAAGTTGGAAGCCCAGAATAGTCTAGAAGGTCATTGTATGCTGTATGCTGTAGTGTTAAGATTTGCCTTCACAGGAGCTAAGGGGCCTAGTCTGAACAATTAAAAACAAGGCGTATCCAGATACTTTTAGCCGTGTAGTGTATATGGTTTGATAATTCATTTCATAAGAATGATGTCATTGTAACAATTTTTCTTCCCATCACCAACACCTAGCTGGCAACTTTTTAAAAAAAATTTTTTTTTTTAACCTGGCTGGCTCCCTAAAAACCCCATGCTCTCGTGAGTTCAGTTCCTTTTGTCTCGCGAGCATCACTTGTGCGCCTCTTTGTCTGTCCAGTGCGTGTATGCGGCTCTGTCCGCTCTCAGGCTCTTGCGAACACTCTTATTGCGAGCGGCGTTTGAGTCAGCGCACCAGCCGGGCGGCTCGGAGCGTCAGCGGAACAAGCTGTGGACCCCCTGCCAGAGACACAGTCGGTTCTGTGTGGGCGATGGTCCAACACTCACATAAATAAGCATCTCCCCAGGTGACATGAATGACACCCGCAGCAGAGCGGTTCATTGACAACAAAAACAGCACTGGCGCCTCCTTGCTCGTAAGCTCCAGCGGGAAGGGCAGGCACGCCTTTTCCGCTGGAGGGTCGATGCAGAGTGGGGGCGCGGCGGGATCATCTGCTTGACCCCTGCTACATTGCCGTAACAGCTCTAATGTTAACTGGAGCACTGCTTCTACACTGATCCGTCCGTTTCCGGTATTCCAGTCTACAGAGACGCCACACACACACACACACACACACACACGTGCGCACATATACAAACCCATCAAATGCACATGCATACTTCACAAACCCATCAAATGCAGACACACACACATACCCAGCACACTGCACACACATGAAAACACACACACACACACACATTAACATGTCTGTCTTTATTCCAAGACACTCCATCAATCAAGTACAATGTTTTTATATAGCGCATTTTACAAACGACAATCACAGCATACCCTCAGCCTAAACAGGAAAGCCAATAGGGCGACAATGGCAAGGAAACTCCTCCTAGGTAAACCACAGCTGGGACCTACAACATTCAATATAAGACCAGTTTTAAAACTGCCTATCCATCCAAAGCCGAAAGCTAGGCCACTTCAACACCAAGCCTGAGCAAGCCAGCACTGCAGGGAGTTAAACAACTGATGAACGAATCCTAAAGACGAGTCTGACGCAAAGGCCACCGGATGCATTGAGAATTCCCGTGGCTTCCGCATCCCATTCAGAGCCACTGCAATGCAGGTAATGAGAAGTTCAGGCATGCACTACAGAAGTACAGACCAAAATTTCAATAAGGCCTGGAGAAAGGCTGCGGGCTAGTCAGCGGCCGCTTGTTCGCTGCCTCTTTTACATACTTAAAATAAAATAATACTTTGGGAAAGTGCTACGTAAAATCTCTGCGGGTACATAAATCTAACTTAAGATAACCCGTTTTTAAGTCATCCTGGGTTCAATCCACATATGTAATCTGTCATCGTTTTAGCAGCCCTGGAGCTGCGTAGTGCTGGCACAGCCTGGCCGCGGCCCCCAGCCACGTCACAGAGGGCTGAGGCGGCCTGACCTCAGATCAGTTGCATTCAGCGGTTTGGGATGGCTATTTTGAGTGAAGCTGATCGCAGATCAGTGGCAGGCCCAGCCCCCTCTGATCCCAAACTCATGGTGCTAGTAAAAAAATTTGACTTTGACATAAGTATTTCCAAACCAGTGACACACAGCCAAGAGACCGCCATCTTATACAGCCTTTAAAGTTTACATGGAGTAAAATACCAACAGTAAAATAATGGCAGGCGGTAAATACATGTAGGAAAATAATTGAGATTATGAAGATGTGGATGGAGGTGATCAGTGAGTTCCCTCCCCTCCTGAGTTCCCTTCCCTCCCTCCCCTAATTGCACCGGGGTGTCACTGCTGAGAGGTAGAGGAGCTGAATTCACTGAAAGGTTACAGAGATGAGAGAGGAACCCTAGCTTTGCAGGTCTCCTTAATGAGACCCAAAGGTTCCACTGGAGATGAAGGTGCTGGAATCATCACACACCAGCAATTCTGCGGGGTTTTTACGAAACGCGACCATGCCGTCGGTCAACGTAACTACACAAAAACCTGCGCACACACTCACGCAACTACACAGAAACCTTTACACACTCACGCACACAAATAAAATTGCACACACATGCATACACACACACACGCATGGATGATACAAAAGTGCTGAGTTCTATACTGTGATGTGGACACACATGCACGTGCAGAACACACATCACAGAAACACTGCGTTCTGTACTACAGTGAGAGCAGCCGTTTGTTAGGCTAATATTGGTAGAAGATCCAGTTTATGGTTCCGCCTGCATTGGTTCCTTAAAGCAATGCTCCACATCCTAAAATTCCCAGGACTCTTAAAGTAAAACTAACCCATCCTTAGTCTCACAGGCAGAGAGGCAGTAACAGTATAATCAACAGACACAAGATAAATGATTATTTTCCCCCTGCGTGATACCATCGCGCTTTAAGCTGCAAAGTAAATCCCTTTAAATGCCGTATGACCCTCAAATAATCACACAAGCAATTATTTCAACAGCCCTCAACAGAATCACAGAGACAGAGAACATTTGGAAGCTGAAGTGGCCTACCGTTCCAGCCTCTTCTGTGTCACCTTGTTTGAAAAACTGGAAGTCATGTGGTCATTCATGACTTTTAGGTCTCAGAGAAAAAGTAATCAAACTATGGGAGGTGTTGAGCAAGTTGTCAGTGAATGGGGTCCTCAGGGGGGTATTGCTACACCTTAAACACCTGTTCAGGGCCGCGGGTGCCCAGGTCACTCAGGTTCAGGCAGAGAAATGGAGGGGAAGGCAGCAGTAACGGATAGTGAGAGGACAGATGGAGTGAGAGATGGAGGGAAAGATAAACGGAAGGGAGGAGATGAAAGAGAAACTGGGGGATGATGAAAGAGAAACTGGAGTGTGGGGAGAGAGGGGGGGGAGAGTGAGTGGGGAAGAAAGAGAGGGGGGAGTAGGATGCAGAAATTAAAGGTTCTGACAATGCTCTCCACTGGAGGTCATTGAGTTACAGTACATCTCCACACTCGGGGGGCTAATTAAACAGCTTTAGGATTAAAAAGTGTTAAAAGACTGTCAAAAAAGGGCTAAAGTACAGCCAAGCCCCGGCACTCAGCACTACGCCTCACAAACCTAGCAGACAAGCACATTACTCCGATTCAAATGCTAACTTAACTTCTCTTCTTCTACTCTAGCTTCTAAGTCCAAATATTATTATTATTTTTTTTACAGAAACGAACAGCAAATTCAACAATTTTCCTGAAGCCGTTTTAAACAGGTGCTGAACGACACACTGATCTGTGACCTGGCCAATGCTGTCCCAGGAACAGAACATAGGTATCCTTTAGGATGCCTGTGGAAAAAGTCAATGAAGGACCCCACATTAATCTTTTAGGCTGAGAAATGTAGAGGAATGCCAAAAAGTAGATAAATAAATTTCTTAATTTTTCATTCTAATAAGAACACATTGAAGCATAGAGATTATGTGAGATTAGAAAAGAAAAAAAAAACGTTCCAGGCTAATCAAAAACATTACATCACAACAGCAGATATTCAGAGAGAGAAGGGGGCTTTAATTGAAGGCTACTGTAATAGAGCTCAATTTATCACAGACATAAAAAGAAGCTCAGACAGGGAAGTGATGTTATCTATTGGACAGTAAGATTTCTGGACGGGACTGGCGGTTGATGTCTTGGCGGGGCTGATCACAAGTCCCTCCTCTTTATCTCTCTACCAGACAGCTCCTCTTCTCTCTCTCTCTTCCACAGCCTCCTTTCCCTCTCCTCTCTCCCGTGTTCCTCTATCCCACCTCCTGTCCCCACGTCCTCTTCTCTGCAATACTCACGATTTCTCTTTCCATTCTTCTCTCTCCCTCTTTCACAGCTTTTATTTTTACTTCCGTCTTGACACCTGGAGGGCCGGTGTGTATGCAGGTTTCCCCCCCCCCCCCCCACCAATTAGCCTGGCTAAATGAGCCAATTGGCTGTATACAGTATACACGAACACTGGCTCACTCGTAGATTAAATCAGAGTGAAACGCTGACACAACAACAGTCCTCGGCTTCCATTCATGCATTTATAAAATAAATGCAGCCAATATGTCAGATGGTGTAAATGTTAGGGCAAATTAAGGCCAGAAGTCAGCATGAAAACCAAAAACAGATATGACCCTTGTTGCACACCTCTGCTCTAGCTGGAGTCTCTCTCTCTCTCTAGAGTGCTGAGGGACCAGCCTCAGGTCAAATGTTCCACAGTTCACCTCCACCCCCTACACTGCAATATTACGTATTAGACAAGGGTCAGTACTGCACTGTCCACATACTGATCACACTACACGTCTGTACCTGTAAGACAGAAGTATTGCATTTAGGGATGCTCCAACTGATTGGCAAATATTCATGCTAAATTGTGGAATACGTTAACTCTAAATAAAAGATCTCTAAAAGCAACAAACACAGCTTCCCGGCTCTGGCAGAAGCAGCACGAGCCTACCTGTGCGCACTGTGCACAAGTGTTGCCAGTGAATGGTGAATCAGTACAAGGATTACCAGGCGTCCTTTTTTTCCTGGACATTTCTCATTTTGGGACTGAAAATATTTGTAAATGGTTCTTTAGGGAACCATCTGAATAGTGGTTCTTTGAAGAACCCTCCCATAAATGGTTCTTCTAAGAAATCAATCTGAAGAAACCTTTTTGGTTCCAACTGGCACATTTATTTTGTAAAATTTAGGAAGGAATATGGATTAAAGGAAGCCCCTTTAATTCTACTACACCGATACAGATTAGACAGAACAAAACTGGCACATTTACGCTCACACACACACACACACACACACACACACACACACACACACACACACACACACACACACACACACACACACACACACACACACACACACGCATAGTGATGGGCATGCACACAGAGAGCACTCGAGCACGCACTCACTCACGCACTCACTCACTCACTCACTCACTCACTCACTCACTCACTCACTCACTCACTCACTCACTCACTCACTCACTCACTCACAAATATATAGTGCGTCCTTATAAAAATAAAAAAATCAGGTGGAACCATCCCCCCAATAAAGCAAAATATCTAGGATCTAATGTGCAAGATTTGTAAAGGTCAGCTAATAATAAAAAGAAGAGCAGAAGGTAGAGCTCCGTGTGGACTGATCTGGGAGGAGTTTGCGACCTACCCACGGCTGCCCGTCGCCATGGCGCAGACAGGGAGCGCTGTCAGGCAGCTGCAAATTAAAGGCCGCTGTGCAAACCGGCAGGTGCAGAGGCTGGCCCGATTGATGTGGCTGGTCTGGAGTTGATTAATAGCTGGGGTGGATTGACCCTGGCCAGGCCCAGATTTACAGGCTCACTCTCGCTTTCCCTCCCCCTACCTCCCTCCCTCGCCCTCTGTGCCCATGCACGGGGCGAAGTCTGACAGCACTGGCCAGTGTCTGCCTCGTGTGTCTGATTCCGTGGCAAAGCGATATGAGGCTTTCAAACGAAGGGTGTGCAGGTTTAAATCTAGCGAGCCCCTTGTGAGCTTCACACAAAATACATTAAGCAAATAAACCGTGGATGATTTGATTGCATGTCGTCTGTTAAGTGTTTGCACACAAGTCTGATTCATGGATAAAGCTTGTGGTCTTGCCGGTGCTGACCACCCTTAGTATTGGTCTTCTTGTCCCTTTTGGTTCATGCATAACTGTAAATAGAAATATGCACATGTAGGTAATATTTCCAAGTATCTCAACATTTTGAAAAGCGAACATTTTCACACCCTTTGCTCTGGCCGTCCTGGCTGGCTGACAGCACTCTGGTATGAGGCTGTGTTGTAATTCCTGTTCTCACTTTATAGTAAACGATAAAATAACCCAGTCTGTAGACATTAAGGGCCCCAAAGACTGTACAGCCAACAGACTGGTGAGCCCTGCAGCTAAAGAGAGAGATGAGATGATACTCCCAATCAACGACTCCCCTGGCCAATCAAATCTGTGATTAATGACTCCCATGATCTGATCGATCAATCATATCTGTGATCAAAGCATCCCCTGACATATTTGGCTAATCAGATCTGTGATCATCCAACAAATCATCCAATTGGCTAAGGAAATCCCTCTTCATGGAATTAGGCATGAGAGGCTGTGCTATATTGTGAATATATTCATGGCTAAATGGTGTTGTTAGGCACGATGCAAAGTACGGCCTCAAGTGCCTTCTTGCTTTTATAAAATAGCGGCAATATCATTATAGCCAAATAAAGACACCAATGTTCAATAAATGCGATCATTTATTAATAAAAAATAATGGCATTCTTCCGCCAAGCAATAGAGTTCTATAACAACATTTAACTGAATGGTTGCCAAGCAACACAACAACGCAGTGGAAATATTAACACAAGTTAGCTAGCTTTGGCTGCCTACCACCGTGCATTTCATTGGGATGGTGATTAGAGTAGCTATCTAGCTAACTTTTTAAAGCTACAGAGGTGTGTGGAGTGCTTTCTAAATAGCTAATGTTAGCTTTTTGGAAACGTTTTAAGACGAGTCCGATCACTCCCTGGACTGAGAACCTGTCTTTTGAAAGCAGAGGGAAGATGGATAATATTAACCAATGTTAGTTAGCTAAAATTTTGTGTCGCGTATTATAGCACGTCTGGAATGCTGCATTGGCCAATCAGCATCCAGGACCTGAAATATCCGTTGTATAACCACAGTTGGCTGTGGTGAACAGTCTGGCTCACTACTGTGGGTACAAATAGATGAAGTGAAGGTGTCTTTCTCTCCTTGTCCTAAGACATCATGACTCCACACTGGATAACTGGCACCCGTGAAATGTGTCGGGTCTTTCTATGGTCTGCAGTGGACTGCGCAGGCTGGTACCTGGCATGGCGGTAATGCATTTACCAAAGCAAATGGATTAAAAGGCAACGAAACACGCTGGTTTCGCTAGACCCCGCCCCCTTTTGAAATTCGAAAAATGCCTAAATCTGGGCATAATAAGGTAATAATATAGGGGCTGAGCTCCAGGTATCAAACCACACCCCAGCACTTTTTTTCACGAGTAGCCGCTAGCCAGAGAGAATGTCTGTTAGGGATGTAGGCTACGTTGCAAAGCTAAACATGTAGCATGCATATACGACAACTCCTGGCTCAACTATTTGACCCAAATCCCCCCTTTCTGCAGGAAATACCACATATAGCAATAATATAGCCTACCCTAAAACATAAATTCAACAATATTTTTTAAAAGTGACTTCATTAACCAACAAAATGTAAATAACTGCTCTCGTCCAGTCAGCATTGCAGCTCACACTGAACGGTTTCATGCAGCGCGAGTAATACTAGTTTGTTTACAAAACATATTTGACATAAACAGGCCAGCAAGGGCACATGATGATTCAGCAAGGTACAGAAAGTCAGCAACAAGTGGACGAGCAGCAGACATGAATGTTAAAGTCCCCAACAATGAAAATTCTATCGAATTTAGGCATGATAGAAGACAGGTAAGAGAACTGCGCAATACAATCCTCTTTTTTTTTGCCGGTCGGTAAATGAAGACAGCGAGAAAAGGATTAGCCAATCCCACTTTTAATAATTGTACCTCAAAGCTGGAGAATTTTTCAGCGTTCAGGAACCGGCAATTATAATGTTTCCTAAAAACAGCAGCTAAACCCCCGCCGCGTCCGGACGTCCTGGGGGTGCTAAAAAAAGTCACAATCCGGTGGGCAAAGTGCCGTAAGAGGGCTGAACTTATCGGGATGAAGCCACGTCTCAGATACAAACATGAAGTCCAATCCCCAGGAGGGGAAGAAATCATTCGGGACAAACGTCTTGTTGGATAGTGATCGCCAGAGGCGACGCGACAGGACAGGCAAGGCAGGCAATTGCCTGGGGCCCCGAGCTTTGAGGGGGCCCCCGACGGCTGATCACATTAGTCCTACGACAATGACAATATAAAAATGTGGGAACCCCCTTGAAACATCCGATGGGCAGTGCAGTGTGTAGCTACTCGAAAACCCCCCTAGACGGGGCCCCATTTCGTTAGTAGCGCAACAGTTTGTTTGAATGAATAGGCGGCTGTCAAAATGAAAAGGATTTACCCCACCGGTTATGAGAAGAGAAGGAAAAAAACAAGAAGATTCAAATGACCGCTACAAGAGTAAGTTGTAGAAGTTAACGTTCTAATGCTGCTGTAACAATCACTACTGGATTGGTAGCTCAGGAAGTTCAGTAACAACATAAGCTAGCCTACTTAGTTAACGGATTGTCAGTAGGCTAACGTTCGTGTAAGCACTCATTCTAGAGGTTTAAAACATTCAGGGTCTGTTAACGTTAGCTATGAAGGCGTTTGCTCCATTGTACACATGCCACTATTTAGTCATATGTTGACCAGCCAGAGTCTAGTACTGTTGACTCTAATAAATGTGTGTAAAACAACTCGACTTTGTATCAAGTAAAATCATGCTTACATATATTCGTATATGTAGGCCTATTATGGGTATAACTGGGTTGAAAATATGACTGTAAACCCTTTAGCTAGTTTGGTAGAAAAACGCAAGAGTCCAGTTCCTAGCCTAACGTTACAAGTTAATTTTTAGGTTTATATGAGATAGCCTATTAGTTATTCCCCTAAAATGCCTAAACAGAATTTGTGAAGCTTGCCGGTTATTGTTATAAATACATTTTGAAACTGAACCAATTACCCATCTGCAACATAGCTAGCCTCTCTGTTTGTATGTTCGCAGTTGGCAAATGCGATAGTCTGGATAATACAGACACATAATAGTTTACAGTTAGCTAGCTACATAGGTAACTTAATTTACTCTAAAAGTTAGGATATTTTGATAAAGCTACAAAAGTGCAAGTTTTTTTTTCTAATGATAGGGAGAAATTTACGAGATTACGAGAGTATATTATAACTGAGGGAATCCCCCGTCTCAACATTATTTCCTGCTCATGAAGGGTGATCACAAGTGAAAATTGAATCATGTGTACATGAACATTTAGATGTATGCTATGGAATCTGGTTTTTAATTTGCTGGTTAAATTTAATTTACAGGCCAGGCCTAAATGAATTCTGCTGGCATTATAAGGCAATTTGCTATAAGCTGTCAAACTAGAATGCAGATTGCCATTGTCTTTCGGCATTGTCATCACCGCCGATGGGCATACATTTTAGTTGTTAGATGATGGTATCGTAGCTACATCAGCCTGACCCTACTGCTGTATATCCAAGCAATTAAAGAAATAATCAAAACAATGCCAAATTATTTATTGAATTTAGGCCTTTTCTGCTCCCAAAACTCATAGGGAACGACCAATTTGTGGCTGCTTTTTTACAAATTTTCTTCTGGGGGTGCATGCCCCCAGATTCCCCTAGTAGCCCCCCTAAACATATATCTCTGGTGACGCCCCTGCCCTAAAGCCCCACAGAAAGCGATGCGGAGCGCATTTCTCCGGCGATTATATCGCCTCCATGCATTTTCAATGAAGACGACACACCACTTACCCATTCGACCACCACAACAAAAGATACCTCCATCAAATCACCAACTTCAGGGTAAGGTAACGATTATGAATGTCGTTTTGGGAAAAAATAAATAAAATCAGTCTGAAGGGCCCCATGCATGTTTTTGCCTGGGGCCCCCAGAGACAGTAGAATCGCCTCTGGTGATCGCGTCTTGATTAACGCCATTTGGGGCCGATTCCATAGCCATCACGGCCGCCCGTACCAGCGGACGGAGGTTCCGGTAATCCACTCCACCAGATTTAAAGCATGGCCTTGTGGGGAAGCTGTGAGGGCGAGCTGTCAGCGAGTCTGGGACGGAGTCAGACGGAGTTGAATGGGGAGGTATGGAGCGGGTTAGGAGTGCCTTCAACCTCCTCGTTTGCCCTGCTTTCGGGACCAAAAAGTAAACAATTGATACTTTACTTACCTCATCAGAACATAACATTTAGTTTTGTTTTAACAATAAAAATACAGGAAATATCCATACCGTGCATGCAACGCAGAGAGTAGTGCTCCATGTCCCTGTCGCTGCGCTGCCCGCCCTCGCTCCAAAACTTCAGGGTGTAGCTACCGAACTATTGGTGGGCGTTGCTGTACAGGTTTCTATTTCGTCACCGGGAGGAATACGTCAGATGGAGGAAATTTATGGCCAATCACAGATTGAACGTGCAGTACCTAACGTTTTACCACTAGAGCTTGCGCTGACTGCAGTACGCTAATTTGTCAAGATTTGGACCAGGATCAAACAGTAAAAAAACCAAATGTATCAGTTATCATCTAAAATAAGTTGTTTTAGGGCTTTGTTAACTTTTAAAGAGGAAGCCCTGGCTTCAAAAGCCAGGCTATTTGGCCGTTTATGCATTTCATATGCCTCTTTTTCACTGTAAAAAGTCACGGTTAAAAAAAAGTTGGACGATTTGAGGATACCGTTTGAAAGACGGTGATAGACAGCCTGCGGTTCTAAACTGACCCCACAACGGATTATGCTGCTCGGTTTCCCCCCACCCCACCCGCTTTCCCCTCCCTCACTTTTCTTACTTTGATTGCTTTTCCTGTTCATTAATCAGATCGCTTTAATCTGCCTGCAGAATCAGAGGCAATATTGGAGCGCACCCGTCATCGCCGTCCTCGAGACGGCCTTGATAAACACGGAGGCGTGAGGAGGAATATCAAACGAGCGTTGATTACGTTTGAATTGTGATTTCATTATGTCATCGGCATTAAAGTAGCGCTCCATTAAATGCGCTCATTTTTCACTTGAGAACTTGTTGGTGATTGTGAAAGGATTTTTTTTAAAACACAAGTCCGTTTTGCTCCTGCAGAATCGGTGGCAGCTATCTTTAAATCGTTGTAGGCTACGGATTCATTTTTAATACGCAAGTGTTACGGAATCGCGAAAGATGCCGCGCAGATGTGAGCTTCCCTTGTCTGCAAGCTTAAATGTTACTCTTCTGTAGTTAGGCTACTCTGCACCGGATACATAATCAGATAGGGTGCATTGTGGAAACTTGACGGGTGTGTGTAGAAACGGACAACCTTCATAAAACAATCAGTTTGTGCCAAATGCAGAGAAAACACCAAGCACCCGTTTTGAACGAACGACCTACTGAGCAGACGGGCAGTTCAGTCACAACTAAACGCAGACGGTGAGACAGACCAACGCTGTAACGTCTCTCTTTTACTGAGCTGAAAGAGAGCGGTATACGAGATACAGTGCCCTCCACAATTATTGGCAACCCTGGTAAAGATGAGTAAAAAGGGTTATAAAAAAATTCACCTTTTGGTGAATTAGCTTAATCTCACACTGAAAAAATGAGAAAAATCCAACCTTTAATTGAAGTAAATTTATTATGAGAAAAAAATCCCTCTTCAAGAAATAATTATTTTTAACAAAACCACGTGTGCCACAATTATTGGCACCCCTAGAAATTATTCTGAACAAAATGTAACTGAAGCATTTTTTTCCATTTATATTTTCATAGTTGATCAGAGTGTTTAGGAACTTTCAAGCAGTAATCCATGACAATCCATGACTTCCTGTTTCACTGGAGTATACATATGAGGTGACACAGAAGCCATATTCCCTTATTCATACATCAACATGGGAAAGATAAGAGAACACACAAATCAAATGAGGGAAAAGTGTGTTGAGCTTCATAAGTCAGGGAATGGCTATTAAAAAAAATAGCTACTCATCTGAAAATGCCCATATCTACCGTTAGGTCAATACTTAAAAAGTTTGAAGCAAATGGAACTGTTACAAACTTGCCTGGAAGAAGCAAGAAGAAGTTTATTTTGCCCCCACGCACAGTAAGAGAGGCAAAAAAAATCTCCAAGGATCACTGTTGGAGAATTACAGAGGACAGTAGCATCTTGGGGTCATCAAGTCTCCAAAACTACCATTAGACGTCACCTCCATGCCAACAAATAATTTGGAAAAAATCCTTCCTGTCATTTCACCACAAATGTAAGCGCCTGGAGTTTGCTAAACGCTACTGGAACCATGTTCTGTGGTCAGATGAAACGAAAATTGAGCTTTTCAGCAGCCAACACTCAGCCAACACTTTTTACGGTTTGGCGTAAAAAGAAGGATGGCTATACCGAAAATAACCTGATCCCCACGGTTAAGTATGGTGGAGGTTCCGTGAAGTTGTGGGGCTGTTTTTCCTCCAAAGGCCCTAGGAACCTTGTCAGGGAACATGGCATCATGAACTCCATGAAATACCAGGTAATTTTAAATCTGAATCTGGCTGCCTCTGCCAGGAAACTAAAACTGGGTCGTCGTTGGATCTTCCAGCAGGACAATGATCCAAAACATACGTCCGTCCAAATCAACACCAAAATGGTTATCTGAACACAAAATCAATCTTCTGCCATGGCCATCTCAGTCTCCTGACCCCATTGAAAACCTGTGGGCTGAGCTGAAGAGGAAAGTGCACAAGAGAGGACCTAGGACTCTGGAAGATCTGGAGAGATTCTGTAAAGAGGAATGGTCTCAGATTCCTTGCTCTGTATTCTCCAACCTTATTAGATGTTACGGGAGAAGACTCAGTGCTGTTTTATTGGCAAAGGGAGGTTGTACAAAGTATTCAATGCAGGGGTGCCAATAATTGTGGCACACGTGGTTTTGTTAAAAATAATTATTTCTTGATGAGGGATTTTTTTTTCTCAGAATAAATTTACTTCAATTAAAGGTCGGATGTATTCTCATTTTTTCAGTGTGAGATTCAGCAAACGGTGAATTTCTTATAACCATTTTTACTCATCTTTACCAGGGGCGCCAATAATTGTGGAGGGCACTGTATATCTCATTCAATATTATTATTTTCATTATTTACTCGTTGGTTATATTGAATGTGCTTTATTATGTCATGTATATAAGTTGGGCCTGAGTTGAACGGAGAGGGAGAGAAAGAAAGACAGAGGGGGGAAGGGAGGAGGGGGGAGTGGTAATTTTGTATGGTATTTGTTGACGTTGTTACCATCATCACTACTGTAACTGCCTTTATTTCTATAATTTTTATCCTTTACTTAATTGGTCTCTTTTGGTGAAAAACTCTATGTCTTCCCAGTAAAGCACATCTAAAACACAGCTAAATGGAACCAAGCGATAAATAGTGGCTCCAATGGATCACAGAAGGAGAAAAGACCATCAGAGACACTCCATATTTTCTCCTGATCGCCCAGAGTGACACTAAACAGTATCACAGCTTATTATGACTGTGTACAAAGTGGAATCACACCTGTTCCTTTGGCTTCAATCAGAGGCGGGTGACTCGAGATGTGACACTTCCTTCCCCTGTCAGGCGGTTGACTTGTTTATCAGTACAAGAGTTTGTGAGAAAAAAAAACATGGAGACTGCAAAAGCCATTTAAGGTTCAGTTCTGTCAGCAGAAGAGGGCATGTGTAGCAATTAGCTCAATGTGGATGTTGCACTGATATTGGAATGTATGTTTTCTGCACAATCCTTAATGCATGGGATAGTTCATCAGTACTGGTAACAGAATCTGAGGCCTTTTTGGGTATTCAAGACCAGGATTTTCAATGGTGAATACACTTAGACTAGGCAAAAACTATTAATAATAACAATAACAATAATAATATTTAGCCTGTTCATATCATTAAATGTTATGTTTCTTAATAAAATAATGGCCGTTTCTGGTAAAGAAGCATGAGGCTGGTCTGCAGTTAAATGTCTTCCTAGGAGCGTTTCACATTTCAGACATTCCTGCAGTATTTAATGCAAGACTGAGTTACAGTGCGAGGACCCCACACCACAGTCTGAGATAATAAAAAGAGTGACTCCAATTTAAATTCAACTCTTATTTTCACCCTACAGCATTCACAATCATAATCCAAACAATTATCAGTTATGTGTCAACTGAAATCAACTGTACAATGTTCATGGTTTTGAAAGCCTGAACCAAATTAACAGCCAAGGAAAATAAAGGATTTGGGAAATACAAACAGGTACACAAATATCTGAGGAGATGTGGCCCTTTGAATACGGTGGCAAAGCTTATGTGTTCAGATTAATGTTGGAAATGGCACATCAGACGACAAATCAATAAAAAGCGTGGGTGCCAAATGTATTCCTGTTTGCACAATTGAGGAAAAAAAAAAAAACATTCCTTAATCCTGCATGGCATTGAGGTGAGTCCTTGTCTCCTGTCTCTCGGAGAATGTCATTCTGCTGTCTATCGGCATGATTGAAAAACTATAATGCCAAGACGCATGTACCAATGAATTGAAAAGGAAACTTCCATACGTGTGATTACAAATACAATAGGAAACATTCAGTTGTGAATTATACAGATGCGTCTGGCAAATTTGACCGATTTCTAATTATGATACAAGATACTGTATCAAGACGACTGTTATTCCAAAATTTGTTTCATATTTAAATATATCAGTACATCATTGCTATAAGGTATTTGTCTCCTGTTAATGATAACATAGATTTCAAAATTGGCCAACCAAATTTTTTCTTAAGCACAAATTACAAACAGCAAATACAAATCTGGTTACTACTTTAGATTTGGGCTAAACACAAATTTAAAAAATAAATAAATAAAATAAATCTTGTTTGATTGTCATGAAATGGAGAGAAGCATATGCTGCATACCTCATGCCCGATATTATCAGGACTGAGTGAAACGCATTGAGACGGTGTCAAATGAGACCCATTAAATGGGAATGCATGACGCTTCAGATGTCAGAATTAGACCAGACAAGGAATTTACACCCAAAATCAACAGATTTGACATTCAACTCCGTATGCTACCATTTGGCCTGCGAGAGGAACCCCAAAATCAGTCGTTTGAAACCAGGAGACCTTTTTTCATACCTCATTCAGGCTCGTTCACCAGAGCTGCAATTAACATCAAACCATCTCAAAGTTAGCAAGCCCGGCACACACTTGATTGGCATTACGCGCCGTTCTTTCTTTGATAAAAATCGCCATACTGGAGCGACACGGACTGACCCGGCGTTCGGATAAAGGCTCTCGGCGACACGTCATCCCCGCAGCCCGGGGAGGGGATTGGCCCGAGGACGGCGGAGCGTGCGCGTGGAGAACAATAGAGGCCCTGATTGGTGAGGGAAGCGCTCCGCTGGGAGTACGGGGGAACGGGTGCGGAGCCGCGATGGCGCCACGCGGCTCTTCCGCTCTCCGCGCGCGCCGTAATTACAGCGAGATGTCACAACACGCAGAGAGAGAGGAAATTACAGGGGGATCTGATTACGGTCATCAGAGAGAGTGTGAGAGAACATCACCGCGAGAAAGGGGGAGGGACAGAGAGACGGGGAGAAAGAGGGACAGGGAGAGAGGAAGAAATACAGAGACAAAAACAAAGGAGGGAACGAGACAAATCGAAAGAGGGAAGACACGAGAGAGAGAGAGAGAGAGAGAGAGAGAGAGCTTTCATCTGGTTCTTCATCTGAAACTACCTGGTTCGGAGCCTTGAGTGTCTTCACATGAAGGCCAAAGGTGTGGCTGCAGGCAGAGAGAACACACCTCATTATATTGAGTATATTACATTTCCCCTTTAGTAAAACGCCAGGAGACTGTAAGGGAACAGGGCCCCACTACACGCCAACAACATTAATTAATGAATTAGTCTGCATGTTCCCTCACCGGATACCATCTAAATCAATGGACGGAACGAGTCATTTGCTGCAGCGGTAAGATTAGATCCTCGCTGACGCAGTAATTAGACGGCAAACTGGCATCCTTCTGAGCCTCTCTTTTTTTTTTTCTCCCCCCGCTGCTGTCCAGATCATCACAGGAGGGGCGGCTTTCTCATCCATCAACAGCGTGACGCTTAACGAGAAGCCGGCGAGAACAACTGGACGGCTCGTATCCAACGGCATCATTACGATTTAATCACCGAGCCAAAGGCTTAACGCGCTAATGATGAAAACCGTTTACCGCCGTTACATTTTTATTCCCCGGAGGCAGAATAGGCGACGATGAGGGCGAAGAAAAAAATGAATAAATAAAAAACCCAAGAAAAGAAATACATATTGGATGGGATAACAAGATCTCTATTCCGACAGACACAGGGATCAATGCGTGTTCATTAGCGGGGGCGCATTGGATGCAGTACGAGCACAAAGTCTGCCGGATTCCGCCGCCTCCGAGACAGATCATATTCAGCGGCTGCAGTGAGAGCTGAAGCCATACCAGCTTTTTTTTCCAGCAGGGTTACAATGATAGTTTACACACGGCGCCCCAGCGCCGTCGCCTCCTCCCCCCCCCCTACTGATCCCAGGCGGGGCACTTCCGCGGCCTTGTCTCAAAACTTTATCACTCTGGCCGCTCTTAATCCGCAACAATGAAACTCTCAGAATTGATTTTCCTCCTTGCCAAACATTTCGAAGGCACCTTGCTCCATTCAATGCCCTGTACAATATATTGCAGAGCTTTACACAAACAGTACGTGGAGGGGCACCGTCTGCCCACAGAGCTACGGGGAGATATGATATGATGGTATCCACAAGGTTTGATTGCACCTGGCTGCACCGCCGTGTTTGTGGCAGAGTGATTTGGGCTTTGAGCGTGAGATCGGAGTTTCAGGATTCCAGAATGGGGTAGTACAGTTATAGTAACCCTTTAGATTCACACTGTATCTCACTCGCTCCGAAGAAAACCCAACTGCATTGGTTCCACTTTCATTCCCCATACCCCCCCCACCCTGCTTTACTGTTAAATCTAATCGGAAGGCATTTGGTATTAACTTAAATTTGTGCAAAAGATTTAATGATAGCGTTCACCCTTTCCAAAATAATAAAAATCCACAGCTGAAAAACGTTGTCCGAGACAAATCTCCTATTCTTACAATGCGAGCTCCTGGGAAAAATGGGGAAGATAGAGCAGGTTTAGTAGTGATGTTCTGATCTTCAGAAGCTACACAGGGTGTGCAGGGGTTAAATCTGCAAGCACTGAATGCAATGCACCCCTGACCAAGGATGGACATCTGCTAAGCGAAAGAACAGAGGGAGAAAAAGGCACCGTTTCCCATCTGTGCTACATCACGCACCAGGACACAAGGTTCGGAGGCGCGCGCGCTGACTCAGACTGCCGCCCGCCGTGCCGCGAGAGTCGCGCACCCCGGTGTACCCCGAGTGCGGCTCGTAAACAGGGCAGCTCGCGGCCGTTGGTGCGGGAGCGGTCGTGCAGGCGAGCCGTCAGGGCCCGTGTCTGAGGGACCGTTGCTGTCCTGTACAATCACGATCTGTGTAAGTTCTTATGCAGCGCTCTTAGCCCAGTACGGTTCGCATGCAGGAAGTGGTCACTTCCCCTGGAACACGCAAGAGGGATTTTTTTAAACACACCCCGACAACCCGGATGAGTGTCTAACTTTGGCGACAGTTTTGATACTCTGCCCAGTTGGGCTGGGCAAGAGGTGTGCAGCATATGCTTCTCTCCATTTCACCACTTTGACAAAGGCCAAACTTCTCGGACGCACAAAGTTAGAGCAGTATTTTGCAGACCGCAGAAGATTACGTCATGTATTTTTCCCCCTCTCGTTTCATGCGTCTCCACGGCCTAGCGATCATACCACTGGGTGGTGAGTGTTGCTTTTAGAGCAAACTTTTGTTCAAAATATAAATTGTGTTTCTTCATGCACGTACCACTGAAATTGTGGTTGGGAACCAGATATTTTCCCCCAGGTTTTACTGCCACCTATGGGTGGGTTTTTTTTTTGGCTTACTGCCGTGACTAGCTGCTGCTAACCAATAAAAATGGGCAGACATCACTCAGCGTTTAATCTGCGAAATTTAACAGATGTTTCCAACAAAATGCATCACAGTCACTAGATATTGGCCAGTATTCAATCAACACTGCTGCTTAATTCTGGCTTACAAGTAAATGCAGGCCTTACACTTTTCCTTCACATACTCAGTTAGTTTAGTTTCAGTGATTGCTCTACTCGCCAGCTGTGTTTGTGAAGAGAGAAAAAAAATAATAATAATTATGGCTTTTAATTGTTAGTCAGTTAGGGACAAATGTTGATTGAATCCCAGCCATTGTTTCAACTGACAGTCTATTGCTCACGTATTTCTTTTATCATTGGCAAACTATCACTTGTACAACTGTGCACACAACAGGTGGCTGTATATATTGGAAGATGGGGGGAAAAAAAAAAAAAAAGCATTGTATTGCATTAATTCCTACTGCAATAACAAGAGACAACAGAGCACTGCGGTGTGTGAAGGCATGCACCAAAATAAAATAAACACCTGAGCCTCAGAGGAATAGAACGAGCACATGTGGGTAAATGTGAAGAGAAAACGAAGGCAGAGGAGTTGGACTGATTAAGTTTCTTTAAAAACGTTGTAAATTCAGCACCTTCGCCACCTCCCAGCTCAGCAACTCGACCTTCTTTAAGGTAGCACTGACTCGTAAAGCCACCCCACCCCACCCCACAACCCAGCATGTAATTTTATGCATTTCATGCAGCGAGGAATAAATTAAATTAATCCAGTTTTTTTTTGTTTTTTTTGTCTAAACCAGCGATTTAGCAGATAGCCTTCACTACTCCCAGCAGACTCATTTACCAATTTTCAAAGCTGGTGTAACATGGCTCGTCTTTTCATGAACTGGGGCGTTTGGGTTCCCGGCAAAAGCAATTATGAAAGCTTGTATACACACTGGCCATACACCAACAATAATATGCATGTGGTTTGCGTATAACTGCACGACAGGGACAACAATTATCATGTAATAATCAATGCTGGAGCTAGAAATCCGACTGGGACTTCAAGGAACATATTCAAAATATTGGGTTGGTCTGCCTTTTTTTTTTCTTTTTTTTTTTTTTCTTAATAGACTGCTTCCTTACATGAAGGGAAGAGAAACACACAGGAGACAAAGGGCTTCATCTGTGTCCAGGTTTTTCTTCTGTTAGCCAATCAGACGTTCAGTCTTAAATTCCAGGGGTGTCGAATTACTCCATCCACTGCTACGGAGAAGCAGATAGCCTCCAGAAAAGGAGACACAGAGGTGATATGAAATCAAGCTTAAAAACAGGCACTTAATTGGAGGGAGAAACCTGCCATGTCAGGGCTAATGAAAGCGGGCAGTTCCGAGCGCTAGACCCCGCTCGGGGGACGGGATCAGACTCGGACTCAGGCTAATTCAGAAACGGTTCAATAAGACAAGTGAGGAGAAGCATGAGATTTAGCCCTAACAATTCTCACGCGACTGACTTCCAAATTGCATACAGGCCTATTTACAGAGATGAGAAACAGTGACGATTAAACAGTGAGATAATGTCAAAAGTAGGCCCATCACAATCTTAGAAAAAAAAACATCTGCATAACCAACCTGATCACAAGCATGGCTAGCCTGACATGGATAGCCTACATCATGCTGGGAAACCTATTCGGCAATCAGCAATGTGGAAAACTTTAGTTCAGTTGTCCTACCCAAAGTGAACAAACACAGTCTACGGTGGAAAAAAATATTTATCTACCTTTGAAAAGCATATCAGGCATTTAGTAGGTTCCTGGAAACTGCATTACTGGCTAAGCCACTCTCTGTGTCTCTTTGGGCTCGTTTCTGACCTTTGTGGGTAGGTTTTGAGAGAACATTGGGTTGCAATTATTTTTCTGATCTAGCAACTATGAGCCCAGTTCTAACATTCAAGAAACATCATCACAGCTCTCACACCATAAACTTGCATCTCAGGGAACCTGAGACCATAGCCAAGCATGCCATGCAAAAGTGTGCTACAAACTACAAACCACTAACAATGGCCAAGAAGCAGGTGAACACCTGGGGGCATTTCACAAAGCAGGATTACTGAGTTAGCTGGATTACTGAGTTAGCTGGATAACTGCAGTAAAACCCAGAACTCTCCAAAGTCTTGAACATGGACTGAATTTTAAAAAATGCTCTGGATTTTACTCAGTGCAGCTATCCAGCAAACTCGGTAATCCTGCTTTGTGAAATACCACACAGGTTACTTACTCAGTCCGTTTGCTTTATGTTAGTTCCACAAGCTGAACATCATGAAGTCGAAGGTCGCCATTTTGCTTCAGGCCCCCCTCATGCCCTCAACAGAAGTCAGTCCACAGGTTTCAGCTACCTGGGGTTTGGGATTTATTTAACAAATAATTGTTTACATAGGCTATTTCCATTTTCCATGTTTCACTTATTTACTACTGATTTAGTTGCCCTTGTTAACAAATTCACCTAGCTGGCTTTATTGCATTTTACCTTAATTAATGTTCAATTAAACGACCTGATGCATTTGGGATGCCTTATCATGCCTATATTGCATAGGCCTATAAGATACCAAACTAAGTTAGCCATTAAGCTAACAGTTACGCATGAAATAGAAAATTCGGTCTTCCTGCCTGGTAAACTAACCTAGTTAGGCTAGCTAGCCAACTATAAATGATCTTACTGGATTATTTCACCTCAATAGTTTTGCCGTAAGATAGTTATACGGTGGCAAGGTAGGCTACGGGAGTCGGGACTTTATATTAAAATAAATATCAACGTGTCATTTCATAAAACGTACCTTTAACAAAAAGTTTGTTGCAAACAACGGCAACTCAGAAAAGACCGGATCGGCTAACTGCGGTCTAAAGTTAATTCACCGCTCGAGATTCCTTTCTTATTTCTTCTCCTTGCTTTAACGTTAAACTCATTTGAGAGTTTATAATATTTAACGTCGTTGTCAACGCCATGTCTTTTCGAAATTACCAACTATTGGTCAAATTGACATAAAGAAAATTAACTTCGACTGGCATCGGTAACTGTGTCAAAGGTGAGCAGAAAGCCCAAGGGTCTAGGAACGAAAATGGCGCGGGAACCACTTAATCACGTAAAATTGAGACGTCATTGAAAATTATTTATATTTCTGGCTTTGAACCAAATTGTATTTAACTAACATCAAAACTTCACACTTATGCAACACAATTCGTCTTTATGAGAAATGCATATAATGATTTCTAAAGTTTCCCTCTTTAAAACAGATTATTTGTCATTTAGATTTACTAGGGTATCTATTTACTACTATTTTGTCTGACTGTTAAAATAAGTCATGCACGAGTGTGTGTGGGTGTGTGTGTGTGTGTGTGTTTTCTCTGTTACAATGTAGTGTCACATTGTGTTTCCAATTACTCTGAAATACAAATTGATGAATTTTTTTCTCAAGATCACAAGTTTCTCTCCATAATTCATTTTCACTGTACAGGGCTCATAGGGGCCACAAACAAGCACAGGAAAGAACATTTGCATAAACGCTCCACACAAAAGCCCCACGGTGACCAGTATGAATTTCACCGCAAACAACACAGAAAGCGCTTTGTGAGGGGGAAAAATGATGCTTTGAGGCTAACTTTTAATTCCCCCTGCAGGAGTCTGTATTGATCTGGCTTTTTGTCTTCAGTTTAATGTTTTCAGCCTCGCATTCAAAATGAAGGCAGTCCTACTGTCTATTTTATATATACACCAGTAGCCTACACCAGCACCCCCACCACTGCTTTGCCCCTCACCCCTGTAGGATTAGGGTGTCGTCCAACCGCAGCCCTGGATGGTACGTGGGGGGAGGTTGTCTTTA
This sequence comes from Synaphobranchus kaupii, assembly GCA_029718625.1. Classification (NCBI taxonomy): domain Eukaryota; kingdom Metazoa; phylum Chordata; class Actinopteri; order Anguilliformes; family Synaphobranchidae; genus Synaphobranchus; species Synaphobranchus kaupii. The sequence continues at coordinate 19,619,216 of CM056394.1, forward strand.
GACCTGGGCCTTTAAAGGGTTCATGCTGGCCCTAATAAGAGAGAGCAGGGGTATCACAAGAGGAAAGGCTTCCACCTGCAGTAAAGCCAGTTATACTCTGTCTCCCTCATTATCCAGGCTGGCAGCCTTATCCCGTTCGGTCTAATGAGAGAGTTCGGAAATGTCACCTCGAGTCCGGGATTACCCTGAAAGACTCAGAAAAGACGGCAGACATTATTTCTCTGGGGGGGGGGGGGGGGGGGGGGGGTTGGGGGACACAGCGCTGCGTCCGTGCAGCACTTAAGGCTGTGGTAATAGTGCAGAATAAGCACACCTTCGAATCCTTCATACAAACCTGCAGATTATGAAACATACCAAGAGAGCCAATAAAACAGCTGCTTCCTTTACACATCCAAAATTATCTCCAATAGATAACGTTGTGTAAATATAAGGATAAAGGTGACACACTCAAATCATTAGTTAATGATCATTTCATGCATGCATAAAATTGTATGTACACTCTACAATGTATGTACGAATGCAAATTATCTACATTATAAAATGTGTCCTACACATGTAGGCATGCAGGTGGCAACAACAGAATGACTCTAACATATGTTGTATAATTTGACATACTGTATGTATATCCCTGGCTTTCTAATAATTCCTGTTTTTTTCTCACCAAAGAATATATTACTTATACCTGAATAATCCAAGATGACTGGAGAATGACAGTTAACATGAATGTTGGTATATTAACCTTTACAAATACACTTACCTTCAGCTTATTGAATGCACATGTCACAAATTCACATGAACAGAACAGAATGAAGGGGCTACAGTAATTATGTAAATGCAGTGGATGACTGGGGATTAGAAAGAGGCAGAGAGAGAGAGAGAGAGAGAGAGAGAGAGAGAAATGCGTAGTCTAATCAAGGTTTAGCCTTCCCATTCAAATTAATCTAACTCATACCTGCACACATTAACTGACATCAGCTGCAAAATTGTAATGCTATGAACTGAATTACTGTCTGCATCATGGATGGGCAACTAGTGCAGGAGTGTTGTGCCCACAGGATCTGCCGGTTTCTTGTCACTTGCTTGTTGAAGTCATTCTTGTGATTAGACATCACCTCACTCGCATTAGGAACAAACCAGTCTCTTTTTGGCCTCGTTTTTAATTTTTTCTCTCCAGCCAAACTGTACAAGGAGCACTGTAGCTTGAAGCATGTGCACTCTTCCAAAGCATGAGCCGGCGACTATTTTTTCCCACCGCATGTCACACAGGGAAAGCTAATACAGCAGTAGTCTAAGGAACCCCAGCAGGCTTAAACCCATCCTACCCCTGGCAGAACCAAGATGATTGCGTTCTGCCCACGCACACCCCCGGCCATACCTGGCTTATGAAACAACCCAGTCTCAAACCTGTGAATGTCAAAGCCAAAAACTCAGGATGAGTACTTTTACTGATGGAGCCCTGATTAGTCGCTGGTTAACAAAATGCTCTAAATCCTTCTTGAAACAGAAATGGTTATTCCAGCTGATCCCCCATCTAAGGATTCTAGTTTCTGATTGCGTTGGGAATACAATCTTAAAGAGCTACAGGTTGTCTTTCCCATTTACTAAAACTAATTGGTGGAGTGGCAGTGTGGCATAATGGTGAGGGAACATGGCTTGTGACCTCAGGGGTTGCAGGTTTGAAGCACCATCGATGTACCCTTGAGCAAGGTACTCAACCAGAATTGCTTCAGTCTACAGTACCTGTTTGTCCTACTGAAAATGGATACTATGTAAAAATAGTAGCACCTGATAAATTCCTAAATCTACATTCATAGTTTTGGAAGTACAATAATCAAATTCTCTTGCAAAGCCTAGAGTGTTCACCATCTCCTTAGGACGTTGTAAAAATATTGACTTATTGAAGTCTGACAGCAAGTATTCATTCACTTCTAATTTATTGGGAAAGGTTAATGTAATGTCCATACAGTATGTCTAAGCAAGTAAAAGTTTTGCAACAGCACGGCCCTCTGCCCTTTAACCGATTTAAAGCATTTCACTTGGTCATTCACCAAAAGTAGAAGGAATAACATGAGAATACATTTGCGGTTTTATGTCACTAAAATCTCTAAGGAGACACGCTCTGCCATTTAAAAATCTTTATGATTTCGCAGAGGTGTGAATCTAACGTTGTGCTGCTGCCTAGCACCTAATCAGACCCATGAAATACCAAAGCCATTTGTCTCTGGAAAATGAATTGACACATATGGACTCTTCAAGCTTTATCCAAATATGAGACAATTGGATGTACAATTGGAGCTAGTTGACTTTCCACAGTGGACCTGAAACACACAGGCACGCATATATACACACACACACACAAATTCTGTTTAACACACCCACATGCACACTCGCATAACTCATGCACCTGATCACACACAAATATATAAGCAAGAACTGACATGTAGACAGATCATTATTTGTCTCCATGGAATCACTTTGAGCTACTGTTGCTAAGAGCCACATTGGACATAAGCGCGTTAGCCACTGATAGTTATATGCCATAGCGCAGTGAAATGTCCTTTTAGCTGCCTGCAGTAGAACTATACTGTGGCAGGAGCACACTCTAGTGTCCAAACGTGGTATCACATGGCAGCTTTGCAAAAGTTTATCTGATCATCAGATCGAAGAGAATGGACAGACTCCATAATCTTACCGTACATTTTAATTCCAAATGGATATATAATGCATTACACGAGTAGTCCAAACATAATAATCTTACGTATACATATAAGATGTGATGTAAATGTGAGATTATAAAGCTGGGGACAACAGGTAAAATAACAGGGTGGGATCACATGTATACTAGCCCCAAGTGAACTGAGTTAAAGGAAGCTCTCAAAAAGAGACACTGGCCAAACAACTCCACCCATACACCCTGCTGATTAACACCACCCACCGAGGCTACACCACCCAGTATGGCAAAACAGTCAACCATTTCACCCTTCACCTTTATGTCTAAGTCTGATGTGCTATTCTAAATATGCTTCCAACTTCCGGACCCCTCAACATTTGTAGCATACAGCATATCAAACAACCTGCGGTGACCTGTTTCAAATGTTATGGGTTCGGTACTGCACCAAGGGGGAAGAGAACGAGAGAAGGACCATACAGGTGTGTGCCGAACCCCACTGACCACGTGCTGGACACTGTAGGGGCGTGGGGACTGCTGAAGGGTTCGCTGTGATCCCCAGTGCTGGCACAGAGATAACTCAGGGACATATTTGTTTTGTGTGTTCATAACACATTAGGATGCCTGGGGTTCACCATCCTGAATGTTGCTGCAAAGATTCATTCAAACAGGTCATTAGCAATGGACACTGTGCCTGACTCCTGTTGCCACGGGTAGTTGTTAGTGCTGCCCCCACCCCCCCCCCCCACTCCCCCTCCAAAAAAAAAAAATATTCCATGGTCACTGATTCCTAAGTGGTATTGACATTCCCACCACTCTGATCCTCCAGCTCTGAAAACAGGCTCCAGAGATGGCATCGTAGTCCCAATAGCCAAATGAATTTTTACCCAATTTTCTTTCCAATGGGTCCTTGTGATTGTCTCTCTAAAAAGTGTTATACAAATAAAATTCAATTGAATTGAATTTATTCAGTGGATGTGTGCATGCACACGCACACACACACACACACACACACACACACACACACACACACACACACACACACACACACACACACACAGTTGTACATTCATTAAAAATCATACAGTGGTTGTTGGACCAATTTAAATGAACATCCCTTTTAGTTGGCCCCAAACGCATTTATTTTTGTTCACATAATTGTACAAATACTTGGAAAATCACCAACCACAATCACTTTAATCATTTGGTTTATTTGAATTTGAAGTTTAACAGCACCCCCTTGCTGTCAGTCACAGGGTATTGACACAAGGCAAACATGAATTTTAAAAAGCCAAAAAATTATCTGATGATGTATTTTATATTATTTGCATACTCCATGAAATCATTATTTGTCGCCTGAAAACCACTGCACTGTGTTCAGAAGAAACAGTCACAATGCACACCACAATTAGACAATTACACAGATCACGTCCAGGTAATGTAACCAGGTTACCTGTGTCATATCAGTCCCTTTCAGGCTAGAGGTGGTGTACTTGTATGTATACCATTAAAATATCAATGCAATAAAACTGCTACCTGAAAGTTAATTACAAGGATTATATCTAAAAAATCTGGTTGAATTATTCCAGGTTTTATCCTGAGTGGAATGTAGTGTACTGTAAAAGATATTGCTATAAATTCTCCTGCACCTTTTCAATGGCCTGTCTTAAAAGGTTAAAAACGTGTGAAGTGAGCTGTGTAAAAAAAACTGCTTAACACTTCTACAAAATTAGCTTTAAAAATATTACTGTTATTATTAAGATTGTCTGTGACAATGCAACCATCGCTCTTGGTTCCCGATTTGGTAGTAACGCAACTGCGGATCAGACTGGCGTGGCATTTGCCTCCTGCTCATACACTCCGCCTACAAAGTTTCCATGACAACCGTGATGCATTATTATGCTGTCTCTACTCATCCGAAGGCTGTTAAGCGGCAGGACGGAGACTTGAGGTATAAGTTGCGATGATCTTTGTTACCTTTCTGGCAGTGATGGTCAAGTATGACTGGGAGTAGGGGTGGGGTTGGAGAGATCCAAAGGCACATTGGAATTGCTCAACAACAGCTGGATTTTTTTCATCCTTCAAAGTTTAGAATGGGCAGTGCTGATATAGCTAAGACTGCATGTGTATGCATGTGCATGTGTGTGCATTTGTCTACATATGGGTCCCCTTGCATACACACAAACACAATCTTATTGGTCTCTCTCACACACACACACACACACACACACACACACACACACACACACACACACACACACACACACACACACACACACACACACACACACATACTGAATATATACAGACGGTTGACAAATTAAAGGAAAAACCCCTACAGTGAGGGGGTCCGGTGGATCTGTTATGCTGTGGGGGGCATTTTGCTGGCATGGTTTGAAAATCAATACAATGTTATTCTGAGTGATCACATTTATCCTATGATGAAACATTTCTATCCTGATGAGAGTGGTCTCTTCCAGGATGACAATGCCCCCATCCACAGGGCACGAAGGGTCACTGATGAGTATGAAAATGATGTGAATCATATGCTATGGCCTTCGCGGTCACCAGATCTCAACCCAATTGAACACCTATGAGAGATTTTGGACCGACGTGTTAGACAGCGCTCACCACCACCATCATCAAAACACCAAAATGAGGGAATATCTTTTGGAAGAATGGTTGGAAGAATGGTGTTCCATCCCTCCAGTAGAGTTCCAGACACTGGAATTTATGCTAGACGAGAGGTAGAATCTATACCAAGGCGCACTGAAGCTGTTCTGGTGGCTTGTGGGTGTGGTGGCCCAACACCTTACTAAGACACTTTATGATGGGTTTTCCCTTTAATTTGTCCCCCGTCTGTATATACCAATCAGTAGTCCTTCACATAATGCAAGACAAAAGGAGATTCCAGGGGAAATTAAATTTCCATTCCCTTTGTCATAATACTGACAGAAGTAATTATAACATGGTCAAAAGCAAGAACACAACCAAAACATTGAAAAAACAGATGCAGACAGAAAGTAGCAAATTAATGTGGCCACACCGAGTGAGAGTTTTTTATCTAGCGAAGATAATAGGGAACAGCGTGAAACACACACATAAAATGTTGTGTTGGTCGCTGTCTGAGAACAAACTTGGTGAAGGCCTGTCTGATGCTGGTTCAGTGTCTGGCACTCCATCTCTTCTAGCCACCTCTTTCCCCAGCCTTCTCTCCCTCCCCTCTATATCTCTCTCTCTCTCTCTCTCAGACGTGGTAGGACTGAATGACAGGTGGTGTTAAGAGTACTGCTGGGTAAAGTGCTGGTGGAACTCCTTCACCTTCTCCAGCAAGATCTTCAGCTTGTCGGTCGTTGGTAAGATGGTCATTCTGGATAAAGAGAGAGTACAGGATCTGATGGATACCAAGGACACTCAACAGTCACAAAGGGCCACTCAACAGTCACGCAGGGCCACTCAACAGTCACACAGGGCTACTCAACAATCACACAGGGCTACTCAACAATCACACAGGGCAACTGCTCTCGCTCGTCCCGACTGCGGAGCTTTTCCACCTTAGCTCCTCAGTGGTGGAATGAACTTCCCATTCCCCTATGTTCTACTCGAACCCTGCCTGCATTCCGTCGAGGCCTGAAGACACACCTCTTCAGACTCCACCTTGACTGATATTCTAACCTAGGAATATCAGTTCCCTGTGTTTTCCTGTCTGTTTGTTATAGTTTATAATAGTATTTAGAATAGAAGTGTAGTATAGCTGATTTACCCACAACTTACTGTGAACTACAGTCAACGTTCATTACTAGGGATAGCTGCTACATTATGGGAAGGATGTGCTTTGTCTTGTCTGTTCTGTAGTGATCTTGATGATGTCTCTGTATGCACTTATTGTATGTCGCTTTGGATAAAAGCGTCTACTAAATGAATGTAATGTAATGTACTGAACAGTCACACAGGGCTACTGAACAGTCATGCAGGGCCACTCAACAGTCACACGGGGCTACTCAACAGTCACGCAAGGCTACTAAACTGTCACGCAGGGCCACTCAACAGTCACGCAGGGCTACTAATCTGTCACGCAGGGCTACTGAACAGTCACACAGGGCCACTCAACAGTCACGCAGGCTACTCAACAGTCACGCAGGGCCACTCAACAGTCAGACGGGGCTACTCAACTGTCTCGCAGGGCCTACTCAGCAGTCACACACTCTTTCAAAAGGAATCATATACGATGCGGCTCATTACAAAAATGGAAAAACAATTGTTAATCTGTGATTACCCATATGGAAATGTAATATATGTAATTTTAAATATATTGTGAAGATAATTTTGATATATTTACTATATGATATATGATTTTGATATATTTGATTATAATTTACTGATATATTTTATAATATACTGCAGCATATTCTTTTTCCATAGGGGTAATACATATGAGATGTGAATTTGGGACATTTATTAATAATGGCATGCATGGCTATATTCATAACATAATGTGGCCCAAAGAGGGTAAATAACCCATCCATTAAACAAGTCTAATTAAGTACATTTAACAGCTCCTTATAATTGAGGGGATTCAATTATGGTTGGAACAAAACCAGCATAAACTGGGGGCCCCAGGACCGGTTTTGTGCACAGCTGATTTAAAACAAAGCAAAACTGTTGGCAAATGGAACCATGGGAAGAGGAGACTGGAAAAATGTTTTGGTTTGAGTGAAAATAGCATCAGTTAAGTCAAGAACCAGGTCTAAGAATATAAATTCACTCACCTTATGTACTGTATGTTTTTTGTACTATACAGAACCCAAAATGCGTTATGGCCTTACAATATTTAATATGCCATTATTAAATAAGCCAATAGAGTAAAAAGTAGCCTACTCTAACAGAGCTGATTTTACACTGAACATTCTGATGTGTAGATGAGGGTTGCAAGACCGTTACTCTGAGGAACACTTAGAATCGGGTACCTGAAGTGGTAGGTTCCATCTCGCTGTCCGAAAACCACTTCCTGGGACCAGGCAAATTCCTGTCTCCTCCAGGAGCTTCATGCAGTACAACATGTCAGGGACCATGCCCTTTTCCTAAAACGAGACAGAGATCAGATCGAGAAAGATGGAGAGAATAGAATTTTAAGAAAGTAATCAACCCCCCTTTAAAAAAATATTCAACAAACAAGAACAGGGACAAGAAGTAAAGGAAAATTATGATTCGACCCAAAGGACAACCCTTTGTAACAATACGTAGGAGAAAAACATCACAAAATATTAAAGGCCTGATTTACTAAGACCTATAGCATATGCAAAACATTTTAGCATACGTAAATCTAATAACACAACCAATGATTGGCGCAAAACAAATACCATGACCACTTATGGTCATGTTATTGGTTTTTGCATGACGCTAAAAGGTTTTGCACATGCTAAGGGTCTTAGTAAATCAAGCCCTAAGAAGTAAAAAAGAGAGATAGAAAGGTGGAGAAAAGAGATGGAGGACAGGATGTAAATTCACTGTATGGCCACACTGAAGCGCAATGCTGAAGTGAATGCTTTATTGAGTTATTGCGAGGGGGCCGACCTTCGCCTCTTTGACGGCACGCTCTGGAATGGTGATTTTGGGGAAGGAGTACATGGCACCTTGCACGGGGTTGCAGGTGATGCCCGGGACAGTGTTCAGGATCTGCTCTGTGAGCTTGGCCTTCTCCGCTAGGACACTGAGGGTGGCATTGCGTTCCTAGAAAGATTATTAATGGCAAGCATGGGAATCACTTAAGCACCCTTACAAACAGATAATATACCAAACCTATGGAATACATTTTAAATATATGTAGTATGTGTAGTATGATAGTACCTCATATGTGCAAATATACATACATATCCTCAATTGAAACATTAAGATTTGATTCTGCATATATTATAGAATATACTGTAAAATGACAGTTATAAAATACAGTTATAAAATATACTACATAGTATCTGTTACGAGCATTATATATCTGTTGTGCATTTGCTAGCATGTGTTTGTATTCTGTAATTGACATACATTCCTTTATATAATGGCAGCTTTTACAGAAAAAACTTAATTTCTGTTTTCTTATTATCTTGATATTACTACAAAAGTGATTTTTATTTTAAAATTGAAAACAGAAAAGGTTGTGTAAAGGTGGCTTTCTCATAAAAAGGAGTGGTGTGGAAATCGCACTGCTGAGAATGCAGCGGGGGGTGAAGATTTGATCCACACCTTCAGGAAGGTGGTGTGGGACGGCTCGCCGGGCTGGGGCGGGTTCACCACCAGGGCCATGAGTGCCTGACCCGGGACGGGGGGGCACAGGCGGACCGACACCAGTTTGGCGAGCTGCTCCTTCACAGCTGGGTCCATGTTGATCACCTCCATGTAGCCACCGCGGAAGCCACACCTGTGGGGGCGGGGCAGACACTGTAGATTCTATCTGTGCTCCTCCCCCACTTAATTCGAGGAGCAAAACAGACACGTACGGATCAATGTACGGATCAATCACTACTTCAGATCGGTTCCTTTCTCCAACACGAGTGTGCGTGCGTGTGTGTGTATGTGCGTGTGTGAGTGTACATGTGTATGAGTTATGTGAGCACATCTGTATGTCCATGTGAATGTGTGCATGTACTTGTGGAGAGAGAGAGAGAGCAGATTAAATACTCACTCTCCCATGTAGCACTTGGATGTGGAGTGAAAGGACACCAGCTCCACAGTGTTGGAGTACTCCGGCCCCATCTCAAACAGGACCTTCTTAAAAGAGTGAAACTGGCAGCCGTCTGCATACACGTTATCCTGGTACACCTGCCGGACACAGCGCACGTGAGACATAAAGGGATAGGAATAAAGGCATCTGCATGAGGAGGTGAGGCGTTAGAGAGGAGGTGAAAACTGAGAGTAGGTGGAAGAAAAGTCATCTCAGATCTAAAATGTATATACTGTATGTTCTCTTAGTGTTCAAAGTGCTGTAATTAGACAATGACAGAAGGAATGTGGACATCTCCTCCCATTGTGACATAACACCAAGTGTTACCTCATCGGCCAGGAGGAAGAGGCGTTCCTCAGCGGCGAATCGGATAACATCCTCAATGCACTGCCTGCTCTGCACCTGACCTATCACAAGCCAGCAAGAAAAAAAAAATCAATGAGATGATGACACAGATGCATGATATGAATTTTGGTGCGTTTTCATCATGAATTTAGATGACATTATACTTTACTGTCTGAATGTTTCAGGAAGGTCCACTAAGCTAGCATTGTGGGACCTTTTGAAAAACACTTCTCAGAACATACAGTGTATTTGTATTAAATGTCCTTCCGGTATTTTGTATACTGGTAAGAACTTTATACGGGACGGTATCAATGGGGTTTAGTAGTCACAGCCATGTTGAGGTTTCGGCGCGGTTGATTGGCCAGTGACTGACGTAAACGGGATGTGATTGGTCAGTCGTAGATCTGTTTCTGACGGGTCGGAGAGAGACGTCAGACAGTACCCGGTGGGGTTGCCGGGATTGATGATGCAGAGGGCGCGGGGGTTGCAGTGTGGCCGAGCGGCCGCTAGGGAGCGCCGCAGCTCGCTGGTGTCCAGACTCCAGCAGCTCTCCTCGTTCAGGTAGTAATTGATCTGTACGGCGTCCAGCTCCGCTAGGGCGGCCGAGTACAGGGGGTACTGCGGGATGGAGATCATCACGCCGGTGCGCGTCCGACCCTCGCCGCACGCCAACAGCTTCAGTATGGTCTGAGGGTCGGGGAGAAAGAAAGGGAAAAGGGGAGAGGAGGAGGGAGGTGGAGAGAGTAGGGGAACGAGAAAGAGAGGTCAGGAGATAGGAGGGGAAATTGTGGCAAATAAAATGTGCTTGACATACACAGCACTTGGGAACAGAGACACACGGACAGACAGACGGACAGGGAGAAAGGACTGCAGGCAGTAACTGTGACTGACGGAGGGAAAAGGACAGACAGACACAAGGGGTTGTAAGTGAAGTCAGAGCATACCACGATACCATCGCTGGCCCCAGTGGTCAGGAAGACGTTGTCAGGGTCACTGGGGATACCCCCGTCCCGTCGCTCAATGTAACGAGCGACATCTTGACGCACGCAGTCGATACCCTGACTGGCACTGTAGGCCCCTGGAAGTAGGACAGGGGGAGTAAAAACTCAAGACAAAACATTTCTTTACTCTTACCGGAATGTAATGAGTGATAAATGTAACATCACTTTTCCAACAGTATCAACTACAGTAATGCCAGTGTATTGCCCGTGCAACGCTTCTAGATGGACAAATACACACACACACACACACACACACACACACACACACACACACACACACACACACACACACACACACACACACACACACACACACACACACACACACACCACAGTTAGGGTCATTATGGTGGACGATAAAACTATGAAAAATATAGTCTCACACTGAGGCAAGTATTTAACAGAGGGATGTCTTCTCACCAATGCTACCACCTCCACAGGACTGTAGGATTCGACGTGCCCGGCTTTTAGCATCTTCTGGAAAGGCGGGGTCATCCAGGAGTTCTGGACAGGAGCATAATGCCAACACCTGAGACAGAGAGAGAGAGAGAGAGAGAGAAGGGAAGAGAGCAAGAGAAGAGAAGAGGGAGAAGAGATTAAAGGGTATAAAGGCGTGGAAAGAAATGTACACTGGGAAACTTCCTACTGGGGGTTGTACCAGACTAGTTAAGCGAGAAAACCTTACCTGTCGGAAGAAGGTGATTGGCCGCTGGCCCATTGCATGAGCATCGCCAATGTTAGCCTTGATAACCTCTGTGAACGGCTTTTTAGCTCCCTAAAAAAGAGAAAAGACAGGGGAAAATAGAGATGTGTAAAGAAGAGATCATAATGGATGAGAGATCATAAGAATTTGAATGAAATGACAGATCTCTTTACACAGGTTATGCATTGAGAAATTACTATAGCTTAACTCTCCATAGTCCACCACTGGTTTCACTCCATGTAATAAAAAGTCAAATTCCTTATCTATGTAGATACTATGCAGAACTTGGTTCTGCCGTTAGACATGACGTATGAACAACACTCAAATTATACAAATTATATTCCAGCAAAAACTTCCCTACAAATCACTCAAGTTTGATGGTATTATACGTACATTATACTGGCATTGAAGAACATCGCTGCTTGCCATTGTCGTAGGGACAGTGAACACAGATACAGGGCCTAAACGGACCTTGTTTCTGTCAGTAAATGTATTAAATGTTGTCAAATGTATTCTACTATGTTCCATTTCTTGGAAGATTCTGTATCACCGTTCACCAGTTTTCCAGGGGAAACTACTCCAGTTCAAAGGGACCAATCAGGAAAGTATAGTTACAACACTGTTCTGTTCAAGCCACTGTCTTGTTTCTTTTCTTCAACGAGACTGAGGCCAGTCAATTATGGACCTGGCTCTCCTCCCTCACAAGATATACTATATTTGAGCCAGAGCCCACATCAAAGAGCCCATGTTATCACCAAGGGCCCTCAAGGGAGATACGCAAGATTTCGCGAATGACTGCGTCACAATATGTCACAATAATCCCTCTGTTGGGCTCTGCTGAGCCGATAATCACTTAGAAGAACTTGACAGAAGCATTGTGTTTACCTCCCTCAGTAATTTGCTCAGTACAAGTCATACACCCCTGTGCTCGTACCAGAGGCTGTGTGTTCAATATTTACAAACTCAACCAGATTGAATGGATATTGCTGGGAAACTGCTCATATGATCAGGAGAGCAAACACTATGGTAGAAAAAAAACGTTTCAGTCAGCATTTTTTAAACGCTTCTGTTGTTTTTACTGATGAAGGCAGAAGGCAGTCCACTTTCGGCCAATCAGGCTCTGATACCAGCAAGCCCGCCCGTTTCTCTGTCTCTCTTAAACACGCTTTCTCTTTCACTCCCTCTCACAAATGTCCAGTTACAAAACCTTTACACTAAATACTGACAATGTTTGTTGACCAAAGAATAGCATAACAATTATTCATCACCTCCATCTTTAACTAATTTTTACTTACTATTTTTCTGCAACAAAAATCTCTCCCTCTCCAAGATAAAATAATATCGTTAAAAAAAAAATTGTTCAGAAAGGACCATTTATTTCTGCTCTTCTTTGACTGAAACAACCTGTTTTAATGAAGGGGAATATTGATATTGCATAGCACTATTCCATGTCGTTTCAACAATAATAAAAAGGAATCTACATTTCAGTCTCGCAGTTGATTCAATTAACATTTCAGAATAAGGTGCGCAGAAAGTGGCAGGATCAAATCTCAGGTAGAGCACTGCCGTTGTACCCGTTCAATGTAACTGGCTTGAATTTCGCCCTCAAGTATCAGTGTGCTTGAGTGGATAATATGGAAAATGCAAGACATAATCTACAAATAACAAACTCAATTTAATATTCAAATACTGTCCGTTTTTTGCCCACATATTCAATTAATAGATTTGAAAAATATTTTGTATATTATTTACTATGTAAAAATGTGTCATATTCTCAGGGGCCTTTGTATACAAACATGGTATCACTGCAATGTGTTCTGTCAGTTGCAGTAGGCGCAGGGGTGTGGCGTGCATTGAAGCTCGAAGACCCATATGGGAGACAGATAAGATAACACAGCCCCCTGGCTACGCCAAGCCCACAGCAGCAGCTCGGGCACATGGGCGAACCCGCTGCAGACATCCAGCAGGGCTAATGCTACGCTAAGCAACACGAACACGTCCTGAATGCCATCCCTCCCTTCAAAGAGTCCAGGACAGAGAGGCTACGACGAGGCTATAAAGGGCCAAAGCTTTACACAAAATGCACCTCTCACTCTTTTTCGCACTAAACACCGGTGGAAAAAAACAGACAAAAGGCCTATTAAATGAGTAACTTCTCAAGACAGTTGTAGTAATTTACTACGTTTACTCATTTGTAAAACAGGGGGGGGGGGGGGTGGGGGGGGGGGGGGGGGGGGGGGGGGGTGGGGTGGTGTGAGGACAAACATTTCTGAGTTTTAATTAGTTATCTGCCTTTCCCTCCTCCCTCTCTTTGCCCCCTTCATTTTGTCTTATTTTCTATATTTACTTGCTTCTGCAATGCATAGAGGACATCCAGATTATGGTCAGGTCACAGTTGTTTTTTCCAGAAACACGTGATAATGTAGAGCTCTGTGGCCAGTGGATTACATTAAAGGGATAGTTCACTTCCTGGGTTCAATGTAAAGCAGGCACGTAGTCAGAAACATCATCATGTATCTAAAATATCCTTCATTGCAGCCGAAATCTGTCTGGTGCCAATATGAAAGCACACACTAAAAAATTCAATAACACCAAAAATCCCAGTAAGTGAACTATCCCTTTAAAGACCTAAAGAACTGATTCCAGATGTATCCTGGATGAGTACGGGGTTTACCCAATACCGCCACCCCCAACCCCCTAATGTGAGCAATGACAAGGGCATCCTGTTCATGCCTCACATAAACCCCTCACCCCACAAGAATCATTCCTGCTACTCTGCCATTGGCTGGACAACAGAGGTGTCCTTCAGTCTCAACCAATCAAAGAGAGGACAGGAGCTGACACCCACTTGCAGTGTTCCATGCGGACCCCAGTCTTTTAAACATTTTTCAGATGCACAGAGGCTGCAGAAGAATGTGCAGTGCCAAATGTTTATCTTCTCTGCATTTCTCCTTCCTATGGGTAGTGCTGGCTTGTAACTTGTCCAAAGAACAGCGGGAACTCCAAGGACTATGAGAAACAGGACTGTGAGAAACCCACGTTACAGCTAAACACCTAACCCCTTTCATTCACACACAGCTCAGGAATATAATCATTCCTTCCAGATGTCAGATCACTTTAGGCCTCAGTATGGTTCATAGATGATGATAAACTATATTTTGCTGTTGTGGTTATTATATGATTTACACAATAATTGTCTCAAGTGACTATGACAGAATGGGCATGGTTTGAGCCAATCACTAGCCATTACATTGCACAGGCATTTAGCAGATGCTCTTATCCAGAGCGATTTACACAACATTTTAAAAAAATAAAGTTTTTTTTACCTAGTATCAATTTTTACAGCTGGATACTGAAGCAAGTCAGGCTAAGTACCTTACTCAAGGGTAAAATCCATGTTTGGCCCGTGCCCCTCCGGTTTTGATTGGATCAATCAAAGGGAAAAAATGGCACTTAGCCAATCAACAGATTAAAGGCATAGTTACAGGGTGGATAAAGGTCACCTGCTTTATGAATAAATGATAAAAGCAATACTAGCATAGCCAGCAACATGCTGCATCAATAAACCTTTAAATTGATGCTTAATACTTTTTTCATATTTGTCCTCTTCAAAACAGTAACATCAATAAAATTCATGCAAATATTCAGTGCTGTATGCCGTCAGAATTCACAAACCTTCCATTCTTTAACTTTGGCTGTTTCATTTTTTAACAATGCACCTGGGAGAGGCGTTCCCCTGAAACATACAAGCGACCTTTGACTTGGGTTCTGTAAGTCCACTCTTACTCAAAGTCCACTCCCACAAACCTCAAATTACTGGCAGACAAACCTGTGGGTAATCAGTAGCCATTATCCCACTAATGTTGTTTACTTCATCATAAAATAGCAACAAAATGCAAAAGCATTTAAAGCGTTTGGCCAAAGTAGCGTGGTACATGCTATTTATACTGATAGTGGAAAGCCACGGGTTACTGACAATCAACCTTGTACATAAAACAGGTGGTAAGAGATGTGATGTCCCTCTAAGAATGTAATATTTTTGGATTTCTTCTGCTAGCCAAAGTGTGACTTGCAGAATAAATACACTACAATCACTTAATGTGTGTACATGTGCATCTGTGTGGACTTCCAGGAGCCAACTCCCAACCAGCCAGCTGCGCTGACCTCAGTTCCCGTGTACACAATCGGGGTTCAGACCGGACAGACTGACCTGAAATCTGGTGCATTCCAGAAAAAAAACACAAAGCTAGCAGTTTTCAGCGCATGAATAAACGCCAGACACTTCAGGTTCCCTGACTTACTGCAGTGAGAGCTCTGGAGTAGTTACGTTTACCCTACAGCAAAGGGACCTGCATTCGAGGATCTAACAAAGTATCGCTTGAACTGCAGGTAATCCTTTCACATTGTGACTAAAGAGAATGCCAAAAGCTTTGGATTTCCTACAAAACATCATGTAAAATGGAGAGTCAAACCCCATTATCACAGGAAGGCATATCAGGTAACAGGAAGATGACTCAACTCAAACTGCTCAGACTGTCTGTGAAATTGCTCCCGTGCAGACACTTCAAATGGCAGGCCCCACATAATGATATGTGTTTTTTTTCTGAGAGAAAGTTGGTGAAAGGATGTATTGTACTTGACTATCTGCACAGAAACGGTACACCCTGGGGGTTCACAATGGAAGCAGTCAGGTATAAACACTAGGAGGACATTTATACCCCTTTTGCGCTGACACATTTGAGCAGAGCCGTATTTGACCCGAGTAGATCCAACTTG
This sequence comes from Synaphobranchus kaupii, assembly GCA_029718625.1. Lineage (NCBI taxonomy): Eukaryota > Metazoa > Chordata > Actinopteri > Anguilliformes > Synaphobranchidae > Synaphobranchus > Synaphobranchus kaupii. The sequence goes on from CM056394.1 coordinate 19,635,424, forward strand.
GCGGGCAATGGCTCCAATTGCTTTTGCAGTATACTCTGCGGGCCTCTAGCGACCATGTCTACGCCTATGACTGCGAGGAGATGATTCTATTTCTGGTGCTGGTGTTTGGTGACACCGACGTGCAGTTCTGATTGACTGAGACTACGGAGGCGCTAAATGATCTCCAGACATGAGAAAGAATGGGTTTTAGTCTTACTGTAAAATTATGCCTTGCTTTGTCTGCAGCAACATTTGTGCTGCGTATGCTATCTCAAAGTATGTAAATATAACATAATCTTGCAGAATAAATTATCAGTTCAGTTCAAGATTAATCTGGGATAAGTATTGCCATGTTAAAAAAAAAAACCCGTTGTGCCTTTGAGTGAGACATTTATGAGAAACTCCATGTGCAAAAAAAGCTACCATACGCAAGTCACCTTGGTTAAGGAGATCTGCACAGCTCAAGGACAATAGAACATATAATGATTACCCTGGAGCCTTTTCACCAGGGTTAACTGCTAGACAGCTAACTAACTGCTAACTGCTTCAACAGCTGAGAATTTCTGTCTGGCCCTTACAGGAACACCCCTGCCCAAAGCACAGAGTTTCACAACCCTCAACTGCAGGTGCACAGCTATCTTCCCAACTGCATCAGTCTGACCTTAATTTCGGGTCTCATGCAGCCATAATGCGAATACTATTGCAAGAACCACACCAAGGTAGAATAATCTATTAACATCAACTCTCAAAGGTGGCTGTTATATTTAGTTTTGGTGAATTCCCTTTGCGGAAATGAACAATGTTCTATCAGTTTGCACCACAGCTTGGATTTATGCCAGCTGTGTCCTATACATTTCACTTCAAATAATCAATGTTTAACCAGTAACAGCCTTGTAACTTTGCATCCTTCTGCAGTTACATGGCCGTTACTGGCTAAAAGTTAAATGAAACCATGAACCCGCAGTATTGTAACCCTATGACACACAATCAGTTTGCAGATTATTTCATTTCAGGTGTACAGAGAAAGCCTTGCTTCAAAGTCTGAATAAAACTCTCCTGGCATCAAGTTTGAGCGACAGGATGATGGAGGCCTGGGGCCACATGTATAAACAGCGCTGAGCAGAAAAATGCCCTCAGAAAGCCGCGAGTTTCCACGCAGAGATTCAGATGTATAAAATAACACGTGCTGTGAGAATCTGCATACCTCTGCACACGATGGACACCATACACACGCAATGTTTGCCGTCAGTGTGATATGGCGACATAGTGACCGAAAGGCAGAGGTAGAAAATGCAAAACTTTTTTTTAAGCAGATTTCTGACTTTCACCCTGAGCGTTCTTTTACGCATTCTTTTACTCACGAGTTTTATACATGTGGCCCCTGGTGTATCGCCCAGATTTTGGACTGCGTAGTTTCACACTTGGACTCTATTGGTTGTGCAGAGAACCAAATTGGCGCTGCAGAACAACCTGGTGAGCGCCAGTACTGCCCTCCTCCTCTCCCTCCAGCCCTTTAATGACGGTCAGCATCACGCACACATTGGACTGGACTCTTCCAGGAAACCACGCTCAGTCGCTCACCAAGGGCACCCGTTAACAAGGGGATGTGACTCCACAAACAACTCTGCTCTGAAGTTTCCATGACAACTTTGAACTAGCCTGACACGTGGGGGGTACTGGGTAGGCGGGGGCATCTTGGCTGCTAATGATTTATGCCGCTAACCCCTTTCACCCCAGCATGGTGAAGGAAGGTCTTGACCCTAGAGGAGAGTAAGCTCCCGCCTGAACATTTTTCCCCTGCCAGTGTTTAAAAAGGTTCTGGTTGCCAGTATATTATTACTCAGCATATCCATCTTCCCATGTCTATTTATAAATGAGGAACATTCTGGAAAAGACAGCGATGATCCACATGCAGATTTATTCATTACACATTCAAATTAGTTTTACGTGTGGACAAATACGTGAATGCTATGGACGTTTACATCTGGAAGTTGTAAAGTCAAGCACATAAATGGCTGTTCCAGGAAGCTCCTTCAACATAAAGAAATGTGTTCACCTCTGGCCAGCACTGACAGAAAAAACCACTTCTGTTTTTCGCCTTCTTCTTTAAGACAGTCTAGATGGTGCAAAACAGAAACATATCCTGCAAAGTGTAATGGTCCCAAAGTGAATGTATTAACCGCAACAAAAGACTATATCTGGACCCTGTAGACTGGAAACTGTGTGTGGGATATTTTCCCTTTTTTCTCAGTGCCAGTGCTAACTTGTGGACGGGAATATTGCATGAGCTGATAGGGAGAAGTAAGTGCGCTGCAAATGGCTCTTGAACTTTAATCTCCTAATAACCCAGCAATTCAAATAATTGTTGTCCCCTGTAGAGGCCATATGTCTCTCTGGTCTCAATCGGAAAAAGCACATTCTGCTATGCTGAAACCTACACCGCAAGGAACATTCAATAAAAATAAAAAAAATAATATTTTTGAAAATATTTCTACTGCGACATGTCTCTGCCATCCAAGACGCTTGTTTTTATGTCAAAACATTTAAATACTTAAACTTTTTTTTGTTTGTTTTTTTTTCCGGATCGCAGGAGGTTAAGATGGGTAAGGAGGGCTGGAAGGGAGGGAAACAGATGCATTTGAGACAGCAGGTGAATTCATGTGTCTGTGCGACAGGCTGAATGGCCTGTTCTAGTTATAAAATATTCTGATGTTATTCTGTTCCGCCTCAAACCACACAGCACAGTGGAGGGAGTCAGAATTGCGCAGAGACGAAGACGACCTGAATGTTGACCTGACCGGACGGGAAACTTGGGTCAGAAAAAATCCAGCCTTTTCGATGGCCCGGGGCGAAATTTCAACTTGGACTTAAACTGGCCAAGCGGACTTTCACCTCAGTGGCAGTGAGGGCGGCAGAATGGTTCTGCACGTAGACAGGAAGGCGATAACGACCGGATCAAGGGCGACCTTCAGACCCTACCAAGCACTCCACGGCTCCGTACGCCAAACACACAGAGTTCTGCAACACACGCAGTTGTGTTCGAAAAAGACACAACAGGAATTTATCTTTGCCTGCAATATTGTACCTCCTGTATTCTCGCAGGCTGTTTCACAAGCACTTTATGGCCGGCTGTCCCACAAGCACCCTAGAACAACAGACGACACTTTTGAATCCTGTTTTTTTCTCTGTGCCATTTTTATTATTCTAACTGCATGTGGTATGCGGCAGGCTAAATGACCCAGTTTCGACGGTGCCGATTCGTTTGCTAATTCAGTCATTCGTTCATTTGTTCAATCCTTCATTATGTCATTAATCTAGTCGCTTGGGATTTGGGAATTATCCCACATCCTCTTCACCCAATTGAAAACAATTCCTTGACTGGACTGTGTAAGGACAAATATAAGGCACCCATAGACTTTGAAACCTGGTTGGGTAAACAAATGCATTGATGATGGCCGTCTGCCAATAGGAGTTGCTGTTCAATGGCAGAGTGAAGCATGTGGATTTGGGACACGCGAGCACATAACATGGTTCACTTGATTCGAATCACCAGAAAGTCATCTTGCTTGACGTCCACCACAAATTAGACTCACAAGATGGCCTGTGTTCTAACTAAATTCAGACAGTACAGCCTACAAGCACAACTCCTATATGCACACAGGCAAAGCACTTATAGGCACTTATCACCACAGAATCAAAGACTGTATTCATAACTGCAGCAACTGTATCCAACTGCAAAGATTTTATATTGGCTGCCACGTAAAAAATGATCAGGATGTTCCACTTCCATATTTCTGTTTGGATGTAAGCATTGTAAGATGCATTTCGCAACAGTATTGTACAAGAGGGAAAACAGTGAAGTAGGTGAGGGAGTTAACGTTATTCAAACCGCCACTGATTTTTTTGTTTTTTTTGTTAACAGCACTCCTCTAAGGTGTATATATATATTTTTAAAAGCCTATACAACTGTGAACTCGATGGGGGAAAAGTATGGGACCCTCGTGTTCAACGAATATCAAGAAGAAGCTACGCCCACAGGTAGCGACAACACGGCCTTTATTCTTCGTGTCCTAAGGAGCCTGTTTTGCCGCTGCAGCAAAGGTTTATCTTACGTACACCGCAGCTCTTTCAGGGTAGGTGTTTTCTAACTCTCTAAGTGAGATGATTTGTTTTAAGGTCATTGGATTTTACCCAGGATACACGGGAAACGTCGGAGACCGGGTAATGATTGAACACTGTCACTGTGCCAGGCCATAACACGGCGCACGAAAACAGCGTTGGATAGTCATTTTCCCGGTCCAAGAAAAACAAAAACGTTGATTACTGGTTGATAAATAGGTCTAGGCCTAATGTTCAAAGCTTCCCCTTGTCTTGCTGATTCGTGACATTCTCTTCAAGAACTAAGTGACAGTATCTAAAAAAAGAGCAAGACCTGCCTAAAAGTTTAGCATGCGATTAGTTACATTTTCTGACAGGCTATATAGACATATATAACATATATTTGACACTAAAATAAAGCTTATTTTGGATTTCATGTTCAGCCACATTTCAAAGTGTAGGCAACTTTGTCATGGGTAGGCTATTGACAGGTCACATGCCCATGTGCAGATCCCAAAGAAAGAATCTCGTTTATTGCGTGCATACCTCTTTGAGTTCTTTCTCGAGCTGCATCGCACGTTGTACGATCGGACCCCTCACTGCATATTCAACCTTTTTGACACAGGGGTTCATAGTGTCTACGGTCAGCACCTTCCCTCGTCGGGAAGCAGCGCCGTTTTCGGTCATCTTCCGTTGAATTAATCCGCACCGTGTCGCGGATAGCGCGTAAACAGTTCTGCGGGAGGAGGAGAGGGGGGAGAGTCGAAGTGGGTTGAGCATCACACGGCCAGCGGAGTTGTGGAGCCAAAAAGCAGAAATAAGCGCACAGCCACCCAGGTCGTCCTGTCGCAGCGGGCCAGCAAGCACCCTTCGGAATGACAGCATTTGTGCACTCGAAGTTGGAGCGAAGTTTGGAGAAATAAATCAAGTTAAAGAGAAAGCAATAGCCAGCCAGCACTTAATCTCCAAAAACGGAGACTTCCAAAGCTGTAGCTATAATAAAGCGAACCACTACCTGCTGGCGTTTTGCAACTCCAGGACACTGCTAAACAGACCTTTGTACCCGCTGACGACAAAAGCTGTTGTTTCACGCGGAAGAAAGCGAGAGTGGCAATCAATTAGAAGTGATAGGGAAACGCTTGCGCATACGTGCCAAATGGATTCACGCACTTTCATCGACTATTTTGACATCTGGACAACGGCACATATCGCTGCTGTTTCAAATTTCTCCCTCCCCCAATTCGTGATTTCGTTCTCCCTTCTGTCCCTCCTACCGTCCTACGCACCAAGTAGCCCAGTATTATGGGTGCAATCTCCGGACGGATGACACTGGGGATGCAAGCGCTGTTATATGACACCGGTTATAATTCAAAGTAAACTTGTCCGCCTCTCGCTGCCTAATAAAGCAACCTCTTCTGGGAGGGGACTGCATGCTAAACATTGGCGAAGAAGCGAAAAGAGCTCCTCCTCTCTACAAATTGATCTAAGCAGCTTCTATAGCCCGAACCCTGGATCGGTTTCAGCCTGCCCCCTCAGAATAACTGAAATTAAGATTAGGAATGGGTAAGATGTTCCTGGGTCGGTGGCAGAGGACAGTCAGGCAGCAGGTACAAAATGTGTTGTTGTCTGAAGCATGAAAGTCTACTCTAAACACAAACGTGCTAAGCTACTTTTTGGAGTTTAAAGTAAGGGTGCACGGAGGCACACTCAAACTCAAAAGCATGGAAAGATTAAAAAAACTAGCCTATATATATTATCTTAAATGTCAGAACAGTTTTCAATGTTCTAATGGTAAACTATGGCTGGTATCAGAAATCACACTAGATATTTAAAATTGAACATGACGTCCAGCTGAATTTCCACGCCATCTTCCAACATCAGAAAATTAAATACAAAACAAACATTTTATTCAGAAATAAAAATCAAACATTTTTAGGAAAATTACTTTTATTATTACTGTAGCATATTTTATCAAATCACAGTAATGCTCACAGTAAGCAAATCTCAAAAAAGAAAAAAAAAGAGAGCAAACCTTGTATCTTTAGAAAGCTGTAGACCCATTTTTTAAATTGAGTATTCCGACTGAGACTTATAAAGTGCTGGGGTATGGACTACAAGCCACAGACAAAGCCGTGCTGTCAGCAACGCGTTTCGTCCACAAACTTCATCAGGCTGAGTAAAGGTTTTCAAAAACCTTTACTCAGCCTGAAGTCTGTGGGCGAAACGCGTCGCTGACAGCACGGGTTTCTCTGTGGCTCATATTCCATACCACAGCACTTTATAAGAGTCTCGGTCATAGGTCTATACTCGTTTAAAAATACAGCTTTCTAAAGATACAAGGTTTGCTCTTTTTTTGTAATATATTGTAAACTGTTGAAGTTTTAACCTCATCGATCCTTACTGGTTTGATTAATCAATGCTTGTTTCAGCCAAGCAAATATTCTCCCTGAGTCCTTCTCTCTCACAGAGCCATCCTAGCAGCTTACAAATAAAGAAACTGAAGTATAGTGTTCTGTTGTTTGGAAGGGCTGCTTTGGAAGTGCCATTGTCTGTTGCTGCTGGTAGAAATCACAAAATGCATAATTGAGGATATATTTGGGGTTCTCCCGGTTTAAGCCCCGGGCAGCAATGCAATCCTGTGAGTAGGTTTCAGTAGTCCTCACCCAAGATCATGCTGGGTTCCAGAATGCCGGGAATTCTGGAGAGCAGGGTTCCTAGTCTTTGAGGTCGCACTACAGCTGTCAAGAGTGTTTGTTGAAGACACAGGACACCAGGCAACTCTCCGGGGAGACTGCTCTCTTTAGAGCGCGATGGTTAACAGCAGAAATAGTGCACGCACGCCTCACAAATACTGTAGGAATGACACGCCATCTCGCTGACCGATGACAGAAGTCTCATATTTTCAGCGGTGCATGGTATTGTTAGTGTATTCAAACCGCGCTTGCAACAAGAATGTCCTCCTTGTGTCCTACCCCAAAAAGTGGGGTGGTGGCCATTACACCCTTGAGCATGAATTGAAAGTGCTTCAGTAACTGTTGAGCAAAATCAACAGATAACATTGTTTAACCCTCCTTTTGTGTTCGGGTCAAAATTTACGTCATTGAAACACCCATAAACTTTTTCAGCATGAAACATGAGGACATCCTCAACATTGTGGATATGAACGTGTGAAATCAATAACTAATTTGGTGTTTTTATAATGTTGGTGGTGCACCATTTTGATGCAAACATACTGCTCCACGTCCATTTTGACCCGGTGGTACAGAATGGTCATTCAGAATGCAGTAGAGAGCAAAAAGAGTGTACAGATCAAGTTTATGAATATCTGTAAGGTTTTGCACGCACGCACACACACACACACACACACACACGCACACAGAATTAAAACTACTGGGCAACCTATGGTTAAATGCACAGATACTTATGTTTCCAAATATATGGCATCTCTTGATGATTCTCCACTTCATTAGGTGACATATTGTACAATATATTTTATGCAATTTCAAAAGGGATTGTATATTTGCACAAAATTGCATTGCAGGAGTAACTTACGTCAATTATACTTCACACAGTGAATTTATGAACTACATTATTACTTCAGGTCTAAAGTCAGAGGGGAAGATTGCTTTTCAGCACGTGAAGTAGCGAGAAAACACTCATAAAAGTTGAATCATTAAACTTTCAAAGACTAGACTCTTGACGCTCCGGCATTCTGAATATCCACTCATGGCTCTGTGAAATCAGCACATGTAATCAAATATTCAAACGAGCAGACGGAACAGGACGGAGCAGGTCCACAGATGCCAGATCACACAAGGCACACCCAGAACTGCACCTGCATTCTGGAAAAGCAGAAATAACAAGAGGCGCTGCATGCAAGGCCGAATAAAAAAAAGAAGAAAAAAGAGCAGGGAACAAACAAGGTTGAAAAATTCAAAGCACAGACACTTCAAAGAAAAATCGTTTAACATGTTCAACCGATTTATCTGCTAAGTGTTTTATAGCACATTAAAGACATGTGGGTGAAATTCCACCGCATTCTTTACAGGTTTATCACATCGGTTATATCAATAGCCATACCGTGTGTTGCCTTTACCCTCATCTGTAATCTCATAATCTCATGGGCACAACACTGGTCCGAACAGGAATTAAATCTGCACCTTCCTGGTTACAAAACCGGCTTCTTAACCATTATACAACACTGAACTTCACAGTGACTGAATTAGCTACAAACTGCACACATTGTAACAGCTCGGACCATCGCTTAATCTTGCCTTCTCAGAAAAACGGACTTTCTAACAAAAAGCTATTGTTCTAAAGTTACAATTAAATAACTAAAAGATTAAAGCATTTCCATATTTTTCCCACAAGAAGGAGACATGCCATGACAATCCGGTCAAGTATGAAGAATATAGTATAACTCTGTTCATGGAGCTTACGCTTTTTAGTTTTCTAAACACATGCAGATGGAACAGGTCACAATGCAAGGTGTAGCTAAATCACTGCTCTTTATTTACCTAAATTCAAACATTGCTCACACATGTCTAAACAGAGTATAAATGATTAATTCAAAGTTACATTATAACATTATTACAAATAATTTGACACAGGACAACACAAAAATATTCTATTCATTCACAGATTCAACAGAAACCCCACTATAAATCCACAATTAGTGTGGATCTCACTGAAATAAATGCTATGGAAAAACAGAAATGGATATTCCTGTGTTTATCCTTTACACGGTAGCCACGATGAACAAGAGAGTTCTGACAAAAAGCAGTACTTGCCAATAGCACCTCACCTTCCTCAAAGAGCACCTGTTATACCTGGCATAATCTGTTATAAGCCGTTATAAGCACTGAGTTTTTTCCGTGCCCAAATACTGTACGGGACCTACAGTGTCTGTAACTATGTTGATTTGCACCTGACAGGCGAGCTCCCACGTCTGCAAGTCATTTGTGATTCAAGTATTAGAAGAGGGCGCTGCGCGCTCACCAGTGCTCCCTAAAAGCCGGTGCTGCTGGTGAGGGCGGAGAGGGTGCGGGTGGCCAGGGAGCGCAGGGCGAAGGTCGGCACAGAGACGGGCACCAGCAGGTAGAGCTGGTGCTGGGGGGTCTGGAGGCCGAAGAACTTGCACTCCTCTGTCACCAGGTAGCACTGCAGCGGCTGGTGGGAGAAGCCGAGGGCGAAGTCCTCCTCGAGCGGGTCGCCCCGCCGCCTCTCCTCGAGCGCCCCCGCCTCCTCGGGACCGAAGTACCGCGTGGTGGCGAAAACATAGAAGAGGCGGAGCAGTTCGCGGCACCGGGCGGGGTGGGGCGGGCCGGGGGGCGCGTCCCCGGGCCGCACGGCGGAGACGGCCCGGCTGGACTCCCGGTTGATGAGCAGCAGGCCCAGAACGTCCGCGTGGAGCGCGACGGAGCGCGGCAGGCACCGCCGTCCGAGCGCCAGGCAGCCGCGCAGCGTCTCCGCCAGGGGGCGCCAGAAGCGCGCCACCAGCTCGCTCTCGGCCGCCTGCAGGGAGGGGGCGGGGCCGCACAGCACGCACAGGTCCGCCCCCGGCAGCAGCTGGAAGCGGAGGAGGCGGAGGGGCACCGTGGGGCTGCCCTGGGGCAAGAACACGGGGTGGTCGCAGGAGGCCGACCCGCTGAAGGTGCGCACCAGGGCGGACAGGAGGACTACCTCCTGGGGCGCCAGACGCCACCACTTTTCTGTAGCCACCACGACCTTGCCGTGGACCAGCAGGCAGCCGAACTCACTCTCGGCGGCATGGGTAAAGGCGTCCAAAGCCTCCTGCAGTGGACCGGGCTGTGGGGCCAGCAGGCAGTCAGCGCAGTGTGTCAGGTCCCCCATTCCATCACCGGCACCCTCCAGGAAAAGGTCGATGAGCCGGTAGCAGGAACGCAGGTCCCTCTTCAGGCGCTCCACATTGCGGGCGTTCACCAACTCGTCTTGTCCCAGGACCAGCACCATGCAATTCCACGTGTTCTCCAGCAGGCGGCGCAGCTGAAGGTCTTCCACGGCGCCGCCCTGCTCGCCGTTCACGGCGATGAGCATCACGCTCTCCTGGAAGACCTTCCAGACCACGCGGCCGCCGCTGTCCGTTTCACAGCAAGACAACACCGCGCCCTGGCCCCCGCCGAACATGTGCACCCCATTCAGAGATCCGATGACAGAGAAAGGGAGCTGCCTGGAGACGCCCCGGGAGAATAGAGGCACGCCGCTGCTGGCCGTAAGGCACAAGAGCTGCACAGATCCTGCCTGGAGCATCGTGTACTGACATACGGCACGGAGCGGAGCAAAATGAAGAAAAAAAATGCTTCCCTGACCTCATGCCCATGTACGTGCTGTTGTCAGTGAAAGAACATCAGCAGAGATGTTCAGAAAACCTATGTGCAGAAGAAATGTCTAACGTTACATCACTGCACTCCATATGGTTGAAGATTATTTGGCATCACCGAAACAAATCTTACGTAAAGAACACTGACGTCTCCAATTATAACTTCAGCACAATGCAAACCGATTGAAATAAAAAATTTAAGTTTACGGTTGAGAAGCATTGCGCCAGGATAACCGCACAGTAACGTAGCCTTCATACGCAAGATTCCTGCCATGGAGAGGAAAATGTTTTAGTGCGACGTTGTTATGAATGGACCATGACACGCGTTCACTCTATTGAGTGAAACATTAGGCAAAACAGACATGTCCATTCTATCTATGTCTAAAGCCAGTAGCAGATATCAAAATTTTAGCTAAGTTAACTAACGTTATTGTTGTCTTCTTCGTTAACGTTACTCACAAACAAGTTACGATATGTTCTCATTATCGGATAACGTTAACGAGCTAATTAACTCTAGCTAAGTCAGCGATAACGAGTGTGATGAAACTTCAAGAGGCTTAAAAACTCCTTAGCTAACAAGCTAACGTTAACGTTGCCGTTTTAAACTGCGTGCTCCGAACCAGTGGTTTTATTAAATATATCTAATGTAAAGCAATCTATTTAATGTAAAGCAATATTTTGTATTAACATTAATTGAAATCTCCATTCGTGAAAAGCGGAATTGCTACAAACCAGTTTTTACTTTTCGTCGGCTCTTCCGCGTCAGTCTACTGTATGATTCGTTTCCACAGTAACCAGAATTTCTCTCCGTCATTTCCGTTTCCGATGCAACATATTTTTCAGCTGTATTTCAGATACTTGAGACTGTAGTTTATAAGTTATTAACCTATTTAATGTGCTTATTTTAAGACACGCTGTGTTTCAAGATATAAATATTGTGACTTCGTTAAAATAAATTTCACCTGCATTTTAAACAAAACATACCAATTAATTCATTTTTATATATTTGTTAGCTAATTGTTAACTTGTTTGCTATAAAATAACATTCTAACATGCATTTATCTTGAAAGTAACATATAGTATTTTAATGGGATGTGCTCGGATGTGCTCCAAACATAGAACTATATATATAGTTCTATGGCTCCAAAGTTAACGGTAAGCATGCTAAAACGAATACGACATCCGAGGCACCGTATGTAATTGCATTGTGGGTATTGTAGTTTACAACCACACGTGCGTTCTTATATAGTTCTGTGGTGAAAGTTCATCCATACCAAGCTACCTCGTTGATCGCTAATATGGCTGGCTTGGAGCTGTTGTCGGATCAGGGATACCGACTGGACGGGAGGAAGCCCTCCGAACTGCGAAAAGTGCAAGCCCGCATGGGCGTTTTTGCACAAGCCGATGGGTCAGCCTATATCGAGCAGGGGAACACCAAGGCTTTGGCTGTGGTATACGGCCCTCACGAGGTGAGATGCCGGATAAGGGAAGGGGCGACTAGCTACTAGAGGCTACTAATGTAAATGCTTGATAGCTAGCAAGCAACATGTGGATGACTTAAACTCGACAGTTAGCCAACCTGTTTAGCTAGTGTATTGAATATTCGCATCAGTGACGTTGTTATGTTAGCTAGTATTAGCTGACCAGATAGCCTGCTAGCATGTAGTCACATTGGTTTCCAAACCTGTTGCTTACTGGAGATCTACCGTCCTGTAGGTTTTCACTCCAACCCTAAGAAAGCGCACCTCATTCAACAGCTAGAGATCTCGTTGAGCTGCTAATTAGTAGAATCAGGTGTGCCAAAATAGGGTTGAAATTAAAACCTAAAGGTGCGTCCCAATACTGGAAAAATGCACCCTCCCTTCCTCCACTACCACCTCCTCTCCTCCTTGCCCCGGAAACGGGTCTTTGTGTTTTAATCTAGTGTTGCTGATTACATCTTAATTACTTATAAATGGTTACATATTAATTAATGTCTCGATGCAAACCGCAATGTCAGGTACATTGTATATTGTACATGTAAATACTTGTACTCGAAACGTTCATGCAGTTTTGCATACTTCCGGGTAGGAGAAGAGTGGCAGAGGGGGAGTGGAGGAAAGGAGGTGGGGAATGAAGAATATTGTGAAACACCCTAAGTTACAGGATGACAGATATCCAGGAACAGGGTTGAGGACCACTTACAGAGAGATATGTGCCTTCAATTTCTATTTATTTTATTTTTATACTTATTTTATCTATTCTTTGTTTTTTACCCTTTTGCTTTGTAAAGCACATTGTGATGCTGTGTGTATGAAATGTGCTATACAAATAAAGTTTTTGACTTGACTGATGTAGTCAGTACTGCCCCAGATCTTCTCGGGGTAGCTTTGCTTTGCTATCCAGTAAAAAATAACTGGAGCGGTGGGCAGACATGAAATGCATATTAACGCATCTAGAAAAAAATTGACAAGTCCACAGTGCAGTGGTATTTAATTCATTAGCTATGTAAATTACACCACTGGTGGCATTAATTTATGTATTTCATTTGGGGGATGGGGATGGGGGTGGGGGGATGGGGATGGGGGTGGGGGGGTGGGGTGGTGGTGGTTACAAACTTAGGAACTGAAACTAATTGGCACAGCAGTTTCATTAACCTAAGTAGCACAAATGTGAGATCTACAAGGATCAGAATCGGGTATCCACCTAATGCTTTATTTTGTTCTTCAGGTGCGTGGTTCTCGGAGTAAGACACTGCACGACCGCGCCGTCATCAACTGCCAGTACAGCATGGCCACCTTCAGCACAGCAGAGAGGAAGAGGAGGCCTCATGGCGATCGCAAGTCAAGTGAGATGAGCCTTCACCTCAAGCAGACCTTTGAGGCAGCTGTACTGACTCAACTGTACCCGCGCTCCCAGATTGATATCTACGTCAAGGTTAATAATAATAATATGGAAATAACCTCACTGATGTAATGATCTATGTTGTTCTGTTGTATTTAAGATTCTGAAGTTATATGCAAGCTTGTGCAGTCTTTCAGGCCACTTGATCTTCCATCACCATACATTTTTTAAATTATTATTATTATTTTTTTAACTGTACAGTACTTTGTTTTCACTAAAATGTTATAGAGAACTGTCTGTGACCTCCACCTGCTCAAAATTATTATGCCTTAAATGTAATAATTAGGTGGTAGCTGTGAAATTTTGCGTCTTGGAGGACATGAATCTAAGGACTTTGTCTACTCATGTCTAACCTGTATACAGTATGATGAATAGGTTTCTGCCAGATGTGTTGTGTAATTGCAGTTGGTAGGCTAAAATACACGAAACTAAACCACAATGCCTGAAACTATTCCCCCTCTCAGATCCTGCAGTCAGATGGTGGGAACTACAGTGCATGTGTGAACGCTGCTACCCTGGCGGTGATTGACGCCGGCATCCCCATGCGAGACTACGTGTGCGCGTGCAGCGCTGGCTTCGTGGAGGACACGCCCCTGGCGGACCTGTCCCACGTGGAGGAGAGCGGCGGGGGTACCTCGCTGGCCCTCGCCCTGCTTCCCCGAGGCGGCCAGATAGCCCTCCTGCAGATGGATGCCCGCCTACACCAGGACCACCTGGACACGCTCATCGAGGCGGCCATGACGGCTTGCAAGGGTCTGAGTGACGTGCTGGACAGCGTGGTCAGGCAGCATCTGCAGGAGGTCTCTGTTCTGACCAGGGACTGAGGGGACGTGTGGACAGAACGGGAGGAGGAAAGTGGAGAGAGGGAACGGGGATAATGAGAAGGGTTTGTGTTCAGGAAGGATAGAAAAACAAAGTGAGGGAGTGAGTGACCACTATGAAAGAGAAGTTTAGATATAAATGAAAAGGTTAGTAAGAGTTTTTGTTTGCTCCAATAAACTTCCGAGTAATATCAGTGGATGAGGATCGTCTAGGCCAGGGGTGGGGAACCTCATCCGCAAAGGGCCGGTGTGGGTGCAGGTTTTTGTTTTAGCCCAGCACTAATACACCTGATTCAACTAATTAACTAATCATGGTCTTCAATCAAGACCTTGATAAGTAGAATCAGGTGTCTTAGTGCTGGGCTAACACAAAAACCCGCACCCACACCGGCCCTTTGCGGATGAGGTTCCCCACCACTGGTCTAGGCCTAGGAACAAAGAATATAAGGCATTAATTGCATTTTATGTATTAGAAATACCAGTGATGCACGCAGTTGTTAATGAATGGGTGACTTGCTGTGTTTGTATTTCACAGTTTGTTCTGGTGAGGGATTCACAGTTATCAATGTGAAAGTAACTTGCAAAATGGCAGAGGACCAGACCCCAACTGAAGGTTGAGCGTCAATCATATATACTGGTAGTCCCAAAAATCAGGCAAAGTCATATGAGCATGCAGTACTGTGCAAAAGTCTTAGGCACATTCTGTAAAGCAAAGATGTTTTCAAAAATAATGAAACGAAAAGTTTCTAAATGTCAAACAATTGACTATAAAGAGCAGTAAACAGTAAAAAAAAAAACTAAATCATATCAATATTTGGTGTGACCACCCTTTGTCTTTAAAACTACATCAATTCTCTTAGGTACACTGCCGTGCATTATAAGAAAATCAGCTGGTAGGTTGAACTTGTCACAGTTCTTCTGCAGACTTTGGCTGTCTCGCTTGCTTCTGTCTGTCCAGGTAATTCCAGAGAGCCTCGATGATGTTGAAATCAGGGCTCTGTGGAGGCCATACCATCTGTTGCTGAACTCCTTGTCCTTTTCGCTGAATTAATTTTTTGAAAAATGAATGTTTGGAAATCTAAAATTTGCTCTTTTCTAATGACACACTTATGCAGAAGAGAAAAAATAAACACCTAAGAAAAAATGTATATAGAAAATCTAGGGTGCCTAAGTACACAGTACTGTAGACTTACTCCAAATGTTCATTTAAAAATGCAGCTGTCATTTGGTAATAAAATATATGGTCTTGTAGAGTCCAGTTTCCTCAGAAGGAATTCAGGGAGAATGTGGGGGTTTGAAAGTTTTGGGGAATTTGTTTTCTTTAATCTGTCATTTTGTTTTGTTTTTGATAAACTATACTCACATAACCTCTGTTTTGTATATTTGTTCATCACCCGTGTCAGTTAATTGTCAAAAATTGTGTGGGCATTTGATATTAAATCATATGAACCACTACTGTGAATCATGCAGAACATCTCTTAAGTATAGGTGTACATTATACACTGATCAGCCACAACAATAAAACCACTGACAGGTGAAGTGAATAACATTGATTATCTCATTGTTATTTTGGTACTGTACTCTAGAACTTTGAGTTTGAAAGGATAGCATAATTTACAGCTAAAGCTAGTCCCACCCCCCAATTCCCATAGAGATCCATTCAAATGCAGAGACGTTATAGTATCACTTGTAAGATTACGAGAAGATAAGATATCAAGAGTCTTGATGTTGTTGGGTCACAGACATCAGGAAGTCATGGCATGCAAAGGATACGCAACCAAATATTAAAAATGATTACTTTATTCTACATTATGTTGAACTGTCCAATATTTTTTGATGCCCAAAAATGGGGGGAACTATGTACAAAAGGTTCTATAATTTCTAAACGGTTCATCCTATATGGATGAAAATACCCTCAAATTAAAGCTGACAGTCTGCACTTCAATCTCATTGTCACTGTATCCTTTCAAACTCAAAGTGCTAGAGTACAGAACCAAAATAACAACGAGATAATCAATGTTATTCACTTCACCTGTCAGTGGTTTTAATGTTGTGGCTGATCGGTGTACAGGTCTGTACCTCAAAGAAAGTTGTGTTGGAGTTACACCCATGTAACGCTAGTTTTCCTATTTAAATTTACAGTTTGTAGCCCTGTCATTGTAGAATACACCATGTTTAAAACATTTATACAAGAGACTGGGCAGACCACCAACATAATATATTAATATCAGTCCAAACACAAGTAGCCAACAGACTACAGATGAAAATTAGCCTCCCTAGCTAACTGGCACATTTACAGAAATGGTTCATTGTCCCGGTCAAATAAACAAAATTAAATTAAATATACCATAACCTGGGGGGAAAAAACACACGTGTTGGCAAAAGCTAAACTTAAAATTAGTTTCAATTTCAGTTAAAAAAAGAATGAGAAACTGACCAACGCACAAACTGCACTATATAGGCTACTGCATATTCCTCCAGTCCATAGAAGTTCTGTATTCCAGTCCAACAGATGGGTAGGTCTCCTAACATGTACAGTATGCCTCATTGTGATTTGTTGTACTTAGAGGTATAACTTGTATTGTGTATATGTGTATTACTAAAAAGTAATTAAAAAAGAAAAAAAAAAGTCAAAAGGCGTAACGTCAGAAATTACAGTCTGATATTTACCGGAGATTTTCACAATAGGGGCAGGGTCTCTGATATTTACGGTATTTTACCGGAAGTGGGTCCGAGGCGTTACTGTGCCGGCTGGAAACCAGGAACAAGAACACTGGCTGCACTTGCTGCACTTGCTGCAGTCTTGGGTGTTTTCTGCCTCGCCGTGCATTTCGGTTGAGAAGGTAAGACATTTAGAGGGCTTTGCGTTTTCTTATTCGATTCACAAACACGTAATCATAAATTGTGTTGGATATTATAAGAAGTTTCATTTCATGAGTAGCTGTTGAGTTTGCTGGCGAACTAGCTCCCAACGAATCCAATCAATCCGATATGGCAGGACGTTCACATCACATATTCATTAAAATGCACCTGCTTTGTTGGATGTTAAACCTATTCTTGTTGCTGGAGATGTATACGAGACAATTTATACCATGATCATTGAAGACTTGGGTGCAACCAGTTCACTGGGTCAGCTAACGTTAACACTAATGTCACCCTTTTACGAAATTCGATCAGCGCATTCGTCTTGTGACTGGAGAAAATCATAATTTCCAATTTGTGTAACGTCTGTATAAATTATTTTAACAGTTGGTTCTTAAATTGGGTTTCACTAGGAATATAGCAGTTGCCACACTGGAGCATTGATTTATTAACAATATTTATGGATTTTCCCCTGCTTTGAATTATTTCCTTACGACTCTTAAGGGACAAGGCGAAGAGCAGGCTTGACATGATAAATTAAGCACGTGATGCAACATTAGACAGAAGAAGCTGAAGGGTAGGGCAGGGCAGGAATAGGTTCACACAGCTTCCACACAATGGAAGGTGCTTCAGTTGTATTGATGAGGTGAGGTGTGTTTCGTTGTCTCCAGGCCCCTGCTCTGCATCTGCTCAGAAAGGCGAGTGAGATGGGTCTGCTGTCAGATCCCAATCGCAGGAGGGCCCTGACCAACCTCCTTACCCGCCTCAACACCCCACTTTGGTGAGTCTGCTCCGGTCATGTCAGGATGAGGTTCCATTATGTGCAGTTCAAGTGACTTTTTCTGTAATGTTACGGGTGTCCCCGTGAGAAACCATTTGGTCCATAACTATGATATCTCCCTCTCTGTACTATTCTGTCCGCTTTCCTTTATGTTAGTATCTTGCTGTGGAAAGAATGTCAGCAGGACATTGCTACAGTAATTTAACTGAAAATTATGACTTGTCTTTTCTCCCTGTTCCTCTCGCTCCCCCTGTGTCCTCTCTGTTCCATTCAGTGTGGTGTGCTACCTGGCGGGCGTGGCATGGTTTATGGGCCTCGCGTTCGAACCTTTCACCCTGCGTACCTACATGTCCGAGAATGCCATGGGGTCCACCATGGTGGAGGAGAAGTTTGGGTCGGGGGAGAGGGCCCTGGCCACCGCCAGAGAGTTTGCAGCTCACAAGAAGAAGGCAGAGTGAGTATCCTTTTTTTTAAATTTTATTTTATTTTTTTGCTCGCTTCCCAATGAGAGAGACAAACAGGAACCCCAGCCCTGCTCTTTCCACTTTTGCCTCTTACTCTCCTTCCCCCTTTTCCTTATCCCTCCTCTCTCCACATCTTCTCCCACAACTCAAGTTTATTTTCTGACTGAATATGGTTAATGGTGAATTAATCTGTAAACGTATAAATGTCATGGTCAGCAGAATATAACATTGACTAGAAGAGTATGTGAAAGTCAGATATTCTTTCTTACTGTTTTTATGTCTCTCTCTCCCTCAGAGGGATGCCAGTAGATTGGCTGGTGAAGGCCATGCAGTCAAGAGGTCTGGAGGTTTTCACACAGAGCTTCTCTCGCACCCTGCCTTTCCCTGACGAGAACAAGGAGAGATACGTGAGTGTACACCTGAAGAAACACACACACACACACACACACAATACTACAACACAATAAAAGAGTTGCACAGTATCCTTATTGCACTTTTTAAATTCTACTATAGATTTAGTAAATTTCTCTTTTCTCCTAAAGCCCCTTTCCCCCTTGATGTTTTCACATGTATCATACTGGAACTGATTTCTGTTCCTTTTCCCCTATCAAATTGTCCCTGTGTTGCCCTGTGGCCCCCAGATGGTACGCGGCACCAACGTGTATGGAATCCTCCGGGCCCCCCGTGGCCCACGTACCGAATCCCTGGTTTTGAGTGCCCCCTGCAGTCCAGACAACAACAACAACCAGGCTGTGGGGCTCCTGCTGGGTCTGGCACAGTACTTCAGGGGTGAGATGGACTGACTAAAATACTGCTGCTGTTCTCCCACAGACACACACACACACACACACACACACACACATTCAGACACATTGAATGTACACGATACTCATACGCACACACACATAGAACACACGCGCACACGAATACAGACAAATCACACGCACACGCACACGCGGTGCCTTCAGTGTATACGGATGTGTGTGCGCCTGTTTTTGCAGGCCAGATTTACTGGGCCAAGGACATCATCTTCCTGGTGAATGAGCATGATCTGATAGGGATGCAGGCCTGGCTTGAGGGTTACCATCACACCAACACTACCGGTGGGTTCCGCACCTGTCCTACCATATCTGTACCTACTGTGTATAAGGCTTTGCTGATTTCCTTTCTTTCTTTACCATATATTAAGTTTGGGTATGTGTTCCTGTAGTAGGGAACAACTGTAACTGAAAGCAGTGTGTTTTGTGTGTGTGTGTGTGTGTGCGTGTGCCGGGTGTGGGTGTGTATTGTGCGTGTGTGTATCGCGTGTGCCGTGTGTGTTTGTGTGTGCGTGTGTACTCAGGGATGAGCTGGACTCCACTACACGGCAGGGCAGGCTCCATCCAGGCAGCTCTGTGTCTGGAGCTCAGCACTGACGTGGTCACCAGTCTGGACTTGGTGCTGGAGGGGCTGAACGGGCAGCTGCCCAACCTGGACCTGGCCAACCTCTTCTACGCCTTCTGCCAGAAGATCGGTGTGCTGTGTACTATCCAGGGGAAGGTAAAAGCTGAGCACCTTACACATCACTAAGGGCTACTCCACAAGGGTAGAAAACCCAGAGAAAGGTTTGGGTTGTACAGAACAAGCATTGAGATGTAAGATGTGTAACGTTCTCTAGTATAGGATGTCCAACTGAACACTTTCCCCGGGCTAATTTTCAAGTAATGTACTGTCTTTTCCAGAAATTATCAGTACAAATAAACACAGTTTCCAATTAGACTTACACACTAAATTGTATTCCTGAAGTAATGCATGAGGTAGAGGTAATGTGTAGCGTGTTAGTGGTGCATGGTGTGGTAGGGGTGAATTAGCGGTTAGCAGTGTATGCTATGGAAATGTTATATAGTGTGCTAGTGGCATTTGGGGTAGAAGACTGATGTGTTAGTGGTGTACTGTAGGGGGGGGTCTACTGTAATGAGAATTACCCCACCCCCTGCCCTCCAGCTCCAGAGAAATGACTGGGACAGCTCCTCGGGGTACAATCACGCAGTGCAGACCATGCTGCTCATGGTGCTGAAGCAGGCCAGCGGGCGGCCCTGGGGCGACCACGGCCTCTTCCTGCGCTACCACATCGAGGCCGTCTCCATCCGCGGCATCAACAGCTTCCGCCAGTACAAGACCGACGCCACCACCATAGGGAAGTGAGTGCCTTTAGACTGGCAAGCCCTGTTCAGAGTCAGACTGCCGCTGTGTGATGCACTGACACTAATTATGTGCGATCTGCACGGTGCCAGTGTCACACTGAAACCTATGTACACTTGCTAGTGACACACTGAAACCCATGCACATCTGCTAGTGACACACTGAAACCCATGTACACGTGCTAGTGACACACTGAAACCCATGTACACTTGCTAGTGACACACTGAAACCTATGTACACTTGCTAGTGACACACTGAAACCCATGCACATCTGCTAGTGGCACTGAAACCCATGTACACTTGCTAGTGACACACTGAAACCTATGTACACTTGCTAGTGACACACTGAAACCCACGTACACTTGCTAGTGACACACTGAAACCCATGTACACTTGCTGGTGACACACTGAAACCCATGCACATCTGTTAGTGACACACTGAAACCCATGCACATCTGCTAGTGACACTGAAACCCATGTACACTTGCTAGTGACACACTGAAACCTATGTACACTTGCTAGTGACACACTGAAACCCACGTACACTTGCTAGTGACACACTGAAACCCATGTACACTTGCTAGTGACACACTGAAACCCATGCACATCTGCTAGTGACACACTGAAACCCATGCACATCTGCTAGTGACACTGAAACCCATGTACACTTGCTAGTGACACACTGAAACCTATGCACACTTGCTAGTGACACACTAAAACCTATGTACACTTGCTAGTGACACACTGAAACCTATGTACACTTGCTAGTAACACGCTGAAACCCATGCACATCTGCTAGTGACACACTGAAACCCATGCACATCTGCTAGTGACACACTGAAACCTATGTACACCTGCTAGTGACACACTGAAACCTATGTACACTTGCTAGTGACACACTGAAACCCACGTACACTTGCTAGTGACACACTGAAACCCATGCACACCTGCTAGTGACACACTGAAACCCATGCACACCTGCTAGTGACACACTGAAACCCATGCACACCTACTAGTGACACACTGAAACCCATGTACACTTGCTAGCTTGCTAGTGACACACTGAAACCCATGCACATCTGCTAGTGACACACTGAAACCCATGCACACCTGCTAGTGACACACTGAAACCCATGTACACTGGCTGAAGACACACTGAAACCCATGCACACTTCCTAGTGACACACTGAAACCCATGTACAATGGCTGAAGACACACTGAAACCCATGCACACTTCCTAGTGACACACTGAAACCCATGTACACACAAGTTCTTTACGTGGGTTCAGACATGTGGCACACACCACTAATATATGCTACAGAGACTTCCCAAACTAACACAAATACATTCTGTTAATACAGTAATGGGACACTGAAACACGTCTGACGTGTATGTGTGATGAATGACTGGGAAAGCTATTTTAACACACAGGATATGGATGTGAGAATGAACTTAATGTAGTTTTAACACTGTGTGTGCGTGTGCGTCTTTCTCAGGCTGCTGGAAGGAATGTTCCGGAAGCTGAACAACCTGCTGGAGCGGCTGCATCAGTCCTACTTCTTCTACCTCTTGCCGTCGCTGTCTCGCTTTGTCTCCATCGGTTACTATATGCCGGCCTTCGGACTGCTGACCCTAATTCTGCTGCTCCGAGTATCCTCAAAAAAAAGCGGTGGGATGGGGCGTGGCGGGTGGAGCAGAGTGCACCCAGCATCTCAGCTTTTATTTAATTTCATTTTGGTGACGGTTCTTCAGCTCCACACATTCAACTCATACAGACATTCTCGACCAATGGTATTTGAATGTGTGCGTGTGCGCAGCAGGTCAAAGTGCATAACAGCGGCTGAACCTGTGGGGAGGGAGGTGTGAGTTGGAGAGATTCAGGGTGGCTGGGTAGAGGAAGAGAGTGGAACAGTGTGGAGTAACGAGAGGGAGTGAGGACAGGGGCGGAGGAGGATGTTGGGTAATAGTGTTCTTGTCAGGTTGGTCAGCGTTGTCCTTGACTGCAGTGCATGCACTGGACCTGTGGGTTCAGCTGGGGACTCTGTCCACAGGCATGGAAGATGGACTTGCAGAGGGGGAGCAGGTTAGTCACTCAATGAATATAACTGTGACTCAATTACACTGTTACTGCATAAAACTGACTGCATTACCCTGCTACTGCATATAATATCACTGTGACTGCATTACAATGTTACTGCATATAACTGACTCCATTACACTGTTACTGCATATAACTGTGACTCCATTACACTAACCCTTTTCACACATGCAGCCTTATCCGTAAATTTTCCGGAACATTGCCAGATAGGGGTCATGTGTGAATAAGAGCCGAAGTCGAAATTCCGGAATATCCCCGCCGGCAATTTGCCGGCAAAAGACCTAGTGAGGTTTCCCTAAAAGTTCCGTATCGATGTGACGTATGAACAAAGCCAGAACATTACCGGATCAATCACGCATGCCATGGGGTCGCTCCCGTACCCACATTCGTCTCGCCGAGCCCCGAGCCACATGAAAGACTCGTACAGCCTCCAGCCGCCACAGGCGACGTTTCCGGCTTTGAGCCAAGCTAAAGCGGAGTTGTTCCTGACTTATCCCGATTTTTTCGTTAAGTTTTTGTTTACAAATGGTGTTTCGTGATTGGAACAGATGTATTATTGCCTGCGTTTGCCTCGAAAATGTATAAATAAACAAGAGTAACTGTAGTACAACTGCACACTCTGTCACTTCATCACCCGCCATTTTTTCAGTAGTAGGCTAAGTAAACAAACGTATCCTAGCAACATAGGGTAGAGCGTTGGTTGTATGAACGCTACCAATACGGAACATTCCGGAATATTGCTGGATCAACTTTTCCGGTAATGTTCCGTATTGCATGTGTGAAAGAGGCTACTGTTACTGCATATAACTGTGAGTCCATTACACTGTTTCTGCATACAGTCAAGCCGGAAAGTCTGCACACTCCTTTCACCTTCTCCACGTTTTATTACGTTACAGACTTATACTACTACAGATAGTTCATTTTTTGCCTCAAACATCTACACACAATAGCCAATAATGACGAAGTGAAAACAGGTTTTTAGAAAATATGCAATTTTATTTTACTGACAAAAATAGGGGTTACATATCTGTACACACCCTTAGCCTAATACTTGGTTGCTGCACCTTTGGCAGCGATTACAGCTTCAAGGCGTCTTGGGAAAGAAGCTACGAGCTTGGCACACTTGTTTCTGGACATTTTTGCCCATTCCTCTTGGCATATCCTTGCAAGCTCCATCAGGTTGGATGGGGAGCGTCGGTACACAGCCATTTTCAGCTCTTTCCACAGATGTTCAATTGGATTCAGGTCTGGGCTCTGGCTGGGCCACTCAAGGACATGCACAGACTTTCTCCGAAGCCACTCCTTTGTTCTCTTGGTTGTGTGCTTCGGGTCGTTGTCATGTTGGAAGGTAAACCTTCACCCCAGTCTGAGGTCCAGAGCGCTCTGGAGCAGGTTTTCTTCAAGCTGCATTCATCTTTCCCTCTATCAGGACTAGTCGCCCCGTTCCCGCTGCTGAAAAACATCCCCACATCATGATGCTGCCACCGCCATGCTTCACTGTAGGGATGGTATTAGCCAGGTGATGAGCGGTGCCTGGTTTCCTCCAGACGTGACGCTTGGTATTCAGGCCAAAAAGTTCAATTTTGGTTTCATCAGACCAGAGAATCTTGATTTGCCTTTTGGCAAACTCCAAGCGGGCTGTGATGTGCCTTTTACTAAGGAGGGGCTTCCGTCTGGCCACTCTACCATAAAGGCCTGATTGGTGGAGTGCTGCCTGGATGGTTGATCTTCTGAAAGGTTCTCCCATCTCCACAAGGATACGCTGGAGCTCTGTCAGAGTGACCCTCTGGTTCCTGCTCACCTCCCTGGCTAAGGCCCGTCTTCCCCGATTGCTCAGTTTGGCCGGGCAGCCAGGTCTAGGAAGATTCTTGGTGGTTCCAAACTTCTTCCATTTACGAATGATGGTGGCCACTGTGCTCTTTGGGACCTGTAAAGCTGCAGAGATTTTTCTGTACCCTTCTCCAGATCTATGCCTTGACACAATCCTGTTTCTGAGGTCTGCAGATAATTCCTTTGACCCCATGGCTTGGAGTTTGCTCTGACATGCACTGTCAACTGTGGGACCTTATATAGGCAGGTGTTGGCAATCCCCAATCATGTCCAATCAATTGAATTTATCACAGGTGGACTCCAATTAAGTTGTAGAAACATCTCAAGCAGTATCAGTGGAAACAAAATGCACCTCAACTCACTTTTGGGTGTCATATCAAAGGGTGTGCACACTTGTGTACATATGATATTTTACATTTTGATTTTTAATAAATTAGCACAGATGTCTAAAAACCTGTTTTCACTTTGTCATTATGGGCTATTTAGTGTAGAACTTTGAGACAAAAAATGAACTAAATCTATTGTAGAATATGTCTGTAACGTAATAAAATGTGGAGAAGGTGAAAGGAGTGTGCAGACTTTCCGGCTTGACTGTATAACTGACTGCATTACACTGTTACTGCATACAACTGACTGCATTACACTGTTACTGCACATAACTGACTGCATTACACTGTTACTGCATATAACTGACTGCATTACACTGTTACTGCACATAACTGACTGCATTACACTGTTACTGCATATAACTGACTGCATTACACTGTTACTGCATATAACTGACTGCATTACACTTTACTGCATATAACTGACTGCATTACACTGTTACTGCATATAACTGACTGCATTACACTCTTACTGCATATAACTGTGAGTCCATTACACTGT
Organism: Synaphobranchus kaupii; assembly: GCA_029718625.1. Lineage (NCBI taxonomy): Eukaryota > Metazoa > Chordata > Actinopteri > Anguilliformes > Synaphobranchidae > Synaphobranchus > Synaphobranchus kaupii. The sequence continues at coordinate 19,660,649 of CM056394.1, forward strand.
TACTGCATATAACTGACTGCATTACACTGTTACTGCATATAACTGACTGCATTACACTGTTACTGCATATAACTGTGAGTCCATTACACTGTTACTGCATATAACTGACTGCATTACCGTTACTGCATATTACCTTGACTGCATATTACTTCCTTAGGTGAGACCAGAGGTGTGCGTGCGTGCGCGTGCGTAAGCATGCGTGTGCCTACCTGTGTGTCAGCCAAATCTTTACAGACTTGGAGTGGCTTGTCCTTTCATTCTCTCTCTCCCCTCCGTGTGTCAGGCGTCCAGCACAGGGGTGCTCTCAGTCCTGACCCCTTTGGTGATCAGTCACCTGACGGGTATGGCTCTGTACATGCTGCCTGTCCTGTCCCAGGAGACCGCCGTGGAGCACTTCCCTGTGTCCGAGACCGAGGCCGTCGTCCTGACAGCCATCGCCATCTACACAGCCGGCCTGGCCCTGCCACACAACACGCACAGGTACATATGAAGTGCAGTCCGTAAGTATTTGGACAGTGACACAATTTTTGTTGTTTTGGCTCTGAGTCTGTACTCCAGCAGAAATGGAACCGTGACTTTAAGTTTAAAGTGCAGACCTTCAGCTTGAATTTGAGGGTGTTTACATACATATCGGGTGAACCGTGCAGCAATTATAGCCCTTTTAATACAGTCGCCCCATTTTAGGGGACGAAAAGTAATAGGACAAATTAACATAAACTTAAAGTAATCGTATTTAATAGTTGGTAGCATATCCTTTGGATGCCATACATTTCTGATGTCTGTGAGCCAACAATATCAAAAGACTCTTGATCTTATTTTCAGGTACTCTTACAAGCGATACTATAACCTCTCTACATTTGAATGGATCTCGATGGGAATTGGGGAGTGGGACTACATTAAGCTGTAAATTATACTGGAACAGTATGTAACACATGGTTGGCTAAATGGCTGTAAGTCATCAAGGGTCTGAGGGTATGAAACAACCATCACTCTGCCGCCAGATATGCAGTATACATATGGATGGATCACTTTACGAGTTGTTTCTCCTGACTCATTTTCCCATTGAACTCTATGGAAAAATAAGTCAGGAGAAGAAACTAAAGTGGTTAGGGTTATGGGAGAGTGAGTCTTTAGTCTTTAATCTACCCCCCCCCCCCCCCCCCCCTCTCTCAGGGTGCTGTCGGGCGAGGGCACAGAGCAGGGGTGGAGGGTGCTGAAGTTGGTGGCGGTGCTGTACATGGCTGTCCTGCTGGGATGCACCGCCCTCATCAACTTCTCCCTGGGATTCATTCTGGCGCTCACGCTGGTGCCCGTCGCTGCCTTCGTCACCCCGCATGTGCCCAGGTAACGCCCACTGTCATCCTCACACCACACAAGCACAACTGCCTTCATTACTGCATATGTGCCCAGGTAACGCACACTGTCATTCTCACACAAGCGCAACTCTGCCTTCGTTACTGCATATGTGCCCAGGTAACACACATTTTCATCTTCACACCACACAAGCACAACTCTGCCTTCATCACTGCATATGTGCCCAGGTAACACACATTTTCATCCTCACACCACACAAGCACAACTCTGCCTTCATCACTGCATATGTGCTCAGGTAACACTCTCATTCCCTCACACAAGCACAACTCAAGTAAGTGGGGGTTACAACTGTAACAAGCCCATTGAAGGCGCTCTCTATGAGTGTAATAATATTCTCTCAGTGATTACATTACAATCACTTGGCAAAAGTTGAAAGTGCTGTCCTGTTGAAGGTGCTCTGTGCGAGTGTAGTAATGTTGTTTCTCTCTCTCTCTCTCTCTCTCTTCCTCCCCCTCCCCGTCCAATCAAGGGTGCTGTCTGCGTGCGTGATGGTGGCCCTGAGCCCCGGCTTCACACTGCTCTACTGCGTGTTCATATACCAGGAGCTTCAGGAGGCTCCGGTGTCTCTGCTGGAAGGCTGGAACATCTACCTGTCCGTCATCTCCCAGGGCATCCTGGACCACAGCCTGTACGGCTCCCTGGTCTACCCCCTGCTCTCCCTGTTCGTCTACCCCTGCTGGCTTCTGCTGTGGAACATCCTGTTCTGGAAGTAGACCTGAAAGGGGAGGAGTCAGGGGGAGGGGGGGGGGCGGTGCCCAGTTTTAAGTGGGAGGGGTGGAAATGGGAGAGGAGGAGGCCGCCTGGCTTGAGTACTGAGGGTTAGGAACCTAATCGGAGAAGTGAGTGTTCTGGGACTAGCAGTCTGAGGGTTGGGTGAATTTTGAGGGCAGGGGCCTAGACTAAGGTTGTGGAGAGGAGTACGTGGTGGCTGTGGTCAGAGGAAGGCGGGGTGGTGCAGTGCCAAAGCTGAAGACTATTGTGCAAGCTTTTACACTACAACCAACGTGGAATGAGTCTGGCTCTGATGTCATTTCGTTTTTTAAGTGAAGGTTGTGATTGATCTGATGAAGGGAAAGACGTCACTGAATCCCCCTCCTTTACCAAACACTGGACTACAAACCACTCGTGAGACGGCCACTGTTGCATCTACTGGCCACTTGTTCTTAATGTTTTTATACATTTTTGTTTTAATATTTGCTCTATCCCCACATGCTAATTTATAAATAAAAATTATGTTTTCCTGAAATGCTTGCGTTGTGTTAAAACATTGGTCCATGACAAGGCTCCATCCTGCAAAGCTGATCTGTCAACCGCTATTCGAGAAAGTTGGAACCAGCTTGATGGAGAATAGTGTTTTTCATTAGTGAAGTCCATGCCTCAAAGAATTCAGGCAGTCATAAAAGCCAGAGGAGGAGCAAAAAAAACTAATTGCAATTTTTTTTGTTGATTCCATAATTTTTTCCTCTACTTGATCTGGGAAAAAATATGCCATTAATTAAAATAATTTCATTTAATTTGTTTGAGGTGTTTCATGAAGCCAGAATATTCAGCTATTAAACAAAAATAGTTTTGTGTCATATCTGTGATGTTTATTTTCTACGAAGGAAAAAAGCTGGGTGAACATCGTTCACCACAAGTGTGGCGATTCCATAATTTTTGCCAGGGGTTGTACGAAGCAGGATGACTTAGCTGAATAACGGCACTGAATAAAACCCGGAACAGCTCTTTTTACTTCGGTCCATGTTCCAGATCTGGGACAGTTCCGGGTTTTACTCAGTAATCCTGCTTCGTAGTACACATCCCAGGCCATCAGTGAAAATGAACTTTCCTGGGCTGTGTGCGAATCAGCACTCTTCCACACAGTTGAGTAGCCTTGGTGAGTAGATAGAAAATTTTTCAAATTGCAGTATACTTGAAACACCCGGATGACACACTTACTTCCGGGGTTTCGCTGAGTACATGCGGGAGCACACTTCAAGAAGTACACAAACATTTTGGTCACATAAATATGACGTGAAGCTTCCTTTTAAAAAAATGAGGCGCAGCTTCGCTGATGTTTTCCTTCAAATACAACAAAAACAACATGTGACAGCAGTGCAAGAGTGGGTCGCAGGGTTGCCAGATCTTGTAAGACTTTCCAGCCAAATGGCGACTCAAAACTAGCCCAAATTATAGGCTATTTTTAACCGAAACCAACGTATTTTAAATAGAAATCATGTTTTTACTTTTTAAAATAAGTGCGTGCTTTCCGACAATTTAGCTGTAAAACCGTGAACATGGCAACACTGGTGGGACGTCTTATGACCTGCTTATGACACTTCCACAGTGCGGTTGGAAAATAGTATGGCGGATATTTTTTGCGGACTGCTAAACAGTGCTCATTAAACAGCACACTTCTGCCAGTGCACTGTACGCAGGAGACAGGGCACAGTAGATAGGGCTTTGATTCGGACACAGTCCTGGCCTGAGCTTCCTGCAGTCTGATTGGTGCCAGCAGATTTCTGATAATAGCTTTGGTTGGCTGGTGACCAACAGCCTTTGAAAGTGAATAAAGCAATACTGCTTGGCTGTCTATAAAACGTGGCAAAAAGCCATGCCTGTGGTATCCCCTTAGTTTTCAAATAATTATCCAGTAATGCCCGTAGTTACTTTCTGTTGTGGATAACGATGTGTGCTCTGGAATAAGAGGTGATAAGGCAGGATGATGCATTCGTATACATTTCTAAACATTTTAATAAATCTTTTACAATAATACATATTATTTGCATTTCTCCTAAGGAACTCAACAGATGATGCATTGTCATTTCTTTACACGCATGTACATACTTTTTGCTCGTTTTGAAAACCACGGGCCGTTGCCGATTGCTCCAGAACTACCCTGCTCTGCCTGGCGCACGCAGAATTTAGCCAGTCATTCGTGCACACGACTCACCAAGCATGTCAATGACGCACATTTACATAACACAACACTTAATAAAATGCCATATAAAATGAAAGCACTTTAAAACACTGCCAATGAGCTGTTGATCCTTTGGACCAATCACCCCATCTCTCCTGAGATGACCTCGCGCCAGCATATATGACTTCACCAGGAGGATGGGAGGAGCTTTCAGCACACTTCGAACATTCACAGTCAATTTAGACAGAATGACAAACAGGAAAAAAATACATCTTGTATTTTACATAGCCATGAAAATCTTTCACTTTTTTTTCTTGCACAAATAAAACAACCAATCCTTACGCAATTGTCAACACCCCCCACGCCGAAAAGAAAGTGGTGTTTGTATGCTCTACGGTGCTCTCAGCATGGGGACTATTGCAGCACAGTAAAAGTTGTGGTTTCTGCTTCGGGTGCTGTGCTTCAGTTTACTGCGGTCTCTGAGCCAGAATGCAAGTCAACCAACTATAGGTGACAGTAAGAATACTAAGTATATTTGCAGTGCAAGGTGTGTGTGTGTGTGTATATATATATATATATCTGTACATGTTTTTTTGAATGCGTTTCTTGAAAATATGTGCGCCATTACACGTGTTTGTTAGTAACTGTGTGGTGTCTGTTGTGGTGTATGGTTTGTTCCGGTTTGTTTGCGTATGCGTTTGCGTATGCATGTGCGTTCAGTAGTCCTGGTCGTGGGCAGGTTCCTGGTATGCGGTCTGCGCGTGTCCTCAGTAGTCCTGGTCGTGCGGTGGGTTTGGCTTATACAGCAGTGATCCGTTCAGTGCTGCTGCCCCACCCTGCTCTTCCCTTCTCCCTTTCTCCTTGGATACGGACAAACAAGAGCAAAGAAGAGGTAAGAATGTGTGACCCCGCCCCCCTCCCCCGTCACTCAATCCCACTCAGTCAACTAGATACCAAATACATTTTTTTTTAATCACATTTTTATCCTCATCCGCCACAAAAAGGTGGAACAGATCTAGACCCTCAGTGATTGGGGCCTGACTTCATAAAGATCCTCAGTCAAAATGTGCTGACCCAGGATCAGCCTCCCTTGCCCACATCCTGACTTTATCCATTACCATCCAATAGGCTACACTGATCCTGGATCAGCACTCCTGCTCACACTCTCTATGAATATGGGCCCAGGTCAGTTCCTACCTGCCTGTGCAGGTCTGGCGCATCTTGCCTATAGCTGTCGGGCCGGTCGGTACTGCAGATCTCACAGCCGGGACGATTGGGCTTGTTGATGAAGGTACATGACGGACACGACCACCCGAGCTGGACAGAGCGAGGGAGAGAAGGACAGAGAAGGACAGAGAGGGACAGCAGAGAGACAGAGGGAGGGAGAGAAGGACAGAGAGAGGGAGGGAAAGTAGGACAGATGGACAGAGAGAAGGACAGAGACACAGAAGGACATAGAGGAGGACAGAGCGAGACAGAGGGAGGGAGAAAAGGACAGAGAGAGAGAGGGAGGGATAAAAGGAAACGGACAGAGAGAGAGACAGAGGGAGGGAGGGAAGGGAGAAAAGGACAGAGAGAGGAAGAGAAGTACAGATGGAGGGAGAGAAGGATAGAGGGAGACAGAGGGAGGTAGAGCAGGACACAGAGAGGCAGAAGGAGATAGAGGAGGACAGAGAGAGACAGAGGGAGGGAGAAAAGGACAGGTGGAGGGAGAGAAGGGTAGAGGGAGACAGAGGGAGGGAGGAAAGGACACAGAGAGACAGAGAGGGAGAAAAGGACAGAGACAGAGGGAGGAAGAGAAGGACACAGAGAGAGGGGGGAGAGGTAAGCACAGATGTTTGTTGTGTGTACGTGGGTGCAGCTTAACAGCAGTAGGTGTGTTTTTAGTATGTCTTAGTTAATCTGCATCTTTGTGTGCTGTATGTAGGGACTAGGGGAAATGCTATGTACGTTATGCTAAAGGTGAGCTCCTATCTTACCTGCATCTGACGACATCGGCTGAACAATAATGCCTTTATGTATACAGGAAGTAACTGCGTACCTGTTTATATGACGACTAAGATACTCTACATTTGTGTTTAGGTAAACAGTTGCTATGTATCACATTAAACATTTTGTTTGTACCTGGATAAGTATGCAATAGGGTAGATCGTTTGTGTGATAAAAGTAGAAGTGTGTGAGTAGTCAGTAAACATGTGTAATGCAGATATGCGTGTATTGGTACACAGCATGTACCGTATGTACAGTTGAAGTCAGAAGTTTACATACACTTAGGTTGAAGTCATTAAAACTCATTTTTGAACCACTCCACAGATTTCATGTTAGCAAACTATAGTGATGGCAAGTCAGTTAGGACATCCAGTATAATTTACAGCTAAATCTAGTCCCACCCTCCAATTCCCATAGAGATCCATTCAAATGCAGAGACGTTATAGTATCGCTTGTAAGAGTACCAGAAAATAAGATATCAAGAGTCTTTTGATGTTGTTGGGTCACAGACATCAGGAAGTCATGGCATGCAAATGATATGTGACCAAATATTAAAAGTTTAAAGGCACAGTCAATTTAGTGTATATAAACTTCTGACCCACTGGAATTGTGATGTAGTGAATTAAAAGTGAAATAATCTGTCTGTAAACAATTGTTGGAAAAATTACTTGTGTCATGCACAAAGTAGATGTCCTAACTGACTTGCCAACACTATAGTTTGCGAACATGAAATCTGTGGAGTGGTTAAAAATGAGTTTTAATGACTTCAACCTAAGTGTATGTAAACTTCCGACTTCAACTGTACATATTTTATGTGATACAGTGTGTGGATATGCATGTAGGCAGGTACCTGTGTTTTTGGATTATTTGGGACTGGGGCTTCATTCAGATGTAGCATGTCAACGTTCAGGTCTCGGATTTCGCCAAGTCTCTCAGACCCACCTCCAGTGCTGCCTGAACAACCAATCACAAGAAGATATGAATGCAACACAAAGAAATGTAAATGCACACATTACACCTGTAAGTGAGCAAATTCAGGATGTAGCATATTAGAAATGGAACTGGAAACAGTGTTTGTGCCTACAGGTCAGGAAGAATTTGTTTACCCACAGACTTTATGCTTTTAAATTGGCAAGTTGTAATAGAGTTACAGTATTACAGTGCATTACAGTGTAACAGAGTTACAGTGCATCAGGGTGTAATGGAGTTACAGTACTACAGTACATCAGGGTGTAACAGAGTTACAGTGCATTAAGGTGTAACAGAGTTACAGTATTACAGTGCATTAGGGCATAACAGTATTACAGTGCATTACAGTGTAACATAGTTACAGTGCATTAGGGTGTAATGGAGTTACAGTACTACAGTACATCAGGGTGTAACAGAGTTACAGTATTACAGTGCATTAGGGCGTAACAGTGTTACAGTATTACAGTGTAACATAGTTACAGTGCATTAGGGTGTAACAGAGTTACAGTATTACAGTGCATTAGGGCATAACAGTGTTACAGTATTACAGTGTAACATAGTTACAGTGCATTAGGGTGTAACAGAGTTACAGTATTACAGTGCATTAGGGCATAACAGTGTTACAGTATTACAGTGTAACATAGTTACAGTGCATTAGGGTGTAACAGAGTTACAGTATTACAGTGCATTAGGGCATAACAGTGTTACAGTATTACAGTGCATTACAGTGTAACATAGTTACAGTGCATTAGGGTGTAACGGAGTTACAGTATTACAGTACATTAGGGTGTAACAGAGTAATAGTGCATCAGTGTGACTCACCCGTGGTGCCGTGGGACAGTCTGGAGGGCAGTGTGCTGTAGCCCCTCCAGTCCTGGGCCGCGGGCCCGTTGCTGGGTGGCGGAGGGGCCAGCAGGGCGCTCTCCTGGTCCTGCTGGCACATCTGACGGGTGAGACGGGCCTGGCGCGCCGAGAGGAGGTACAGGAAGGCCGTGTCCCTGTCCCGCCGCACCCCGTAGGACGCCAGCGAGCGCGGCTCGGCGCACAGGCACTGCCCGATCACCCAGCGCTGCACCCGCGGGTGGAACCCGTACTCCAGGAACACCTGAGACAGCGAGAGACGTGTGACTCAAAAAACGTACGGCGATCCCGGACCCTCAGGCCTCAGAATGACGCGCTTAGCCCTCGTCGGGAACCAACGGCGGCCGAAGCCTTTTACGCAACGGGTGCGCGTTTGCCCTGGCGGCCGTACCTGCTGCTTGAGCGACGCGACGGTCATGTGGGGGAAGACTTTCACCGTGATGCAACAGGAAGAGGAAGCGTCCTCCACTGCCACAGCCAGACTGGAAGAGAGAGAGATCGCAGTCACACAGTGGTATTAAATGTACTTTTTCACCCACAGGCCAGAGAGAACAGGGTAACGATAGAGAACAGGGCCGCCAGTGTGTCTGCTAACATTGTTTCGTTGAATAGTGAAGACTGCTTAGAATAGTAGGTGCAGGTGCGTTGAGCTGGTACTGGATACTAGTCACAGTCTCAATTGTTAGCCGCCAACATTCTGATTGAAACCAATTGATGTCAGCTGTATGTTCAGTGTCTGTAGCCTAAGCCACTTTAAAGAACAGTATATTGCTGTGTGAGACACGAGCTGAAACGTTTGCTTGACTGCTTTCAAATGCACAAAGTGCTTTTTCGCATTTCACTTTTGTGTTTCTGCACGAATCAATTAGGGTATTTGCAACTTGCACAAAATGAGACTCGCACACTTGGCGCAGTGCTCCAAAAAATAACAATTTACTTCAGCAGTGTTAACGCCTCGGCTAGCAAGCCTTCATCAGAACATATGCCATTTGAAACTTGATCTTTGTGTATTTTTTTTTGAGTGCAGAGAGCATTCTTTTCTCTTGCCTAGTACACTGTATCCTTTACTTTACAGGACAGCCAGACACTGGTTTTTTAGTTTTTTATGTTTTCTTTGCAGCTTAAAGTGATACTGCAGTCAAAAACCGACTTTTCCCGTTGAAAACCGATGTTTTGAGTTAGATTATAATCATCAGTCTATGTCCGAAAATCTCATGTTTAGTCAAAATAGTTTTATATGAGTTTTTGTGTAGGCTTACCAATACGCTGGTTTCCGGGGATTTGTGACGTCACGAGATCCTTAACATAAAAGTGGGTGGAGTTGAGGTGGTCCTAGGGGTAGTCTCGGCTGGGCACGTGGTATAAAATCAGAGACCAACGGGTTTTTTTCCTCTTTGAGACTGAGACCCTTGTACTGCTAACTAGTTAGTTCAAGTTCAAATGCGAATTGCTTTGTATTACTGCTAACGTTAATATTACGACTTATATCGAGCTACTAAGGCTACGTTCACACTGCAGGCATTAGTGCTCAATTCCGATGTATTGCTCAGATCCGATTTTTTTTTTTGTTTGGCTGTTCACATTAATTTTTTAATGTGGCCCATATCTGATTCCAGTGTGAACCGATTGCTCTCCTCAAATGACCCGTGCAAATTAACAAAAACAAAAGACATAGCGCCTGTTACACAGCCTGCAGAAATAAACAACAACAAAAAGGAAGTCATCAAAGTCACAGCTTCTGCGTTAATTTTAAAGTAGATGTGCAGTGGAGCTAATGATAAGGGTGAGGAGACGGGAAAAAAGCCAAGGTTTTTACTAGCTTTTTGTGCTGCCATGGCTGCTACTTCTGTGCAGTGACTCGTGAATGCGAGATCGGAGCCAGGAATGGGGGGACCGTGACATGTGCGGTTTCAGTGAAACTCAAGCAAGGCATGAAATTAACCTCGCTCACTCGCCTGGGCGAGTGATTATGAGGACGGGCGAGTTAAGAAAATGGAGCGCTCGGCCGTTTGGCTAGTGAGACCAGTCGATAACATTTATAAAACGGATAGTTCCGGGAAGAAGATTGGTCAATACAGCCTTCCAGCCGTGTTAAAATACACAATATAAAAAAGCCATCACATGACACATCTGTTCAACTTCATGTGTAACGTATAGCCTAACATCACTGCGCACCCTTAGATTAAACTATTGACACACTATTGGACCGACAACCATAACGTTCGGTAAGCAGCTACATGAGAAAACCGTGAATAATGAATAGGCTACCGTGCAACAAACCAAGACAATAATATGGACAGTTCTAACATTATTTTAAATCACAAAACGGTAACGCAGCTGTCCGCGAATGATATAAAAACGTTGCCTACTTCCGACTTATTATCATGGTGTATCGTTTGTGCCCAAAAAAAATCCACTGCTTTGCACATTTACCAATTATCTAAAAGGACAACACATGATAATATAATGTGAATCTGTGGATAACCTACCCTGTACAATAGTGAGTTAACTAGCCCGTGCGTACACGTTCTAATGCTCTGCTAGCTGCATCAAAAATGACGTAAAAAGTCACATTAATTCCGATCTGACAGACTGCGGTCGCTTTGTCACAATCGGTTATGTATCGGCATCTAATCCCACATTCAAAAGTGCCCAAATGAGAATTTGAAATGTCAAATTCAATGTGATTTTCGCTGTTCACACTTCCATAAAAAAAATCAGATCTGTGTCACATTTGAGGACAAAATCGGATCTGTGCCACTTTTTACCTGCAGTGTGAACGTAGCCATAGAGAGTTATTCATCTACAACATCTTACTTTGGTATCTTTAGCTAACTTGCCTGCATTATGCCAAAGAGTCAGAGATATATCGTTCCTCGGTGTAACGCCACTGGCTCTGTTAGCTTTCATAATCTGTTGAGAGACGGAATGTATCGATAAATTAGGTAATGCAAAGCAGTCTATTGTGTGTGAGTTTAGCCCCGTTTGGTCCAGAGAACTGGTAACTTAGCTAGATAGCTAGTTATCGCTATCATTTATGAATAATGTTAGCTAATAAATGATAACAATTCTCTCCGGACCAAGTGGAGCTGGGCGCTACAACCAGCTATGTTCAATATACTAACGTTACTGTGTGACTGGGTTTTGCTGTGTATTTGAATGTATTTAATAGTAACGTTACTTTAGGCAGACAAACAAGCTAACTTAGCTAGGTAACGTTAGCTCTACCATTCGGTTACATCCCCGGTCCTCTCCTCGATCGCGAAGACGTAGTTGTGAGGAGAGAGCAGGAAGGGGGCTGAGTTCAGTGGGGGCCTGAGTCAGTTCACCAAGACACACCCTTTCACTCCTTGACCGTATGAATATTCATAATATGACTACGTGGCACCGTCGTCATATGACCACACCCACTCACGAGTTCCAGTTCAAATTGAAGCGGTAAAAAAGGCCTTAGAAAAGCCTCTGCAGTATCTCTCTTTAACACACTTCAAGACTTCATATCCCATTCAAACCGCAAAGAAAAAGTGGATGCTGTAGCATTTGTTATTCATTTTAAGATGACATAAAAAAAACCCTGTAGAATCATTCACAGGCTGTATCAGCTCACTGAATGATTAAAACTGGTAACAAGTAATGATAGCTGTGACAATAGGTCCACCTAATGACTTTAAAAATCCTGATTCTATCCATTCAATTCTTCCTCAAGACCGTCTACCTCAATAGACGGTCATCAGAGGGCTTCGGCCAATAGGGTTTAACGGAATCCGGCACAGTGACTCGGGCACCCTTGTCTCACCTTATCTCTGTGTCCATGTAGTTCTTCTCGGAGAGCTGGATCTTGAGCGCCACCTGCTGGCGGGCCAGGCTTGTGGCCAGCTGTGAGGCGGCCTGCGCGTCCGCCGCTTCGATGGCCCGCGTCAGCTCCACGCACAGCTCCTCTGAAGGGAGTGGGGGGGAGAAGCAAAGGGAAGACATCAAAGCACACGACTACAAAGCCCGCCCACACCAACAACGATGACTATAAATGTCGAAAACCGCTCTAACTCAAGTGGATGGCGGAGTCCACGCCGCAACCGCAACGGCGACGGCGGTGACGAACGATATCGCTGGGATCGCTTTCAGTGCGATTTGATGAATGATAGGAACACTGACAGCCAATCAAAATCCATCGGAATTTGCAGGGCGTCAACGGCACAGCTGGAGCGCGCGGCGCGTGCTTGGTGCCACTGTTTAGAGAACGCTATCGTTCATCAGTGTGGATGCTCACATCGTTATCGTTATAGGTATCATTATAGGTATCGCTATAGGTATCGTTACAGGTATCGTTACAGGTATCGTTATAGTTATTGTTATAGGTATCGTTCTTGGCATGGACGGGCCTTAAGGCAGAGGCTCTGAGGATAGCCAAGTCAAGTCTTCACACAAGAGGGACATGGATACTCTCCATTCTCTAGGTCAGGGAGACTCAATTCTAGCCCTTGAGGCCAGTAGTGCTGCTGGTTTTCAGTCATCCACTCTAATCAGGACTGACATAAACCTGGGACACACGATGACTAAAGTACCTGGCCAATCAGTGGCATTAATCGATCAGTCGACTATCGGCTAAAAAAGAAAACCGGCAGTACCACCGTCCTCGAGGGCCAGATTTAAGTATCCCTGCTGTAGGTCAGTCAGGAGCCTGGATGGGCTGACTGGCCTGTTCTTGTCATTATATGTTCCTATATTCTAAGCGTGATAAAGCAGGGCAGGGGGTGGAAGAGTAGGGCTGGGTATCGAACCTCAATACTTTTTGAGCACCGACCGAATCGTGTCCGTAGCACCGAGTATTGAAAATAGTCCGAGTATCAAAAAAGTATTCAGTGCCAATTTTCGGTACTTTTTGTCAAAAATTCTAAAATTACCTGTTAAATACGAAATGTTTAGCCCCACCAGGGGACTCTTTCTTTTTTTTATTCTTGTTTTTTTCTTGATTTAAAGCATAATTTTGAGTTTTGAGTTGACAACGTTAAACACGGAAGCATTTGAGAGGTTTCGGCTTATTTTGTTAAATGAGAATTTTTTTTGTTGGATATTGTTGGAAAAATATCTTTACACTCGGCAAAGAAAGGTATCGGAAAAAGTATTGATTTGGCATCAGCATCGAACACCAGGTATCGGTATCGAAAAATTTCAAATGATACCCAGCCCTATGAGAGAGGGCCGCAGCTAACCTGTGCTGTTTAAGGAGGGGGAACTGTGTTGTTCTGCAGGCTCCAGGTGTGGCTGTTTCTCATCGGCATTCGGCAAGGGGGAGCTGTCTGCCACTGAGAGAGAGAGAGAGAGAAAGAAAGAAAGAGAGTTATAAAGCTTTTTATAATCAGTTATAAAGCTTTTTATAATCAGTTAGGCTTTAAGACTTATCCACAGCAAGTAAAATTAAGGCCAAAATTTTAATTCCGTTACCGTGGAATTGCCCATACAGAGGTGGAAATCCAGCCTTCACTTATGCCAATATGGTTTTGATACCGTGTAATTTACTCCCGCTGCAGAGACATACAGCGATGATCAAGTTCATTTGTCAATTTTCTCCCATTACTGAGTAATTTTCTCCACAGTATTTTGCTCCAATCACCTGGATTTGCTAATTAACATAATTCTTCAGCGAGGAGGTAGAACTAATTAGTGAAATCAGCTGGCTGAGTCTATGGGTGGAAGAAACACATGCTAGGACTTTTACTTTATGGCCCCTGGATTTCCACCTCTGGCAATATAACTACTGCTATGCTACTGCCTCAGTAACGGGAGAAAATTGACAAATGCACTTGATCATCGCTGTATGTCTGCAGCGGGAGTAAATTACACGGTATCAAAACCATATTGGCATAAGTGAAGGCTCCGCTGTAATGCAATTGGCGTCACAAAACTTGCCATTTTGTTTTGTTTGCCTTACTCCCCTAGCTTTCAGTCATTCCACGATCGTCTGGTAAACCTTTGAGTCACAGACAGTAGCCTACAATCAATGAGTTTTATAATATCCCTTTCCCGACTTATATTTAATAATTCTCTGATTTCCACTTCTGTTATTTCCCAAATCTCCTCCAGTGACCATTGTTTTGTTGGTTCCATTTTTAATTAGTCCCTCACACCACAGATCACAAGAGTTAGGGAAAACTGTTTTACACATCAATAATTTAATGTTAACCAAAATATATATCATTTATATTTCCATCAATATTGTTTGACGTTGCCCTAATAGTGAAACGAACCAGAAGGTGTGCTATTTAGTGCCATCTATCCTCATTAACAAAAAAATATTTTGAATAGGTAAAATAATGTGTTTCATTAGAAGTGCACATTGAAAGGATCAATCTAAAAATTTTGAATGTCGGCAGCCATATTGGCTTGGCCCTGCTGAGGCTTAGTGTTCCAGAACACTCTGGCATTGAATGAGTTAAGCACAGTTGGGTTTTAGATGTTAAAAGGCAAGATTACAGTTTCAAGGAAGAACATGGCTGGGGACTGTCAACTTAAAGGAGTGTGGGGTGAGTGACAGTGGTGGATGTGCTATTGTGCAAAACGCTTTACTAGGGACAGAATCAAACCCACTCTGGTTCGGTCTTTGTAGAAAACAGACAAACATTAGCCAGGAAGGATTAGTAGGGATCAAACTGCAACAAAGGTCAATGTTGAGGTAGTAGCTGGACTCAGCATGAACCACCTTGTCCAAAAACCACTCGCTCCCACAAAAAAATATACCTCTGTGGGCCTCCCTGAGAGATGACATCACCACGGTGGCCCACTCCTGAGCCTCCTTCTCACAGCGGAAGTTGAAGCTGATGCGGTCGTGGGGGGGTGTGTCCAGACACAGCTCGTGACAACGCGGGGACTTGACCTCGTAACGCACGGAGCGCAGGTCGAACTCCACAATGGGCTGAGAGAGAGAGAGAGAGAGAGAGAGAGAGAGAGAGAGAGAGAGAGAGAGAGAGAGAGATGAAAAAGTGATATGTAGCAAGTGGAAAGGGGGAGTGATAGAAGACAGACAGGGAAAGTGAAAGAATGGGGGATAGTGAGCAGAGAAAGTGGTTTTCACAAAGTTGCTTCCCATTACTGAGAATGCTGGTGGAGAGACTATTTGGCATGTCCTCTCAAACAAATTTGCTACTTTTCCTGGAAATAAAGTGAAATAGTAGGCTATATCCACCATTAACTTTACTTTATTCACTTTTTGGGACAGTAACTCTCATTCAGACACAATTGCCAAGCCTTTTGTCAGAAGTAAACTGCACCTAAATAACTTTTTATTTTATTTTTTTGCCAATATTATTGTTTAAACGGTGTCAGGTAGATATATACTTACTAGTGGTACTCAAAAAAACCTACTACACATTAGCCTAAATTCTTGTGGTAGCACACTCTGGCGAGGGAAATTTCTACGCATGTCAGCTTCACATTATGCATCGGATGAAATACTGATGTCCCCACTCATACGATTTATAACCCCTACAGTCTCGATTTCCAGTTTGCTGAGCGCATGCAGTAGACCTCAGAACATCAAACACATAAGGTTACAGTTGTAACATTAACAATGGCCACTCTGCATAACGTGTGAATGGAACAGACCGTCTCCACAAACACATACACACAGACAGCATGCCACAGCGAAGATGATGACTGTTTGTACTCATTTTAACTCACTAGTCTACCATCCCAATTCCCAACTGGTGAAATTACGATGGCCAATAGTTGTTCCAGCTCTTAAGGTCTCCTGTGGTTTATAGCATACTGAATTCCAATCGATTTCAATTCGATCTTACATGGCAAACTATCACAACACAACCCGCCCGAAGGAGACTGTTAGCCTAATTGCTAAAAACAACACGTGATTTACCGTTTCTGTGTTTCGGTTAGCTAACCGTGTTTACCCTTACGCGGTAAATGTGGACTGCGACAACGTTATGCACACAAAGGCCCACTTGTGAATACGCCAACGAACTCCAAATTACACTCGATCGAAATAAAACACGCTGGAAACACAACAACCACTTCACGACAGTCTCTTACCACACTCCTACGGGTACCGTTAGCGTCCCTCAGGGCGAGGCGGAATTCCCCGGCCCGGCCCGGGTCCATGCTAAGCTGAAGGCGGAGGCACTCATCTCCGGCTCCAGGAAGACATAACGGACGGATCCCTGAATGGCACACTGACACCCGCACCGACATTAACACGGTGTGGCAGCTGCCCTGCGAGGGCATGGCCCGGGGGGCAGGCGGGGATGGTGCCGGTGGAGGGGTGTGAGCCCACCCGCCTGAGCTCAGCGCCATACCGCTGGCCCTCCAGGCGGGGGAGGTGACGTCTTACCACGGCGTTTTAGGGCTGATTTTTCTCCACCTGGGTGGCCCAGCACGTCTGACGGTCTCCTTTGTTTATGTGAGCGAAGAAATGTGCAGGTTCCTCCACTTTATTTCTCCAGTCATATATCACACGAAGCGTCCCAACATAACAGGAAGCCGGCACGTCCTTTATCTGCCCCCCATGAAACTCCGTCCCCGAAGAAACGGTCCGTACTGTCCTCAACGTAGTAATAAAGAAACGGTTAGGCACATTCTGCTAGAATGTCAGACATATGTCAGGAATAGGGAGATTCTTAGGAAACTGGCTGGGGATAAGGGTGGGCAGTTTACGTTGGCTAGGCTCCTGGGTGGGTCAGTGGGATATGAGATTCGTGGAGCTGTGCTGAATTTTATTTATCTATCGCTTTTCCACATTCCGTAACAGTAGGTGGCGGTATTCACCTGACAGTTGGTAGGAACCCACCATAGAAAATCCAAAGAAGAAGAAGAAGAACGGTCCCGAACTTCAGGTGCAGCGAAAGCACTCGGTCCATCTGCACAGTACGAAGTACTAGGGTGAAATGGAGGTCGTTAGGTGATACAAAACATCGCGTTCCTCTTCCTGGTGCAATACAACAAAAAAACCTAGTGGGCCAAATTAGAGGAAAGGCTTCGAACCACAGAACTGCTCTGTGCTCGCAACCAACGAGCGGGTTTGCCTTATCTCACAGGGACAGCATCATATAGATACAGCAGTACCAACAAGAGGCGTTACACAGCAGAGATTATTCACCAACTGCGATAAGGCTCGGAAAATATATTTCTGTTTAATTCCAGTCCAGCGCATTCGGTTTGAAGAATGAAATGAATAAATGTAATCATTTATTTCATAGCCTAATTTATTTAATAAATCATTTATTTAAATGTCATAAATCTGAGCCAATTAAATTAATGAATGTATATCTAGGATATTGAAAATGTATCAAACTAGCTAGTTGGCCTTGTTTTATTTATTCTTATCGCAGGATTAAAAATAGTCTCAAAGAATTTCGATTTTGGCCTGTATTTTGTGAAGCCATGCATGTATTTATAAAACATTGTTAAGTTCAAATTTGCTTCTATAGTTTCCTGCTGTGACTTAGGCTATTAAAAACCCAAAGCACCAAGAAGTCGAAAACAAAGATAACTGATTTAACATTAAGTTATGCCGACACCTCCTTTTCTTCTCAAGATTACAGACATCAATAACGTTTGTTACATGGATACGCCGAAATTCCTCTTACAAATTATTTGTAAAATGCAGTAGCCTATATAAGTACATTTGATTCGACTCTCATTCTGATATTCCAGCTCTTATATCTTGGTACTTCAGCGTACTGTCATGGTTTTCAACCCTGTTTCCCCATGCGGTCGTTTGCCTCGGTGGCCACGCGAGGGCGCTGCCCTTTTGGTGGATGCTTGCTCCGCCCTGCTGAGTTGGCGGAGTTTCTGTTTAAGCATTTACACCTGTTCTTAGTCACCTGAGAGTTATATAAGCCTACCGCTTCCTTCGTTCGGGGCTTCGACATTAATTGTTAATTGTTAATTGTTCGTACTGTGGTGTTATTGTTGGCTGTGTGTTCTCGTACCATTTTGGCTACTCGCCTATTTTTAACGTCTCTGTTGAGACAGGGCTTATTTCTGACTGGCTTGA
This sequence comes from Synaphobranchus kaupii, assembly GCA_029718625.1. Lineage (NCBI taxonomy): Eukaryota > Metazoa > Chordata > Actinopteri > Anguilliformes > Synaphobranchidae > Synaphobranchus > Synaphobranchus kaupii. The sequence continues at coordinate 19,678,744 of CM056394.1, forward strand.
TAGTTGATTATCTCGTAGAAGTTTGGGACCGTAAAATCTCTGCTCTATTTTGCCCCTTTAGTAGGGAGGGCAAACCGGAGCTTTAGAACGTAGACCGCAGTGAATTCACGTGAGCTTGACAATACATTTCTGACAGAAAACGTAATTTATTGACTTTTTACTTCACTGCTGTGGTGATAAAACTTTACAAGAAGTAAATGCTAGTTTATTGTTCGCCATATGAGGCTAGAATGGTGAAGCTAACAGAAACCAATAGCACTAATCCATAAAAAATTGACTTCTAACGCTAACTAGCTACTTGTTCAATCGAATCTTAAAAGTGAAAGCGTTCGGTTGTGGTCAGTGGCACCGAAATTTTCTGTCTCACCCTCGATAAACGACAAAAGTCCCAGTAGAAGATGGAATTAAATTGTTAAAAGTTATATATTTTCTGAATCGTTATCAACTTCCCTTGGTCACTGTCAACTGGCCATTGTGATCTGGGCTAGTGTTGTGTCGTTCGCGAACGATTCGTTCAAAAGACCAAATCTTTTGGGTGAACGAACTGAACTGAATCACTTACTGAAAAGATCCGTTCATTTCTCAGTTCAGTTGAGCTCTCGAACGGATCTGATCAGCAGCGAGCGTGCACCGTGCAGGGAGGGGGAGGGACTGCCGCGAGCGAACGTGATTCGTCCCTTGCGAACTAGTTCTGCTGTGCTGAACGAATCATTCGTATTTGCTTCTTCCTATTCCATTTCGGACGTAGCCTATTGTTCTAAGTATTGTATAGCCGAAATGAGTACCGTGTTTGCGTGTAGTATACTAGAAAGTTTTTTTTTCTCTAATTTGTTTCCTAAATTGTTCGAAATAAAGTTTATAAAAAATAAAAAAAATTATTAAAAAAATTCACGGGCGGGCGGGCGCCGAGCGAGGCAGCGAACGTGTAGTGATTCGTTCACTGCGAATCCCCCGGGGGACGTTCGCGAACGACACAACACTAGTGCAAGTTGAGTGATCCATTCACTGAAGGCTACTAGACACAGTGAGTTAACGTGACGTGATCCTGAGTGATAATCAGCGGCTCAAACTGCCAGAATCAGGCCCAGCAAGTTAAAACTTAAAAGTCATTGAAAACCAGCGTTCACCTCCAATATTGATATTCAACGAGGAAACTTTTAAAATATCAAGATTTGTAAACGGAGTTTGGCGCATTTGTCAAAGCGACAGCACTTCCGCATGAACTGTTCGGCCGTTTCAGTTCACTTCAGTACGCAGTCGGAGCTCCGCCCAAGCACTGAACGATTCGGTGAACGAATCTTTTGAACGAATCTTTTTAATGAACTGATTCTAGTGATTCGTGTCACTGAAGTGAACTGTTTTGCCCATCACTAATCTGGGCATAGAGTGCCTATGTAAATTACGTCAGAAACATTCAGCCGTGTTATTGGCTACCTAAACTTCTTAGGGCGCTCGTCAACGTTAGCATGATTGGGAGCCTGAAATGTCAATCTTCAGAATACGTTTAAACCTTTCACCAATAAGCTGGGACTTTTAAGTTATAAGGCGGGATATACAGAGTGGCCAGCGAAAATATTGACCTGACAGTCTTTCAGAATTCTAACAGTTGATCAAGTCAACGGCCAGAATGACCGCGAGACACTGAATAGAACAGAATACTGGCTGCGCTGATCTGTGTTTGGTGCCGTCAGAGCCCTACTCTTATCATTGATCGAATGTTGGGGAAATGTGCTTTTAAAAGGCGCAAAAACAGTCCGTATATCACATTAAAATTACATATGAGGACAGTTATTGTCCATAATACGTTTATTTAAGGTTAAACTGACATTTTAAGCACAATATTTATGTTGATTTCCCGAAATACATTTTTCGGTTGTCCTGCCTACCGGCTTTAGTGCTTCTCCTCCGTGTATGGAGTTTTGGGCGATTCTGTTCAGAACTGTAGTTCTGCTCGCCCTTCGGCACATGTCTTCCCATAGGGAGATCGGGTGTTTAGCTTCTATTTAGTTTCTTAGCTCTTAGAAGTATAGTAGTAGAGTATAGAGTAGTGAGTAGAGTAGTTTCTCTGTTCCATTTTCGCCTGTTTGGTTTTCTTACTGAGAGACCTGGCGCTTTTGCTTCTACTCAATTCCGTGTTACTGTGAGCCAGTAAGTAGCCTTGGTACGTATTTCCCTGATTGGTCTCCTTCTCGTGGACTACGTTCCCCTTTGTTGTGAGCCAGGGTTTTTATTTGTATTGAGAGGCTGTCGTGCTATTAAGTTTGCGTAGGTCTTTTGTTGCAGCCGTCCTATACTCCCTAACTACCTGCGGGACGATTTTGTTGGGAACTGTTGTTCTATTTTCGTTCTCCGGGTGTTAGCCTCCTAGTTATATGGAGCTTGGGCTATGTTGTGGACGTGTTTGTGTTTGACTGCGTGTTTTATTAAATTAGCCATGGAACGTTAAATCTCTGTTCCTGTTCGCCTCGTTACATTTCACCTTACTGAGAGGCTAGGGCGGTTGTTCCAGTTTAAGCTCGCGTTAGTCTATGGATAGTAAAGTTATGGGACGACGGTGCTCCGTCGGCTCACCTGTAAAATGTTTCTCTCCTGGGAGATCGGGTGTTTACCCCTTTGTTTTCTGTATTGGACTGCGAGCCTATTAATCCCGCCATGGAACGTTAAATCTTTGTTCCTGTTTCGCCTCATTATATTCCTCTTCATAGAGAGGCAGGGCATTTATTTTCATTTAATCTCGCGTTGGTCTAGCCGGTAAATGTCCGGTGCTACCTGTCCTGTTCGTTCCTTTTCGGTGCCTTTCTCCTTTCATGGAGTTTTGACGATTTTGTTTGGAACTCATGTTCTGTTTCGTCTTTTGGCGCATGTCTTCCTGTGGGGAAGATTGGGCGATGCTGTGGACACGTGTTTGACCGCGAGTTTGGGAATAGCCTGGGAACGTTGGATCTGTTCCTTTCGCCTCCGCTATTACTATATCGTATTATTTTGGCAGTGTTTGTTTGTTGTTTTGTGTTTGTCTTTACGCTACTCGCCCGTTCTTATTTTTGTCTCGTTACCGAGACAGGGCGCGTATTAATTCTGGCTGTTCTGATCCCTGTCCTTGCGCTCTACTTGGCGTTTGACAGTTAGCCGGTTAGTAGAGTCTGTAGTGGTGTTTGTGTTCCTTGTCTTGTCTCCTCCCTTATCTGCGGGTATCCCGCCTTAGTGGCCTAAGGGCTTAATGATTCCCCTTGCTGCGTTTGGCTCCTCCTTCCTCACATGTCACGCCACATTACACGTACGACATTAGTGTGAGTTTAGGTGAGTAGAGCTGGTGGGTGTTTGCGGATCTCCATGTAGGTTTCTCAACACTATGATATTAGGGTGTCTAAGGTAGCCTGCAACCTTTCATGTTTGCACGTGGGGTTGTCTTACACATTGCAGTGTAATCACTTAAAATAGTCTTGGAAAAGCTTCACAGGAACCATGTTCTGATTTTGTGGCACTGAAGAATGAGGTGAAATTTATAAAGGACAAGCTGACTGCTCCATGGGCTCCACAGACACCAGGGGGCATCCACTCCTGACAAGAGCAACAGAGAGATTTTATACATCTGATTAATACATCAAATAAAATGTACAGATATTTAAATTCTAGGCTAAGTGTTTTTAATTTTTTTTGTAACAGTTCACCAGGTAAATATTCATAACAATGTTATAGTTCTTTGTAAGAATACCATGGTCCCAAAATGATAACGGTAATCCTGTGAGCTAACTTATCAAACATTAATAGGGGCATATTTTGCTCATATCTATTCCATTTTTGTCCAAGCCCATTAAAAGGGAATACCACCCATTTTCAGTGTTGCAATGGTCAAAACTACACCCCACTGGTTGTTTAAGGTCCATACAATGCATCCCTACTCTTCTCTGTGTCTGAGAACAGAACAGGCAGGCTCCTTGAGCGGCTGGGCTGTGACGTTCCAATGTGCATGCTGAGCCTCGCCCCCTAGAGAGCCCGGTTGAAATTAATAGAGAATCTCAACTAGAGTTGAAAGATTGCGACTTGAAGATGAAATTTACGCTTGTTTGAGCTTTTCCGGGCAAAAGAGTTATCTCACACACCACACTTACACATACAACATAAAATATAGGCCTATGCTATTGTAAACCAACTAAATTTACTTTCGTAGCTATTTTCCACCAAAAGTGCAGGGGGGGTAGCTTGACCTTGGCTCTGACGTTTATGCCTATATCTGGAGTTCCACCTTCCCCGGCTCTATTCATTGGCCGGTGATCAATATTCATATAATGGAATGTTTTTGAAAATGTGGAATAGAATTTCTGTTGGATATGAATGTGTATATCTCATTTGTAAGATATTTATGAATGACCCTATTTAAGATATTTTCCTGAGCAAAATCCTGACCACAAGAAGCAATGGTATAGGTATAGGTGAAAAAAATGGAAAGTTCGTCATGCTTTTTACCATCATAATAATTTGAATTGGAATAGATCTCATTACTGTATTAAATTGTTTATGATTGCAGAGGAAATAGTACGAGACAAAAGTCATCACATGAAAGCAGATTTCCTCTGCAATCCAATAGACGAGTAATTCACCATATACCTCTTTCCATCCAGTCATTCTAAAAAATAGATTTGTTTCTGAACAAAACATATGTGCTGTTCTAAATTGGAGTGGTATGTGGTGAGAAATTGTGTTTAATGGTTAGTTTCCAGTAGAGTAAGACCTGATGGTCTTACTCTACTGAAATACAACTTGAAAGGCAGTTTTTGAATTGAAAAATTACAATGGAAAAGGAAATCAATACCACCAATACATTTAGAGTATATTATTGGGGAGACAAAACTATTGCCATTCTTTGAAAAGGAACTCAACTAATTAACCTTAACTATACAATTGATACAGTCAAAGTCAATTGTTGGCAGACTACCATTTTCATAATCCTTTTCAATATGCCCTTTTAATAAAATGCAGTCTTTTTTCCCATATGTAATCAAAGTTAATTTGGTTGATTTTTTTGTTGAGTAGGTAGGATAGATGCATCTAGCTAAACTTTCAATTTGTGTTTGAGAACGCGACCAAAAATAAATGAAATGTCTCTCTGCATCCATAAATCAAGTGTAAATTTACATTCTTCAATGTTTATGTACTCTCTCTCACTCACACACACACACACACACACACACACACACACACACACACACACACACACACACACACACACACACACACACACACACACACACACACACACACACACACACACACACACACACACACACACACACACACACAAACACACACACACACACACACACAAATTTATCAGAAAACAGACTTGTCAAGCTAGCTTCTGGCACAACAACAAAGCATGGAAGAATGTGCATTCACCAGCCAATTGGTGGGCTTGGAACATGTAGTATAAGACTTTGTCTCCCCCAGGTGGGCAATGCAGTGAACAGCAGCCTGTTGTTAGCAGTGAGGGAGGAGATCAATTCTCTGGGGCCACAGAAACTGAAAGAGTGGAGTGCTTTTGACAAAAAAATCAACCTGCAGGGATGTGACATATACATGTATAGTTTTCTGTGTGTGTGTGTGTGTGCCTTCATATAACAGGCACACACACACACACACACACACACACACACACACACACACACACACACACACACAGAAAACTATACATATACATGTATAGTTTTCTGTGTGTGTGTGTGTGTGTGTGTGTGTGTGTGCCTGTTATATGAAGGCACACATCAACTCAATGTTCTTGACTAGTGTACTGTCTGTGAATTAGCCCTTTCCTGTCCACTCTGTGCACTCAGCTATAACCCTAACTTGGACCCTGATTCTTTCGGAAAGGAGAGAAGTCTCTGGACCTTGAATTATTTCTTCTACAATAGGAATCTGAAAATGATCCTGTTATCTGTAAGTATTTGGACAGTGACACAATTTTTGTTGTTTTAGGACTGTACTCCAGAACATTGTATTTGAAATGGAACAGTGACTATGAATTTACAGTGCAGGCATTCAGCTTTAATTTGAGGGTTTTTACATCCATATCAAGTGAACCGTGTAGCAATTGTAGCCCTTTTTTATACACCCCCCCCCCCCCCCCCCCCCCCCCCCCTTATACATATGGTTGCATATCCTTTACGTCCCATGACTTCCTGATGTCTGTGCCCCAACAACATGAAAAGACTCTTGATATCTTATTTTCAGGTACTTTTCCAATCGATACTATAACCTCTCTGCATTTGAATGAATGCATTCTATGTGCTGGAGTACTAAGCCAAAGCAACAAAAATTGTGGCACTGTCCAAATACTTACCGACTGCACTGTATGTGATGCAATTGTCTCTCAGGCTGTGGCAGGCAAATGTGCTGCAAATGTTTTGTGATTCTAGGGTCATGCAAGTCCTTTCTTCCCTTACCGTGAGTCACATAATTTGCCTTGCATTTTGATACAATTTGTTGGCCTCACAATCTCTCCCTCTTTCCCACACTAGTATTCTCCGTGGTTATGGCTATGGTTGTCTGCACAGAGACCTGGATATGGAACTGCCCGACAAAGAGGAGTCTGATTGGGTGTCAGATGACGGGTGTGTGCATGGGACTTCCTGCTCATGCAGGAAATGTCAGAGAGCACAGAAATTAGGCACATTGGGACAATCAGGGACCTGAAATATGTCCTCAGAAGCAATGAGGATGTGGGCTGTTGAAAGAAAGTGGCTGTCAGTCCAGCGTGATGGAAAGTTTGGATTCAAATTCAAATTCAATTTCAGTTTCGAACTCTGGATACTACAGTGCTGAGATTGACCTTTAAGCATGATTTGGTATTCCATATTCGGGGCAAAATACAAATAGAGGTTAAAAATAGCGGTAAAAATTTGCCATCTCATATTCCCATATCCCATATAAAAACTTCAGATATTCACCGATATGTTACAGGCCAAACCCTTTTCCATGCATGGCAGCACATATATAGTGTCATTCCTGAATGTCACATGGCGCTGTAATGGCGACATGTCGTCCAGCTGTCTCTCGTGTTCGTGTTTGTTAATTTGAATGTGTTTTGTTGTGTCAGGCTTTTGTCTTTTGTTTTTTTCATGCGCTGTTTGTCTGTTGTGGGACGGGGAAGCAGGTTGTAGATTTTTCAGGGCACTCCTGCTGCTCGTTTTCATAATATTGACGAATTGTCTAGTCAGGATGATTTTGTTTGTGGCCATCACCATGGAGACACAGTCGCAACATATGCTCGGGAATGTCCGTTGGATCTGCAGCCACAAAGTTTACCATTGCTCTTCACTGGAGTTGAAGATGTCGGTACTGATCCAGGGCTGCAAGAAATCTTTAAAAGGCCACCAGGGAAGTGAAGTAGAAGATAATGCGGGGGAGGAGTGAGGCGACGACTGGGAAGGCTGAGGCAGTTCCGTGCTCCGTTTCGACAGTGGACAGAGACCGCGACACTGTGTGTATGGAGGAAAGTCGTGGAGGTGGAGTTTGTGTGTTGGACTGCTTGATGACATTGGACATCTCGGGACAGCGGGGGCTATTTTTAATCATGACGTTTGGCTGTATTCCACTTTAATTCACTTAATTAGTTTGATTAATGCAATGATTCTATTGAATAGAATAGAATAGAATAACTTTTATTTTCCCGTTTGGGACCTTCAGTTGTAGCCCCAGCAACAACAAAAAGACAGAGACAGTGGGGCACACCCACAGCACACAAAGAAACATGTCAAATACAGACATTCAATAGAATAATTTCATTAATCTAGTGAAGTAAAGTGCAATACAGCCATGCTGCCATGATTAAAAATAGCCCCCGCTGTCCCGAGATGTCCAGTGGCATTAAGCAGTCCAACACTCAAACTGCGCCTCCATACACGCAGTGTTGCGGTCTCTGTACACTGTCGAAACGGATCCACCGAACTGCGTCAACCTTCCCAGTCGTTGCCTCACTCCTCCCCCGTATTATCTTCTCCTTCCCTTCCCTGGTTGCCTTTTGAAGATTTCCTGCACTCCTGGATCAGTCCTGACATCTTCAACTCCGGTGAAGAGCGATGGTAAACTTTGTTGCTGCAGATCCAACGGACACTCCCGAGCATATGTTGGGAATGTGTATCCATGGTGACGACCCAAACAAAATTATATCGACTAGACAATTCGTCAATATTATAAAAACGAGCAGCAGGAGTGCCCTGAAAAATCACCAGCCCGCTTCCCTGTCCCACAACAGACAGACAGCGCATGAAAAAAACAAAAGACAAAAGCCCAACACAACAAAATACATTCAAATTAACAAACACGAACACGAGAGACAGCTTGACTACATGTCACCATTACAGCGCCATTACAGCGCCGAATGTCTTTATTTGATATGTTTGTTTGTGTGTTGTGGGTCTGCCCCACTGTCTATGTCTTTTTTGTTGTTTCTGGTGGCTACAACTGAAGTTTGAAATCTGAAAAGGATCCTGTTATCTGTAAGTATTTGGACAGTGACACAACTTTTGTTGTTTTGGGACTGTACTCCAGAACATTGTATTTTAAATGGAAGAGTGACTATGAAGTTACAGTGCAGACATTCAGCTTTAATTTGAGGGTTTTTACATCCATATCAAGTGAACCGTGTAGCAATTGTAGCCCTTTTTTATACATCCCCTGCCCCCCCTTATACATATGGTTGCATATCCTTTACGTCCCATGACTTCCTGATGTCTGTGCCCCAACAACATGAAAAGACTCTTGATATCTTATTTTCAGGTACTTTTCCAATCGATACTATAACCTCTCTGCATTTGAATTAATGCATTCAATGTGCTGGAGTACTAAGCCGAAGCAACAAAAATTGTGGCACTGTCCAAATACTTACCAACTGCACTGTATGTGATGCAATTGTCTCTCAGGCTGTGGCAGGCAAATGTGCTGCAAATGTTTTGTGATTCTAGGGTCATGCAAGTCCTTTCTTCCCTTACCGTGAGTCACATAATTTGCCTTCATTTTGATACAATTTGTTGGCCTCACAATCTCTCCCTCTTTCCCACACTAGTATTCTCCGTGGTTAGGTCAGGGACCTGAAATATGTCCTCAGAAGCAATGAGGATGTGGGCAGTTGAAAGAAAGTGGCTGTCAGTCCAGCGTGATGGAGAGTTTGGATTCAAATTCAAATTCAATTTCAGTTTCAAACTCTGGATACTACAGTGCTGAGATTGACCTTTAAGCATGATTTGGTATTCCATATTTGTGGCTAAATACAAATAGAGGTTAAAAATAGGGTTAAACATTTGCCATCTCATATTCCCATATCCCATATAAAAACTTCAGACATTCACCGATATGTTACAGGCCAAACCCTTTTCCATGCATGGCAGCACATATATAGTGTCATTCATGACTGTCACATGGCACTGTAATGGCGACATGTCGTCCAGCTGTCTCTCGTGTTCGTGTTTGTTCATTTGAATGTGTTTTGTTGTGTTGGGCTTTTGTCTTTTGTTTTTTTCATGCGCTGTTTGTCTGTTGTGGAACGGGGAAGCGGCCCGTATATTTTTCAGGGCACTCCTGCTGCTCGTTTTGATAATATTGACGGATTGTCTAGTCGGGATAATTTTGTTTGTGGTCGTCACCATGGAGACGCAGTCGCAACATATGCTCGGGAATGTGCATTGGATCTGCAGCCACAAAGTTTACCATTGCTCTTCACTGGAGTTGAAGATGTCGGTACTGATCCAGGGCTGCAGGCAATCTTCAAAAGGCCACCAGGGAAGTGAAGGAGAAGATAATGCGGGGGAGGAGTGAGGCAACGACTGGGAAGGCTGAGGCAGTTCCGTGCTCCGTTTCGACAGTGGACAGAGACCGCAACACTGTGTGTATGGAGGAAAGTCGTGGAGGCGGAGTTTGTGTGTTGCGTGATGACATTGGATATCTCGGGACAGCGGGGGCTATTTTTAATCATGACGTTTGGCTGTATTCCACTTTAATTCACTTAATTAGTTTGATTAACCCCTTGGCGCAGATGGCAAATTTCGCCTATTTAGGGGGTGCTCTGTTTAAGGCTTTATAACTCCAGGTGTGAGCATCACATAAACTTTATAAATGGCTTAAATGAAACAAGACAGGTGTACCATTTACAATACAAACTTAGATTTGTTTATTTTCATAATTTAAGTCAAAATAAAGTGCCACAAATGCAAAGAAACTTTGGAGAAAAAAAAATGTTTTTCTTTAGTTTGCTGAGAGCTACATAAGTGAAATCGGTAATATATAGTATATACGTCACTGCTTGTTTGTCAGCTCCCCATTCTTGCCCAACTACCGCTCTCAGTAAATTAACAACTTTTTTGCATTTTGTTTCCACCTTCTCCACATGTGTTTTCCATGTACCCTTTTTGTCTAACCAAATACCCAAGTATTTAAAAAGATTTACTTTTTCCATGGTTTTTCCATATAACTTCAGGCTCTGTTTGTCTATCTCTTTCTTTCTTGTAAAAAGCATGTAACAGCACTTATTTGTAGAAAGCTTAAAACCCCAATTATATGACCACTGTTCTATTTTTTCTATTGCTTCCTTGATTTTACCTATTACGCTTGGGGTATCTCGTCCCCTATACCCAGATGGCCCCATCGTCTGCATAAAGAGCTGACTCAATCCTTCTGTCCAAATTCATAAAAATATTGTTAATCATAATATTAAATAAAACTGGGCTAATGACACTGACTTGTGGAATTCCATTAATAATTACATATTCATCAGACAACTCTGATCCTACTTTTACTCTAAATCTTCGTTCAGATAGAAAATCTAATACCCAATTATAGAACCTTCCTCTAATTCCCATCCTATTTAATTAAATTAACAACCCTTCCTTCCACATAGAATCATAAGCCTTTTCAATATCAAAGAACACAATAGCCATCAGTTCTTTCATTTTAAACGTTTTTTCTATCTCATTATTTACTTTTACGATAGCATCCATTGTTGACCGTCCTTTTCGAAAACCACTTTGATATGGTGCAAACAATCCTCTCTGTTCTAGAGAGTAATTAATTCTTCTAACTAATATCTTCTCCATCCATTTACATAGGTGAGATGTTAGGGCTATGGGTCTATAGTTACCAGCATTATTCGGGTCCTTGCCAGGTTTATTAAAAGGTAAAATTAGCGCAATCTTCCAACTTTTTGGCATTCTTCCTTCTTCCCATATTTTATTGAATAGTTGCAAGATTAGTTTTAACACTTGTTCCGGTAATTTTCGGAACATAGCATAACTCAATTGGTCCTCTCCTGTAGCAGTATATTCAGTTCCGTGTATTGCTATTTTTAATTCATTCATGGTGATTTCCATATCCATGGCACTTTCCTCATTATCTTTCTTTCTATACACATCCCTATTTTCATTTAAAATCTTCTCTTTCCTTTGTCTGTGGATATCATCTAGATGGTGGCATATTATAGTAACAGTGCAGACGTAACTAGGCGAATAAGGAATCCAGTAGTTGTTTATATCTATGGTACCAGCCAGCTTCTGAGCCAATCACGATTCCATAAACTAACTTCCTTCCGTTTCATGTAAGTGCCTTCCGTTTCGTGTAAGTGACTTCCGTTTCATGTAAGTGCCTTCCATATATACAGTATATATACTTTCTCTCACATACATACATTCTACTCTCACATACATATATTATCACTCTCACATACATACATTCTCTTATGAGAATATATGTATGTGAAAGTGAGAATATATGTATGTGAGAGTGAGAATATATGTATGTGAGAGTGAAAATATATGTATGTGAGAGTGAGAATATATGTATGTGAGTGAAAATATATGTATGTGAGAGTGAGAATATATGTATGTCAGAGAGAATATATGTATGTGAGAGTGAGAATATATCTGTGAGAGAGAATATATGTATGTGAGAGAGAATATATGTATGTGAGACAGAATATATGTATGTGAGTGTGAGAATATATGTATGTGAGAGTGAGAATATATGTATGTGAGAGGTCCAACATGAATTATGGCCTAAACGGCCCCTCATATACCTTTACAATGAATACAAACTTGGAGGTGTACAATTATTAAATATTAAAATGTTAAATCTCTCTCTGAAATCATCACTAATTGGGAAGTTCTGTTTGAACCCCGATTGGTTCTGTAGTAAGCTACTTAAACGCGCACATCCCCTGTTTAAGGATGGCCTTTTTGCTTTTTTGCAGCTTGATGCTATCAACTTTCAATGGTTTAGAAAGCAAATGCATTTTGAATTGTCACCATTTTTAAGTGAATCCATACAAAGTTGGTTACAATTCCAGTATCACCCTCCAGATAAAATAGAGCAGATAGCTCAACAGATCTTATGGTTTAATTCAAATATATTAAGGGAAAATAATCCAATATTTATCGAACAGATGTTACTTTTGTTAATGATATTTTAAATGGAGACGGTAGGATAATGACATATAAACAACTGACCAAAGTGTTTGGACGGGTTGTTTCAATACAGAGCTACAATCAACTGCTCGCATCCCTGCCATGGAAATGGAAAAAAAGTGTCAAGGCATTCAATAAACTAATGGTTTGCAGACCCTATATCAAAAATAATAAATGGAACAAAAAGACAAAAATAAATAAATAAATCTACCGTTTTTATCTAAAAACCAAAGGTATATTTGATAAACCATATAAGATTCAACAAAAATGGGAACAACTTATTGATGTACCACTTCCTTGGCATTCGATATATGAGAATATATATAAAACAACTATAGACTCCCATATGCGAGCCTTCCAGCTGAAAGTACTGTACCGAATTTTGGCAACAAGGAGGATGTTAAAAATCTGGGGCATTGAACGGACAGACAAATGTATATTTTGTGTGGAGGAGACAGAAGATTTACCACATCTTTTTTGGTACTGTCCTCATGTAGTCTGTTTTTGGAATGGTGTGCAAAACTGGTTATTGAATTGCAATATCAGTTGTTATATTGATATACAGACTGTATTGTTGGGTGATTTAAAGGAATATAACCTCACTTTTGTAAATATGATTATTCTTTTGGGAAAAAGGTTCATTTTTAAAGCAGAATTTATCCATGAATTGCAGTTGGAGAGATTCAAAAGAGAGGTAAGGCATATAGAGGGTCTATTGGCACACAGTAATGACAGTCTAGAGGCATTTAGGGATAGATGGAGTACACTTAGGGAGGCAGAAGAGTGGGAATAAATATATAAGATATTTCTTAGTGGTAAATTAAAGGATGCTTGGACGCCTTGGGAGGTGGGGGCTTGATGTGCTTTCGGGTTTTTTGCTGTGTTGTGGCTTGTTCTGCCGTCGCCGTTCGTGCTCTGGAAATTGGTGCAGGGGTGTCTGCTGCTCATGTGGAGCGGTGGTTGGTGTTTGGGTGGTGTAGTTCTATCTATTCTCAAATTTTATTTATTTATTTTTTCTCCTTTCTTTCGTTCTTTTGTGTTGTCTTTATCCTTTTTATGTTATTTATGTATGCCTGGGGGGGGGGGGGGGGGGGGATGAACAGGAATGAACACCCACTCCATCCAGCAACATTATGAGCACGTACTTAAGAGCAGACCAACAACATGCCTCATTCATACATGTGATCTCAACCCACCCCCTTTCTCCACCCTCTCATCTTCTTTTTTCAAGTTGGAGAATTCTCCAGGGTGGGAACAGTCGTCACAGCCATTCGGAGTTCCTCCAGCCCCGTTCACGGCTGGGCTAGACGTCGCAGTCGTCCGGAGTTCCTCCGACCCAGTAAATGGCTGGCCGTCCCTTTGACTCAGAGCCAAAAACCCACTGAGTCGCCTCCTCTACCCTGGCATCCACTCCCATTTTGCCTTTCCCCACTAACTTCATAAACATCTCTTAATTTTGATTCAAGTGTGGTCCTGCCTTGTGAAATCAGTAATGATGTTTCTCTTTCTTTGGAAAAGGTATTAAGTGTTTGCAAATAAAGTAAATACAAGTAAATACAAATTGTCTCCTTTCTGTATTAGGCTAACAAAAGCATTCAGTTCAGACAATGTTTACCTGGATTTTGACAAAGGACAGCTAACTTTCTATCTAATATAAATCACCCAGACAGCAAGTATTGAATGCTTGGAGAAATTTATTAAAAGAGGGTAACAAAGCTGCCTCTTCAGTGAGCTGCTTTGTCTCAGTACAGGCCCACATCAATAATGCAAGCAACAGATGTAAGGATAACTGTTGGTGCAGGCGACGTCGTTCCAATCTTTTTGGCCTGTGGATTATTTTAAAAAATGAGAGAGAGGAATCAGTATTTCTATCATAGGTCTCCTGCAGTGATAGTGAGAAGGTGAGAAAGCCTACCTCCAAAGTTTGAGTGCACACAGTCCTCATCGTTCAAGTTGTTTGGCTCTCCGGAATTCCACTTTGTAAAGTGGGCAGGTTTGCCATCGGACCATAGCCATGTTCCCTCCTGAACAAGGGAGATGCATTGAAATCAAATGCATTGAAACAATATGCATGTATCTGAACAAATCATGTCACATAAAATATCATGAATTTCGGCATCGGATTTAACGGCGTACACACACACACACACACACGCACACGCACACGCACACACACACACACACACACATAGATGAGTAATTACAGGCTATAAACGTATGGCTGTTTATCTAGGGCAGTTCTCACCTGCAATTCAGTCATTCCTCAGCAAGAGGTCAACAGATCATTCAATTATCAAATTTACCCTCCCCAATAATCTTCATCAATTGGCACTAATTAAGCATGGAGGATGATTGACAGTAATGTTCACACACTGTCAGGTTCTGCTCTCAGTGCATAGAAGCACAGACATGCAGGAAAACATTTTCATAGTGGTGCACTGTCATGTTGCTTCTTTCTGGGAAATTGGTCTCCACATAAAAAGTACAAGTCTATTACCTGCACAAGAATTGTTAAATAACACTAATCATTGAAATGAAATGGATTGCAGTGGTGTGGGCTTACAAGTTGATAGGCTGAAACAGATGAAACTCCAATGACATATAAATGCAAGATTTAAACTTTATGTTTTAATTTCCTTCTTCACAATGTGTTTTAATAATTTATTCACCTCTGTCACAGAACTCAATTAGAGTATCAATGCAGTGCCTTGTTGGAGTTACAAGAAACCACGGTTTCCTTTGGAATGCATGTTGTCAGTTTCTCAGTAACTTCTTTGAATGTTTTGACGCAATAGCACGGTATGTTCCATGTTCCATATTTTTTTGGTATTCCTTTTTCAGTTGTCCAACCTCATTGTATGTGTTTAATGTATTCTGTTCTATTTACTCTCAAACCAAGAGATAATTTCAACCAGACTTTTGTCATATTCTGTGAATAACATGACGATACCCCTAAATTGAGTCAGTCAGTGTGCAGCGTACCAGGAGTTGCACCCAATTGGTCAAAGACGTTCAGTGTATCATCTCAACCAATTACTTTAATGGGGGTCACAACTGATCACTAATTATGTAATTATTCTGCTGGTCGGAACAATCCAATGCCTGCAGCTATTCCACAGGGATTTATTTGGTAGGGTGAAATCCTACAAATTTCGCAGATCTCTTCCTACAGTACCTTGTGGACATCTGACAGTCCGATCCAGAATGGCTTGGCGCTATCACCATTATGGCTTTGGAGCTCCTTAAGAAACGCATGATCATCTTCAGAGCGCTCTGAAGCCAGGTTTCCTCCTTGATCCAAACAGTGTGTCTGAGAGAGATAGAGTGAGATGGAAAGAGAGAGAGGTGAGAGAGGAATGCCCTTCTTGTTTCAGCTGTTTCATAATGGTCATTATTTAAATATGACAAAGGGTGTAAAGTGATATTTTACAAACAGTATTATTCACATGTATGATACAGATTCAAACGTTAGGGACTTACTGCATTGATTACTGCAGTTTTCACATGTATAAATTGTGTAAAACGTGAACACCTAGTTAAAAGATTAGACATTAATGGTATTAAAATTAAAAAAATTTTTAATGTGTTTCTGTTTCTTGTATTTGTCATTAGAATTGTACTTTGAGGTTAAAGGGTATCACCATTAGAAGCTTAGTTTGTGCACTTCTAGAACTAGTTTAGAATCTAGAATGTTTTTGGTGTTCCAGTTTAAAAGGATAACTTTCTGGAGTTTCAAAAAATTTAATTTCAGCTTTATTGTATGTATGTTTTTGATTGGACCACAGTTTTTTTTATGGGGGATGTTTTAGATATTCACTGATGTGTCTGATAACCTGCAGGCTTTAAACTGTCTGGTATTAGGGCACCCTGAAGCAGCTTGAACAGGAACTCTGTGCTTCCAGTTTTTGGCATCCGAAATGAGATTTCTGGTTTGCGGTGTGATCATGTGAAACTATATTTAATCTTATTTTTGGTTACTTTGTATAGCCATTACAACTTGAGCTCCAAGAAACTGTAGCGTGGGGTCCTATGTCAGCCTTGGGAGTGAAGAACTTGAGAATTGAGGAGAAAAGTAGAAGAAAGCTACCTACATATTTAAAATATTTTCATCTTTGTAATTCTATATGGACGCTATAAAATTTTAATTCCCATTTGTTAAACCTGGCATAATGTCCCTGTAAAAAGCTGCTTTGGAGTTGCGTATGTTTTTGCTTTAAAACCAGAAAGCCACCAGTGATCCTATAACTACAATTGTGAAACTGGCAGGTCTTCAGAAACTTCTGAAAGTATCTAATATGCCCTCCATTGCACACAAAAAAAAACTGTCTAGGCCAATGGAACTCCAGAAAGTGAACTAAGCGATGTTACCTCAGCATCAAGCCAGTTTGCCGCTTCGGAGACGTACTGGAAGCAGCGGTGATTGTGGTACGTCCACCCTCCAGGGCAGGGACCATGACAAAATTCTGTCTCAGCTGTTTGAAAAACAAAGGAGCACATAGACAATGGCCATTTTTCACAGTTCTCTCTCAATTATCTACTTTAATACCTATTTACACCTAGAAAAGCAACCTCTTGTCCAATTATTGGTTTCAATTAAACAAAGAAGAGAGTATTAGTCAGATTTTGTTTCATATTTTGATACCAAAGCCTTTTGTATTGTCATGAATTCAGATTTATACCTTACTAAACATACAAGTTAAAAAAAAATAATAATAAGAAAGACTCACCAAAGGTCATGCCAGAAAGAACAGCAACACAGAGGAATGTTGAAAATGTAAAGGAGGCCATGATGGCTCTTCAACTACCATGAGAGAAAGACACATCTACATCACCCATAATGCAATACAATAAAGAGGCACAAGATCACCAGCAATATGAATGGAGGGGCTGTTTTTACAGCTCCTCTCGTGCTTTATATTCTATCAAAATAAGCCAACAATAAGTATTCTGTTACCTTATGGCAGCACTTTGAGCTTCGTGACTACAAGAGGAGTCTTCTTCTTGACTGAACCAAGCCTGGCCTTTTAAATATCAACCTCAACCTGACTGGAGGGGTTATGGTAAGGTATTTGCTTGCCAAAACCTGTCTAAGAAAACACATTCATGTCCTATTCAAAACAGCTACACAGCCTTATCCACTGTTGAATAAGAATATTCAGGGCCTGAGCGTTTCAGGCAGTTTGTGAACAAGTCAAATGATGAAATGCTGGAACATGCCGGATTTGAACTAAACATTGGACTAGAATAAAGTGACATACATTTAAAATCAGTTTGGTTGTTTTCTTTCCTTTATATCCTGTATATTAGGACCGCAGGGTAACATATATTATCTCTGCCTTTTACTTTTGTGTAATTTTTACCTACTTATGTGTTTGTTTAAAAATCACATGGGTTTAACTAATTGGTCTCTCCATAACTTTTTCTGACAATAAATGTTATGTCCCACTTTGCCTTGTTATCTATACTTTGTGGGTGTATATTCGGTGAAATTCTTGAATTTTGTTGAATTTTGTGTGTAGAACTCCTGCAGCACATGTAGTCAAAATGTACACTGTAAGCCCTGATGATCCTGGAGACAGATTGTATAGGATAACTACCATGCGGTTTTAATAAGATGTATGCATGTGGAGAAGAGTTATGAGAGTCTGGACAAAATAGGAGGTGAAACTGACCACAAATGACCAGAGAAACATGACCACAAGGCTTCAATAACATGCTCAGGAAGGCTTTATTGGAGGGACAGAGGTAACAGAGATAACTCTAATGGAGGGTCAGAAATCAAAGCAAAAACACGTATCCTTCTGGCAGGTCAGAGAGCTGCTTTTTTTTGTCGACTGCAGCATCTGAATCTGTTCAGGTGTCCGCAGCTGCTGAGATCATTCCACTTTTTCTGTGCTGTAGTTAACACGAGAGTGAAAAGTCAGTAGAATCCACCCAGCAGTAGTGAGGAGAGTTTGCTTAGGCTTACCATGCCAGTTTGTAACCACACAGTGCTCATTCCCCCAAATTGTTGGGTTCATTAATAGCCCAGTAACCATTAATCTAAGCCGTGATGTTTTATAAACCTATAGCCTGATTTACTAAGCATGTGCAAAACCTTTTAGCATGCACAAAACTAATAACACAACCAGGGATTAGGGCAAAAGAAATACTATGACCAATCATTGTTCATGTTATTGATTTTCCATGTGGTAAAAGCTTTTGCCCATGGTAAAGTTCTTAGTAAATCCAGCCCCTGATGTATTAGAAATAAACTTATAAAATAAAATATATTAATTATAATAATAATAATAATAATTATTATTATTATTTCAGTACATTATTGTTACATTTAAAGGACATATTAGTGCTGTTTTGTGTTACCTCAGCTTCAGTCCAGTATACTTGAAGCAGTGGCCATTGAAGCCCGTCCAGCCCTCAATGCAGGAGCCCTCATCCTTTCCTGACACTGAGGGATGCAAACACACAGGGAAAATGGTGACCTAACACAGTGCTTCCGAAGGGAGTTTAGCTGGGCCACAAGATACATAGGAAAGAAATAATTTATATAATTTGTATAATTTTCCACTGACATGTCAAAAGAACCGCTCCAATGTTAAATTGTCCTGTACATGCAGTTTTGAAATATTTGAATGTTTGAACATTGCTCCTGATTTCCCATTTAAATGATATTAGTTGTAGGCTCACAGTGTTACAATACCTAGAAGGCATTTTGAATTAACTTTGAAATACCAAATGCTTTAATTATGATAAAAACAGGTGTATGTCCTATCCAGGGACAAACTCAACTAGACAGCAAAGAAAGGAAGTGTTAAATTCCCATTCCCTCCTTTTATTATTATTTATTACTATTTTCTCCGAGTGACACAGTGAGGGATTATGAGACGCACATACAACTACCTGAAAATAATGCATCATAACCTGTGTATAGCTAGCTAGCCATCGGAGGTTAGAAAACACTCACCCAAAGTTAGGCCAGAAAGAACAACTATACAAATGAGCTTTGACATTGGGAAGGAGGCCATGATGGATCTTCAAGATTCAGGAGAGATGGATGATTAAAATATCTGGATATCAGCTGTAATGTAAGGTAAAAGGTTTAGTGCAGAGACACGAACCAAAAAAACACAATGGACACATAGCTATGTTCCAGTTCATACAACAGCTTACCCAAAAAAGCCATACAATAACCACAAGAAGCACAGGTATTTGACTTCTATGGAGGAATATGATGTTTCTAAATGATTTTACGTGCATTTAACAAAGTGTATTACACACCGAGATTGTTGTTTTACATTACATATTGGCATTTAACAGATTTGAATCAGGTTAAATACCTTGTTCAGGTGTACAATGGAGGTACTTCAGTGAGGAATCAAACCCATAATATTTCAGTTACAAGCCCAGTTCCCTAACTTTACACTGAATTTTTTTCAGTTGAAAAAATAAAATAAAATGAGAAAATATGTATGAGGCCAGAAGGCCTGTTTCTTCTCTTACCTGTAGATACAAGCAGGAAGGGAATAGACATGTGGGTCTAGATGTGTGTGATCAGTAGTTCTGTTCTGCTGTGCGATGACTGCTTTCTACTCACATTGCTTCACTATTCCTTTATAAAGCGATGATATGGATAATGTAAACAATAGTGTTTCATAGGAATTACCCACATATTTTCCCTTGTTTTATAATGTGCTGCTTATGGAAATGTGACCAACCTGTTTTACTGGTAGTGTAATACGATCCACTTTCCCAGGAAGACCGTGAAAAGTGTGATTTACAGCAGGGGAAACAGACCTGCTCCTGTAAAGCGCACATGCAGATAATGGAATTAAAATTAATTGTAAATTAACTGTGTAACGTGCTGCAAATTTCCTTTCTAATTAGACGCTTAGTTCTCTTAAAAATCTTTAAATAATAACAGGTGAAATCAGCGGGGTTTTAATAAGCTGAGGGTATGGAAACTTGTCACTGTAATTTAAAAAATCTGAAGGACGAAGAATAGCTAAGGTTACAATTCAGTTAACATGATGACATTTATCTCCGTTTTTTAACCATAGGCTATCGGAAAAAACCTTATGCACAGCGAATCCGCTGTAGCCTAGGCTATTTGAAAAACAATAAAAGCAATATTCATTGGACAAGGTTTTTAACTTTTTTCAGTCACAAACCATTCTATTTACTTACAGGCTGTATTCCTAGATAAACAGAGCTGTATTGTAATGACGTCTGAAGCGCATTTTCAGAACGCAAATGTCCGTCTATTGCAGTGCGCGAGTTTTCCATTGAATGACAATTCACGCATTAGGTGTAAATGACAATTGATATAGGTGTTATCAGCTCCTTTTTAATGTATAGCCATTGTCCCGTACCATCGCACATCGCCTGGATGTTGATGGAGTGTGCTGCGAGCAATGTAATGTGGCATCATTTCCCTTCGCTGAGGGAAAGGTATGTGGACCTATGGAACCTTTTATTATTATGCATTTTTGATATAGCCTACACAATAATAATATTTCACATTGTGATCTAGATATTTTAGTCATGCTTGTGCGCACCCCTGTATGTAACAGACAGGAGGCTACGCGCGTTGTGCACAAGCCTATGTAGACGCACTTATATGCGCCGTTAAAATAACATGTAAACAACTGCAACATGACTTTAGACCAGTTTTGTGGTGGTTCTAGCGCAAGCGCTTTCTGCTGACTCAAGATAGCAATACGCCAAAAAGAATCCTGGCCACTCCTCATCTTAAGACCAACACGCCCAGTTCACTTGTAATGGGCGCAAGAATACATGCTAGTTAAAGGACGTACGTAAGCGCTAGGCGTTATTATGAACCTAGCGTCGGGTGTAAGATAGCAAAGACACTTGCGTTTGGGGTAGCGTCGCTTTGCACCAGGTGTAAGATAGGGCCCAATGTGTACATTAAACAAGAAGGCAGAGACGAATATCCAAAAACTGGCTCAAAAGCACTGATCAGTGTCGCAACACTATTTTCTGCAGTAGCTGAGCTATAGCCGTGCATGCATATAGACTAGCCTAACAGTGTACTATTTTTCTCAAGCTAACGTTAATAAAGCAGTGCTTCTTACGCTTTTTGTGAACAGTTGAAAAATTTGTCCATTTGTTTTTGAGCACCTGTGTCTTCTTCAATTTTTCCCTCCCAGCGCTTTTCTGCCAGAAGCAATGAGTTAGCAGTGAAGATATATGATGTGTAACTAATGTTGTATGATGCAGGAACATTTTTGGTGTGATGTCAACGCGTAAATGGAGTAGACACTCCCATCACTGCATTTATAGACACTGATTACTTTATCCCATCTGAATGGATCATTCACATTGCAGACGTCCTGTGATAACAATTACATTACAGACATAGGGCCTCATTCATGAAAGGTTCGAAAATATGTGCGTACATTTACGTACAAAACCAGTTTGTATGGAAAATGTATGCTGGATTCATCAAACCATACAGAAAGGCATATTTGTTTGTATTCACATGCATATGTTCATGCATTCCGATTCATCCTAAATGACAGGCGTGTGCACCTTACTTTGCGATTACCATAAATCCACGTCCATGAATTGCCATAGATGGAAGTTGCAAGGTGCCTACAAATTCAAAATGGCTCAGAAAAATCGAAAGAAATAATTATTCTGACACTGAAATCGAAGACATTTAGTAAAGAAAACAATTATTTAGTATTGCCAGCACTGATATCTAAGATAAAGATAAGAAGATAATATGCCATCAATGCAGGATCACCCATGACACAATTTGGCAATTTAAAGATTTTAGAAAAATAGTACTGGAAGCATTCATTACGTTATGGGTATAATTAAACAGGTTCATAGATTAATAGGCGTTTTGATGAATGCCAAAATACAAACATAATTTCTGATATGAATGATTTACGCACAAATTTGTTCTGCTCACATTTCACGAATCAATATGTGCACAAAAGAAAAGGCATAGATTCGTAATTATCAACATTCCAAGTAGCAATTAATGAGAGTGTAACGGTCTGGCCATAACACACACATAGGTAATCCTTTGCCACAATAATTAACATGTGGAAGGGAAGAGAGAGTTTTTGTTACGACCCAGATACGAGACGAACCCAAGTGCAACGACCAGGAGACAGATTCAAGAAGGGAGATTTATTTAAATTAAGTTTTGGGGTAGTCCCAAAACTGTACAGGAAAGGCAAGCACAAATATCACACAGGGTAATGTCAGGAAGCCCGGAACGGACTGCTCCAAGCCGGAGCTGGACTTGAGGATCCGGAACGGGTTCCAAGCCAGAACTGGACTGGATAGAAGGTGTAGGTAACACCTGGACTGGACTGGAACTGGACCGGGAGGTCCACTCAGGAATCGGGTTCTGGAACGGATTGTTCCAAACCGGAACTGGACTTGAAGGAAGGTGCACGACTCACACCGGGACTGGACTGGAACTGGACCGGGAGGTCCACTCAGGAAGCGGGTTCTGGAACGGATTGTTCCAAACCGGAACTGGACTTGAAGGAAGGTGCACGACTCGCACCGGGACTGGACTGGAACTGGACCGGGAGGTCCACTCAGGAAGCGGGTTCAGGAACGGGTTTGTTCCAAACCGGAACTGGACTGCACAGGAAGGTGTACGACTCACACCTGGACTGGACTGGAACTGGACCGGGAGGTCCACTCTGGAAACGGGTTCAGGAACGGATTTGTTCCAAACCGGAACTGGACTTGAAGAGGTAGGTGGGCGACTCACTACGGCTGGACTGGAACTGGACCGGGACGACTACACCGGTACTGGGCAAAAAGCAGAGGGAGGTTAGTTTGGGAGTAGGCACGGGAAGGACCGGGAGGTTCTCACAGGGGTGCAGGGTTTGACAGGTAGGTAGCCGGCGAAGCACGGCAGAGCTGGGTGGTGTGGCGTGGCTGCTGAAGGTCCGGTTGGAGCTGGCTGGTCTCCAGAGCTCCCGGAACCGTAACCGAAGAACTTGGAGGCTGCTTCGGCCGGACAGGAACAACTGGAGGGTAGCCAGGCTATAACGCCACCACGGATCCTACACGAGCTGGAGGTGGAGGTACCGCAACACACACAAACAAACACGGGGAAAACGAACACTGCAACGGATGAATGGAAGCCGGGTAAGCTGGAGGTTAAAGGAAGACAGGTTAGCTGCATGCAATACTGAAATGACAGGGGAGATAAACTACCAATCCGTAGTTCGCGAGAACTAAACACTGTAAGGGGATAATATCCCACAACCAAGCGAATAGAACTTTAAAAGACCAGGAGCGACAAGCATTAACACCGAGTGAGGATAGTTAACGAACTGGCGCCGACTAGCAGCCAGCCGAAGGTATAAATAGTGCAGATAATGACAAACCAAATAAGGCGCAGGTGTGGAAATCAAACGGGAGTGATTAACTAAACACCAGGTGAGGAATGCATGCAACGAGGGGGGAGGAGTGAAAGGCGGAAGCAAACGACGAAAGCCAGACGAACAAGTCAGGGAAGGAAACGCCTAGTCCGCAGCAGAGGGGAAAACACGGACAAAGGGATCCAACATGACACGGAGGGAAAACAGTAAAACACGGAAAACGAACAGGAAGGGAGCGGAACGTTACAGTTTTTGTTTTAAAAAATAGAATAGATAGATGTGGAAGAGGGCAATGGGAATCACGGTGGAGAAGGGGAGGAGAGGTATTATCTGAATAGAAGCATGTTCAGGCTATGCTAGAAGGTAGGGAGGGACTCTGCTGTCCTGACTGGGATGGGCAGGTAGTTCCACCACTGGGGGGCCAGTAGGGAGAAGAATTGAGGCTAGAAGGAGCGATAACCAGGTCAACTAGGTGTCCTGTGGCAGCAGAGCGTATAGCACTGGTTGGGGTGTAGGGTTTTACAAAAGCCTGAAGGTATGGGGGTGCAGCACCTTTAGCAGCCTTGTACGCCAACACCAGAGTTTTGAATTTGATATGGCCAGCCACCAGGAGCCAGTGGAGGGAACACAGTATGACATGGGGAAATTTGGGGAGGTTGAAATCCAGGCAGGCTTTGGCGTACTGGATGAGCAGAAGGGGCTGAAGAGAGTGCTGTGGAAACTTGGCCAGGAGGCAATTGCAGTAGTCCAGTCGGGAGGTGATGAGAGCTTGAACCAGCAGCTGGACAGCATCCCTGGTGGGGAAATGTCTGATATCAGCGGATATTGTACAATAAGAAACTGATAACTATGGCAGTAATGTCGGCTGTGTAAAACAGTTGTCTGTCGAGAGTTACACCAAGATTCTAGCGGTTTAGGTTACTGTGGTGTTGTTGATGGAAATGGAGAGGTCCTGCACAGGGCAGGATTTGC
The DNA here is from genome assembly GCA_029718625.1 of Synaphobranchus kaupii. Lineage (NCBI taxonomy): Eukaryota > Metazoa > Chordata > Actinopteri > Anguilliformes > Synaphobranchidae > Synaphobranchus > Synaphobranchus kaupii. The sequence goes on from CM056394.1 coordinate 19,703,537, forward strand.
CAGGAAAAAAGAGTAGCTTGGTATTGTCAAGAAGTTGTGGGGAGTGATGACTGAGCCAAGTGTTCTGGTGAAGAGGGAGAAGAGGAGTGGGCCCATGACTGCGCCCTGGGGAACCCCAGTAGAGAGGCTCCATGGCAAAGACAGACCCCCTCCATGATACGTGATAGGTGCAGTCAGACAGGTAATAGACAGACAGATCTAGGAGGATGAGGACAGGGGAGAGAGGCAGATCTAGTAGTAAGGAGGGTGACAGCAAAGAGTGCAGTCTCAGTAGAGTGGGCAGGCTTGAAGCTCGACTGGTTGGGGTCCAGCAGGTCCTTCTGGGGAGAGAAAGTGGGAAAGTTATTTAGAAACAGTGGGTTCAAGTACTTTGAAAAGAAAAGAAAGAAGTGATACCGGTCTGTAGTTTTTGACATTATGCAGGTTGTGGGAAGGCTTCTTAAGAAGAGGAGTCACTCTAAATGATTTGAAGGCAGCTGGAATGCAGCCAGATGTCATTTCACAAGGCTTTGGATTGGCAGGAGCAGGTGTGGAGAGGCGGGCAGGTCTAGATAATGGGGGAGATAAAAGATCAAAGGAGGATGGGACGGCAGATAGAAATGTGGAAGTGGTGGAGTTGGTGGAAAAAGAGAGAAAATAGGAGGAGGGGGTGAGGAGAAAATAGAGGAAGAGAGGGAGGAAGATTTTGTCGGGTGGTGATAGAGAGGGGTGAAGCTGGGTTAGAGTGGTTAGCATAAAGGGGGATGGAGAAGGAAACAAAATAATGGTCAGAAACATGGAGAGGGGTGCCAAAGAGGTTTGTTGTAGGGCAGGCTCAAGAAAAGACCAAGTCAGGATTATTGCCAGCTCTGTGAGTATGAGGGTATGCAGAAAGTGTGAGATCGAAGGAAGATAGAAAAGAAAAAGTAGAATGGAGCTTTGTGGGAAGATTGAAGTCATCAAGGAGAGTGAGCGCTGTGTCATCTTTGGAAAAGTGCTGAGAAGGGTGTTAAGCTCTTCTAGAAAGTTGTCAAGTGGACCTGGGGGATGGTAAAGAACAAAAATGTGAATTTCACACGCAGTGACACATACCTGGGAGGGAGATGTGGCAGTTCCGGGTTTACACGGTGAATTGCCACATGGAGAGAGAGAGAGCCCCAACACAAACACGAAAATAAATAAAAACACCTTCACCCTTCCCACTCACGGATTCTGGGTAAAAACAATTAACTAAAACAACAAAATAACAAACTAAACTAAACCAAAATGCGGTCTGCTTTTCAGCTCGCCCAGCCAGGTTTGTTAGTTCATTTGTCTCTTCTCAATGCTTTCACAAATGGACAGAAAGACTCAAACTCACTCTCTCTCGGCGTGTGCTGAATTCTGGTGGTGGAGGGGTGTGGCATTCGGTCCGAGGAGGACTTGGATTTGTCTTGGTCCTGCCCACTGGTGGAGAGGGCACACACACCTGGGTTGTGTTGGCTAATCAGCCCAGGTGCTTAAATTGTGGTCGTCTCCACAGTGCGGGGCTGAGACCGGGAGCACACGCAGAGAGAGAGAGAGTGAGTTTGAGTCTGTCCGTCCGTTTGTAAAAGCATTGAGAAGAAACAAACAAACAAACCAACAAACCTGGCGAGCCATCGACTATTGATGAAGTTGCCCATAACTTTGACTGACGCCGTGCCCACAAATATTCCCAAAGCCAATCACAGATCTTCCACATGATCATCCCATTTAAAGCTGCAAAATATATTTTAAGTTACAAGTGCAAGTAACCTAGTTGCATGTACAGTGTAAACATAGCCTGTATTGTGGTTCACGTTGAGACACTAATTAACATGTAATCAGCAACATTAGATCAAAGTAAACATGTTGTAGTATTGGCTACGCAAACATAACAATTTACTGTAATTCCAGAATCCCGATGTTCCCGATGTCTGAACATACCTAGCACTAATTCACCTCATAGGCCTATAGGCTACTGTAGCTACACTACAGCCTAGTATTGCCAGTTCCTTGCATCTCACATGGGCAAATTGGGAAACATTTCCGTAGATTAGTGGAACAAATTATCATCATATTATCGGATATAGGCCTATTACATTACATTACATTACATTATAGTCATTTGGCAGACGCTCTTATCCAGAGCGACGTACATAGAGCATATTCGAACTAGGAACAAGTGTGTTAAAACGACCCTAAAAGGTAAATACGAATTCAAGTACCAGGCGTAGTCAGTATGATTTTTTTTTTTTTTTTTTTGGGGGGGGGGTAACCACACAATATTGATGATTGGCGTGTACAACAGTAAGCCCATAAGTAACCTTACAAGTGTTAACTAGAAGCTTGAACCACTTAAACAAGGATTCATAAAACACAATCAAGGGAGGGAGGGGTGGAGAGAGGTGCAACTTGAAGAGGTGAGTCTTCACAACACGGCAGTGTAGTATAATGGTTAAGGAACTTGCCTTGTAACCGAAAGGTTGCAGGTTCGATTCCCAGGTAGGGACACTGCCGTTGTGCCCTTGAGCAAGGCACTTAACCTGAATCGCTTCAGTATATATCCAGCTGTATAAATGGATAATATGTAAAACAATAAATGCTAAAAAGTTGTGTAAGTCGCTCTGGAGAAGAACGTCTGCTAAATGCCTATAATGTAACACACAAACAAACATATCAAATAAAGACATTTGGTGCTGTAATGGCGCTGTAATGGTGACATGTAGTCAAGCTGTCTCTATTGTTCGTGTTAATTTGACTGTATTTTGTTGTGTTGGGCTTTTGTCTTTTGTTTTTTTCATGCGCTTTGTGTCTGTTGTGGGACGGGGAAGCGGGCTGGAGATTTTTCAGGGCACTCCTGCTGCTCGTTTTTATAATATTGACGAATTGTCTAGTCGATATAATTTTGTTTGTGGTCGTCACCATGGATACGCATTCGCAGCATATGCTCGGGAATGTCCGTTGGATCTGCAGCAACAAAGTTTACCATCGCTCTTCACCGGAGTTGAAGATGTCGGGACTGATCCAGGAGTGCAGGATCTTCAAAAGGCAACCAGGGAATGGAGAAGGAGAAGATAATGCGGGGGAGGCGTGAGTCAATGACTGGGAAGGTTGACGCAGTTCGGTGGATCCGTCTCGACAGTATAGAGAGACCGCAACACTGCGTGTATGGAGGTGCAGTTTGTGTGTTGGACTGCTTAATGCCACTGGACATCTCGGGACAGCAGGGGCTATTTTTAATCATGGCAGCATGGCTGCCTTGGTATTGCACTTTAATTCACTTGATTAATGAAATTATTCTATTGAATGTCTTTATTTGATATGTTTGTTTGTGTGCTGTGGGTGTGCCCCACTGTCTCTGTCTTTTTCTTGTTGCTGGGGCTACAACTGAAGTTCCCAAACGGGAAAATAAAAGTTATTCTATTCTATTCAATAGAATCATTGCATTAACCCCTTTGCGTAGAAGGTGACACCGGCGGAACCTCTTTGCTCAGCTGAGACATTCGTTGCTACTGCAGCCAAACTATTATTGGAAATCACAAACTCTGTGTTTTAAATTTATTGGTAGACGATTTCTGCCAAATACGGAGTTTCTAAGTGTCACTATTTCCCCGTAGCAAGTCCATTTAACAAGCAACCCCCCACCTAGTCTATACCTACCCATGCGTGACATAGTGGACAATAGCGTCTATGTTTGAGTTCATAAATATATTTATTCATCATATAAAATTAGAATAACGTCATAGCAACGAGATAAAGCCAACAATAGCCTGATCGTATGCCTGAAAAGCCCTGCTCACTCAAATGAAAAATAAACTGTGAAAGTATGGTCTCATTCTACCATGTATTCTGCTAGCAATATATGCTACTAAATATGAAATAAATATACAATCCTACCATTGGTTTTACACATCGAGATGTTCCTTTCAAAATTCAGTGGTCATTTATTGTCTGGTATCGGTTTGAGAAATATACAACACTTTATACCGCTATTACACTATCTGAAACGTCGACGCGTAATACCCCCGTGCCCTGTAAGCCTGTCTCATTCATTACAGTTCATTCTGGTTTAATTGTCGGCTTTTTTGTCCAATAGAGTACATTATAATGTTAGCAATGGTATATGCCATGTCTTTTTGGGTGCTTTGAGCAATTTACTACAGCCCAGCGTAACGGCAGTTTTCGTTTTAATTGTCTAGTATTAGGCAAGCTCTATAGAATACGCATTAGGGAGGGGAGTTGTTAGGTGTCGGTGGGGGAAGGACCCAAACGCAGGCAGGAGTATAAAAAACCAAAGTTTAATAAAGGGCAAGGCAGCAATCCGAGGTAAACAGGCTGGGTCAAAAACCGGGGAGACAGGGCAACGGTACAAAACACAGTCCAAAGAATGGTCAAGGAACAGGCAGGGGTCAAACCGGGAAGGCACAGCAAAGGTACAAAAGCAGGATCCAAAACCAGGGTCGCGAGAACACAGGCAGGGGTCAAAACCGGTAAGGCAGAGGAGGAACAAAAAGAAAACAAAGCAGAAATAAAACAACAACAGGTAACGGACGAGGGAAACAAAAAACCTAGAAAACAGATCAACGAACAGCTCGGGCAGAATCTCAGAATAAACAGGCAACACAGAAGCAAAATATAGTACAAGGAACTTGCGAAGAAACACTGAAATGACAAGGTATATATACACAGAGGGAGACAGACATAATGGGAATCAGGTGTGTAGAAGCAGGGAGGGGAGATTGCTCACAGGTGAGAACAGTGAGGGTTAACAGGGACCAATAAAACAATGACAGGGGAAACGTAAGACACGGACTGGAATACACAGACACAATGATAACAAATGGCCTGGAGTTAGCAGGTAAACAAGTGCACAGCTCAGAGGGGAGGAACACAAAAGTGGACACGTGCAGAGAATGCGAAATCACAGATCGATACAGGGATAGGATAACGAGGAGGGAAATGACAGCTGCAGGTAGAAATTCAAGATGAATCAGTAATTAGTAATGTTAGTAGTGAACTCTAGAACCCTAATGTTAGTATGTTAGCTGGTTAGTATTATATACATGTTAGTTTGTTAGCAGGTTAGTATTAAATCTAATCTAACAGTTAGTATGATTAGTACATTAGTATTATATACAAATATAAATAAAGCCAGAAGGAAGAAAACGAGATATACGAAATACAGAGGAAACCTGAATGTTCCCAAAATCACGTGAATAGTGCAATGACAAAGACAGGGGGTGGAATCTCAGAAACATGGAACGCGGACTGACAATCGCGAGGGAAAGAAAACAGGAAAAATAATAACAAATGAAGAATAAATAGACAGATTACAGGATCCTAACAGGAGTTTCCCTTTTCAGATATGTAAGTATTTTTGCATCTAAAATGCCGTTGGTCTCGCTGGCTACATATGTACGTTCATGTTTCCACTCGAGCACTGTCTTTCCAATATGTTTGATAGCCATATTGTTATAAAATCTGCATTTTGAGTGCATTTCACGTACTGTAGTGCAATTCTTAAATGTATTTTTGATGTAGGCTACCGATGTTCATTGAAGATAGAACATTTGGCAGCATTTTGCAGAGGGTGGAATACTATTTTATGTTCATGTTATCGTACATAATATAGGCTATGGCGTATATACTTGTCTCTTAGGGCAGTAAATTCCAATTTACTGTACGCTGATATGTGGTAGATTAAGGTAAAGATTTCTTTGGAGTCATTATGAATAGGATAATTAAAAAAACTACAGAAAAATGCAATCCCAGGACAAACGTATACATACTGTAGAGTACAGGGACAAGTGATGTTTTATTGAGGTACAAGAGTGAATGATTAGGCAACATATTTAGGTGTATGTAACACTGTGATATCAATGGTTTTTATCTTAAGCCATCAGGAGGAGAAAATGTATATGCATTATAATGGACAAAACTAATTTTATTCATTTTATGACATGTTTTACATAGGGGTTTTGGACCCATAGATATCTACCCCCCTATACTGATGAAAATATGTAAATCCCACTTGGAAATTATGCAAAAAGTGAGTTTTATGAGCCAAAACCGTTGATTTGTAGTTAAATATATCATAATTTTCTTTTTATTTACAGCAGTGCACAATTTAGCCATTTGGATAGATTTGGAGACACTAATGGACAACAGGGTACACTGCTATATTGTGCATCATAGACCTTTAGTAGTTTTGCATATCATCCTTAGATTTTGCAAAACTTGTGGACATGGACTTTATCATCCAGGAAATGTATACAGTCAAGCCGGAAAGTCTGCACACTCCTTTCACCTTCTCCACATTTTTTTTACATTACAGACTTATACTACAATAGATTGAGTTCATTTTTTGCCTCAAACATCTACACACAATAGCCAATAATGACGAAGTGAAAACAGGTTTTTAGAAAATATGCAATTTTATTTTACTGACAAAAATTGGTTATTTAGGGGTTACATATCTTTACACACCCTTAGCCTAATACTTGGTTGCTGCACCTTTGGCAGCGATTACAGCTTTAAGGCATCTTGGGAAAGAAGGTACGAGCTTGGCACACTTGTTTCTGGACATTTTTGCCCATTCCTCTTGGCATATCCTTGCAAGCTCTGTCAGGTTGGATGGGGAGCGTCGGTACACAGCCATTTTCAGCTCTTTCCACAGATGTTCAATTGGATTCAAGTCTGGGCTCTGGCTGGGCCACTCATTACATTACATTACATTACATTACATTACAGGTATTTAGCAGACGCTCTTATCCAGAGCGACTTACACAACTTTTTACCTTTTTTAAAAAAAATTTGTTTTTACATATTATCCATTTATACAGCTGGATATATACTGAAGCGATTCAGGTTAAGTACCTTTCTCAAGGGTACAACGGCAGTGTCCTACCTGGGAATCGAACCTGCAACCTTTCGGTTACAAGGCCAGTTCCTTAACCATTATACTACACTGCCGCCACTCAAGGACATGCACAGACTTTCTCCGAAGCCACTCCTTTGTTCTCTTGGCTGTGTGCTTCGGGTCGTTGTCATGTTGGAAGGTAAACCTTCGCCCCAGTCTGAGGTCCAGAGCACTCGGGAGCAGGTTTTCTTCAAGGATCTCGGTGTACTTAGCTGCATTCATCTTTCCCTCTATCAGGACTAGTCGCCCCCGTTCCCGCTGCTGAAAAACATCCCCACATCATGATGCTGCCACCGCCATGCTTCATTGTAGGGATGGTATTAGCCAGGTGATGAGCGGTGCCTGGTTTCCTCCAGACGTGACGCTTGGTATTCAGGCCAAAAAGTTCAATTTTGGTTTCATCAGACCAGAGAATCTTGATTCTAATTGTTTGAGAGTTCGCTAGGTGCCTTTTGGCAAACTCCACGCGGGCTGTGATGTGCCTTTTACTAAGGGGGGGCTTCTATCTGGCCACTCTACCATAAAGGCCTGATTGGTGGAGTGCTGCCTGGATGGTTGATCATCTGAAAGGTTCTCCCATCTCCACAAGGATAAGCTGGAGCTCTGTCAGAGTGACCCTCGGGTTCCTGCTCACCTCCCTGGCCAAGGCCCGTCTTCCCCGATTGCTCAGTTTGGCCGGGCGGCCAGGTCTAGGAAGATTCTTGGTGGTTCCAAACTTCTTCCATTTACGAATGATGGTGGCCACTGTGCTCTTTGGGACCTGTAAAGCTGCAGAGATTTTTCCGTACCCTTCTCCAGATCTATGCCTTGACACAATCCTGTTTCTGAGGTCTGCAGATAATTACTTTGACCCCATGGCTTGGAGTTTGCTCTGACATGCACTGTCAACTGTGGGACCTTATATAGGCAGGTGTTGGCAATCCCCAATCATGTCCAATCAATTGAATTTATCACAGGTGGACTCCAATTAAGTTGTAGAAACATCTCAAGCAGTATCAGTGGAAACAAAATGCACCTCAGCTCACTTTTGGGTGTCATTTTACATTTAGATTTTTAATAAATTAGCACAAATATCTAAAAACCTGTTTTCACTTTGTCATTATGGACTATTTTGTGTAGAATTTTGAGACAAAAAATAAACTCAATCTATTGTAGAATATGTCTGTAACATAATAAAACGTGGAGAAGGTGAAAGGAGTGTGCAGACTTTCCGGCTTGACTGTACATATTACCGATTTCACTTATGTAGCTCTCAGCAAACTAAAGAAAAACATTTTATTTTTTCCCAAAGTTTCTTTGCATTTGTGGCACTTTATTTTGACTTAAATTATGAAAATAAACAAATCTAAGTTTGTATTGTAAATGGTACACCTCTCTTGTTTCATTTAAGCCATTTATAAAGTTTATGTGATGCTCACACCTGGAGTTATAAAGCCTTAAACAGAGCACCCCCTAAATAGGTGAAATTTGCCATCTGCGCCAAGGGGTTAATCAAACTAATTAAGTGAATTAAAGTGGAATACAGCCAAACGTCATGGTTAAAAATAGCCCCCGCTGTCCCGAGATGTCCAATGTCATCAAGCAACACACAAACTCCGCCTCCACGACTTTCCTCCATACACACAGTGTCGCGGTCTCTGTCCACTGTCGAAACGGAGCACGGAACTGCCTCAGCCTTCCCAGTCGTTGCCTCACCCCCCCCCCACACATTATCTTCTCCTTCACTTCCCTGGTGGCCTTTTGAAGATTGCCTGCAGCCCTGGATCAGTACCGACATCTTCAACTCCAGTGAAGAGCAATGGTAAACTTTGTGGCTGCAGATCCAACGCACATTCCCGAGCATATGTTGCTACTGCGTCTCCATGGTGACGACCACAAACAAAATTATCCCGACTAGACAATCCGTCAATATTATCAAAACGAGCAGCAGGAGTGCCCTGAAAAATATACAGCCCGCTTCCCCGTTCCACAACAGACAAACAGCGCATGAAAAAAACAAAAGACAAAAGCCCAACACAACAAAACACATTCAAATGAACAAACACGAACACGAGAGACAGCTGGACGACATGTCGCCATTACAGTGCCATGTGACAGTCATGAATGACACTATATATGTGCTGCCATGCATGGAAAAGGGTTTGGCCTGTAACATATCGGTGAATATCTGAAGTTTTTATATGGGATATGGGAATATGAGATGGCAAATGTTTAACCCTATTTTTAACCTCTATTTGTATTTAGCCCCAAATATGGAATACCAAATCATGCTTAAAGGTCAATCTCAGCACTGTAGTATCCAGAGTTTGAAACTGAAATTGAATTTGAATTTGAATCCAAACTCTCCATCACGCTGGACTGACAGCCACTTTCTTTCAACTGCCCACATCCTCATTGCTTCTGAGGACATATTTCAGGTCCCTGACCTAACCACGGAGAATACTAGTGTGGGAAAGAGGGAGAGATTGTGAGGCCAACAAATTGTATCAAAATGCAAGGCAAATTATGTGACTCACGGTAAGGGAAGTAAGGACTTGCATGACCCTAGAATCACAAAACATTTGCAGCACATTTGCCTGCCACAGCCTGAGAGACAATTGCATCACATACAGTGCAGTCGGTATGTATTTGGACAGTGCCACAATTTTTGTTGCTTCGGCTTAGTACTCCAGCACATTGAATGCATTAATTCAAATGCAGAGAGGTTATAGTATCGATTGGAAAAGTACCTGAAAATAAGATATCAAGAGTCTTTTCATGTTGTTGGGGCACAGACATCAGGAAGTCATGGGACGTAAAGGATATGCAACCATATGTATAAGGGGGGGGCGGGGGATGTATAAAAAAGGGCTACAATTGCTACACGGTTCACTTGATATGGATGTAAAAACCCTCAAATTAAAGCTGAATGTCTGCACTGTAACTTCATAGTCACTGTTCCATTTCAAATACAATGTTCTGGAGTACAGTCCCAAAACAACAAAAGTTGTGTCACTGTCCAAATACTTACAGATAACAGGATCCTTTTCAGATTTCAAACTTCAGTTGTAGCCACCAGAAACAACAAAAAAGACATAGACAGTGGGGCAGACCCACAACACACAAACAAACATATCAAATAAAGACATTCGGCGCTGTAATGGCGCTGTAATGGTGACATGTAGTCAAGCTGTCTCTCGTGTTCGTGTTTGTTAATTTGAATGTATTTTGTTGTGTTGGGCTTTTGTCTTTTGTTTTTTTCATGCGCTGTGTGTCTGTTGTGGGACAGGGAAGCGGGCTGGTGATTTTTCAGGGCACTCCTGCTGCTCGTTTTTATAATATTGACGAATTGTCTAGTCGATATAATTTTGTTTGTGGTCGTCACCATGGATACACATTCCCAACATATGCTCGGGAGAGTCCGTTGGATCTGCAGCAACAAAGTTTACCATCGCTCTTCACCGGAGTTGAAGATGTCAGGACTGATCCAGGAGTGCAGGAAATCTTCAAAAGGCAACCAGGGAAGGGAAGGAGAAGATAATACGGGGGAGGAGTGAGGCAACGACTGGGAAGGTTGACGCAGTTCGGTGGATCCGTTTCGACAGTGTACAGAGACCGCAACACTGCGTGTATGGAGGCGCAGTTTGAGTGTTGGACTGCTTAATGCCACTGGACATCTCGGGACAGCGGGGGCTATTTTTAATCATGGCAGCATGGCTGTATTGCACTTTAATTCACTAGATTAATGAAATTATTCTATTGAATGTCTGTATTTGACATGTTTCTTTGTCTGCTGTGGGTGTGCCCCACTGTCTCTGTCTTTTTGTTGTTGCTGGGGCTACAACTGAAGGTCCCAAACGGGAAAATAAAAGTTATTCTATTCTATTCTATTCAATAGAATCATTGCATTAATCAAACTAATTAAGTGAATTAAAGTGGAATACAGCCAAACGTCATGATTAAAAATAGCCCCCGCTGTCCCGAGATGTCCAATGTCATCAAGCAGTCCAACACACAAACTCCGCCTCCACGACTTTCCTCCATACACACAGTGTCGCGGTCTCTGTCCACTGTCAAAATGGAGCACAGAACTGCCTCAGCCTTCCCAGTCGTCGCCTCACTCCTCCCCGCATTATCTTCTACTTCACTTCCCTGGTGGCCTTTTGAAGATTGCTTGCAGCCCTGGATCAGTACCGACATCTTCAACTCCAGTGAAGAGCAATGGTAAACTTTGTGGCTGCAGATTCAACGGACATTCCCGAGCATATGTTGCGACTGCGTCTCCATGGTGGTGGCCACAAACAAAATCATCCTGACTATACAATTCGTCAATATTATGAAAACGAGCAGCAGGAGTGCCCTGAAAAATCTACAGCCCGCTTCCCTGTCCCACAACAGACAAACAGCGCATGAAAAAAACAAAAGACAAAAGCCTGACACAACAAAACACATTCAAATTAACAAACACGAACACGAGAGACAGCTGGACGACATGTCGCCATTACAGCGCCATGTGACAGTCATGAATGACACTATATATGTGCTGCCATGCATGGAAAAGGGTTTGGCCTGTAACATATCAGTGAATATCTGAAGTTTTTATATGGGATATGGGAATATGAGATGGCAAATTTTTAACGCTATTTTTAACCTCTATTTGTATTTTGCCCCGAATATGGAATACCAAATCATGCTTAAAGGTCAATCTCAGCACTGTAGTATCCAGAGTTTGAAACTGAAATTTAATTTGAATTTGAATCCAAACTCTCCATCACGCTGGACTGACAGCCACTTTCTTTCAACAGCCCACATCCTCATTGCTTCTGAGGACATATTTCAGGTCCCTGATTGTTCCAATGTGCCTAATTTCTGTGCTCTCTGACATTTCCTGCATGAGCAGGAAGTCCCATGCACACACCCGTCATCTGACACCCAATCAGACTCCTCTTTGTCGGGCAGTTCCGTATCCAGGTCTCTGTGCAGACAACCATAGCCATAACCACGGAGAATACTAGTGTGGGAAAGAGGGAGAGATTGTGAGGCCAACAAATTGTATCAAAATGCAAGGCAAATTATGTGACTCACGGTAAGGGAAGAAAGGACTTGCATGACCCTAGAATCACAAAACATTTGCAGCACATTTGCCTGCCACAGCCTGAGAGATAATTGCATCACATACAGTGCAGTCGGTAAGTATTTGGACATTGCCACAATTTTTGTTGCTTTTGCTTAGTACTCCAGCACATTGAATGCATTCATTCAAATGCAGAGAGGTTATAGTATCGATTGGAAAAGTACCTGAAAATAAGATATCAAGAGTCTCTTCATGTTGCCGGGGCACAGACATCAGGAAGTCATGGGACGTAAAGGATATGCAACCATATGTATAAGGGGGGGCGGGGGATGTATAAAAAAGGGCTACAATTGCTACACGGTTCACTTGATATAGATGTAAAAACCCTCAAATTAAAGCTGAATGTCTGCACTGTAAATTCATAGTCACTGTTCCATTTAAAATACAATGTTCTGGAGTACAGTCCCAAAACAACAAAAGTTGTGTCACTGTCCAAATACTTACAGATAACAGGATCCTTTTCAGATTTCAAACTTCAGTTGTAGCCACCAGCAACAACAAAAAAGACATAGACAGTGGGGCAGACCCACAACACACGAACAAACATATCAAATAAAGACATTCGGCGCTGTAATGGTGCTGTAATGGTGACATGTAGTCAAGCTGTCTCTCGTGTTCGTGTTTGTTAATTTGAATGTATTTTGTTGTGTTGGGCTTTTGTCTTTTGTTTTTTTCATGCGCTGTGTGTCTGTTGTGGGACGGGGAAGCGGGCTGGAGATTTTTCAGGGCACTCCTGCTGCTCGTTTTTATAATATTGACGAATTGTCTAGTCGATATAATTTTGTTTGTGGTCGTCACCATGGATACACATTCCCAACATATGCTCGGGAGTGTCCGTTGGATCTGCAGCAACAAAGTTTACCATCGCTCTTCACCGGAGTTGAAGATGTCAGGACTGATCCAGGAGTGCAGGAAATCTTCAAAAGGCAACCAGGGAATGGAGAAGGAGAAGATAATGCGGGGGAGGAGTGAGGCAACGACTGGGAAGGTTGACGCAGTTCGGTCTATCCGTTTCGACAGTGTACAGAGACTGCAACACTGCGTGTATGGAGGCGCAGTTTGTGTGTTGGACTGCTTAATGCCACTGGACATCTCGGGACACCGGGGGCTATTTTTAATCAAGGCAGCATGGCTGTATTGCACTTTAGTTCACTGGATTCATGAAATTATTCTATTGAATGTCTTTATTTGACATGCTTCTTTGTGTGCTGTGGGTGTGCCCCACTGTCTCTGTCTTTTTGTTGTTGCTGGGGCTACAACTGAAGTTCCCAAACGGGAAAATAAAAGTTATTCTATTCTATTCTATTCAATAGAATCATTGCATTAATCAAATTAATTAAGTGAATTAAAGTGGAATCCAGCCAACGTCATGATTAGAAATAGCCCCCGCTGTCCCGAGATGTCCAATGTCATCAAGCAGTCCAACACACAAACTCCGCCTCCACGCCTTTCCTCCATACACACAGTGTCGCGGTCTCTGTCCACTGTCAAAACGGAGCACGGAACTGCCTCAGCCTTCCCAGTTGTCGCCTCACTCCTCCCCCGCATTATCTTCTACTTCACTTCCCTGGTGGCCTTTTGAAGATTGCTTGCAGCCCTGGATCAGTACCGACATCTTCAACTCCAGTGAAGAGCAATGGTAAACTTTGTGGCTGCAGATCCAACGGACATTCCCGAGCATATGTTGCGACTGCGTCTCCATGGTGATGGCCACAAACAAAATCATCCCGACTAGACAATTCGTCAATATTATGAAAACGAGCAGCAGGAGTGCCCTGAAAAATCTACAGCCCGTTTCCCCGTCCCACAACATACAAACAGCGCATGAAAAAAACAAAAGACAAAAGCCTGACACAACAAAATACATTCAAATTAACAAACACGAACACGAGAGACAGCTGGACGACATGTCGCCATTACAGCGCCATGTGACAGTCAGGAATGACACTATATATGTGCTGCCATGCATGGAAAAGGGTTTGGCCTGTAACATATCGGTGAATATCTGAAGTTTTTATATGGGATATGGGAATATGAGATGGCAAATGTTTAACCCTATTTTTAACCTCTATTTGTATTTAGCCCCAAATATGGAATACCAAATCATGCTTAAAGGTCAATCTCAGCACTGTAGTATCCAGAGTTTGAAACTGAAATTGAATTTGAATTTGAATCCAAACTCTCCATCACGCTGGACTGACAGCCACTTTCTTTCAACTGCTCACATCCTCATTGCTTCTGAGGACATATTTCAGGTCCCTGACCTAACCACGGAGAATACTAGTGTGGGAAAGAGGGAGAGATTGTGAGGCCAACAAATTGTATCAAAATGCAAGGCAAATTATGTGACTCACGGTAAGGGAAGAAAGGACTTGCATGACCCTAGAATCACAAAACATTTGCAGCACATTTGCCTGCCACAGCCTGAGAGACAATTGCATCACATACAGTGCAGTCGGTAAGTATTTGGACAGTGCCACAATTTTTGTTGCTTCGGCTTAGTACTCCAGCACATTGAATGCATTAATTCAAATGCAGAGAGGTTATAGTATCGATTGGAAAAGTACCTGAAAATAAGATATCAAGAGTCTTTTCATGTTGTTGGGGCACAGACATCAGGAAGTCATGGGACGTAAAGGATATGCAACCATATGTATAAGGGGGGGGCGGGGGATGTATAAAAAAGGGCTACAATTGCTACACGGTTCACTTGATATGGATGTAAAAACCCTCAAATTAAAGCTGAATGGCTGCACTGTAACTTCATAGTCACTGTTCCATTTCAAATACAATGTTCTGGAGTACAGTCCCAAAACAACAAAAGTTGTGTCACTGTCCAAATACTTACAGATAACAGGATCGTTTTCAGATTTCAAACTTCAGTTGTAGCCACCAGAAACAACAAAAAAGACATAGACAGTGGGGCAGACCCACAACACACAAACAAACATATCAAATAAAGACATTCGGCGCTGTAATGGCGCTGTAATGGTGACATGTAGTCAAGCTGTCTCTCGTGTTCGTGTTTGTTAATTTTAATGTATTTTGTTGTGTTGGGCTTTTGTCTTTTGTTTTTTTCATGCGCTGTGTGTCTGTTGTGGGACAGGGAAGCGGGCTGGTGATTTTTCAGGGCGCTCCTGCTGCTCGTTTTTATAATATTGACGAATTGTCTAGTCGATATAATTTTGTTTGTGGTCGTCACCATGGATACACATTCCCAACATATGCTCGGGAGTGTCCGTTGGATCTGCAGCAACAAAGTTTACCATCGCTCTTCACCGGAGGTGAAGATGTCAGGACTGATCCAGGAGTGCAGGAAATCTTCAAAAGGCAACCAGGGAAGGGAAGGAGAAGATAATACGGGGGAGGAGTGAGGCAACGACTGGGAAGGTTGACGCAGTTCGTTGGATCCGTTTCGACAGAGTACAGAGACCGCAACACTGCGTGTATGGAGGCGCAGTTTGAGTGTTGGACTGCTTAATGCCACTGGACATCTCGGGACAGCGGGGGCTATTTTTAATCATGGCAGCATGGCTGTATTGCACTTTAATTCACTAGATTAATGAAATTATTCTATTGAATGTCTGTATTTGACATGTTTCTTTGTGTGCTGTGGGTGTGCCCCACTGTCTCTGTCTTTTTGTTGTTGCTGGGGCTACAACTGAAGGTCCCAAACGGGAAAATAAAAGTTATTCTATTCTATTCTATTCAATAGAATCATTGCATTAATCAAACTAATTAAGTGAATTAAAGTGGAATACAGCCAAACGTCATGATTAAAAATAGCCCCCGCTGTCCCGAGATGTCCAATGTCATCAAGCAGTCCAACACACAAACTCCGCCTCCACGACTTTCCTCCATACACACAGTGTCGCGGTCTCTGTCCACTGTCAAAATGGAGCACAGAACTGCCTCAGCCTTCCCAGTCGTCGCCTCACTCCTCCCCGCATTATCTTCTACTTCACTTCCCTGGTGGCCTTTTGAAGATTGCTTGCAGCCCTGGATCAGTACCGACATCTTCAACTCCAGTGAAGAGCAATGGTAAACTTTGTGGCTGCAGATTCAACGGACATTCCCGAGCATATGTTGCGACTGCGTCTCCATGGTGGTGGCCACAAACAAAATCATCCTGACTATACAATTCGTCAATATTATGAAAACGAGCAGCAGGAGTGCCCTGAAAAATCTACAGCCCTCTTCCCTGTCCCACAACAGACAAACAGTGCATGAAAAAAACAAAAGACAAAAGCCTGACACAACAAAACACATTCAAATTAACAAACACGAACACGAGAGACAGCTGGACGACATGTCGCCATTACAGCGCCATGTGACAGTCATGAATGACACTATATATGTGCTGCCATGCATGGAAAAGGGTTTGGCCTGTAACATATCAGTGAATATCTGAAGTTTTTATATGGGATATGGGAATATGAGATGGCAAAATTTTAACGCTATTTTTAACCTCTATTTGTATTTTGCCCCGAATATGGAATACCAAATCATGCTTAAAGGTCAATCTCAGCACTGTAGTATCCAGAGTTTGAAACTGAAATTTAATTTGAATTTGAATCCAAACTCTCCATCACGCTGGACTGACAGCCACTTTCTTTCGACAGCCCACATCCTCATTGCTTCTGAGGACATATTTCAGGTCCCTGATTGTCCCAATGTGCCTAATTTCTGTGCTCTCTGACATTTCCTGCATGAGCAGGAAGTCCCATGCACACACCCGTCATCTGACACCCAATCAGACTCCTCTTTGTCGGGCAGTTCCGTATCCAGGTCTCTGTGCAGACAACCATAGCCATAACCACGGAGAATACTAGTGTGGGAAAGAGGGAGAGATTGTGAGGCCAACAAATTGTATCAAAATGCAAGGCAAATTATGTGACTCACGGTAAGGGAAGAAAGGACTTGCATGACCCTAGAATCACAAAACATTTGCAGCACATTTGCCTGCCACAGCCTGAGAGACAATTGCATCACATACAGTGCAGTCGCTAAGCATTTGGACAGTGCCACAATTTTTGTTGCTTTGGCTTAGTACTCCAGCACATTGAATGCATTCATTCAAATGCAGAGAGGTTATAGTATCGATTGGAAAAGTACCTGAAAATAAGATATCAAGAGTCTTTTGATGTTGTTGGGGCACAGACATCAGGAAGTCATGGGACGTAAAGGATATGCAACCATATGTATAAGGGGGGGGGGGGGCGGGGGATGTATAAAAAAGGGCTACAATTGCTACACGGTTCACTTGATATAGATGTAAAAACCCTCAAATTAAAGCTGAATGTCTGCACTGTAAATTCATAGTCACTGTAACTCAACAAAAGTTACTGTAACTCATAGTCACTGTAACTCAACCAAAAAATCTACCAAATTAATTTTGATTACATATGGAAAAAAAGACTGCATTTTATTAAAAGGGCATATTGAAAAGGATTATGAAAATGGTAGTCTGCCAACAATTGACTTTGACTGTATCAATTTTATACTTTAGGTTAATTAGTTGAGTTCCTTTTCAAAGAATGGCAATAGTTTTGTCTCCCCAATAATATACTCTAAATGTATTGGTGGTATTGATTTCCGTTTCCATTGTAATTTTTCAATTCAAAAACTGCCTTTCAAGTTGTATTTCAGTAGAGTAAGACCATCAGGTCTTACTCTACTGGAAACTAACCATTAAACACAATTTCTCACCACATATCACTGCAATTTAGAACAGCACATATGTTTTGTTCAGAAACAAATCTATTTTTTACAATGACTGGATGGAAAGAGGTATATGGTGAATTACTCATCTATTGGATTGTAGAGGAAATCTGCTTTCATGTGATGACTTTTGTCTCATGTACTATTTCCTCATATTACTATTTAATATAGTAATGAGATCTATTCCAATTCAAATTATTATGATGGTGAAAAACATGACCAACTTTCCGTTTTTTTTCACCTATACCTATACCATTGCTTCTTGTGGTCAGGATTTTGCTCAGGAAAATATCTTAAATAGGGTCATTCATAAATATCTTACAAATGAGATGTACACATTCATATCCAACAGAAATTCTATTCCACATTTTCAAAAACATTCCATTATAGGAATATTGGTCACCGGCCAATGAATAGAGCCGGGGAAGGTGGAACTCCAGATATAGGCATAAACGTGAGAGCCAAGGTCAAGCTACCCCCCCTGCACTTTTGGTGGAAAATAGCTACAAAAGTAAATTTAGTTGGTTTACAATAGCATAGGCCTATATTTTATGTTGTAAAAGTGTGTGAGATAACTCTTTTGCCCGGAAAAGCTCAAACAAGCGTAAATTTCATCTTCAAGTCGCAATCTTTCAACTCTAGTTGAGATTCTCTATTAATTTCAACCGGGCTCTCTAGGGGGCGAGGCTCAGCATGCACATTGGAACGTCACAGCCCAGCCGCTCAAGGAGCTTGCCTGTTCTGTTCTCAGACACAGAGAAGAGTAGGGATGTGTTGTATGGACCATAAACAACTAGTGGGGTGTAGTTTTGACCATTGCCACACTGAAAATGGGTGGTATTCCCTTTTAATGGGCTTGGACAAAAATGGAATAGATATGAGCAAAATATGCCCCTATTAATGTTTGATAAGTTAGCTCACAGGATTACTGTTATCATTTTGGGACCATGGTATTCTTACAAAGAACTATAACATTGTTATGGATATTTACCTGGTGAACTGTTACAAAAAAAATTCGAAACACTTAGAATTTAAATATCTGTACATTTTATTTGATGTATTAATCAGATGGCGTTTATCCATAATGAGAGGCAGGGCATTTATTCATACTGACAGGCAGGGCGTGTATTTTTTACAAGGCTTGCGTTAGTCATTGAGCGGCCAATGTCCAGAACAGCTGTTCTGTTTGCCTTCTGGTACTTTTCTCCTTACAGGGAGGCCATGCGATTTTGTTCGGAACTGCCGTTCTGTTCACCTTCTGGTACGTTTCTCCTTCCAGGGAGACCAGGCAATTTTGTTCGGAACTGCGGTTCTGTTTGCCTTCTGGTATGTTTCTCCTTCCAGGGAGACCAGGCAATTTTGTTCGGAACTGCGGTTCTGTTCGCCTTCTGGTACGTTTCTCCTTACAGGGAGACCAGGCGATTTTGTTCAGAACTGCGGTTCTGTTCGCCTTCTGGTACCTTTCTCCCTACAGGTAGACCGGGCAATTTCGTTGACATGTTTGCGTGTGACTGCGAGCCTATGAAAGTAGCCATGGAACGTTAGATCTCTGTTCCTTTCGCCTTCTCGTACGTTCCCCTTTATTGAGATGTAGGGCCTTTATTTTTTGCATGTCTTGCGTTTGGCACACTGTCGGTAGAGGTCAGGACACGGAGACTGCTTTATTCCTTCAGCAAGCAGTTCGCTTGTCGCCTTCTCCCTTTGCTTAGCTCTAATTTATGTTCCTTTGTTTCTGTTACCTCCGAGGCAGCTCCTTCTCTCTTCACATTACCATCTCATCATTAGCTCATTGTGGTTACCGAGCTCGAGATTCTTTGCTCTCGTGTTCCGTTCGCCTGGTTATACGGGTCGATTTCTGTTACGCTCCTTTTTCCTAGTTCCCTTATTATTTCCCTCCAGTCGAGAGTGGGAACTAGGTTATTTGCGTTGTCAGTTAAAATTCCTTAAATACGGGGTCTCTCAGTCTCAGTGGCTTATAAGAGCTTATAGAATCACTTCGCTGCGTGTGGCCTCTTCGAACCTCATCATTCTTTCTGTATGTCTGCAAAGCAAAGAGAAAAATGCAATGCAATGAAGGTGGTTGATTTAATCACATTTTAAATGTTACACCTCTTTAAATCTGTTTTCATTTCAGTGGTTAACATTTGATGAATTTCCCCCATAATTTGTATCAGTAGTCAGCCAGTTTCCCCTTATTTCAAGCACATATGTTCCCGTTTAAAATGTAAAATATCAGCAAATGAGTTAATTTCCATGATAGTTAATATTGAAATACTCCTGGAACTCTCGATGACTGATTTTACAAAAAACAAAATGTGTTTTCATCTGGTATTTAGCATGTCCTCCAAAGTCTGATTCCCCTGTTGCTTTTTAATGTACCACGAGATTTCAAACTGATATCAGGAATGTACCATTGACCCAAAAGTGAACAAATAAACACTGTACCGGGAATATCAGAAACAAAGAAAAAAGCCACGTAGATAAGGACATGGTTTCTTTTCTTGTTCTCTTTCCTGAAAATGATGTGAAACTAGAAGGAAGTTTGTGTACAAACGTTTTAACAAACAGTATGGTTTGGCTGTTGGTTTTATGTTCACCTGTACTTGCACAGTGTTGTGGGATGATGGATTAAATTTTTTGAGCGTGCCTGTGTGTGTGTACATGTCCCAGTAAGACCGACAATATTTATCTTTTCTGGCCAGTGGAGATAGGTGAGGTTCCTCTTCACTTTTGTCAACAGATCCACTCTTTTGTTCATCACTAGTCATTAACCTTGTGGTAACTAATTGGGCAAGAACGGCTAGACTTGTCCGATAGAGAGGCTTCAACATACAAAGGCTTTCAGAATCTGCAGAGAAAAACAGCAAAATAAAAACAAGAACACCGTCAGCCATATCTTTTGCTGAATTTCACAATTTACTTATTTTTCCCATGGCGCCAAGACCAGACATTGTTTTTGAAGCTTACCTCCTGGTCTTGTTGCGAGCGTTGCTCTCTAGCACCAGTGCAGTTGGCTCCAATATTGGTCAAGTGTATCTCATGCACTTAGTGGGCGACCCGGACCCGTCCCGGACTATATACTATAGGTCCCCCCTTTTCCCTACTGCACAGTCTCTGGCTGCAATTTCTGTACAATGTGGCAGCAGAGAACTGCACTTCTGCAGCTTCAAAACACTTTTCACAAGCCCATAGAAGTCAATGGGTGATGTCACAGTCACTCTGTCCATATTTTTTCTACAGTCTGTGATTTTTTCCCATTCATGTCTACATACTATAGAATAGAATAGAATGACGTTTATGTTCCCGTTCGGGAACTTAAGTTGTAGCCACCAGCAACAACAAAAAAGAAATAGACAGTGGGGCAGACCCACAACACACAAAGAAACATATCAAATAAAGACATTCGGCGCTGTAATGGCGCTGTAATGGTGACATGTAGACAAGCTGTCTCTCGTGTTCGTGTTTGTTAATTTGAATGTATTTTGTTGTGTTGGGCTTTTGTCTTTTGTTTTTTTCATGCGCTGTGTGTCTGTTGTGGGACAGGGAAGCGGGTTGGAGATTTTTCAGGGCACTCCTGCTGCTCGTTTTTATAATATTAACGAATTGTCTAGTCGATATAATTTTGTTTGTGGTCATCACCATGGAGACGCATTCGCAATATATGCTCGGGAATGTCCGTTGGATCTGCAGCAACAAAGTTTACCATCGCTCTTCACCGGAGTTGAAGATGTCGGGTCTGATCCAGGAGTGCAGGAAATCTTCAAATGGTAACCAGGGAATGGAGAAGGAGAAGATAATGCGGGGGGGGGGGGGGGGTGAGGCAACAACTGGGAAGGTTGACGCAGTTCGGTGGATCCGTTTCGACAGTGTACAGAGACCGCAACACTGTGTGTATGGAGGCACAGTTTGTGTGTTGGACTGCTTAATGCCACTGGACATCTCGGGACAGCAGGGGCTATTTTTAATCATGGCAGCATGGCTGTATTGCACTTTAATTCACTTGATTAATGAAATTATTCTATCGAATGTCTTTATTTAATATGTTTGTTTGTGTGCTGTGGGTGTGCCCCACTGTCTCTGTCTTTTTGTTGTTGCTGGGGCTACAACTGAAGTTCCCAAACGGGAAAATAAAAGTTATTCTATTCTATTCTATTCAATAGAATCATTGCATTAACCCCTTTGCGTAGAAGGTGACACCGGCGGAACCTCTTTGCTCAGCTGAGACATTCGTTGCTACTGCAGCCAAACTATTATTGGAAATCACAAACTCTGTGTTTTAAATTTATTGGTAGACGATTTCTGCTGAATAGGGAGTTTCTAAGTGTCACTATTTCCCCGTAGCAAGTCCATTTAACAAGCAACCCCCCACCTAGTGTATACCTACCCATGCGTGACATACTGGACAATAGCGTCTATGTTTGAGTTCATAAATATATTTATTCATCATATAAAATTAGAATAATGTCATAGCAACGAGATAAACCCAACAGTAGCCTGATCGTATGCCAGAAAAGCCGTGAAAAGCCCTGCTCGCTCAAATGCAAAATAAACTGTGAAAGTACGGTCTCATTCTACCATGTATTCTGCTAGCAATATATGCTACTAAATATGAAATAAATATACAATCCTACCATTGGTTTTGCACATCGAGATGTTCTTTTCAAAATTCAGTGGTCATTTATTGTCTGGTACAATCGGTTTGAGAAATATACAACACTTTATACCGCTATTACACTATCTGAAACATCGCCGCGTAATACCCCCATGCCCTGTAAGCCTGTCTCATGCATTACAGTTCATTCTGGTTTAATTGTCGGCTTTTTTATCCAATAGAGTACATTATAACGTTAGCAACGGTATATGCCATGTCTTTTTGGGTGCTTTGAGCAATTTACTACAGCCCAGCGTAACGGCAGTTTTCGTTTTAACTGTCTAGTATTAGGCAAGCTCTATAGAATACGCATTAGGGAGGGGAGTTTCCCTTTTCCGATATGTAAGTATTTTTGCATTTAAAATGCCGTTGGTCTCGCTGGCTACATATGTACGTTCATGTTTCCACTCGAGCACTGTCTTTCCAATATGTTTGATAGCCCTATTGTTATTTTCACATTTTGAGTGCATTTCACATACTGTAGTGCAATTAAATGTATTTTTGATGTAGGCTACCGATGTTCATTGAAGATAGAACATTTGGCAGCATTTTGCAGATGGTGGAATACTATTTTATGTTCATGTTATCGTACATAATATAGGCTATGGCATACATACTTGTCTCTTAGGGCATGACAAATGCTCATTCCAATTTACTGTGCGCTGATATGCATAATGGGCGGCAGTGTAGCATAATGGTTAAGGAACTGGCCTTGTAACCGAAAGGTAGCAGGTTCGATTCCCAGGTAGGACACTGCCGTTGTACCCTTGAGCAAGGTACTTAACCTGAATTGCTTCAGTATATACCCAGCTGTATAAATGGATAATATGTAAAAAATGATTAAAAAAAAAGGTTGTCTAAGTCGCTCTGGATAAGAGCGTCTGCTAAATGCCTATAATGTAATGTAATGTAATGATATGTGGTAGATTAAGGTAAAGATTTCCTTGGAGTCATTATGAATAGGAAAATTAAAAAAACTACTGAAAAATGCAATCCCAAGACAAAAGTATACATACTGTAGAGTACAGGGACAAGTGATGTTTTATTGAGGTACAAGAGTGAATGATTAGGCAACGTATTTAGGTGTACGTAACACTGTGATATCAATGTTTTTTATCTTAAGCCATCAGAAGGAGAAAATGGATATGCGTTATAATGGACAAAACTACTTTTATTCATTTTATGACGTGTTTTACATAGGGGTTTTGGACCCATAGATATCTACCCCCCTATACTGATGTAAATATGTAATTCCCACTTGGAAATTATGCAAAAGTGAGTTTTATGAGCCAAAACTGTTGATTTGTAGTTAACAGCAGTAGGTGTGTTTTTAGTATGTCTTAGTTAATCTGCATCTTTGTGTGCTGTATGTAGGGACTAGGGGAAATGCAGTGTAATCACTTAAAATAGTCTTGGAAAAGCTTCACCGGAACCATGTTCTGATTTTGTGGCACTGAAGAATGAGGAGAAATTTATAAAGGACAAGCTGACTGCTCCATGGGCTCCACAGACACCAGGGGGCATCCACTCCTGACAAGAGCAACAGAGAGATTTTATACATCTGATTAATACATCAAATAAAATGTACAGATATTTAAATTCTAGGCTAATTTTTTTTGTAACAGTTCACCAGGTAAATATCCATAACAATGTTATAGTTCTTTGTAAGAATACCATGGTCCCAAAATGATAACAGTAATCCTGTGAGCTAACCTATCAAACATTAATAGGGGCATATTTTGCTCATATCTATTCCATTTTTGTCCAAGCCCATTAAAAGGGAATACCACCCATTTTCAGTGTTGCAATGGTCAAAACTACACCCCACTGGTTGTTTAAGGTCCATACAATGCATCCCTACTCTTCTCTGTGTCTGAGAACAGAACAGGCAAGCTCCGTGAGCGGCTGGGCTGTGACGTTCCAATGTGCATGCTGAGCCTCGCCCCCTAGAGAGCCCGGTTGAAATTAATAGAGAATTTCAACTAGAGTTGAAAGTTCGCGACTTGAAGATGAAATTTACGCTTGTTTGAGCTTTTCCGGGCAAAAGAGTTATCTCACACACTTTTACAACATGAAATACAGGCCTATGCTATTGTAAACCAACTACTTCCGTAGCTATTTTCCACCAAAAGTGCAGGGAGGGGGGGTAGCTTGAGCTTGGCTCTGACGTTTATGCCTACATTTGGAGTTCCACCTTCCCCGGCTCTATTCATTGGCCGGTGACCAAAATTTTTTAATAATTTCTCCGTATTCCTATAATGGAATGTTTTGTGAAGATGTGGAATAGAATTTCTGTTGGATATGAATGTGTACATCTCATTTGTAAGATATTTATGAATGACCCTATTTAAAATATTTTCCTGAGCAAAATCCTGAACATTCACGAGAAGCAATGGTATAGGTATAGGTGAAGAAAACTGAAAGTTGGTCATGTTTTTCACCATCATAATAATATGAGTTTGAATAGATCTCATTATTAAATTGTTAATTATATTAAATTGTTTATGATTGCAGAGGAAATAGTACATGAGACAAAAGTCATCACATGAAAGCAGATTTCCTCTGCAATCCAATAGATGAGTAATTCACCATATACCTCTGTCCATCCAGTCATTGTAAAAAATTGATTTGTTTCTGAACAAAACATATGTGCTGTTCTAAATTGCAGTGATATGTCGTGAGAAATTGTGTTTAATGGTTGGTTCCCAGTAGAGTAAGACCTGATGGTCTTACTCTACTGAAATACAACTTGAAAGGCAGTTTTTGAATTGAAAAATTACAATGGAAAAGGAAATCAATACCACCAATACATTTAGAGTATATTATTGGGGAGACAAAACTATTGCCATTCTTTGAAAAGGAACTCAACTAATTAACCTGAAGTATAAAATTGATACAGTTAAAGTCAATTGTTGGCAGACTACCATTTTCATAATCCTTTTCAATATGCCCTTTTAATAAAATGCAGTCTTTTTTCCCATATGTAATCAAAGTTAATTTGGTTGATTTTTTTGTTGAGTAGGTAGGATAGATGCATCTAGCTAAACTTTCAATTTGTGTTAAGAGAACGCGACCAAAAATAAATGAAATGTCTCTCTGCATCCATAAATCAAGTGTAACTTTACATTCTTCAATGTTGATGTAGACTCTCTCTCACATACACACACACGCACACGCACACGCACACACACACACACACACACACACACACACACACACACACACACACACACACACACACACACACACACACACACACACTTAAATTTATGAAAAACTGACTTGTCAAGCTAGCTTCTGGCACAACAACAAAGCATGGAAGAATGTGCATTCACCAGCCAATTGGTGGGCTTGGAACATGTAGTATAAGACTTTGTCTCCCCCAGGTGGGCAATGCAGTGAACAGCAGCCTGTTGTTAGCAGTGAGGGAGGAGATCAATTCTCTGGGGCCACAGAAACTGAAAGAGTGGAGTGCTTTTGACAAAAATATCAACGTGCAGGGATGTGACATATACATGTATAGTTTTCTGTGTGTGTGTGTGTGTGTGTGTGTGCCTGTTATATGAAGCACACATCAACTCAATGTTCTTGAATAGTGTACTGTCTGTGAATTAACCCTTTCCTGTCCACTCTGTGCACTCAGCTATAACCCTAACTTGGACCCTGATTCTTTCGGAAAACAGAGAAGTCTCTGGACCTTGAATTATTTCTTCTACAATAGGAATCTGAAAATGATCCTGTTATCTGTAAGTATTTGGACAGTGACACAATTTTTGTTGTTTTGGGACTGTACTCCAGAACATTGTATTTGAAATGGAACAGTGACTATGAATTTACAGTGCAGACATTCAGCTTTAATTTGAGGGTTTTTAGATCCATATCAAGTGAACCGTGTAGCAATTGTAGCCCTTTTTTATACATCCCCCGCCCCCCTTATACATATGGTTGCATATCCTTTACGTCCCATGACTTCCTGATGTCTGTGCCCCAACAACATCAAAAGACTCTTTATATGTTATTTTCAGGTACTTTTCCAATCGATACTATAACCACTCTGCATTTGAATGAATGCATTCTATGTGCTGGAGTACTAAGCCAAAGCAACAAAAATTGTGGCACTGTCCAAATACTTACCGACTGCACTGTATGTGATGCAATTGTCTCTCAGGCTGTGGCAGGCAAATGTGCTGCAAATGTTTTGTGATTCTAGGGTCATGCAAGTCCTTTCTTCCCTTACCGCGAGTCACATAATTTGCCTTGCATTTTGATACAATTTGTTGGCCTCACAATCTCTCCCTCTCCCACACTAGTATTCTCCGTGGTTATGGCTATGGTTGTCTGCACAGAGACCTGGATACGGAACTGCCCGCCAAAGAGGAGTCTGATTGGATGTCAGATGACGGGTGTGTGCATGGGACTTCCTGCTCATGCAGGAAATGTATAAGTCAGAGACCACCGAAATTAGGCACATTGGGACAATCAGGGACCTGAAATACGTCCTCAGAAGCAATGAGGATGTGGGCTGTTGAAAGAAAGTGGCTGTCAGTCCAGCGTGATGGAGAGTTTGGATTCAAATTCAAATTCAATTTCAGTTTCAAACTCTGGATACTACAGTGCTGAGATTGACCTTTAAGCATGATTTGGTATTCCATATTCGGGGCAAAATACAAATAGAGGTTAAAAATAGGGTTAAACATTTGCCATCTCATATTCCCATATCCCATATTAAAAACTTCAGATATTCACCAATATGTTACAGGCCAAACCATTTTCCATGCATGGCAGCACATATATAGTGTTATTCTTGACTGTCACATGGCGCTGAAATGGCGACATGTCGTCCAGCTGTCTCTCGTGTTCGTGTTTGTTCATTTGAATGTGTTTTGTTGTGTTGGGCTTTTGTCTTTTGTTTTTTTCATGTGCTGTTTGTCTGTTGTGGGACGGGGAAGCGGGCTGTAGATTTTTCAGGGCACTCCTGCTGCTCGTTTTGATAATATTGATGAATTGTCTAATCGGGATAATTTTGTTTGTGGTCATCACCATGGAGACGCAGTCGCAACATATGCTCGGGAATGTCCGTTGGATCTGCAGCCACAATGTTTACCATTGCTCTTCACTGGAGTTGAAGATGTCGGTACTGATCCAGGGCTGCAGGCAATCTTCAAAAGGCCACCAGGGAAGTGAAGGAGCAGATAATGCGGGGGAGGAGTGAGGCGACGACTGGGAAGGCTGAGGCAGTTCCGTGCTCCGTTTTGACAGTGGACAGAGACCGCGACACTGTGTGTATGGAGGAAAGTCGTGGAGTTGGAGTTTGTGTGTGGGACTGCTTGATGACATTGGACATCTCGGGACAGCGGGGGCTATTTTTAATCATGACGTTTGGCTCTCTTTCGGACAAGTCTAGCCGTTCTTGCCCAATTAGCTACCACAAGGATAATGCCTAGTGATGAACAAAAGAGTGGATCTGTCGACAAAAGTGAGGAGGACCCTCACCTATCTCCACTGGCCAGAAAAGATAAATATTGTCGGTCTTACTGGGACATGTACACACACACAGGCACGCTCAAAAAATTTTAATCCATCATCCCACAACACTGTGCACGTACAGGTGAACATAAAACCAACAGCCAAACCATACTGTTTGCGTTGTTAAAACATGTGCAGGTGAACATAAAAGCAACAGCCAAACCATACTGTTTGTTAAAACATTTGTACACAAACTTCCTTCTAGTTTCACGTCATTTTCAGGAAAGAGAACAAGAAAACAAACCATGTCCTTATCTACGTGGCTTTGTTCTTTGTTTCTGATATTCCCGGTACACTGTTTATTTGTTCTCTTTTGGGTCAACGGTACATTTCTGATATCAGTTTGAAATCTCGTGGTACATTAAAAAGCAACAGGGGAATCAGACGTTGGAGGACATGCTAAATACCAGACGAAAACACATTTTGTTTTTTGTAAAATCAGTCATCAAGAGTTCCAGGAGTATTTCAATATTAATGGAATATGGGTCAATATTAACTATCATGGAAATGAACTAATTTGCTGATATTTTACATTTTAAACGGGAACATATGAGCATGATTAACAACATCGTATCATTAGCATACTCTGCTTATGAGTAGAAAAAAATGAACTCTACTGGCAAGGTCAAATAATTAGTGTATGTACAAGTGCTGAACATTGAGGTGCTGAATAGAAATAAGGGGAAACTGACTGACTACTGATACAAATTATGGGGGAAATTCATCAAATGTTAACCACTGAAATGAAAACAGATTTAAAGAGGTTTAACATTTAAAATGTGATTAAATCAGCCATCTTCATTGCATTGCATTTTTCTCTTTGCTTTGCAGAGATACAGAAAGAATGATGACACCTGTAAGAGAAAACTTAGCATGGCAGGCTCTGGCAGCTTTCCGTTTATATTTGTAATGGGGGACGTGACGTGTGAGGTTTGAAGAGGCCACATGCAGCGAAGTGATTCTATAAGCTCTCATAAACCACTGAGACTGAGAGACCCCGTATTTAAGGAATTTTAACTGACAACGTAAATAACCTAGTTCCCACTCTCGACTGGAGGGAAATAATAAGGGAACTAGGAAAAAGGAGCGTAACAGAAATCGACCCGTATAACCAGGCGAACGGAACACGAGAGCAAAGAATCTCGAGCTCGGTAACCACAATGAGCTAATGATGAGATGCTAATGTGAAGAGAGAAGGAGCTGTCTTGGAGGTAACACAAACAAAGGAACATAAATTAGAGCTAAGTAAAGGGAGAAGGCGACAAGCGAAAAAATAACTCCCTAGCTCTAATCGGAGCAAACTGCTTGCTGCAGGAATAAAGCAGTCTCCGTGTCCTGACCTCTACCGGAAGTGTGCCAAACGCAAGACGTGCAAAGAATAAAGGCCCTACATCTCAATAAGGGGGAACGTACGAGAAGGCGAAAGGAACAGAATCTGAAAAGGATCCTGTTATCTATAACTATAAGTATACTCCTTAAAAAACCTAGCCTAGATCCCGCTGATGTCAGGAACTACCGTCCTGTATCTCTCTTGCCCTTCCTGTCCAAAACAATTGAACGTGCTGTCCTTAACCAACTGTCTGCTTTTCTCCACCAGAACAACCTGCTTGACCCGCATCAGTCTGGCTTCAGAACTGGCCATTCCACTGAAACTGCTCTCCTGGCTGTGACTGAGGCACTCGCCACTGCTAGAGCCTCCTCCCTCTCCTCTGTTCTGATTCTCCTTGACCTGTCTGCGGCATTTGACACGGTCAACCACAAACTCCTGATCTCCACACTCGCTGAGATGGGCATTTCTGGAACTGCCCTCTCTTGGTTTGTATCGTATCTCACTGATAGATCCTACCAAGTCTCCTGGAAGGGTTCCGTCTCTGCTCCCCATCCCCTGTCTACAGGAGTCCCGCAGGGATCTGTACTGGGTCCTCTGCTGTTCTCTATGTATACTAAGTCTCTTGGCTCAGTAATCCATTCACATGGCTTCTCATACCATAGCTATGCTGACGATACTCAACTCTTCCTCTCTTTCCCTCCCTCTACCCCACAGGTTAAGGAGAGGATATCTGCTTGTCTGACTGACATCTCTGAGTGGATGGCTACCCATCACCTGAAGCTCAACCTTGACAAGACGGAGCTCCTCTTCATGCCGTACAAGACCTCCCCACTACATGACCTCTCCATCACCGTTGATGGGACCGTGGTGGCTGCCTCCCGCTCTGCAAGGAACCTGGGGGTGGTCCTGGACGACCGGCTGGACTTCAAAGAGCACATCAGGGCGACGGCACGGTCCTGCAGGTTCCTCCTGTACAACATCAGGAGGATTCGACCGTACCTGACCACCTACTCCACCCAGCTTCTTGTCCAGACCATGGTCACCTCACGCCTGGACTACTGCAACTCCCTGCTCGCAAGCCTACCGGCCTGCGCCATTCTGCCTCTTCAACTGATCCAGAATGCAGCTGCCCGGCTTGTGTTCAACCTCCTGAAATTTTCCCATGTAACCCCCCTGCTGAGGTCTCTCCACTGGCTGCCAGTTGCAGCCAGGATCAGGTTCAAGGTTCTGACCCTGGCCTACACTGCAGCCAATAGGACAGGCCCCGCCTACCTGCAGGACTTAATCCAGAACTATGTTCCTGCTCGACCACTTCGCTCTTCTACAGCAGGGCGACTGGCACTTCCCCCCCTCCGTGTCAAAGGCTCTCGCTTGTTCCGACTGCGGAGTTTTTCCACATTAGCTCCTCAGTGATGGAATGAACTTCCCATTCCCCTACGTTCTACTCCAACCCTGCCTGCATTCCGTCGAGGCCTGAAGACACACCTCTTCAGACTCCACCTTGACTGATATCCTCACCTAGGAATATCAGTTCCCTGTTTACTAGTTCCCTGTGTTTTCCTGTCTGTTTATTATAGTTTATACTAGTATTTGGAATGGAAGTGTGGTGTTGCTGATTTGCCCACAGCTTACTGTGAACTACAGTCGACGTTCATTGCTAGGGATAGCTGCTACATTATGCGAAGGATGTGCTTTGCCTTGTCTGTTCTGTAGTGATCTTGATGATGTCTCTGTACGCACTTACTGTACGTCGCTTTGGATAAAAGCATCTGCTAAATAAATGTAATGTAATGTAATGTATTTGGACAGTGACACAATTTTTGTTGTTTTGGGACTGTACTCCAGAACATTGTATTTGAAATGGAACAGTGACTATGAATTTACAGTGCAGACATTCAGCTTTAATTTGAGGGTTTTTACATCCATATCAAGTGAACCGTGTAGCAATTGTAGCCCTTTTTTATACACCCCCCGCCCCCCCTTATACATATGGTTGCATATCCTTCACGTCCCATGACTTCCTGATGTCTGTGCCCCAACAACATCAAAAGACTCTTGATATCTTATTTTCAGGTACTTTTCCAATCGATACTATAACCTCTCTGCATTTGAATGAATACATTCAATGTGCTGGAGTACTAAGCCAAAGCAACAAAAATTGTGGCACTGTCCAAAGACACTGCCTGGCCAAAGAAAAAAAGTCGCCGTTGCACCCGTCTTGCATAGTGCCCACTGTACAAGCCTCTGGAGGCAGTGTTATGATCTGGGGTTGCTTCAATTGGTCAGGTCTAGGCTCAGCAACGTTATGCAGCAATAAAATTAAGTCAGCTGAGTACCTGAATGTACTGAATGACCAGGTTATCCCATCAATGGGCATATTCCAGGACGACAATGCCAAGATTCATCGGGCTCAAATTGTGAAAGAGTGGTTCAGGGAGCATGAGGAATCATTTTCACACATGAATTGGCCACCAGAGTCCTGACCTTAACCCCATTGAAAGTCTTTGGGATGTGCTGGATAAAACTTTACGGAGTGGTTCGACTCTCTCGTCGTCAATACAAGATCTAGGCCAAAAATGAATGCAACTCTGGACGGAAATAAATGTTGTGACGTTGCATAAGGTTGTTGAAACAATGCCACGACGAATGCGTGCCGTGATCAAAGCTAAAAGCAGTCCAATTAAATATTAGAGTGTGCGACTTTTTTTTTGGCCAGGCAGTGTACTTAACGACTGCACTGTATGTGATGCAATTGTCTCTCAGGCTGTGGCAGGCAAATGTGCTGCAAATGTTTTGTGATTCTAGGGTCACGCAAGTCCTCTCTTCCCTTACCGCGAGTCACATAATTTGCCTTGCATTTTAATACAATTTGTTGGCCTCACAATCTCTCCCTCTTTCCCACACTAGTATTCTCCGTGGTTATGGCTATGGTTGTCTGCACAGAGACCTGGATACGGAACTGCCCGACAAAGAGGAGTCTGATTGGGTGTCAGATGACGGGTGTGTGCATGGGACTTCCTGCTCATGCAGGAAATGTATAAGTCAGAGACCACCGAAATTAGGCACATTGGGACAATCAGGGACCTGAAATACGTCCTCAGAAGCAATGAGGATGTGGGCTGTTGAAAGAAAGTGGCTGTCAGTCCAGCGTGATGGAGAGTTTGGATTCAAATTCAAATTCAATTTCAGTTTCAAACTCTGGATACTACAGTGCTGAGATTGACCTTTAAGCATGATTTGGTATTCCATATTCGGAGCAAAATACAAATAGAGGTTAAAAATAGGGTTAAAAATTTGCCATCTCATATTCCCATATCCCATATTAAAAACTTCAGATATTCACCGATATGTTACAGGCCAAACAATTTTCCATGCATGGCAGCACATAAATAGTGTTATTCTTGACTGTCACATGGCGCTGAAATGGCGACATGTCGTCCAGCTGTCTCTCGTGTTCGTGTTTGTTCATTTGAATGTGTTTTGTTGTGTTGGGCTTTTGTCTTTTGTTTTTTTCATGTGCTGTTTGTCTGTTGTGGGACGGGGAAGCGGGCTGTAGATTTTTCAGGGCACTCCTGCTGCTCGTTCTGATAATATTGACGAATTGTCTAATCGGGATAATTTTGTTTGTGGTCGTCACCATGGAGACGCAGTCGCAACATATGCTCGGGAATGTCCGTTGGATCTGCAGCCACAAAGTTTACCATTGCTCTTCACTGGAGTTGAAGATGTCGGTACTGATCCAGGGCTGCAGACAATCTTCAAAAGGCCACCAGGGAAGTGAAGGAGAAGATAATGCGGGGGAGGAGTGAGGCGACGACTGGGAAGGCTGAGGCAGTTCCGTGCTCCGTTTTGACAGTGGACAGAGACCGCGACACTGTGTGTATGGAGGAAAGTCGTGGAGGTGGAGTTTGTGTGTGGGACTGCTTGATGACATTGGACATCTCGGGACAGCGGGGGCTATTTTTAATCATGACGTTTGGCTCTCTTTCGGACAAGTCTAGCCGTTCTTGCCCAATTAGCTACCACAAGGTTAACGCCTAGTGATGAACAAAAGAGTGGATCTGTTGACAAAAGTGAGGAGGAACCTCACCTTTCTCCACTGGCCAGAAAAGATAAATATTGTCGGTCTTACTGGGACATGTACACACACACAGGCACGCTCAAAAATTTTAATCCATCATCCCACAACACTGTGCAGTGTGCACGTACAGGTGAACATAAAACCAACAGCCAAACCATACTGTTTGCGTTGTTAAAACATGTGCAGGTGAACATAAAACCAACAGCCAAACCATACTGTTTGTTAAAACATTTGTACACAAACGTCCTTCTAGTTTCACGTCATTTTCAGGAAAGAGAACAAGAAAACAAACCATGTCCTTATCTACGTGGCTTTGTTCTTTGTTTCTGGTACACTGTTTATTTGTTCTCTTTTGGGTCAACGATACATTTCTGATATCAGTTTGAAATCTCGTGGTACATTAAAAAGCAACAGGGGAATCAGACGTTGGAGGACATGCTAAATACCAGACGAAAACACATTTTGTTTTTTGTAAAATCAGTCATCGAGAGTTCCAGGAGTATTTCAATATTAATGGAATATGGGTCAATATTAACTATCATGGAAATGAACTAATTTGCTGATCTTTTACATTTTAAACGGGAACATAT
Organism: Synaphobranchus kaupii; assembly: GCA_029718625.1. NCBI lineage: Eukaryota > Metazoa > Chordata > Actinopteri > Anguilliformes > Synaphobranchidae > Synaphobranchus > Synaphobranchus kaupii. The sequence goes on from CM056394.1 coordinate 19,737,450, forward strand.
GTGCTTGAATAACAACATCGTATTATTAGCATACTCTGCTTATGAGCAGAAAAAAAGAATCTCGAGAGCAAAGAATCTCAAGCTCGGTAACCACAATGAGCTAATGATGAGATGCTAATGTGAAGAGAGAAGGAGCTGCCTCGGAGGTAACACAAACAAAGGAACATAAATTAGGGCGAAGCAAAGGGAGAAGGCCACAAGCGAAAAAATAACTCCCTAGGCGAAAGGAACAGAGATCTAACGTTCCATGGCTACTTTCATAGGCTCGCAGTCACACGCAAATATGTCAATGAAATTGCCCGGTCTCCCTGTAGGGAGAAAGGTACCAGAAGGTGAACAGAACTGCAGTTCTGAACAAAATCACCCGGTCTCCTTGTAGGGAGAAACGTACCAGAAGGCGAACAGAACCGCAGTTCCGAACAAAATCGCCCGGTCTCCACGGAAGGAGAAACGTACCAGAAGGCGAACAGACCAGCTGTTCTGGAGATTTGCCATCATTTGCTCAATGACTAACGCAAGCCTTGTAAAAAAAACACATCCTGCCTCTCAGTATGGATAAACGCCCTGCCTCTCAGTAAGAAATATGACTATATAAATATAACCACAAACAAACAAAGGATCGAGAGACAGAAAAGGCAACAGGTCAAGGTAAAGAAAGAAAAGGAAAAACCAGGAAGCGGCGACAGAAAAGAGCCAAGGAAGAAGAGTCCTAATAGCTACATGCACAAAGGCAAGTCCCGCATTACTCCAATAAAACCCATTGGAGCACAGAGGTCTCCTAAAGAACCTAGACCTAACCATACCGGCTCTGCAAACAAAGGCTAAATTAATACGAAACAATACAGAAGCCCCGGAAGAAGGAAACGGGGGCCTATGTAGCTCTCAGGCAACCACGCACAGGTGTGGACGCTGATGCGAGAACTCCGCGAAAAAGACGAGGCGGTGCAAAACTCCATTAAGGCGAGACACGGCAGGCAGAAATGACGTTTTTGCATCCACTCATCAATTTTGAGATTTTTGGTTATTTGCTTCTATAACATGTCTTCTTTAACATGATATCATTAAAATGTCCAGACTGCACAGAAATATGTTTATTTTACTGTATTTTGTCTACTTAGGTCCAGAAATTTTATCCTAACTTGATCGAATGTTAGCATTTTTGAGTGAGCTATAGTTCCGCGACGTTTGGTAAAACAATGTAGTGTTACCTATCGTTGGAAAGCTCATTTTCTGTAGCCGAACAGTAGCTGATCCAAATATGGTCATTTCCTTTGCAGTGACGACTATTTGTGTAAAGACGAAGGGTGCTTTAATACAAAATGCGAAATTCCATTGGCTGAAGGCCATTTCTGGCGTTCTGATTCGCTAAAACGCATCACGTGATGTGTTCGGCAACTTCCGTGTTAGCTTAACGCGGCAAATAATGAAGTGGTGAAACAAAAGTTTGGCGAATGTAAAGTCGTGATCAAAATGGGCAAAACATCGAAAATCCGTGCAAAAGCGACACAAAAGAGACGTGAGCAATTACTTACTGCCAGAAGAAGCAAGGGAACTACATGTGATCGTAAAGATGACAACGAGCTTGTCAGTAGCGAGTAGGGTTGCCAACCGTCCCTTGAAATAAGGGACGATCCCTTATCAGTTCAATAAGGGACGGGTCTTTTATTGTCCAAATAAGGGACGATCCCTTATTTCAAGGGACGGTTGGCAACCCTAGTAGCGAGTCACCAGCTGTCTGTGCGTCAAAACGCAAAATTCAGGAGATGGGGAAAGGTGATCCGAAAATAGATGACAGGCCGGTCACACAACAGTGGCTTATAATGCACGTGTCGCATTTAAATGAGCTGCTGGATGAATTGCTATGTCCAAATTGCATGGGGAATGGTCTACATATAAACATAGATGCCCAAAACCAAGGGTTTTGTAGCAGTCTGTTGCTGGAGTGTAGCGAATGCAAATCGCAAGAAAATTGATACAGAAAAAGCGTGTTTTCATCCTCACGTTTAGGGCTTGGATATGCTGCGCTAAGGAAAATTAGTAAAGTGTTAGGTATTCCATCACTACACTTGAAGACATATCAGAGACACGACAGGAGAGTGACAGGTAAACAGGGTAGAGATAGAGAAGCCTATTAGAAAGTGTAAAACAATCTATTTATTTACTGTAGGCTATATTTGTATTGTATAGTAAACAGGGTAGAGATGGAGAAGCCCATTAGAAAGTGTAAAACAATCTATGTATTTACTATAGGCTATATTTGTACTGTATAGTAAAATGTAGAGATAGAGAGGCCTATTAGAAAGTGTAAAACAATTATTTATTTACTGTAGGCTATAATGGTATTGTATAGTAAACAGGGTAGAGATAGAGAAGCCTATTAGAAATTTTAAAACAATCTATTTACTGTATTTGTACTGTATACGTCCCATAACACAGAATAATAAAGTGCAATTTCATGAATTCAGCATATTGTACTTCATTAATATTGCCACCAGTTTGTTTTATTGTTACAGTATACTTTTCCTTTTAGTGGCAGGGAGGGAAGACTGTAGGGTGGACTGTAGTCAAAAGATAAAATAATTATAATGAAACGTGCATCTTCATCCATTCTAAGAAGAGAAGACCTTCATCCACTTCTTGTCTTTTGTTTTATAGGTTCCATTGCCTTACTAGAACCAGAGTACTTTGTCACACAATCATTGCATGATTTCACAGCATACAGTTTAACAGTGTGCACAGTTTGTCCGGTCATTCTGGCTAAGCTGCAAATCTGGTAACCCTAGCTGTAATCTCATTGGCTCTTACCTATGTATTTTGATTTAGATTTTTTAAAGTTTTTTAATAAATGGAGATAAAAAATTATCTTAATTGACAATTATGACGAAGACAATTATCACATTATGACAAAGACAAACAGGTGGCACAAAAGGGTTGCGCAGTAACTGGAAGGCCCTTTGACTATGCCTGTGCTTAGTTGTACTTATTAACAAGTATATCTAATCACGTAAGTATATATACAGTTTAGATGTGTTCAGTAGTGTAATAGGGCATTGGGGGATGTGATTTAATGGGTTATTGTTGCTATAAAGAGTGATTTCTAGTCAGCAAATATTAAACTTAACAATAGATATCTTTAACGGCCATTTTCTCAAAATGAGTTTTTTTCAATACTCTGAACCAAAAATCTCAACTTCTAGATCACTTACATACACTAAACTTTCCAGGTTCATTCTTAACTAGATTCTGAAGATTATTACAGAAGGATTTGTTAATATATTGCCAATTGCCTGATTTATTACACATTTTGTTCTTAAAAACATGGCGAAAATGCATTTTTTATACCTGTATATAGCATTTTCTCATTTATAAAATGAAAAAAGCATGTATCCAAAATCTGTTCTGTAATTTCTTTAGTCTCTAATATGTTGTCAAAATGAAATAAAGATTTTAAGCCTGGCTTTATCCAATTTTTCTATTTTTGGTTTTTAAATATATGCAAATTAGCGCATATTTAATGAGGCCTTGCCTAATTTGCATATTTAAATGTAACTTTAAAAAGAACTTCCAATACAAAAAAGAATTGTAACAATGTAAGTAATCAACTGGTAAAGTTTCATGATTATATCTTGTAGTTAATTTTTTTTCCCTATTCACCTGCAGTGTCTCGCCTTAAAAGAGCAGCGCCCTCACGTGGCGACTGAGGGAAACGACTGTAAGGGAAGAAAATGTCAAAAACTATGACAACATTAAGTGCTTCGATCCGGATTCGGTATTGGTTTTCTGTATAGACATGACAATGCACTTCTTCCAGCATGTCCTCCTTGCATGATAGGGCCGTTGTCTTTTTATCATGTGGTTAATCCCCATGATATATAATATCTTTCTGAAACTATTGTCTACATTACCTAATCCCTGTATAGACCTAGTCCCTGATCTAATCCCTGTATAAAGGCAAAGTGAAGCAATGTCTTTTTAAAAGAATCTTGTTGTTTTTATCCTTTTCTCTGTAAAATGTCATTTGCGCTATATAAATGAACAAAAATTGATAAATGTGAGTGGGACATGTCCATTCGCACAGCAGAACAGAACTACAGATCATGCACATCTAGACCCACCTGTTTATTTCCTTCCTGCTTGTATCTACAGGTAAGAGAAGAAACAGGCCTTTGGGACTCATACACATTTTCTCATTGTCTTTCTTTTTTTTTGCTTGAAAAAATGCAGGGTAAAGTTAGGGAACTGGGCGTGTAACTGAAATATTATGGGTTTGATTCCTAGCTGAAGTACCTCCATTGTACACCTAAAGAAGTTATTTAACCTGGATCAAATCTGTTAAATGTCAATATGTAATGTTAAATAACAAAAAAATGTAAATTTAACATAGTGTATTACTCACTATGTCCTATTCACGTTTATACATTTTTATTGATATTGTCGGAGGGGAGTCAAAATGGCTCTCAGGCCATTTGCTCCCAAGAATGTCCCCATCTGGATAAGGGGAAATTGGACTGTGTTTCAAGGTTGTATATGTGTGTTCTAGAGGCATTTAGGGCGGAGAGGTCATCAAGCCCCTGGCCAAACTATGGGAAAGGAATGTCCTCCCTGACCATTTGTGACCTCTCCCGTAACCCCACACCTGGTCACTTCCTATGGGAAAGACTCCGGACAATACCACAGTGCCCTCATGTGGGCACCTCTGTCATAACACCCTTTCCTTCTCTAATGGGTCAAGACTCTAAAACTTCTGTTGAGATAGTCAACAGACCCGGTAAAAACTTACAAACATTGCAGATGTGATCATTATATTGTTACATTATATCTTATGTAGTAGTAACAGGGATTGCATGTAAAATGGTTCATCAGGAGGGAATTTTCATGACAACTGCAACATAATAAAACATAATGTTAATCTGTTTGATATGGATGTAATCTGGTAAAATCAAGGAATCGAACGAGATACATTTCATACCAAATGGAGTTTAATAAAGCATAGTTTCAGTAACTCAGGGAAAAACTATAACAGTGGAATGTCCTCTCTGGTAATCATCTGCTTTTCTCCTCTCCCTACTCCACAACCCCCAAAGGTGGGGGTCTAAATTCCAGATTAGACCACCCCTCCAGGTTAATTTATGGCACTGCCGCCTGGTTCAAACACGTGATTTGACATAAAAGAAAGGGAGACAAGCCTATCTGGGAAGATTGTAACCGACTTCCCACACTGTGCATATTCTGTGTCTGTCATGGTTTTAACCCTGTTTCCTATGCGGTCGTTTTCCTCGGTGGCCACGCGAAGGCGCTGCCCTTTTGGTAGATGCTTGCTCCACCCTGCTGAGTTGGCGGAGCTTCTGTTAAGCGTTTACACCTGTGTGTAGTCACCTGAGAGATACTTAAGCCTTCCGTTTCCTTCGTTCGGGGCTTCGACATTAATTGTTAATTGTTAATTGTTTTGTACTGTGGTGTATTGTTGGCTGTGAGTTCTCGTACCATTTTGGCTACTCGCCTATTTTTAACGTCTCTTATTTGAGGCAGGGCTTATTTCTCGCTGGCTAGGTAGTTGATTACCTCGTAGAAGTTTGGGCCGTAAATCTCTGCTCTATTTCGCCTTGTTGTGCTTTTTCTCCGTGTATGGAGATTTGGGCGATTCTGTTCGGGACAGTAGTTCTGTTCGCCCTTCGGCACATGTCTTCCCATAGGGGATTCGGGCGTTTTCGCTTCTACTTAGTTTGTTAGCTCGTAGAGGTATAGAGTAGCAGTTTCTCTGGTCCATTTGTTCGCCTTTTGATTGGTTTTCTTACTGAGAGACCTGGCGTTTTAGCTTCTACTCATTTCCGGGTTACGGTAAGCCAGTTAGTAGCTTCGGTACGTTTATTCCCTGTTTTGTTCTCCTTCTCGTGGACTACGTTCCCCTTTGTTGTGAGTCAGGGTTTTTATTTATATTGAGAGGCTGTCGTGCTATTTTGCGTTGGTCTTTGTTGCAGCTGTCCTCCGTCCTTTTTACCTACGGGACGATTGTTCTGTTCGTTTTCCGGGTGTGTTTCTCCTTGTGTGGAGTTTGGGCGAGGTTGTGGACATGTTTGTGTGACTGCGCGTAGCATGGTAACTTTAGCTCTCTGTTCCTTCGCTTCATTATATTCTTTTACTGAGAGGCTAGGGCGGTTGTTCCAATTTAAGCTTGTGTCAGTCTTTTGGATAGTAAGTTATGGGACGACGGTGCTCCGTCGGCTCACCTGTAAAATGTTTCTCCCTCCTGGGAGATCGGGTGTTTACCCAGGTTTGTTTGCTGCATTAGACTGCGCACTTATTTAACTAGCCATGGAACGTTAAATCTCTGTTCCTGTTCGCCTCGTTACATTTCACCTTACTGAGAGGCTAGGGCGGTTGTTTTATATTAAGCTTGCGTTAGTCTATTTGGATAGGAAAGTTATGGGACGACGGTGCTCCGTCGGCTCACCTGTAAAATGTTTCTTCCTCCTGGGAGATCGGGTGTTTACCTCTTGTTTTCTGCTTTAGACTGCGTACTTATTAAACTAGCCGTGGAACGTTAAATATCTGTTCCTTTGCCTCGTTACATCTCCTTACTGAAAGGTTAGGACGTGGCTCTAGTCATTTTGCTGGTAAGGCTATGGGACTGCGGTTCTCCGTCGGCTCGCCTGTAAAATGTTTCTCCCCCCTGGGAGATCGGGCGTTTACCCCCTTTAGGTTCTGCATGTGACTGTTAGTTTTAGCTTATGGAAGTAGCCACGGAACGTTATCTCCATTCCTTCGCCTCCTCCTATATCAATAGGTATTAGTTTTCTGTGTTATTCACTGTGTTTTGTTTGTGCCATTTCGCTACTCGCCCGTTATTATGTGTCTCGTTACCGAGATTATGTCTGGCTGTTCAGATCCCTGTCCTTGCGCTCTACTTGGCGTTTGACAGTTAGCCGGTTAGTAGCATCTGTAGTGGTGTTTGTTGTTCCTTGTCTTGTCTCCTTCCCTTATCTGCGGGGTTTCCCGCCTTAGTGGCCTAAGGGCTTAATGAATCCCTTTTCTGCGTTTGGCTCCTCCCACCTCACACCCCATTACAGTGTCTGTGTGTAGCGGAAGCAGGCTGGGTAAGATATTTACTCTGTATTTCTTAATTTCTGTAATCTGTAATGGACTGATGAATTCTAAGATAATGACCTACCTGTCTGTTAATAAATTCTTATTTTTAACTTGTGTGATCTCGATGACTCTAATCCATCTTATACCTTTTTCAGCCTAAATTACGACTGAATACTCAGGGGGACAATTCTGGCCAAGAGCCAACTGATCAGTGGCCTGGTACAGCAAGTCTTTAGTGGAGTCCCCAAGTTGGGAAAGGCAGCCAAGTTCTGCCAGTAAAACGGGAATGGTGGTGCATGGTTCTGGTGATTTGATGTGAAGAGAACCCATGGACGTTCTACGTCGGTTCTTGTCAAATTAGCCTTAAGGAGCCCTCTGAATGTACGCTGACCTGGGCTCACAACTATCTATGTAAAATATAATGCATGTATTGTGTTGGCTAGACCCCCAACCTCTGTGTTCTCCAACGAACTGAGATTCAGCAATAGTGCTAATCCCGGGAGCATATATTGAGTAATGAAGGGTCGAGTGTAACCACTCCAAGCTTCACGCATTAAATTAAAACCAAATTCTAAATTCTAGTTTCATTTGGAGTCAGATAACTACGAGTAAAACAATAGTAACTGCAAAGCTTACTTTTTGTGATCATAGATATATTCAATGTGTTGTTCAGCTCCTTTGTGAATGTTCTAATGCTCCCATTAGAATATTGACATTTGGACGACAGATCGGATATATCCGTGATGACAACATGGCCCCGTTTGCGAACGGAGAATAATAAGAATCTTACTGATCCGTTTCAGGCCTGTCTTAAGCTGGATGTGGAGCAGCGCAATTCATATCTGACTCATGGCAACAGACCCAGTATATTCTTTGTTGTGTAATCTTTAGATGTAGAAGATTACAGATCTTAATAAGACAGAGATCGGGTTAACCAGTAGCGTGTGTTTATTCTCAAGTCTCTATCCGGAAGTTCCCCGACCTCTTGTCCTACACACTAACAGGTCCGTGTAGGAACTTTAACCCATCTAGAATCCCTTTACAGGACACCTCCCCCTTTAAGTACAAAGCATCCCTTAAACCCCAACAATTCTTTTTCTTCTTCAACATCCCAGAACATGCAGTATGCATTTATTCAAAACATATTTTAACACATTTCTTTCCGTTCTCTGCTTTTTTTTTTTTTTTTTTTTTTCTCTCTGAGAACATCTCTCGAACATGAACAGTCTCTTACAACAGTCTCTTACCAGTCCAGCCGCACTGGTGGACGTGACACTCTGCCTGAGGAAGTCACATAGGGTGCCCTTGTACCCTCAGACTGTCTGTTACCAGTGTCTCTGGTGCCTTGGGCTGGCTCCTGTGTGTGTGTGTCAGCATTACCTGGTTCGGCTGTTGTGTCAGGGACCTCAGGTGGCGTCCTCTGAAGTGTGCGCAGGCGTGTGCGATTACGTCTGACCTGTCCATTTTCGGTGTCAACGACGTATGACCTCGGCGTTGACGCTTGTTGTACTACAGTCCCTTGTGTCTTCTCTCTTGGGAGCCACACCTTTTCGCCACCCTGAAGTGGTGGGAAGGGGCGGACTCTGTGACGGCGGTTGTAGTACCATTGTTGTTTCTCCTTTGTCCCCTTCTCCGACTTCCTGAATTCCCTGATGTTTGGCCAGCGAGGTTGTAGTGCTTTCGGGATCTGTGGTATGGTGGAGCGAATCTGTCTCCCCATGACGAGCTGTGCAGGGGAATGACCGCTCTCCAGGGGTGTGGCGCGGTATGTCAACAACGCCTTTGCTTTGTCCCCTCCTCCTTTCCACAGCCCTTTCACCGTAGCCACTGCCCGTTCCGCCTCTCCATTTGACTGCGGATAGCGTGGACTGCTGGTCACATGGGTGAAACCATACTCCATAGCAAAGTTCTTGAAGGGTAAGCCGCTGTATTGCGGCCCATTGTCGGACACGACCGTCTCTGGTATCCCATGTCGGCAGAATACATCCCTAAGAGCAGCTACGACGGTTTCAGCTGAAGCTACATTAAGATGGGCTACCTCAATATAGCGTGAAAAGTAATCCACTACGAGGAGGTAGTTCTTATTTTCCCAGAAGAACAAGTCTGTACCGACTCGCTGCCAGGGTCTCTCCTGCACCGGTGTAGTGAGCAGGGGCTCTCTGTGTTCTGCTCTGTGCTGTGAACATGCGTCGCATCTCTCCACCAGCTGATTAATGTGAACTGAAATTCCGGGCCACCAGACTGACTGACGGGCCCTTGCCCTGCACTTAACAACTCCTTGGTGGCCGTTGTGCAGGACCTCGAGGATTTCTTGTCTCATTTCCTGCGGAATCACAATCCTCTGGCCTCTAAGCAGCAGCTCTCCGGCCAAGGTGATGTTCATTCTTTCCGGCCAGTAAGCCCCCAACTCTGGTGGGAGATCAATTTTCTGGGGCCACTCTGTCTCACAGTATCTTATGAGCTTAGCACAGATGGGGTCTGCTTTCTGTTTCTCTTCTATTACCTTCAGTCTGGCTTCTGTGGCAGGAAGGCTTTGAACGATCATATCCACAAACACTTTGACATCTCTCTCATTGTCCTCTTATTCCTGTGTCAGTGTGTGCTGCACTGGGGCTCTGGATAATGTGTCTGCCGTTATCAAACACTTACCAGGCACATGCACCACGTCATACGTGAATCTCAGAAGTCTCAGTCGGAACCGCAGTACTCTGGGTGGGAGCTCATCTAGTGCCTTGGAGCTCAACAGTGGCACCAGTGGCTTGTGGTCCGTCTCAAGCCTGAATTTCAGCCCCAGAAGATAAGATGACAGGCGTTCGCAAGCCCACGTAGCAGCCAAAGCCTCCTTCTCTATCTGGGCGTAGTTCTTTTCTGCGTTTGACAGACCTCTGGAGATGAACATGATGGGCTTCCATCGTCCATCTGTTTGTTTTTGAGTCAGCACACCCCCAATGCCGAAGGAAGAGGCATCAGCGGATACACACGTCTCTGCTGTGTGTGTGTATGGGGCCAGCACCCGTGGGGAGATCAGCTCAGCTTTCAGTCTCTGAAACGCTTCTTTCTGTGGCGCTTCCCAACACCACTCATTTTTTTCACTCTGCAGATCTTGGATTGGGCGAGTGTATGATGCCAGATGGGGTAGAAACTTGCCTATGTAGTTGGCCATCCCCATCAGTCGCTTCACTCCCTCGACGTCAGTAGGCTCTGGCATCTCCATGATCGCTCTGACTTTGCCGGGATCCGGGGCTACACCGGCTGATGTGATGCGGTGGCCCAGGAACATCATGCTGTTCTTGGCAACTTCACACTTTTCACTGTTCAGCGTCAGGCCCTCCGCTTCCAGCTTTTTCAGGACCTGATGAAGCCTCTCATTGTGTTGGTATATGTCTTCTCCATACACCAGGATGTCATCAGCATGACACACGACGCCTTTGCAGTCCTCCAACATTTGAGACATGCGGCGTTGGAAATGTTCAGGGGCACTTGAAATCCCGAACGGGAGACGATTGAATACATATCGCCCGAACGGGGTTATGAAGGTCGTTAGCAGCTTACTTTCCTCTGTCAAGGGAATCTGCCAGAAGCCGGAGGTCGCATCCAGCTTTGTGAATATCTTAGCCCCTTCAAGCATAGCCAGTGTTTCATCAACCTTTGGGAGAATGTGTCTCTCACGTCGAACCCACTCGTTCAATTTTGTTAGGTCCACGCACAGCCGCACGGGTATTTTCGCTTTGGGCTTGGGAATGACTACCAAGCCGGCGCACCATGGTGTGGGTTGCGTCACCTTGGAAATCACCCCCATCTTCTCCATGCGGTCTAGCTCTGCTCGCACTGTGTCACGCAGGGGCAGGGGCACGCGCCGTGGAGATGACAGGGCGTATGGGACAGCATCTGGCTCTAGCCCAATCTTGTAGGGCTCCTTTAATTTCCCTAAGCCAGAGAACACTTTGGGATATTGAGCTTTAACATCCTCCTGCTGAGCTTCAACTGTGTGCAGACGCTTTATGAGTCCGAGAGCCTCTATTGCAGGCAGGCCTAGTAGGGGCTTGGCTAGTCCTTCAACAACATAAATTAGTTGTTCTGTTGTTCTCTTTTTGATCATCAGCTTCCCTTTAAAGCAGCCCCTTGTATCCAATTTGTAGCTTCCCGGGCCATACAGCACTTTACGTGATGGCTGCAGTTTCCCATACTTTTCACTGGAGTATGTGCTGCTCGGAATTGCTGTGACTTCAGCCCCGGTGTCCAATTTGAATCTAGCCTCCTGTCCATTCAGCTCTATCAGTTCAATCCATTCATCTTTGTTTTCTTCTGAATTCACTTCGCCCAGGAAAGAGAAATCCTCATGCTCATCCTCTTGATATCTCTCTTCGTGTGCTTGAGTGACGTCATGGACACTTTTTCCGGACCTACATTTCTTTGCAAAATGTCCTTTCTTTTGACATGTCCTGCACTCAGCATCACGAGCAGGACAATCCCTCCAGAAATGTTTTTTCGCCTGTCCACATCTGTCACATTCTGAGGACTGTGTGTCAGTTTTCTCTTTTTTCCATTTCTGCTGCCCTCTGGTGGTCTTTTTATATATCACTTCCACCTGTCCTGATGCTTGTTCTGTTCCTCTCAATACAGGCTGTTGCTTCTTTATTGCTGCACTTTGCTTTACTTTCACTATTGCTCTCTCCAATGTTAGATCAGGATCAAGCTGTAGATTCTCTGAAAGTTTAGCATCTCTTATGCCCACTACTATTCGGTCCCTTATTAGCTCTTCTCTCAGGGCACCAAACTCACAGTGTTCAGCAAGTGTATGCACTGCAGTGATGAAAGATTCCACACTCTCACCAGGCTCTTGATTCCGTCTGTTAAAGCAGGCTCTTTCATATATGACGTTCCGCTTGCTGATGCAGTACTTGGAGAAGGCTGCCGTGACGTGCCTGTACGACGTTTTCTGTGCATCTGTCAGTGGCAGCACATTCAGGATGTCTTCAGCGTCGTCTCCCGCTGCATACATAAAAGCATTCACTTGAAACTCCTCTGACTGCTTTTCCAGTCCCGACGCTATTCGGTAGCGTTCAAACCGCTTCATCCATCTCGGCCATTCATTAGCGTTTGTAAAGTCAAACTTGCCTGGCGGCGCTAGCTGCGGTATAGCTAATGCTGGAGCAGCTGCTTCATCTGCCATCTTGAGTCTTTTTACTCACAGGTTTAGTTCACCTCACACTTTTATTTTATTTTACTTCCTTCCTTGTGAGCTCGTCCGAGCTTCTGACACCATGTTGTGTAATCTTTAGATGTAGAAGATTACAGATCTTAATAAGACAGAGATCGGGTTAACCAGTAGCGTGTGTTTATTCTCAAGTCTCTATCCGGAAGTTCCCCGACCTCTTGTCCTACACACTAACAGGTCCGTGTAGGAACTTTAACCCATCTAGAATCCCTTTACAGGACATTCTTAAATGTAATTGTGCTCTGTTCATGAACGGAGGATAAATAACTAACATCTCTTGTTTGCATCACAACAGCAGAGGAAAAACACGTTGCCCCTTCCCCTCCAGCTATTCCCTCATTGGTCTAGCTGTGCGGGTTCTACAATATACAGTACCTGTCCTTCTTTTGGTTATTGTATGGATTTTCTGGGTAAGCTGAACTGGAAAATAGCTGTGTGTCTTTCCTGACTCTTGAAGATCCATCATGGCCTCCTTCCCAATGTCAAAGCTCATTTGTTTGGCTGTTCTTTCTGGCCTAACTTTGGGTGAGTGTTTTTTCCACTTTTTTACTGGGGGAGAAATCAAAAGCAGTGTTATCATCCCTCTTGTTAGTCTTTGTAATGAGGTTGACTACTTAGACAACACGAGTTTAAAGAGGCAATGCTGACAGATGCAAAAGATCCTGTTCATGTGCTCCAAGACTAAGCTTTAGATTAAACTTGTAACATTTTATAATCACGTTATACAAGTGATGTTATGTTATGTATGCAAGGCAGGTTTACATGTTTGCACCTGCTTTTTAAAGAATAACGGCAATAAGCACTTTCCAAGGAAAATAAAGAAAAACCACAATACTATTATAATAATATTATTTTAATAATAACAATTATTTAAAGTGGTCAAGGGATTCTAAAAACTTAAAATAACCACAACCACAATCACAGAGGGATGTATCCACTACACGCCCACCAAATATCTTTTCAAGAAAATGTAAATAGGTATATTAATATACATTTCAAAGTCAGCTAATAAACTCAGTCTTGAAAGGACTCAGGATTGTAGAGGTGTGGCCTGAATCCACACCCTCAACCCGAGTGCCATCGACGTCATCCAGCCCTCCATGTTTGAACCACAGAACTGCTCTTATACAGTTCTGTGGTTTGAACCATAGGTTTGAACCCGGCAAGGAATTCATGCAATCAATTCGAAGTAAAATACAGTGCGGCTGCTATCAATAGATAAATATGACATGCAAGCTCGCAATCAAAGTTAAGTTAACTCAAACGCTAAGCAGAGTATTGCAACCGTTTGACCTAACGTTAGTCTATTCAAAGCAAGCTAAATTGCAAGGTGACATTTCATTAAATGCATGTTCCACACAAACCATTAAATATTGGTAGGTTTTATCGAGTTTTAAAAAATAATTTAAAAGCCCATTCATTAATTTCGGTTGCTAATCGAACGAAAATGATGTGCATGGCAACTAAGAACTTTGGTGGATAATGGTTCTTGTCGTATTTTTGTTACTGTAACCAGCCACTGAACAATACCACAAAACCATTTCCAAGGCATGGTTTATTTGGCAAAATCTTAACTAGGCCTATCTATTGTTTTCGATATATTATCTGACGAATGAGCAGTGCACCAAGTAAAAACGACGCATGAGTGATTAGTTCGTTTCCCTGCTGAGCTATCCAATCTAATGTTACTAGCTAGCACCAAGGAGGGATGGTGTCATGGTTATTGGCAGCCTCTGCTGTTTCTGCATTCGGTTTTCCTTTTTGGCGTCGTTTGACGCTCTATCGGATTTTTTCAACCTCCGTTTCGGTCTTTGTATCTCGCCCGGCAATAATCCCTGCACCTGTGTTGCGTTCCTGCCAGCTATAAATGCCTCGGTACCTCTGCATTTCCTCAATTCGATATTGACAAATATCACACTCTACAGATTCCCTCTGTGTTCTGTGTGTATCAAGGTAGATCATCAATGTGCTAAACTACAATAAACTGATGAATCATCTCTCCCGTGTTCCTTTGCAGATATACTGTGTGAATCTAGGAGGAAACCTGGCATCAGTGCACAGCTTAGAGGAATATGGGTTTCTCAGGCAGCTCTATAAGGCCTCCGATCCACATGAGATACCATTCTGGATAGGGCTGACAGACTACCAGAAGGTATTATGGGAAAAGAAAGCAGGTGTGCACATACCAGCCAGCGGTACATGACTTGAGAATTTCCAAAAGGGAATCAAAGGAATCAATTAGGAATTGATGGAGACAACTCTTACCCCGTTTAGAAAACACAATCACAAAAGGTGCGTCCCAATAGTCGAAAAATGCACCCTCCCTTCCTCCACTACCACCTGCTCTACTCCGTGACCCAGAAACGGATCTTTGGTTCCTCCCTTCCGCCACTGTCCCAATAGTGGAGAAGATGAGCGAAGAAGCTTCAAACTCGGCTTCTCTTCCCCTCCGGCGAAGTATACATCGATGTATCCTACTGCGGAAGTTTTTTTCCACATTTTTGGGTGACATCATCACGCTCACACCCACAGAGATTTAAGAAAAGGCAACAGTGATGATGCGTAGCTATGCCTTATATGAATTTCCCCAAGATAATGATGCCCCAATGCAAGATATTTAGCTTAAATTGTGTGTGCTTATTAGCACACAAAGGACATAGCATGCTACAACGGATAACAAAATGCCAGTCCGTTTTTGTGGCTCATATCCTACATAAAAATTTGGCAATTTAAGTCGGGGAGACAGCTTTCCTTATTTGCTTGCACTTTAACGTTGCTTATTTAACAAACATGACTATACATAAAAATGGCCTAAGAATGACAGCTACCATTTCAGTATGTAAATATGCATTAATAAATGTATTCAACCATTCCAAAATTTGATTTCAGATGTTACAGTGGGAAACAGGCCTAATTGTTTTTCGGTGTGACCACTGCGATACTATGAACATTTGGAATGATAGGCCTATATCCGATAATATGATGATAATTTGTTCCACTAATCTATGGAAATGTTTCCCAATTTGCCTATATGAGATGCAAGGAACTGGCAATAGTAGGCTGTAGTGTAGCCTATAGGCCTATGAGGTGAATTAGTGCTTGGTATGTTCAGACATCGGGAACATCGGGATTCTGGAATTACAGTAAGTTATTATGTTTGTGTAGCCAATACTACAACATGTTTACTTTGATCTAATGTTGCTGATTACATGTTAATTAGTGTCTCAACATGCACCACAATACAGGCTATGTTTACACTGTACATGCAACTAGCTTACTTGCACTTGTAACTTAAAGTATATTTTGCAGCTTTAAATGGGATGATCATGTGGAAGATCTGTGATTAGCTTTGGGAATATTTGTGGGCACGGCATCAGTCAAAGTTATGGGCAACTTCATCAATAGTCGACGGCTCGGTTTGTTGGTTCATTCGTTTGTTTCTTCTCAATGCTTTTACAAACAGACGGATAGACTCAAAGTCGCTCTCTCTCTCTCTCTCTGCGTGTGCTCCCGGTCTCAGCCCCGCACTGTGGAGACGAGCACACTTTAAGCACCTGGGCTGATTGGCCAACACAACCCAGGTGTGTATGCCCTCTCCACCAGTGGGCGGGACCAAGACAAATCCAAGTCCTCCTCGGACCGAATGCCACACCCCTCCACCACCAGAATTCAGCTGAGCAGATTCGGCTTACACCAAGACCGGGAGCACACGCCGAGAGAGAGTGAGTTTGAGTCTGTCTGTCCATTTGTGAAAGCATTGAGAAGAGACAAATTAACTAACAAACTTCGCTGGGCGAACTGGAAAGCAGACGGCATTTTGGTTTAGTTTAGTTTGTTATTTTGTTGTTTTAGTTAATTGTTTTTACCCAGAACCCGTGAGTGGGAAGGGTGAAGGTGTTTTTATTTATTTTCGTGTTTGTGTGGGGGCTCTCTCTCTCTCCATGTGGCAATTCACCGTGTAAACCCGGAACTGCCACATGTCCCTCCCAGGTATGTGTCACTGTGTGTGAAATTCACATTTTTGTTCTTTACCATCCCCCAGGTCCACTTGACAACTTTCTAGAAGAGCTTGACACCCTTCTCAGCACTTTTCCAAAGATGACACAGCGCTCACTCTCCTTGATGACTTCAATCTTCCCACAAAGCTCCATTCTACTTTTTCTTTTCTATCTTCCTTCGATCTCACACTTTTTGCATACCCTCATACTCACAGAGCTGGCAATAATCCTGACTTGGTCTTTTCTTGAGCCTGCCCTACAACAAACCTCTTTGGCACCCCTCTCCATGTTTCTGACCATTATTTTGTTTCCTTCTCCATCCCCCTTTATGCTAACCCAGCTTCACCCCTCTCTATCACCACCCGACAAAATCTTCCTCCCTCTCTTCCTCTGTTCTCTCCTCACCCCCTCCTCCTATTTTCTCTCTTTTTCCACCAACTCCACCACTTCCACATTTCTATCTGCCGTCCCATCCTCCTTTGATCTTTTATGTCCCCCATTATCTAGACCTGCCCGCCTGTCCCCACCTCCTCCTGCCAATCCAAAGCCTTGTGAAATGACATCTGGCTGCATTCCAGCTGCCTTCAAATCATTTAGAGTGACTCCTCTTCTTAAGAAACCTTCCCACAACCTGCATAATGTCAAAAACTACAGACTGGTATCACTTCTTTCTTTTCTTTTGAAAGTACTTGAACCCACTGTTTCTAAATAACTTTCCCACTTTCTCTCCACAGAAGGACTTGCTGGACCCCAACCAGTCGAGCTTCAAGCCTGCCCACTCTACTGAGACTGCACTCTTTGCTGTCACCCTCCTTACTACTAGATCTGCCTCTCTCCTCTGTCCTCATCCTCCTAGATCTGTCTGTCTATTACCTGTCTGACTGCACCTATCAGGTATAATGGAGGGGGTGTCTTTGCCATGGAGCCTCTCTACTGGGGTTCCCCAGGGTGCAGTCATGGGCCCTCTCCACTTCTCCCTCTTCACCAGAACACTTGGCTCAGTCATCACTCCCCACAACTTCGTCCGAGGTGGTCAACTAACGAGGTGTAAAGAGGATTGCCCGTGCTAAAATTGAAATTGGGGGGGCGTTGCTGCAAAAGAGCAAGTGTGCTCAGTCAACCTACCCTGTATAAATAAAGGTAAAATTTAAAAAAAGTTGATCACCTGCAAAGTGTCAAATGATAATGCGTGCAAATACTTTGGCTGCACCACAAAATAACACCCTTTATTTAGGATCCTAGTAAATCGGCCCCTTAATGTAGAGGTCGGCCAATGGTTGTGCCCTGGACTTGGGCCAAAGAGAACACAAACAAAGGCTTCCTCAAGTGCCTCATATTTTAAATATTTAGAATATACCGGGAAAACTTGTTTCCCGTAGGAAACAACACAATATTTATCAACATGTCAATTTGCGCAGGATTGCTATAACCTCTCGTTATTTTTACAGTGCATTTAACAGTAGGTAAAAGACGGCAGAATCTTTACTGACGCAGGAGCACCCTGTCCGTAAAAGGTATTTGGATGGGGCAAAAATAACAGAGATGCTCCGGTAATAATTATATTACCCCACCTCCCCCCCTACAAAATTCCCATCCAAATATGGCTTTAGTTCACAAAAGTAGTCTCTGGAGTAGGGGCAAACTCCTGCAGAATTGTGTCAGTATAAAAATGGTTCCTAGAATGTTTAGTTTGGTTATGTAAATAAAGGACAGAAGACATAGAATTGACCCTTGTGGAACACCCTTATTCGCCTTGTTGTTTGAATTCGGTAATTCGTTAGGTTCCGGAAAACTGCAATACTTATGAAAACATTGGTGGCATTGCATTGTGGGGCACGAATACTACTTCTGAAAAGTATAGTCCAGAGCATCCTTTATGAAAGGACGAATAAAAAGAATTGTGAATCTCCTTTCCTTCTCAATATAAGAAATTTTAACGGTCCTGACCTCAGCATGGCTGCGTGGGAAATATTTCTGATTCAAGCGATCTAAAGGATCCTTCCTTGCTCGATTTTGACTATTGGAATGCAGCCTGGGTGCATCCCAATATTCTTCACTCCGCACCTCCTTTCCTCCACTCCCCCACTACCACTTCTCTCCTATCCGGAAGTATGCAAAACTGCCTGAACATTTCGAGTACAAGTATTTGCATGTACAGTATACAACATTGTGTTTGCGTCGAGACATTAATTAATATGTAACCATTAATACCTAATTAAGATCAGCAACATTAGATTAAAACATAAAGATCTGTTTCCGGGGCAAGGAGGAGAGGAGGTGGTAGTGGAGGAAAGAAGCATGCATTTTTCGAGTATTGGGACACAACCCCTGTGTCTGAATCAGTGCCCTGTCTATTGCGTCTTGTGTCCTGTGTACTAGCATACTGTGTACTGTTTACAGCGTACTGTTTAGTACATGACATGCAGTATGCAAAAAATATCCTCCATAATCTTATCAGTGAAAACCTGGAAATAATCATCCAGTCGTTTTAAGTACACTGCATTTCGAGAACATTTCACCTGCGTAACAACTTTCTCATCCAGTGTACTTAACAGGCATACTCAGGGAAGGGCATTGATTCGGACACAGCCCCGTTCTGCAACCTTTGCACATGCCGCGCAACACCTACACAGACCCACTTTTACATGTACGATGCAGAACAACAGCCTGTAGTTTAGTCTCCACAGGCCCAGCTCTGGCCTGCTCATTGCTCTGTCCTATAAGACCCCCTGTAACCTGCTTGTTGTAGGTTTGGTTGTTTGTGTGTGCTGCAGTCCTGTAATAAACTTTTTCCATTGTTTGTTCATAATTTTGATATAGGTCTCAGATTGTGTTTTGGCATAGAATGATGCATGGGACAAATAGCTGACTACTGGTACAAATTATGGGGAAAATTGTACAAACTGAAATTATAACAGATTTAAAAAAGCTTAACATTTAAAATGTGGGCGAGATGTGAACCTACATTCAGCTCTCAAGAACCTTCCTGTTTACAATAAGTGCTTAGATCCGGATTCCGACTTGTTTTCTGTACAGCCATGCACTTCTTCAAGCATATCCTCCTTGCATGGTAGGGCTTATGGGTAATTCCTATGAAACACTATTGTTTACATTATCAATATCATCGCTTTATAAAGGAATAGTGAAGCAATGTGAGTAGGAAGCGGTCATCACACACATCTAGACCCACATATCTATTTCCTTCCCGCTTGTATCTACAGGTAAGAGAAGAAACAGGCCTTCTGGCCTCATACATATTTTCTCATTTTATTTAATTTTTTCAATTGAAAAAAATGTAGTGTAAAGTTAGGGAACTGGGCTTGTAACTGAAATATTATGGGTTTGATTCCTCACTGAAGTACCTCCATTGCACACCTGAACAAGGTATTTAACCTGATTAAAATCTGTTAAATGCCAATATGTAATGTAATACAACAATCTCGGTGTGTAATACACTATGTTAAATGCACGTAAAATCATTTAGAAACATCATATTCCTCCATAGAAGTACCTATGCTTCTTGTGGTTATTGTATGGCTTTTTTGGGTAACCTGTTGTATGAACTGGAACATAACTATGTGTCAATTGTGGTTTTTTGGTTTGTGTCTCTGCACTAAACCTTTTACCTTACATTACAGCTGATATCCAGATATTTTAATCATCCGTCTCTCCTGAATCTTGAAGATCCATCACGGCCTCCTTCCCAATGTCAAAGCTCATTTGTATAGCTGTTTTTTCTGGCCTAACTTTGGGTGAGTGTTTTCTAACCTCCGATGTCTAGCTAGCTATACACAGGTTATGATGCATTATTTTAAGGTAGTTGTATGTGCGTCTCATAATGTCTCACTGTGTCACTCAGAGAAAATAGTAATAAATAATAATAAAAGGAGGGAATGGGAATTTAACACTTCCTTTCTTTGCTGTCTAGTTGAGTTTGTCCCTGGATAGGACATACACCAGTTTTTTTCATAATTAAAGCATTTGGTATTTGAATTCGTATTTACCTTTTAGGGTCGTTTTAACGCACTTGTTCCTAGTATGAAAATGCACTATGTAGTTCGCTCTGGATAAGAGCGTCTGCCAAATGACTATAATGTAATGTAATGGTATTTGAAAGGTAATTCAGAATGCCTTCTAGGTATTGTAACACTGTTTGCTTACAACTACAATCATTTAAATGGGAAATCAGGAGCAATGTTCAAACATTCAAATATTTCAAAACTGCATGTACAGGACAATTTAGCATTGGAGCGGTTCTTTTGACATGTCAGTGGAAAATTATAAAAATTATATAAATTATTTCTTTCCTTCATATGTATCTTGTGGCCCAGCTGAACTCTCTTCGGAATCACTGTGTTAGGTCACCATTTTCCCTGTGTGTTTGCATCCTTCAGTGTCAGGAAAGGATGAGGGCTCCTGCATTGAGGGCTGGACGGGCTTCAATGGCCACTGCTTCAAGTATACTGGACTGAAGCTGAGGTAACACAAAACAGCACTAATATGTCCTTTAAATGTAACAATAATGTACTGCAATAATAATAATAATAATAATAATAATTATTATTATTATTATTATTAATAATATATTTTATTTTATAAGTTTATTTCTAATACATCAGGGGCTGGATTTACTAAAAACTTTACCATGGGCGAAAGCTTTTACCACATGGAAAATCAATAACATGAACAATGATTGGTCATAGTATTTCTTTTGCCCTAATCCCTGGTTGTGTTATTAGTTTTGTGCGTGCTAAAAGGTTTTGCACATGCTTAGTAAATCAGGCTGTAGGTTTATAAAACATCACGGCTTAGATTAATGGTTACTGGGCTATTAATGAACCCAACAATTTGGGAGAATGAGCACTGTGTGGTTACAAACTGGCATGGTAAGCCTAAGCAAACTCTCCTCACTACTGCTGGGTGGATTCGACTGACTTTTCACTCTCGTGTTAACTACAGCACAGAAAAAGTGGAATGATCTCAGCAGCTGCGGAGACCCTAACCCGGACCACTTTGCTAGGACTAACCCGAGATAAGGAAGACTGGAGCACACAGAGCTCAGAGCAAAAAAAATATTTAATAAGGTTTTTTGCTCTGAGCTCTGTGTGCTCCAGTCTTCCTTATCTCGGGTTAGTCCTAGCAAAGTGGTTCGGGTTAGGTATTCTTTCAGTTCGCTGGTCCTCTTGTTGAGCACCTATAGTCCTTTTTTATATAGCCGGCTTGTAGCGCGTTTGGGATTACCCCCTTTTTACAAAGAAAAGCAGCTCTCTGACCTGCCAGAAGGATACGTGTTTTTGCCTTGATTTCTGACCCTCCATTAGAGTTATCTCTGTTACCTCTGTCCCTCAAATAAAGCCTTCCTAAGCATGTTATTGAAGCCTTGTGGTCATGGTTCTCTGGTCATTTGTGGTCAGTTTCACCTCCTGTTTTGTCCAGACTCTCCAATACGGAGCGCCTTCACAATGCCCCATAACATTCTCCACATGCATACATCTTATTAAAACAGCATGGTAGTTATCCTATACAATCTGTCTCCAGGATCATCAGGGCTTACAGTGTACATGTTGCCTACATGCGCTGCAGGAGTTCTACACATCAAATTCAATAGAATTCAAGAATCTCACTGAATATACAACAAGGCAAAGTGGGACATAACATTTATTGTCAGAAAAAGTTATGGAGAGACCAATTAGTTAAACCCATGTGATTTTTAAACAAACACATAAGTAGGTAAAAATTACACAAAAGTAAAAGGCAGAGATAATATATTTTACCTTGCGGTCCTAATATACAGGATATAAAGGAAAGAAAACAACCAAACTGATTTTAAATTCATGTCAACTGTTTCCATTCAGTCAATTCAAGGGAATCAAATAATTTATTGAAAAAAGGCCCTTTATGTTCTGATGAATTGTATTGTATCATGCCATGCATTAATCTGTTTTCATTTCTACAAAAACATTTTCTTTATATTTCACTTTATTCTAGTCCAATGTTTAATTAAAATCCAGCATGTTCCAGCATTTCATCATTTGACTTGTTTGCAAACTGGCACAAACTGCCTGAAACGCCCAGGCCCTGAATTTTCTTATTCAACAGTGGATAAGGCTGTGTAGCTGGTTTGAATAGGACATGGGTTGAGTCACCCAAAATATTTAAAAGGCCAGGCTTGGTTCAGTCAAGAAGAAGACTCCTCTTGTAGTCACGAAGCTCAAAGTGCTGCCATAAGGTAACAGAATACTTATTGTTGGCTTATTTCGATAGAATATAAAGCACGAGAGGAGCTGTAAAAACAGCCCCTCCATTCATATTGCTGGTGATCTTGTGCCTCTTTATTGTATTGCATTATGGGTGATGTAGATGTGTCTTTCTCTCATGGTAGTTGAAGAGCCAACATGGCCTCCTTCACATTCTCAACATTCCTCTGTGTTGCTGTTCTTTCTGGCATGACCTTAGGTGAGTCTTTCTTATTATTATTATTATTTATTTTTTTACCTTGTATGTTTGTACGTCTGAATTCACGACAATGCAAAAGGCTTTGGTATCAAAATATGAAACAAAATTTGACTAATACTCTCTTCTTTGTTAAATTGAAACCAATAATTGGACAAGAGGTTACTTTTCTAGGTGTAAATAGGTATTAAATATATGATGTGGTATTTTGTCAGTTGATGTGGTCTTTTGTTAATTCATGTGTTTAGTTTTCACTATAAGATGTGGTCATTTGATATTTGAATGTGGCACGGAATAGCTTCCATACAGCTGTAGCTAAGGCAGCATCCAACCACAATTGCAATCACAATCGGTTCAACCACAACTGCAATCCCACTTTTTTCTTCATTAGGAACTTTTCATGGTTAGAGGGATCATTTACCCTCTTAAGCCACATTATGTCAGAAATAGCTATGCATGCCATGAAGAATAAAAGTACCATGTTCACATTGTGCTATATTACAAACAATTACATGAAGAGGTAGCAAAAGATTTTTAACTGATCTAAATAAAGGCTGAGGTCAATCAATAGGCTCCTAATTGGTGAAGGTGTTCAAAGATAATGCAAGTGACAACATTAAACTAAAACATTAACTATATTAGTGTATTTAAAGTCCAAAGTCTAGTTTAAAGTGTTTTCAGCACTATAATGTCCAATGCATCTGGTGAGATGCAGTCAAAGTGAATCTACAAACGGAGAGTCTTGTTCTGAGCCGTTGTGGACTTTGAATACCATGAGCATACCTGGGTGGTATTGAACAAAGCAGGATTACTGAGTTAGCTGGACTATCCAGCTAACTGAGTAGGCTAATCCTGCTATGTGAAATACCCCCCACGCCTTTTTACCCAAGCTATCTGATTATTTGGACATGCGGTTAGCTAGATAGCTAACTGTTAACTTAGTCAGCAAAGGCTTGGTGCAATAAACAAAAATAGACTGCTATATCACAACAAGCATGCTTGCAAAGGATACATTGTTTAGACACGCGGCTAGCTAGATGGCTAACTGTTAGCTTAGTTAGCAAAGGCGTTGTTTGTGCTAAACAAAGGCTGTGCCCGAATCAACGTTCTAGAGCCTACTATTGAGTATGCTAGCTAAGTAGCCTACACTGGATGAGAATGTTGTTAATGTTAATGTTAGTGTTGCTTTTGTTTGCTCAGAATCTTCTTTAAAGGTTGAGTCATTTACATGTCAATAGCCAAGTTAGGGGCAGGAGTTGCAAATTAGCAATATCTATAAACTATAAACTCTTTGTGCAGAACATCAGTTGCTGTCATTGTACTGGAACTATGTTTAACTGCATTGTCCCTATCAAATAAACCAATAAATAAACCAATAAATAAAAATAAGTTCCTGAAATAAGCATGTCTCCATTGTCAACTGATAGCCTAATGACGGCGTGTTTGTTCTCGTTTTATAGAATATTTTTTTTGTTTTTCACTACAACAATCCCGGTGTTGTGAATTCTCCTTTCGCCATCAATTTTAATCTAACAAAAAACTAAGTTTTCAATGTAAAAAAATGCCTCAAAAGGTCACAATAATATTTTTTACAAATATTATTGTATACAACAATGATATTTGTAAAAAACTTTGTAGTACAAATAAGCATTTTCCCTTGCTTACTGTAGCTACAGTACCTGATGCACTTTCGGTTTAGAAGACACCTATTTTTCTCATATAAATATGTGTAGGAGACCAAGTACTTACCAGTATATTCAGCTACAGCTGTTTTCTGATTAACCCTGAAGAGTGTATCTTGTTACATTTCGCCAAAGTCCCGTACAGTCAACATTTCCACAGCGACCATCTATCGCACTTAGGGCTAAAATACGTTGCTGTTATTGTGTAGAAACACACGCGGTTGTGTACGTTCTTTTTTTTTATTTTACGTATTTAAATATATTCGGCTACTTATGTTATTGTTATTATGTATATAGATACTAGTGACTATTCTGAAATGAATGTATTTTGTTGCAAATTTCTTAATACAGCTTCTTCTTCAATTCAAACTGTAAACCATGGATGTGCATGGAATAAGCTTCGTTGAAGCTTCGGTTTCCAGTAAGTCAGACATGACCACAACAGCACAGCATAAGGCTCCACACAGACAAATGTTTTTGTCGGCATTTGCATTACAACTCTATTGTCTGTGCCTGAGAAATGGGATATGTGTTCCTGAAGCCTACTGCGTAACTGCGAACCTGCGATCAACGTTTTGTTGGTAGCGAGTAGACTAATGTTAGACTACCAGACCATGTCGGGTGACATTCACCTCTTAAGTAAGAAAAATAAGACAAAATAACTTTTGTGTTGCGGTACCAGAAATTGTGTACCAAAACTAAATGCTAGGATCAGGTGAGAATCGAACCAACAATCTGCTACATGCTAGAGCAGCACTGTAACCATTAAGCTACAGACACTTTCACAGTTCGTGCAGTAGGTAGACAGCCTCTGAAGCATGTAAATGCGACGAAGCAATTTTAAACAGAGCTTCTGATAGGCAGATTAAAGACGGTTGTCCAATGGGGAGAATTATTCTTTGAGGGTATGGAGGAGGAAAAATGAGAAGAAGAAGGAGAAAAACCAGCAAAATAACCCATTTGGGGCTTTATTGTATGGATGTGTGAAGTTGTATGTGAATGCTGTGTGGGTATATGAGGTCAGAATGTACAGAAGTTCATGTTTTTAAGGGCTAAGAGTCCTTGTGGTTACTTCTGTAGGAAACCCTGAAAAGTGCCAAACTCTCAGTGCTGTATAGGTATGGGGCATGCCCCGCCAAGCCGTAACTTGACGGATGGCATACCTGCCATTCCAATATTTTTCTTGGTCGTGGTCCACTGACCATATCAATTGATCTTAAAACCTTTTCAACGTCCATTGCCATTACAGTTCATAGCAGTAGCAGCATTTTCAACGTCTCCATTTTTTTAAGCGAGTAAGTAAACAGAGGCCATGTGAGTTTCCACCTGATACAGAAACAATCACCTCATAGAATGGTTCATAATCAAGTCCGTATCACACCATTCGAATGGGTAAGGGTTATACCACCCACCACCCAGGTGGCTCAGATTGTCAGAATAACCCCATTCAAAGGGACACGATAATGCGCACATGAACGTAAGACAACATGGGCATGTAGTATATGCCAGGTTGCTGCATTTTTATAAAAACTAAATTGTAATGCATAGTAATTTAATGTAGCTATGTTACAGTAGGCTACTTGTGGTGCTGAAAAACGTTATTATTAGGCTATTAGTAGCTATATGCCTACATATGCTGGCTAAAACACTAATTTAATATCTAGCTTATCGACTTTCACAGAGCCAATGGAAACTAGGAAGGTGTTAATGGACAGCTGATTAGTCCCCTCATTCTGAAGCCCGCCCCAGGCAAACATGATTTTAACAAGCATAGTTGTGTTACTTCCTACAGGTATTTAGAGACCCAATACGTTTTATATTATATTAAGTGAGTTCTTAAACACTTTAACCTTCGTTATATGGGAAGAAAAAAAAAAAAAAATTTTGGGTTTCCTTTCATGTTTTGCGCCGTATTGTGAATTGCAGAAGTGCGACTTGCGGACCGTTTTCCCAGCTTGTGTCACATATGGTGTCATCAGCGATGTCTTTAATGTATAGCCATTGTCCCATACCAGCCATAACAGGGATCCCCCTAGAAGATTGCAGGAAGGCGTTGGCCAATATAAAGGAGTCATGGCTTGATCCAGGATAATTTTTGAATACATGTATAACCTAGCCTTACACCTAGCAAATCGCAATTCCTTATTCTCAATGCTGAATGTAAAGCTGAAAGGTAATCAAATATTTCAGTAAGTATAGAAAATGCCCTCCTTTCCACAAAACACTGTTGGGGCCACTGTACAATACAAACTACAACTGAAACCATACCTATGAAACCTAGAGCAAGTGAACTATTCTTTTAAGTTGTTACCTCAGCATCAAGCCAGGTCTTCCCATCAGCAACGTACTGGAAGCAGTTGCCACTGTAGTGAACCCAACCTTCAAGACAAGGACCTTGACACAATCCTATCTCAGCCCCGTGAGATACTGAGGAGCACATACATACAGTGCAACTGGTCTGCTGGTTGGTTTGTTGGTCACATCTCAAACACAAAACTCACAATACGGATCAGTACGTTGTTGAAGAGTCTTCTCAGGTTTCTGTCACACAGTGTTACTGTGCCCTCCAAAAATTGCTATAATGTCAGGGAGAAATATAATGTTCAACCATTTCATAAGAACTATTGACTAAGATCTGGCATTATTCCTGTTACAATAAATCACTAAACATTTGATTCCTGGATTGTCATGGGGTTTGCTATCAGTTCCCTTTTCTGCGATCGTCCTTTTTTCGTTCTTGTTATATCGGGATTTTCCGTCTTCCGTCCCGTGATTTCTCTTTCACTCGCCACTCATTCCTTGCACCTGTGCTCGTTACCTGTTAGGTATTTAAGATCCTCCCTTCCGCTTCCTGGGGCTTCTGTATTGATTACCACTTGACATAGTAGCCGGTAGGGTAAAGATCTAGAACCTACAAGCGAACTTTTCCCTTTTGAGCTTGCTTGAGACTCTTACTTATAAGGGTTTTAGAGTTTTCCTTAGTAGGATTTTGTTTTTGCTCTCTTAAGCTTACAGTCTCATTTTGGTTTCGCTTCTGTTCTTGTTTAGACAGATAGCGCTTATTTTCCTTCCTTACCTACCTCTCTAGTGCTCTCCTATATAAAGAACGAGGGGTTTTCTGTTCCTATTGTTTTCTCACGTGCCTACGTGCCGTTCGCCCAATTATTCGGGCTTATCTCTGCAGTCCTCGTTTAACGCTTCATTCTCACTTCTTATTTGTTAGCTCGTTGCAGCTACTGAGTGAGAATCTTCTTTTCCATTCCTTTTCACATGCCTACGTGCCATTCGCCCTATTTTAAGGGTTGATTTCTGTTCGCCCTTTTTCTAGACTCCCTGTTAGTATTTCTCTCCAGTCGAGAGTGGGAGCTAGTTTATTTGTTTGTTTTTTCTGTTGGTATTGTTCTTCCCTTTATTACAGGGTATCTCCGTTTTATTGGCTCTTTTTTTGAGCTTAAAGAATTCCTTCGCTGCGTTTGGTCCTCCGAACCCAGCTTCCCCCCCTCACATGGATGGCCAGGTTTTCACCATTCTCTTTTAATTAGCAACTAATTTAGCTTACAACTAGAAAAGCTAATTCCTGCCCAATTATTGATTTCAATTAAACAAAGAAGCGAGTATTACAGTAATTGCCCATTGTTGTTTTATATTTTGTGAGCAAGGCCTTCTGTTTCTAACTCCCGACTGGAAAGAACATGGATCAGTACTCACCCAAAGTCATGCTAGAGAGAACAGCAACACAGAAGAATGCTGGCAATGCGAAGGAAGCCATGATGGCTCTTTAACGACCAGGAGAGAAAGACACATTTACATCACCCATAATGCAATGCAAGGGTCAATGAAGAGACACGATCAACAGCACTATAAATGGAGGGGCTGTTTTTACGGCTCCTCTGGTGTTTTATACTGTATCAAAATAAACCAAGAGTTCTGTTACCTTATGAAAGCACTTTGAATGAGGTGATTACTTGAGGAGTTTTCTTCTTGTTCTCTTGACTGAGCCGATCCTGGCCTTTAAAATCTTTTGAGTGGGGGGCCTGACTTGGGAGGTATAGGTGGGGCAAAAACGGTCAGTGACTACAGATATTTGTCTTATTCAAACCAGCTGTAAAGCCACATCCACTTTTAGACCAATAAGAAAATTCAGATCCTGACGGTCTCTACCTCGGTCTCAGGCCAGTCTGTGCAGATTTGCAAGCAATTTTCTAAAAATGGGATGCATGAACATCCTGGAATTAGAACTTGGGGCTCGATCTTACACCCGGCGCTAAGTGGGGGTAACTCAAATGCAAGTGTCTTTGCTAGTTTCAGACCAACGCAGTGGTCATTTTAGCGTCCAGAGTTCACGTTGTTTAAATAGCAAGTGAAGTTGCGCCCATAGCAAGTAAACTGGGCGGGTTGGTCTTAAGATGAGGTGTGGCCAGCCAGGGTAATTCTTTGGCATATTGCTATCTTGAGGCAGCATTAAGCGCTTGCGCTAAAACCACCACAAACCTGATTCAGCTGATTCAATGTTATGTTAACTGCACAATTTGAAGATAGTTGTAATGGGGCGTGACGTGTGAGGTGGGAGGAGCCAAACGCAGCAAGGGGAATCCTAAAGCCCTTAGGCCACTAAGGCGGGAAACCCCGCAGATAAGGGAGGGGACAAGACAAACGAATAACGAACACAACTACAGACGCTACTAACTGGCTCACTGTCACACGCCAACAGAGCGCAAGGACAGGATACTGAACAGTCAGAAATAATACGCGCCCTGTCTCGGAAACGAGATACATAAGAACGGGCGAGTAGCGTAGACAAACCTAAAACACAGTCAGAAAATACTGCAAAAATAATACAATAGAAGCTGAGGAGGCGAAAGGAACAGATCCAATGTTCCAGGGCTAGTAACATAGGCTAGCAGTCAAATGCGGAAAGTAAAGAGGGTAAACACCCGATCTCCCAGGGGGAAGAAACATTTTACAGGCGAGCCGACGGAGCACCGTCGTCCCATAACTTCACTATCCATAATGACTAACGCAAGCTTAATTTAAAACAAAAGCCCTAACCTCTCAGTAAAGAAATATGAACGAGGCGAAATGGAACAGAGAGCTAACGTTCCGATGCTATAATAAGAAACACGCAGTAACACACAAACACGTCCACAACATCGCCCAAGCTCCACATAAGGAGGCAAACACCTGGAGAACGAAACAGAACAAAAGTTCCCAACAAAATCGTCTCGCAGGTAGAAAGGGTGAACAGGACAGCTGCAACAAAAGACCACGCAAACTTAATAGCAAGCACTGCCTCAATATAATATAAATAACCCTGACTCACAACAAAGGAGAACGTAGTCCACGAGGAGACAAAAACAGGGAAACAAACGTACCAAAGCTACTAACTGGCACACGAGATGGGTAACTAAAAAGCCAGCAGGAAATAAGCCCTGCCTCAGCAATGAGGCGATAAAATAGGCGAGTAGCCCAAATGGTACGAATAACTAACACCAATAAATAAAGCCCTAAAATCAGTAAGATAATAATGCCCTGTCTCTTAGTAAAAACCTACCACGTAGATAAATACAAACAAACAAATAATACTCCTCTCGCCTTCACGGAGGAAAGCAGACAGAGAGCGGAGAAAGAGACATAGAAAGGCAAACACTAGGCAAACGGACTAAATAGGAGAAACCAGGAAGCGAGGACTGAAAAGAGCCAAGGGGGAAGAGTCCGAATAACTACATCCACATACTAGGCAGGTACGCCAGGAGGGACGAGTCCAAATAACTACTTCCACATAGGCGAGTCCCGCATAACTCCAACGAACCACAACGGAGCGAACCGGTCTCCTATAAACCTAGACCAAAAAATAATACTGACTTAAAATACAAAGGGGCTGAAAAAATACAAAGGGGCTGAAAAAATACCACACACAATAAAGCACAACACACCACAACAAACAATAAATATAGAAGCCCCGATAGAATGACACGGAAGGCTTAAATAGCTGTGACCACGCCCAGGTGTAAATGCTAACAGAAGGTACGCAAACCCAGCAGGGCGGAGCAAGCATCTACCAAAAGGGCAGCGCCCCCGCGTGGCCACCGAGGAAAACGACCGCACAGGTAAACAGGGCCAAAACCATGACAATAGTAATATGCATCTACACAAGCATGTGCACAATGTGCGTACACCCTCCTGTCTACATTGTGTAATGAGGATAAATATTTCCCCCCAAATTTATTGAATTCCTTAGTAGTTGTTTTTTAAATTTAATTTCTTTTAAGACCAATGTGTATTTTAAATCCAGGATGTTCATGCATTCCATCTTTAGGCTCTAGCTTGCAAATCTGCACAGACTGACCTGAGGTAGAGACCCTCAGGCCCTGAATTTGTGGCTTTGCAGCTGGTTTGAATGAGACATATATCTGTAGTCATTGATGGTTTTTGCCCCACCCATACCTCCCCAGTCAGGAACCCCACTCAAAAGATTTTAAATGCCAGGATCAGCTCATTCAAAAACCCATAGAAGAAACTCACTCAATCTGCTGTCATACGGTAACAGAATACGTATTATTGGCTTATTTTGATAGAATATAAAACATCAGATGAGCTGTAAAGACAGCACTTCCATTCATCGAGCTATTGATCTTGGCTGAATCCAAATGTACCCACTCTAGACTAACGGATTTGGCCCTCGGTCTTACATACAGTGAAGTGTTCAGCGTCATTATGTCAAGTCTGCAAGGGTTCAGGGCTGTGTGGATATAAAATGCACAAATGAGAGGGGACTTCAGACCTCACTTGTTGCCATGGATAGATACGACATCAACACAGTTATAAATTTTTAATAAAAAATAAGTAAATTAATGTCTCAAATAAGTATACCTTTAGGCAATATGTATTACTTTCATTGGAAGACCTTCTTTGGTTGTTTTTCTGCCATGCTTTTATTTATTTATTTTTTTGCCATCGCTTCCTTGATGTCTTTTATTGCTATGAATTCTGGGAAATTCCACTGGCAAAGTCTGGGGAAGTCTGCACCCAGAGGGGCTCTCTGGAAGTCTGCATGAAAATCTGTATGAGCCCTCTTGCAGACTTGATGAATTGGACAGCCCTATCCACTCTGGACTTCACTGGAATGCGCCCGTTTAGTCTGCCAGTCTGCAAGTGCGGGAAAGACCGGACATTTCGATTCAGCACTTTTGTCTCTTTATTGACCCTTGCATTGCATTATGGGTGATGTAGATGTGTCTTTCGCTCCTGGTAGTTGAAGAGCCATCATGGCCTCCTTCACTTTGTCAACATTCCTCTGTGTTGCTGTTCTTTCCAGTATGACTTTGGGTAAGTCTCTTCTTTATGAATTTTTTTTACCTCAGATGGTTAGCAATACATAAGTCTTAATTCATGATACTACGAAAGGCTTTGGTGACAGAATATCAAGCAATTGGACAGGAAGTTGCTTTCTGGGTGTAAATCAGTTGCTAACGGATAAAGAAAAAATGTAGACCTGGCCATTGTATGTATGTTCTCCTTTGTATCTCAAACAGCCAGACCAGATTTGTGTCAGGGTCCTTGCCAGGAAGGATGGGTGTACCTCAATAAGCGCTGCTTCCAGTACGTCCCCGAGAAGACCAACTGGCTTGACGCTGAGGTAACGTATTAAAGGGATTTTTCACTTTTGGGAGTTTTTGAAAATATTAATTCAGTTTTAGCCTTTAGTGTTTTACATTGGCCAAACAGTTTTTTGTATGAAGATGGTGGGCATTTTATGTACTTACAGAAGTGTCTGAAGATCTGCTAGATTTACAATGGTATTCGGGTATTTACGAGTTTGTGGTTTAAAGCAAGAAAATGCACTGCAAGTAACTCCAAACCAGCATGTACAGTCATGTTGTACATCTAGAGGTTATTTGAGGAGATTAATTTTATGGAATTTCCTCACAAGTACAAACATAAATGTTTATATTGTGCCATTTCTTTCCTTTCTCAAGCAGCACAAGCTCTTCACTCCCAATGACCTTTGTAATTATGTTGATATAGGCCCCCACACCCCTACTTCCTTGAGCTTACGCTGCATAGCCATAGGAAATAGTTCAAACGAAAAAGAAGATTAAACGTAATTCTTTGAAAAATAATCAGGAATATACACACACACAACCTCTGGAGGCATAAAGTCATTGTGCAAACTGCTTTGGACTTACCTGAAGTGTACTTTCTCGCTTTAGACCAGTCCCCAACATGCCCCAATAGCAGCCATGATGAAGTGGACAGGTTGTCAGGAACTTCTACAAATATCTAAAATATATTTCATCACACATAGAAACTGTATAGAAAACATACACTAATACTGAAATATAAAAACTCAAGAAAATGGACCACTCATTTAAACTGAAACATTGTGTGTTTCACAAGCTATATTTCTCGTGGTGATACATTTTTGTCTAAGATAGAGTACAAATTTAATGAAAAATATAAGAAGCAGAAAACTAAAAAATGCAAAGCTCTAACTATGTTATCTTTTAATAGGCTCTTCAATTTTCAATTTCTGACTGTCAAAATGGCAGTAATCTCCATTTCTCCATAAAATTATTTATTGCACCATTTACCGAACACATTTCTTCTCTCCCTCCCTCCCTCCCTCAGAAACACTGTTTGCTTCTTGGAGGAAACTTGGCTTCAGAGCACACTGAAGATGAACATCGGTTCCTTAAAGAGCTTGCAGGGCATAGTGACCCTCAAAATGGTGCATTCTGGATTGGACTGTCAGACCAATACGAGGTATTTTGGGACAACATCTGTCAGCTCCCATTCTTTTAGAATATAGTAAAGACATCTTGTCTTATGTTGTCTTTAATCACCTTTAATTACTCATCTGTGTTAGTGTGCTATTAAAATGATAATTTACATATACATGCTTTTTTCAGACAAAATCAATTTGTGTTGATGCATTTTGATGTGCCTCTCCCTTATTCAGGAGGGAACATGGATATGGTCAGATGGTACTAGAGCAATTTCTGAAGGGGACTTTTTAAGGTGGAATTCTGGAGAGCCCAACAACTTCGGCAATGAGAACTGTGTGCACTCAAACTTTGGAGGTAGGCATTCTCTCCTTCCACCTATATCACTGCAGGAGACCTATGACAGAAATACATTGATTCCTCTCTCTTTTTCTATCCGCAGGCGAAAGCAACTGGAATGACATAGCTTGTGACGGACAATATCCCTCCATCTGTGCCTTGCGATTTAATTACTGATGTGGCCCTCTGTACCAAAGTGAAGCAGCTCACTGAAGATGCTGCGTTGTTCCCCTCTTTTAATAAAGTTCTCCAAGCATTCAATACTCATCTGGGTGTTTTTATATTAAAAGAGCATTCAGAAAACACAATGAGTATATGGGCCATTCTACAAAAGTCATGCAAATTGCTGTCCCTCTCTGATAAAAGTAAGAAATTGGCCAATAAAATCTTTCAATGCTATATAATTCATTAGATCATGTTATGTTTTAATATAATCCAAGATATAAATTGCAGTAATAATAGTTACATTTATCCAAAATCAACACTTAAACTCTTGGGAGTATAAATTCCTATTGGGAGATGGCTGTCCCCACTATCAACCCTTAAACTGGTGCATAAAAAAAATAATACCCAAAATATTTTTGCCAATTATTTGACTTGTCTCATTCAATAAAGCATGTGAATTTTTATCAAATATAAGTTCAAATAATGCAATCTATTTTGTAATAAATTTTATAATTCAAAAAACCTATTGAAAAAATGCTGTCCCCGATTTTTACGTCACAACCGAAACGTACACTGAGTCTGTGCAGTGAACCTGCTTAAAGCCACACACCCCTTTTTTTAACCAGGAAATTAGACAGCCTTCATATGAATCAAGGCTACATGGTGAGTAGCTAGGTTTTGGCATTTTGATATAATTGTCCTTCAAAGTATGAAAATTAGTCTGTGGTTTTAAGAGACGTCACACCCAAACACCCAAGTTTTCATATTAGAGAAAAAAAGTTGATTTCATAACTGTAGATTTGATTAAAAGGAAGGTGCATCTGCACAGAGAAGTGATTGCTAACCATGGGCTTGCTAAATCTTTTGTTTTGTGGCCGAAATGAGCCAAAATTGTCACAACCGAAACAGTCACTACCGAAACAAATGGTATTGTTTTGACAGGCCTGTTTCGGTTGGTGACACTTGTCCGTAAATTCTTATTAAAGACAATAAATAGTGAGACAATCAATGCACATGTACAAACCTCAATTACAAAAAAGTTGGGACAGTGTATAAAATGTAAATAAAAACAGAAAGCAATGATTTGCGAGTCCTTTTTGTATTCAATTTAAAACAGTACAAAGACAAGATATTTCATGTTTTAACTAATCAACTTTATTCTACATTTCATTCTTTATTCAGCTCAGTCTACATTTGAT
Organism: Synaphobranchus kaupii; assembly: GCA_029718625.1. NCBI lineage: Eukaryota > Metazoa > Chordata > Actinopteri > Anguilliformes > Synaphobranchidae > Synaphobranchus > Synaphobranchus kaupii. The sequence continues at coordinate 19,772,313 of CM056394.1, forward strand.
GCCTGCAACACCTTCCAAAAAATTTGGGACAGGGGCATGTTTACCTGTTTACGTGTTACATCACCTGTCCTTTTAACAACACTCAGTAATCTTTTGGGAACTACAACACTAATTGTTGTAGTTTTGAAAGCAGAATTGTTTCCCATTCTTGCTTAATATGAGACTTCAGCTGCTCACCAGTCCGGGGTCTCCATTGTCATATTTTGGGCTTCATAATGCGCCACACGTTTTCAATGTGAGACAGTCTAGCACCCGCATGCTGTTGTAACACGTGCAGAATGTGGCTTGGCATTGTCTTGCTGAAATAAGCAGGATGTCCCTGAAAAAGCGATTGTCTAGATCGCAGCAAATATTGCTCCAAAATGCATATGTACCCTTCAGCGTTAATGGTGCTTTCACAGATGTGCAAGTTACCCATGCCATGGGCACTAACACACCCCCATACCATGACAGACGTTGGCTTTTGAACCTTGTGTTGGTAACAATCGAGATGGTCCTTTTCCTCTTTGGCTGGGAGAACACGACGTCCATTATTTCCAAAAACAATTTGAAAGGTGGACTCGTCAGACCACAGCACACGTTTCCACTTTGCGTCAGTCCATCTCAGATGAGCCCAGAGAAGTTGGCGGCGTTTCTGGATGTTGTTGATATATGGCTTACGCTTTGGGTAGTAGAGTCTTAACTTGCATTTGTAGATGCAGCGACAAATTGTGTTTACTGACAATGGTTTTCTGAAGTATTCCCGAGCCCATGTGGTTATATTCATTACAAAAGCATGCCGTTTTTAATGTAGTGCTGTCTGAAGGATCGAAGGTCACAGGCATTCAATATTGGTTTACGGCCTTGCCCGTTTTCTCCAGATTCTCTGAATCTTTTACTAATATTATGGACTGTAGGTGGTGACATCTCTAAATTCCTTGCAATCGTGTGTTGAGAAACGTTGTTCTTAAACTTTTGGACTATTCGCTGATGCAGTTTTTCACAAAGTGGCGAACCCATCCTTGCTCGTAAATGCCAGAGCCTTCGTGGATGCTCCTTTTATACCCAGTCTTTATACCCAGTCAGTGATAGCATGACCTGTCACCTATTCACCTATTTAACTGTGGAATGTTCCAAACAGGTGTTTTTTGAACATTCCACAGACTTCCCAGTCTTTTTTATACCCCTGTCCCAACTTTTTTTTGGAATGTGTTGCAGGCATCAAATTTGTAATTAGCGTATATTTACAAAAATCAATGAAGTTGCTAAGGTAAAACATTAAATATCTTTTAAATATCGTTTTCATTTAAATATATAGACAAGAGAATTTACAAATCACTGCTTTCTGCTTTTATTTGCATTTTACGTACTGTCCCACCTCTGGAATTCAGGTTTCAGTAAGAGGTGTCACAACCACAACAATGTGGTCACCGAAACACCTACTGTTTTGTAAAAATTTTGAATAATATGAATAATCAATCAAATATCCAAGATATTGTGCTGGTGAGGGTACATATAATCTCATAAATAAGAATCTATCCAATTCATGTGATCAAATCTGTCCATTTTAGAGAGAACATTTTGACGGAGTTTTCACTAAATTTAATTAATTCAATGTTTTATTTGATTTAAAAATTCAGGGTAATTGATTCAAATTCAACAGCAGTCAAGATTTCCTTTCAAAAATTTAATTTTCAAAGGGATGAATTAAACTTATCAATTGGGTATGTAATTTTATTTCAAAAGCAGGGTTTACACCACATGTTTACATGTTTCGGTTGTGACATATTTAGGAGCAGTCAGTAAATTCATCCTTATTCTGAAAAAATTACATGTGATTGCACTGTACATCTAGTATATTTATGTATCTCAGATAAAGTGTAACACATATATTATAAAAGAATTTTGCAAAAAGAATACAAATTTACACTTTTCTCCAATCCTCAATTTGCACGACTTCTGTAGAATGGCCCATATAGCGGGAGATTAAAGTTTGTATTTCAGTCATACAGACACTCACATCCTACAGAATAGACACAAAATTAATATTAAATATGAGTTTAATTTCTCCCAAGAGGCAAACTAACACGGGGATCAATGAAAAACAACCCACCATACCACACTGTTTTTTTCCTATCATTTGTACTGACCACAGTACAAATGTATGAAAAACACAGAGAGCTTTTATAAAGTATGGACTCACCAACACCAAAAGAGAAGAGAGGCTGTGATCCCACTGCAACTAACAGTTGATTGAGAGATCTGCATCTCCACCTTAAATGTGATGAATATAAAGATATGAAAGAACATTTAATTCCCAAATTTCACAAATTCAAAACATACTCAAACTTGCCCACCCCATCTAAAACACAAAAACATCTAAATCCTCCTGAAGAAAGGCACTGTATGAATTTTGTGACATATACGTAGCTGCATGCTACAATTATTTTCTTTTATTTTTATTCTGTGGTGTCCTCCACTGGAGATCCAACACATTTGGGAAGGTTGCTTTCATTAAACCAGTGGCTGGCTGGGCTTTTGCATCAGTTCCTAGCTGTGCCCTTCAGCTGGTTTCAGAGCTAGTTTATTTAGTGTGAGCTACGATAGGCAATATTGTTAGTTGTAACTTGTCCACATTTTGACATCAATACTTTTAAAGGCAGGCCTAGTTTTTGCAAGTTGGAATTAAGGACATAAACAGCGCTCTGTTGTATGGCAAGCCGTTTTATCATTTAATAGATATCAAGGCGATTGCATCACGTTAACGTTTAGTCACATCGCATTACCGGTTAATTGCATGACATTGCAGGTTGAAAACACATCCTCACATGTCGTTATCGACATCGCTTTGTCTCAAAGCAACACTTTCTCTTCACAAAACAACACTTAATCTCTTGATAACAATGTTTTCCCATCCTGATATCAAAAAGAAGATTGTTTGTTCAACGCGTTTTTTTCGCGTTGTCAGATGCTTCTCATGTTGTTCGCAAAACAGCGTGATATCAAAAACCAACACATTTGCATTTGAAAGCGGTGAAGCATACAAGTGAGGTTGTAAGTGGAGACAGAAGGTATAGCATGCAACATATGTTGTAAGCGGAGACACATGCAAATGAGGACGTCCCTTTGAAGTCTCTGCTCTCAACCAATAGGAGCCCAATTAATTTGCATGCATCACAACAAGCAACCTCATTAGCATGCCTCACCTCTTACAAACGTACCACCACATGCAACCCATCTGTTTTGTGCTGGTCAGGGTCAGGGGTGGGGACCAAAAACCAACAACTTACATTTTGATATCAACTATGCGGTTGCTTGATATCAGCATATGTTACTCTTGATATCAAGATTTTCTATCCTTGATATCGACCGTTTTCTGATGGTTGTATGCAATATGTGGTTGAAAACCGCATTGCATCTGTTGATTGCAGTACTGTTGTGGCTGATTGCATCACATTATCTATAGATATCAACCGTATAAGCATTGTTCACAAATATCTTGCTGCAATGCAATATCAAGGAAAGCTTAACGGGATGATACACATGTGCAAACGACTCAGTTTGATATCAAAAACCCCTGATCACGACGCAAAACATGACGACGTACCAAAAGATTAAGCCATTTCAACTTTTAATCAACCCTTTTTTGATATCAGCAGTGGGATATTGGAATGCACCACATAACCATTTGATTGCAACACCTCCTACTTTGATATCAACATTTGTCCTTCACAAATCATCTTTGCCCTTTCACAATGCAATACTCCTTCTTTTTGATATCGATGTTCAACATTACTGATATCAACATTCTAGTTGGTTGATATCCATAGTTTAAGAGGTGATGCATGCACTTCCAGTGATATATAAATGAGGTCACTTGGAAATGCAAGCAAATGAGGCTGTAGGCGGAGATATGAAAATGAAGAGTAATACTTCCTGCAGTAGAGCAACTGTTCAGTAGGTGGCAAAACTGGTCTACAATTACCAGAAGAAGAAGTCTACAATTACCAGAAGAAGAAGGATCTAGTTTACCGAACTGAACAAAATTATATTCAAATAAGTGACGGAGGCTGAGGCAAACGTCAATGCCTGTCACTAATTTTAATTTAAAAAACTCCATTCATGATTTTAACTCGATACTGATCATTTGTACAATGTAGGCCAATGGCTTCATTAGTTTAGGACACAAACCCCCATAATTATTTGTGATTTATAGAACTGGACTTAAGTACCGAAACAGTGTTTTCCTCATCGTTTAACAGCCACAGCATGGGTAGGTTATAGCATGTATAGTTTTTTACAAGAAGGCTGTATAGGCTATGTTACGTTTACATTTTATTCGCTTCATATCGTAGGGTATCCATGGTTGCTGCTGCCTGTGTCTGCTTATCCAGAGCAAATGTCTAGAATTGTAAGATGCGGCAGGACTACTTCATAATAATTATTAAAGAACTTAAATATGGTTATAAAATGAAGAACCTTGAAACATGCAGTCGTCCATTACACGCGCAATAATCATGAACGTAGCCTATAAGTCATAGGCTATAGTCTATGTAAGAGGCTGGTTATTAAGTAAACACTGTTGCTGAGTTAAAGGGAATACAGTATTGGGTAGTTAGCCAGCCTATTTAATTGTCTAGATACACGAAAAAGCAAATGGTGTGTAGGCTAGGCTATGCACTTGAAATCCAGGCAATATATAGGGTAGGCTATAGGTGAAATTCGGAACCTATAGCTTTGTTTCCGAAAGTGATGTTCATGTCGTGGAAATTCTCCAACTCGTAATTTGTCACAGTCTTTGAGATTGCTTACTTTATTACCGTGGCTGGGTGTAGCTACACGTTTGGAATATGTAGCTTAGCCAGTAAGTGAAGTGTATGGATTCCTCAGTTTTGACTAATGTAATGGCCAGGAATATCCTTGGCATAGTCTGAAATACAGTAGGCTATACGTAGTAGGCCTACCAATACTTGAGGTGGGATCTGAGCTTGGGGATATTGCTTCTGTGCCCCCTCAACTGTCCGTTTACAGCCAGCCTAATCGACTGGCGCATTTGTTTCATTTATTTTCACAATTATGGTTAGGTTATTTGCATTAAAGGTGTTTTTCTGGTAGGCAAACTAGTGAGATCAGAAATGGATTGAACTAGATAGCTAGCTGGTCAATGTCTTTATTTTCTCAGTTGCTGGCTAGTAAGAATTAAATCAAGAGAAATAATGAAAATAGCTTAACGGTAGGTCTAGCAAGTGAACTGATGTGATTTATTTACAGTTAGCAAAATAACGGTAACATCAACATGTACTTATATTCTGAACAATAACGTGGTACAAAATCACCTGTCATATTATAAATGTAGCGTATTAAAACTGCACCTGTCCATCTAACTCCATATCATGGCAGATTTCCCATCAGTCAAACCAGTTGCTTCACAAGGCTGATGATAGCCACTAACAGCAATGAATAAAACTTAATTTGTATGCATCACCGCAAGATACTGGTTTTTATATCAAAACCTAACACCACAATGCAAAACATGTCTCATGAGGTGACAGTTTGTAAGCGGTGAAGCATGCAAATTCCTTGGCCATCTATTGGCAGAAAACAGGGCTTTTCTCATTTGCATGCATCACCGCAAACAACTGGTTTTGATATTGAAACCTATCACCACAATGCAATAGATTTGATATCAAAAAGGGGCGGCAGTGTAGTATAATGGACTTTTAACCGAAAGGTTGCAGGTTCGATTCCCATGTAGGACACTGCCGTTCTACCCTTGAGCAAGGTACTTAACCTGAATTGCTTCAGTATATATCCAGCTGTATAAATGGATAAATGTAATAAGAAGTTGTGTAAGTCGCTCTGGATAAGAGCGTCTGCTAAATGCCTGTAATGTAATGTAATGTAAAACCTATCACCACAATGCAATAGCTTGATATCAAAACCTATCACCGCAACAGGTTTTGATATCAAACCCAACACAACGTAAAACATGTCTCATAAACGGATTGCATGCATTAAATTTGATATCAAAACCGATCACCACAATGCAATAGATTTGATATCAAAACCTATCACCGCAACGCAACAGGTTTTGATATCAAACCCAACACAACGCAAAACATGTCTCATAAACGGATTGCTTGCAATACATTTGATATCAAAACCTATCACCGCAAGAGGTTTTGATATCAAACCCAACACAACGCAAAACATATGGCAAGCCGTTTTAGCTTTTATTCAACTTGTTTTTGATATCAATAATTCTATTTGAACTAGTTATAATTCAAATTGTTGATATCAAGAATTCTATTTGAACTAGTTGTAATTCCAATTCTTGATATCAAGAATTACATTTGAACTAGTTGTAATTCCAATTTGTGATATCAAGCATTACATTTGAACTAATTGTAATTCCAATTCTTGATATCAAGAATTACATTTGAACTAGTTGTAATTCCAATTCCTGATATCAAGAATGCAATTTCTACTAGTTCTAATGTTAATGAGCTTAATTTCCATGTGTGACATTTGCGTTGTGACTTCCTTAAAGGGCCAAGCACCAACAGGGGGAAAACACTGAAAAATACACTTCTCGTGAAAAATAAAGCAGACAATAATTTTATGATAAGGTCGGGAGAGTGGGACAGTGTGCAAGAGATCGTGGAGTAGGCTAGCTCATTAATTATACGTTTATGATTATACCTCTACCAGACTTGAAAATGCAAACAAAGAAACTTGCTACATACATTTATGGTTTTGATAAAGTGAGACAGAGGTATCAATCTTAGCTACTAAGGAATTATGAAAGGATGTTTTTTTTTTTTCTTTAATTAGGATTAATGGGTTTAGTAGGATCATTAGGACCCATGAGTATTTTTCTACAGTCTATTAGTAGGACACTTCGAAACTTTGCTTCCTAAGCTTCGGAAGTCTCAAACACAGAGAGTCTATCCTTTGTCTCCGGCCCCAATTTAGAATGGCAGACTTGGTGCTCCATCGAATCGGGAGAAGGGTCATGACAATCGAACAAAGCTTCCAGCGAGGGAGCGCTGGAGTCGGTGAACTGATGACAATAGATTCTCTGATTGCAAACTTGCGACGTATAGAAAATTATTTTGGTTGGGTTATTGAAAAAAATATTATTTTACAACATATTTTCTAACTGTCTGGGTTATTCGTTCAGTTTAAGATTCTCCTATCTGTATGGATGTGTTCTTCGTGTTGGACTTCTCAGGTTCATGAGGTAGACCTTGCATCAATGTCACAAGAGAACAGATTCAGTTGCTACTGAGGCAGGGATTCAAGGTTAAGGCAATGGCACGGATTCTTGGCTGTTCCTCATCTTATATATTGCGAAAACTACGGTCACTAGGGATTTTTCGAGAGACCGGTTCACTACCATTGATGACGACAACCTCGAGCAGCACATAAGAAGACTGCACCAACAGTTTCCAAGGTCAGGCTGTGAGGTAGGCTGTTAATTTATTGGCCATAACTTGTGAAAACACCATTATTACATGGCTAAATATATTAAGGATTGTGGATGAGAAGTTGTATATCTATTGTATTTTAACAATTTATAATGGTGAACAAATGGTTTCCATTAAGAATCTATTACTGGCTACGATGTTGTATTGTTTGTTGAATTGTAATGGTTTTTGTTTTAATTTCCATTAAGATAGCACACATACACCGAAAGTATTATGGGTGATTCCTAGCTAATTCTTCCCCAGAGCAGCTTCTACCCCTTGACTTTATTGATAACATATAATTAATTAATTATAAGCTACAGGAATATTTTTCCCATACGCAATAAAGAAAATGCCTCCAGAATCACTATAAACTGTTTTACAATATATTCTGACAATAATTCAAGCCTTATTGTCACTGGATCCAGTGGGTTATTGAGAATAAAGTGGGAAATCACAAAATCTATCATGCATTTTGAAATTAAAGTAGGCTATGCTTTGTACTTATTGAAAAGAAAAGGGAGGTCATAACACAACTCAACATGGCTGTATGGAAGGCATTACCAATTAATAATTTAATAAGCAAAGTAATAATCATAAATCATTTGATAATCATTAATAATCAAAGAGGCTGGTAATGTAAATGTCACAGGTTTGGTGCAGTTATGGTTTACATGTGATAGACAAATTAATTTTAACTAACTGATGGCAAATTAAATGTGATTTATCCTAATACTTTACAATCACCTTAATTGGGCAGAATTAACATATAAAATGCTGTTTTACAGTGGTCAAACATGTATGCATAGAACTACCCAGACATCAGTCACATTTTGTACTTACCTCTCATAATCTTATTTTGATCTTAAATGGAAATTGCTAGTGTAGAGCAAAAATGAAAAGGTTGACTTTCCCAATACTTATTGAGAACACTGTAAATACCCTTATGTGAATCTCACTGTAAATACCCTTATGTGGGTCCGATCTGACCTTTCACCCAGGTCATCCACCACTATTACCATTTGTTTTATTCTTTTGAGGAGGAGCGAATCCTGGATCCAGAGGATGACCCAACCAGATGTGGATGGAGGGTATGATTGGCAACCAGCAGCGGAACAGGACTGCAATTAACAACATCTTTGGTCAGGACGTGCACAGCAAAGACAACTTGGAGACATTGCTGAGACAACATGGAGTCGAGCTGTCACAGTTAGAGGCTAATGAGGATCAGTTTAATCAGGCCGTGACTGTGAGACAACCACACATCACCCTGAATGCTGGACAACAACAAGCACTTCAGGATGTCCTTTCAGGGATCACAGACTTGAAGCAGAAGTATTTGACCTGCTGTAGAGAAATTACCAACCTCATTTAGGTTTTCTGCAGCCCTCCATTTCTGAAAAATTATGATTGCTGGACTCTTATGTCAGTGTCAGAAGGCCCTGCTGAGGACTTTTTGATGTCAAAGTGAAATGAAAAATAGATATATACTCAAAAACACTGCTTTGTACCATTACACTCATTACATTACATTGTGTGTTAATATTGAAATAGGGTCATTCTGTCATTTCACACAACATCTCAGATTGTTCTGAAATGGTTCCTGTAGTTAGAAACAGTTAAAATAAGCTAATGTTAATATGTAACATTATTTTGTAGAAATATAATTTGATCTGTGAGAAATCAAGCTAATTGAGGCACCCAAATTGAAATTGTATGTTGGTACGGTCCATGTAATATTCTGTAAAGTACCCAACATCCTATTTGTACCAAACTGCTTCCTGACAAAGATTAAGACATGAGGAATCCAATTAATGGTCAATATCCACCCACCAACCCACTTAAACTCCACCCCAATCTCATCACGACAAACAGTATATAACATCAGTTCTCTATGATCAGTAGCATGGAGATATGGCTTGGAGTACTATCTAATGTATTCCCAGTGAAAATGGTGATGGTAATTTCCCCCCTGTACAAATTAATCAGTCACTGAAGTTTAAATCTAAAATGTCCAATTTGGGTGAAATCAATGAGCTTGATTTCTCAAAGATCAAATTATATTTCTACAAAATAATGTTAGATTAATGCTTATCTGAGATGTTGGGTGTTATGGCATGTGAAATGACATGGAATGACCCAATAAGCAAGTTTTACTGATTTCTATTAGTAAAACCAGGCTTTACAGTGTGACCTTTGAACTTGTGAGAATATGATATGAAGAACAAAGTGGAGCTGTAAATAAAACATTTGTATATGTGTATTAAAAAAAGAAAGTGAAATTTGGTGAATGACATTCTTAAATCAATAAAGCATTAATGGCAAATTGTGTTACTTTTTCAATTTGTAATAAAAGAACACAGACAGTGCAAGATAAAAGATGGTTGTAATGGATTTATAGATTTCAAGCACCCAGCACCAAAGCATAGAAATTCAACCACAACAGTATCAAAATATGGAAATCAAACCAGCTGTGCACGTGGCAACTATTAAAGAACAGCAGTAACATACTGTATGTTATTGTACATGATCTGTTGAAGTCGGATGTTTACATAGACTTAGGTTGAAGTCATTAAAACTCATTTTTAACCACTCCACAGATTTCATGTTAGCAAACTATAGTGCTTTGGCAAGTCAGTTAGGACATCTACTTTGTGCATGACACAAGTAATTTTTTCCAACAACTGTTTACAGACAGATTATTTAAACTTTTAATTCACTATCAATTCCAGTGGGTCAGAAGTTTACATATACTAAGTTGACTGTGCCTTTAAATTTTTAATATTTGGTCGCGTATCCTTTGGCTTTGCATGCCATGACTTCCTGATGTCTGTGACCCAACAACATCAAAAGACTCTTGATATCTTATTTTCTGGTACTCTTACAAGCGATACTATAACGTCTCTGCATTTCAATGGATCTCTATGGGAATTGGGGGGTGGGACTAGATTTAGCTGTCATCAAGGGTCTGACATATCAAACAAGCCTTAAATCATCACTCTGCTGCCAGAAATACAGTAGATATGGATGGATAACTTGAACGGTTTCTTCTCCTGACTTATTTTTCCATAGAGTTCAATAGGAAAATTTGTCAGGAGAAACAACCCTTAAAGTGATCCATCCATATCTACTGCATATCTGGCAGCAGAGTAATGTTTTGAGGCTTGTTTGATACCTCAGACCCTTGATGACTTACAGCCATTTTACCAATCATACATTCCATACGGTTCCAGCATAATTTACAGCTAAATCTAGTCCCACCCCCCAATTCCCATAGAGATCCATTCAAATGCAGAGACGTTATAGTATCGCTTGTAAGAGTACCAGAAAATAAGATATAAAGGGCTCTATTTTAATAAACCAAACGCAATGGTGAACGCAAGAGTAATCGCTTGGCGGTATCGCTCTGAGGGGCGTGTCGGCGAGAAATTTGGTAATTTCATGACGGCAATCTTGGCGCACCTTATGGCGGTATTGCTAAAAGGCTGGGTTTAAATGTCCAAGGTGTGTCCTCTATGGTAGCCAATCAAATTGTTGTTCTCATGCTTTAAAAAAATCCAGTTGGAACGCAATCGCTCCATCCAATTTCATAATGAGCAACCCAAACGCACTGGACCGTCAACGACAAGAGCGATTTTCCGCACAGGAATCAGACATACTTGCAACAGAAGTACAGGCTAGGACTGTAGTAATTTATGGATCACAATCCACACCACCTCGTCTCCCAGAAGTTCAGAAGGCACGGGAGGAGGTGGCAAATGCATTAATTAGCCTACATTTGGTGATGTAGGCATAATTATGATTCAAATGGTAGGCTTATGATTCAACTGTGTCAATGTGTAATTTATATATTATAGGCTATTGGCCTACATGATCGCAAGTTTCTTGTAAGCTGTCCTGTTTTATTCTAGTAGTTTAAATTAAAATTAATTAATTAATAATAATTATAGGCTATTTGTTCATTAAATGGAAGTGTAATGTTGGCATCACCTATAGACACTACATAGAACTACATGACTAAGAAGTTGCCAAATTGCCAGAGTCTATTGCGTTTCCGCTAAGAGGTGGTTCCAGCTGATCATAACGCAATGGGTTTTCGTTGGTTCAAATTGTCACTGAGCCGAAAGTATTTTAGAACACGCCCCAGACAGCGCCACCCATCCCACTGCAGCGCAAGCGAAAGGATGTTATGTTGAGAATTTGTTGATCCTAGCGGTATTGCTGAGAAACGCCATAGCGCCAGTTTTAAGACGTTGATGCTGTCAACAAGCTTGCGTTTCACTATACCGTCCCCTTGCGCTGGTTTGAAAATAGAGCCCCAAGAGTCTTTTGATGTTGTTGGGTCACAGACATCAGGAAGTCATGGCATGCAAAGCCAAAGGATTTGCAACCAAATATTAAAAATTTAAAGGCAGTCAACTTAGTGCATGTAAACTTCTGACCCACTGGAATTGTGATATAGTGAATTAAAAATGAAATAATTTGTCTGTAAACAATTGTTGGAAAAATTACTTGTCTCATGCACAAAGTAGATGTCCTAACTGACTTGCCAACACTATAGTTTGTTAACATGAAATCTGTGGAGCGGTTAAAAATTATTTTAATGACTTCAACCTAAGTGTATGTAAACATCCAACTTCAACTGTACATATACTAATATGAATGTTAAGAACATTTCTTATTGAAATTGGCCTGTTAAATTAACCTGTTATTTCCTGCCCTAACCCCTTATACCCCAAACCCTTAGCAAGTCATCCTGTCGGCCATCAATGATTTTACAAACCGAAAAGTATTCCCTCAGTCAAAAAAACGAATCTTGTGGCATTTAAAATTTTCAAAATCCTAACGATCCAAACACTGCATCAGTCACCAGTTCCTGTAGCTCAGTTTCCTCAATGAGCACCCGAGGAAGGTAAATGACCAAAGAACAGGTTGATGCATAAGGAGAACGACAGCCCCCTATCTCTTGGTCATAGAACTGTATTTCTGGCTTTTCTGGAAATCCAAGGGGGGGATTGCATCTGCTCCAGTCACAAAAGCCAGAAGGTCTTCAAAGGAGAAGGCAGTTTGCTTTTCTGTGACATAATAAAAAACAACAGACATTAGCAATACAGCAAGATAAGTGGCACACACTGCTATACCCAGTATATAGCTATGTACAGTCAAGCCGGAAAATCTGCACACCCCTTTCACCTTCTCCACGTTTGATTACGTTACAGACTTATACTACAATAGATTGAGTTCATTTTTTTGCCTCAAACATCTACACACAATAGCCAATAATGACAAAGTGAAAACAGGTTTTTAGAAAATACGCAATTTTATTTTACTGAAAAAAATAGGTTATTTAGGGGTTACATATCTGAACACACCCTTAGCCTAATACTCGATTACAGCTTCAAGGCGTCTTGGGAAAGAACCTACGAGCTTGTTCAACAGTGCACAATGGAAGAACAAATGACCAATCTACAAATGACCCCCCCCCCCCCCATGCAGTAGGGACCAGGCAATCAGTTTCCCTGCAGTGTAGAATTTTCCCTAATCTAAGGCTGCCTGGTCGTACACAAAGAAAAGTCTTCCTGGCTTTCCCTCAAAAATCCCCATGGTAGACTGCACCTTCATTAAAAGCCTAGCACAAGAGAAAGGATTTTTTTTTGTTAAACATTCTTACAACATTGTTTAATGTTGAATTTTGACATGTAGCCTACATTTTGTAACTAATTCAAATAATTAAAAAAAAGATCAGGGCACCCTGAAAAATGGATTGTAATGAGACTGAGGGCTCTATTTTCAAACCGGCGCAAACCAGCGCAAGGGGACGGTATAGTGAAACGCAAGCTTGTTGACAGCATCAACGTCTTAAAACTGGCGCTATGGCGTTTCTCAGCAATACCGCTAGGATCAACAAATTCTCAACATAACATCCTTTCGCTTGCGCTGCAGTGGGATGGGTGGCGCTGTCTGGGGCGTGTTCTAAAATACTTTCGGCTCAGTGACAATTTGAACCAACGAAAACCCATTGCGTTATGATCAGCTGGAACCACCTCTTAGCGGCAACGCAATAGACTCTGGCAATTTGGCAACTTATTAGTCATGTAGTTCTATGTAGTGTCTATAGGTGATGCCAACATTACACTTCCATTTAATGAACAAATAGCCTATAATTATTATTAATTAATTAATTTTAATTTAAACTACTAGAATAAAACAGGACAGCTTACAAGAAACTTGCGATCATGTAGGCCAATAGCCTATAATATATAAATTACACATTGACACAGTTGAATCATAAGCCTAACATTTGAATCATAATTATGCCTACATCACCTAATGTAGGCTAATTAATGCATTCGCCACCTCCTCCCGTGCCTTCCGAACTTCTGGGAGACGAGGTAGTGTGGATTGTGATCCATAAATTACTACAGTCCTAGCCTATACTTCTGTTGCAAGTATGTCTGATTCCTGTGCGGAAAATCGCTCTTGTCGTTGACGGTCCAGTGCGTTTAGGTTGCTCATTATGAAATTGCATGGAGCGATTGCGTTCCAACTGGCTTTTTTTAAAGCATGAGAACAACAATTTGATTGGCTACCATAGAGACACACCTTGGACATTTAAATCCAGCCTTTTAGCAATACCGCCATCAGATGCGCCAAGATTGCCGTCATGAAATTACCAAATTTCTCGCCGACACGCCCTCAGAGCGATACCGCCAAGCCTTACTCTTGTGTTCACCATTGCGTTTGGTTTATTAAAATAGAGCCCTGAATGTAATGTAAGCAAACCTGAAGAACTCCCTGCTAGGACCTCCATGATCTGCAACCATCTCACCCACAAAACGTCAAAACATCACTTTTTTAATTCCTGATGAATTTTTCAACTTTTCTGACTATTTGGCAGCGCACCCTTAAACCATGTCCTTCAATTATTGGTAATTTTTTATCATTAAAGTACTTCAACATGCTAAACATTACTCACATTGGCTGGACTGTATGTCCTTGCAGGAGAAGACAACATTGTTATGTTCTCTTCCGGGTCAGAATCATGTAGAATGTTGCTATGGAATATCCCCAAAAACAGATTAAAATGCAGAATAAAAAGCTCAGACAAAGACAAATGCTCTCAGTGGCATCATTTGTATTGCATAAGCTAACACTGCCATTCATCGACATTTTGGAATTAATTCAGATGCTAAAAATAAGTATTTATCGAAACAGATAACATGGTTTACAATACAATCTTTACATAATAGAGCAGTTTAAAAAGCAGTGAAAAAATATATACATTTTGGAGTAGATAGTGGGCATCCATTGTTGAATGCATTTGCCAAGTAATTGAGTTGAATGTACCAATAACATCATAGTTTAGTGTGACACACCAATGTGATGATAGTTCCACATTATTTGAAAAATATGAAGAGAAAATAAAAGCCTTATTGGTGTGAAGTTTCTACCGTCTATTCCATTTCCTGCTACTGGTCCATGTACTCTTACTTTCTAAAAAAAAACCTACAATCACAATTTTTACAGGAAAACAATATTGCAAAGAGTCAGGAAAGGAATTGTCAAAGCATTGTGAATGTTATGCATGGAACACAGAGCAGAGCATCTCAATGATTGCATACTGATAGGACATTAATTGTTTAAAGTCCACCCATAAGAGATGACTGGCCCTGATTGTTTTCCATAAAAAATTATGTCAGTAGCTCAGTCCTTGACCAAAATTCTGAGTGAAATGAATCCGGTTGGCAAGTGGATAACACTCACGGTTACAGGAGAGTTCATCCTTGGACCATTATAGACCAGTGTGTCATCCAAGTTTATTGCAGAAAGGTTGTCTTGGTCATTTCTATACACAAAAAACATTAAATGCACATGCTGGAATGGGAAAAGAGTCTGCCTCTAAATAATCACTTTAGGTTGAGGCCGACATTAATACACTGACTGTCAAGAATGCATGGCTGACAACCTGAAACATAGGGCTATCAATAAAGTGGTTGAAACACTAGTAATATTCTGTAATTAATTACTGACCATGTATTTCATTGAGTACTTAGATTAACTAAAAGACAATGAGCTTTTTTACCCTCCCTGGCTATGCACATCTAAAGCTTAGAATTTGAAATAAGGACCTTTTTTTAAAGTAAAAGACTTGAACACTATAATGCATACTTGATGAAATTGTGGTTAATCAATGACTCTGCAACACATTCACTATGAATATAACTGCTTGGTTATAAAAGATAGTTTAAGAAATATGATACCTGTTCCTTGAAGTTGACGTTGACCCTTCTTCAGTTGGGAGATTCTGTAGAATACCTGAACAAAGTTGTCAGAAGTTCACCGCATAACAATGACAAATTATTACAATGTCACAAATTTTACATGATTAATTACTTAAAGAAAGTTAAATGGTCTAATTCAATTAACCTTTCAGTAAGAATATTTTGACCACTCAAGAGTGAAAAAAGGTTACCTCTGGTGTGCCAGCATTTACATATACAAAGCCTTGATGATGGTCATCCTGCACATGTGAGAAGAATTCCATTTTCAACCTTAATTTCTTGTGAGACAAAGACCACTTTAGTCATCTGAGTGATCATGTGTGTGATTTGCACAGGTTACCTCAGATTGCAAAGTCAAGTCAACAAAAACTGCCTCTGTCCTTGATGGTACACTTGTTTTGAGAGTGCAAGACCTTAAAGGATGGTCACAGTGGACAATTCTTGTCACCAGTAAGAACATTGCATACTTCACCTGAAATATAAATGCATGCATATTGTATGTAACTTGTTGTAATGTCTGTCCTTACATAATACAATTCATTAGATCTATGGTAATTGCGCCAAGACATTTTTCTTCTGATATTTCTCATGTACAACATAACACGTGTCTGGAAATATTGTGTTTTTTCCTACCTCTGCCCTTACAGTTGTGCTTGCTCTTGTTCCATGGTGAGCATTTGGGGATTCTGTCACATGATGCAATTCATATTACTTTTAAGAGTGTAGCATAATTTGTATCACAGAAGAGTGGACATATCTACAAAACCTTTTCTATACTTATGGTAGATTAAACCATATCTGTACAATGAAACCATTTATGTAGAAATTGGTAACCAATAACTCCATGTTCAACATAACTCATGTATTACAATATTGTTTTCTGTCCTACCGCTGATGGTGAAGTTGCACCTGCTCCTGATTCAGGGCTGATGTTGAGCGAGTCTGGGCCCTAAGATTCAGTAAAGTGGACAGTTGCTGTTACCAATAAGAGTTGTTGTTACCAATAGCTTACAGTATTTTGCTTCAAAAATAAATAGGTGGAAATTAAGAAATTCCTCATTTTTGTCAAGTTGAACCATTTGACAAAATCTGTGCAAAGTCAGAAAAGGGGTTATTTTATAGGTGGTATTTCAGGTTAACTAAGGAACTAATTCCTTATTGAAAGTATTGTAAACTCTCTGATCACTCAAAATTCTTTCCCTTAAAATGTAAACTTCGAGAGAAGTTGGGAATTAATGAAATATAACTTGAAATGCTGGTCTAAGACTATATTTGAAATAAAGACACAGGTTCATCTGTCCAGGCATACATGATCACAATGGAACTGTTGTCTAAATCTCCTCATTCACTCACAAAAAAAGAAATATATATATAGTCATACATAAAAAGTAATGTATTATAGCCCATCTGCACTGGTAGAGGTATGGAGGTATTGGGTATTATATACTGTAAATCCTGCTTCTGCAAATTTGTCGTTTCAAATCCCCAACCGAGTTTGCCTGCAAGAAGGTTAGCTTCCTGGTCTTATTTGCTCTAGCTAACCGGAAGCCAATCACATTCAAGCTTACAGTAGAGTAACTCTGACAAATTAACTGATTCAACTGAAATAGGGTCCATGACAAGTCAATTGTCCTCTTCCCATTGCTAGATTCAGGCACGTTTCCTGTTCCTGAAAGAAAATATATCACATTCTGTACATCAACTACATATCACATTCTATAGTGCACTGTATCACTGTAAAATATAGATATAGAAATATAGAAGTGGAGTACAACTGCCAAGGATAACTAGTTTAAATCCAACAGTTAGCGAGACTGCATAGCTACCTAAACCTGCTTTTGTCAGACGAAGGCTGTCGTCTGAAGTGGGAATTGTAGTTTGGTCAGCATGCTGTAAAAGGAAAGGTTTTGCTTCCCAATGTTGTCCTTGTTGTCTCCCGCTCCTAAATCCTCGTCCTGTACCTCAAACATACAGCAAAGTACAATGAGAGAGGGACATCAGCAGAGATGCTTGTGCTTCATTAAAGGGTGTGCCCTCCACTATTATTGGCACCGCTGGTAAAGATGAGTAAAAAAGGTTATAAAAAATTCACCGTTTGGTGAATTAGCTTAATGTCACACTGAGAAAATTAGAAAAATCCAACCTTTAATTGAAGTAAATTTATTATGAGAAAAAAAAAAACCTCATCAAGAAATAATTATTTTTAACAAAATCATGTGTGCCACAATTTTTGGCACCCCTGCATTTATGTATGGAATAAAGTAATCATTTTTAATATTTGATCGCATATCCTTTGCATGCCATGACTTCCTGATGTCTGTGACCCAACAACATCAAAAGACTCTTGATATCTTATTTTCTGGTACTCTTACAAGCGATACTATAACGTCTCTGCATTTGAATGGATCTCTATGGGAATTGGGGGGTGGGACTAGATTTAGCTGTAAATTATGCTGGAACAGTATGGAATACATGGTTGGTAAAATGGTATCAAACGAGCCTCAAACCATCACTCTGCTGCCAGATATGCAGTAGATACGGATGGATCACTTTAAGGGTTGTTTCTCCTGACAGATTTTCCTATTGAACTCTATGGAAAAATAAGTCAGAAGAGGAAACCCTTCAAGTTATCCATCCATATCGACTGTATTTCTGTCAGCGGAGTGATGGTTTAAGGCTTGTTTGATACGTCAGACCCTTGATGACTTAGAGGCATTTTGCCAACCATGTGTTCCATACTGTTCCATATCCATTCAAATGCAGAGACGTTATAGTATCGCTTGTAAGAGTACCAGAAAATAAGATATCAAGAGTCTTTTGATGTTGTTGGGTCACAGACATCAGGAATCATGGCATGCAAAGGATATCCAACCAAATATTATTCTACATTATGTAAAACTGTCCAATATTTTTTGATGCCCGAAAATGGGGGGACTACAAAAGGTTCTATAATTTCTAAACGGTTCATCAGATATGGATGAAAATACCCTCAAATTAAATCTGACAGTCTGCACCTCAACCTCATTGTCATTATATCCTTTCAAACTCAAAGTGCTAGAGTACAGAACCAAAATAACAAAAAAATTGTCACTGTCCAATGAATTATGGTGCTCACTGTATATATAAAAAAAACAAAATCCAAAATTAAAACAAAAAGCGTACGTACCTTGAAAAGAGAGGAGATATAACTAACGTTAATATGTTAGCAAGCCAGTTGAACACTATTCACTTACAGAGACTGCTATGGGAGGTAGTTTACACACAGCACTAACTAAAGGACAGAGAGAGGGAGAGAAAGACAGAGCGAGACAGAGGGAGGGAGAAAAGGAAACGGACAGAAAGAGACAGAGGGAGGGAGGGAAGGGACAGGGGAGGGAGAAAAGGACAGAGAGAGGAAGAGAAGTACAGGTGGAGGGAGAGAAGGATAGAGGGAGACAGGGAGGTAGAGCAGTACACAGAGAGACAGAAGGAGATAGAGGAGGACAGAGAGAGACAGGTGGAGGGAGAGAAGGGTAGAGGGAGACAGAGGGAGGGAGAAAAGGACAGGTGGAGGGAGAGAAGGGTAGAGGGAGACAGAGGGAGGGAGGAAAGGACACAGAGAGACAGAGAGGGAGAAAAGGACAGATAGAGACAGAGGGAGGAAGAGAAGGACACAGAGAGAGGGGGGAGAGGTAAGCACAGATGTTTGTTGTGTGTACATGGGTGCAGCTTAACAGCAGTAGGTGTGTTTTTAGTATGTCTTAGTTAATCTGCATCTTTGTGTGCTGTATGTAGGGACCAGGAGAAATGCAGTGTAATCACTTAAAATAGTCTTGGAAAAGCTTGACCTTGGCTCTGACGTTTATGCCTACATTTGGAGTTCCACCTTCCCCGGCTCTATTCATTGGCCGGTGACCAAAGATTTTAAACCATTTCTCCGTATTCCTATAATGGAATGTTTTGTGAAGATGTGGAATGGAATTTCTGTTATATATGAATGTGTACATCTCATTTGTAAGATATTTATGAATGACCCTATTTAAGATATTTTCCTGAGCAAAATCCTGAACATTCACAAAAAGCAATTGTATAGGTATAGGTGAAGAAAACTGAAAGTTGGTCATGTTTTTCACCATCAAAATAATTTGAGTTGGAATAGATCTCATTACCGAATTAAATTGTTTATGAGTGCAGAGGAAATAGTACATGAGACAAAAATCATCACATGAAAGCAGATTTTCACCATATACCTCTTTCCATCCAGTCATTGTAAAAAATAGATTTG
This sequence comes from Synaphobranchus kaupii, assembly GCA_029718625.1. Classification (NCBI taxonomy): domain Eukaryota; kingdom Metazoa; phylum Chordata; class Actinopteri; order Anguilliformes; family Synaphobranchidae; genus Synaphobranchus; species Synaphobranchus kaupii. The sequence continues at coordinate 19,792,307 of CM056394.1, forward strand.
TTTCTGAACAAAACATATGTGCTGTTCTAAATTGCAGTGATATGTCGTGAGAAATTGTGTTTAATGGTTTGTTTCCAGTAGAGTAAGACCTGATGGTCTTACTCTACTGAAATACAACTTGAAAGGCAGTTTTTGAATTGAAAAATTACAATGGAAAAGGAAATCAATACCACCAATACATTTAGAGTATATTATTGGGGAGACAAAACTATTGCCATTCTTTGAAAAGTTACTCAACTAATTAACCTTAACTATACAATTGATACAGTCAAAGTCAATTGTTGGCAGACTACCATTTTCATAATCCTTTTCAATATGCCCTTTTAATAAAATGCAGTCTTTTTTTCCATATATAATCAAAGTTAATTTGGTTGATTTTTTTGTTGTGTAGGTAGGATAGATGCATCTAGCTAAACTTTCAATTTGTGTTAAGAGAACAGGACCAAAAATAAATAAAATGTCTCTCTGCATCAAGTGTAACTTTACATTCTTCAATGTTTATGTAGACTCTCTCTCACATACATACACAAATTCATCAAAAAACTGACTTGTCAAGCTAGCTTCTGGCACAACAACAAAGCATGGAAGAATGTGCATTCACCAGCCAATTGGTGGGCTTGGAACATGTAGTATAAGACTTTGTCTCCCCCAGGTGGGCAATGCAGTGAACAGCAGCCTGTTATTAGCAGTGAGGGAGGAGATCAATTCTCTGGGGCCACAGAAACTGAAAGAGTGGAGTGCTTTTGACAAAAAGATCAACCTGCAGGGATGTGACATATACATGTATAGTTTTCTGTGTGTGTGTGTGTGTGTGTGTGTGTGTGTGTGTGTGTGTGTGCCTGTTATATGAAGGCACACATCAACTCAATGTTCTTGACTAGTGTACTGTCTGTGAATTAACCCTTTCCTGTCCACTCTGTGCACTCAGCTATAACCCTAACTTGGACTCTGATTCTTTCGGAAAGGAGAGAAGTCTCTGGACCTTGAATCATTTCTTCTACAATACGAATCTGAAAAGGATCCTGTTATCTGTAAGTATTTGGACAGTGACACAATTTTTGTTGTTTTGGGACTGTACTCCAGAACATTGTATTTGAAATGGAACAGTGACTATGAATTTACAGTGCAGACATTCAGCTTTAATTTGAGGGTTTTTACTTCCATATTGTAACGTTCCGTTCCTATCCCGTCCGGGTTCCGTGTTTTCCCTTATCCCTCCGTGTCATGTTCGACTTCCATTGTCCGTGTTTTCCTCCCGTTTTGCAGGCTGGGCGTGTTCCCTCCGTTTGTTCCACTCAATTACACCACTTCTATCTCAGCCTATCCCCTCTTCCCATTTTGTATACATTCCTCACACTCCGCTCTGTTCAATTAAACACACACACATTCACACGCTTTTCTAAATTGGTATCAATTACACTCCGTATTTAACTCACCCTCTTTCATCTGTTCAGTGCCAGTTCGTTAACGTTGTTGTTCGTTATCGTTGTTGTTCGTTATCGTTGTTTTTGAAACCTCTGGTCTAGTAAATTCCTTGTCTTAGTCTTGATGCACAGTTCGGTTCCGTATAGGTGTTAGTTCACCCTGCCGGCGTGTTAAACCGTGATTCCTGTGTTTGGTTCCGTTTGGTGCTTATGGCACTCTGCCAAAATACAACCCTTTATCCTGTCCTGTTTGTGCGACAATACCTGCCGTGCAATAACCTGTCTGAGTAACCTCTTTGTTTGAAGTCTGCCAGCCTGCAGTCGTTGTTCGACTCCCTGTTTGTGTTGCGGAACCCCCGCTTTCCACCTGACGTTGTGCCCGCAGCGGGGCACTCTGCTCTCCCACTCTACAGCTGTTCCTGCGTCCGGCCGTGGCAACCGCCAGTGCTACGGTTACGGTTGCACCTGCTGCCGTTGTCCTGCTGCCACATCTGGACTGACCCGAGGTCCGCTGCACTGTCCTGCCCTGCCGTTTCTGCTGCTGCCCCATCCTCTGCTTCTACAACCCGGTTATCCGTTACCACTAACATTCCAGTCTCTCCCACTCCAAAAGCCTTCATCATTAATCATAACCGGATTGTTTGTATTCTATGTCCTCCCTCGCTTCAGGAGTATTAGTTCGAAACATAAATTATTGGATGCCTAGCGCTCCGTTTGCTTGTCTTGTTTGTCCAGTCTGTCCAGATCCGCCAAGTCCAGTTCCGGTTTGGAACATTTCCAGGTGTTCCAGTCTGTGTCCCGATCCAGTCCAGCTCCGGCTTGGAGCTTCCTGTCCAAGTCCAGCTCCGGCTTGGAGCAAGTATGATGTCCCGGTGAAGATCCGGGGAAATTATTGTTTTGTATTGTGTACTGCTTGGGACTGCCCCAAGTACAAATGCATCTGTTTTTTGTACCTCTGCCTCCTTGTCGTTGCATTTGGGTTCAGCCCCTGTTCAGGTTCGTGACACATATCAAGTGAACCGTGTAGCAATTGTAGCCCTTGTTTGAGCTTTTCCGGGCAAAAGTTATATCACACACTTTTACAACATAAAATATAGGCCTATGCTATTGTAAACCAACTAAATTTACTTCCGTAGCTATTTTCCACCAAAAGTGCAGGGAGGGGGGGTAGCTTGACCTTGGCTCTGACGTTTATGCCTACATTTGGAGTTCCACCTTCCCCGGCTCTATTCATTGGCCGGTGACCAAAGATTTTAAATCATTTCTCCGTATTCCTATAATGGAATGTTTTGTGAAGATGTGGAATATAATTTCTGTTGGATATGAATGTGTACATCTCATTTGTAAGATATTTATGATTGACCCTATTTAAGATATTTTCCTGAGCAAAATCCTGACCATTCACAAGAAGCAATGGTATAGGTATAGGTGAAGAAAACGGAAAGTTGGTCATGTTTTTCACCATCATAATAATTTGAGTTTGAATAAATCTCATTACCGTATTAAATTGTTTATGATTGCAGAGGAAATAGTACATGAGACAAAAGTCATCACATGAAAGCAGATTTCCTCTGCAATCCAATAGATGAGTAATTCACCATATACCTCTGTCCATCCAGTCATTGTAAAAAATAGATTTGTTTCTGAACAAAACATATGTGCTGTTCTAAATTGCAGTGATATGTGGTGAGAAATTGTGTTTAATGGTTAGTTCCCAGTAGAGTAAGACCTGATGGTCTTACTCTACTGAAATACAACTTGAAAGGCAGTTTTTGAATTGAAAAATTACAATGGAAAAGGAAATCAATACCACCAATACATTTAGAGTATATTATTGGGGAGACAAAACTATTGCCATTCTTTGAAAAGGAACTCAACTAATTAACCTGAAGTATAAAATTGATACAGTTAAAGTCAATTGTTGGCAGACTACCATTTTCATAATCCTTTTCAATATGCCCTTTTAATAAAATGCAGTCTTTTTTCCCATATGTAATCAAAGTTAATTTGGTTGATTTTTTTGTTGAGTAGGTAGGATAGATGCATCTAGCTAAACTTTCAATTTGTGTTAAGAGAACGCGACCAAAAATAAATGAAATGTCTCTCTGCATCCATAAATCAAGTGTAACTTTACATTCTTCAATGTTGATGTAGACTCTCTCTCACATACACACACACACACACACACACACACACACACACACTTAAATTTATCAAAAACTGACTTGTCAAGCTAGCTTCTGGCACAACAACAAAGCATGGAAGAATGTGCATTCACCAGCCAATTGGTGGGCTTGGAACATGTAGTATAAGACTTTGTCTCCCCCAGGTGGGCAATGCAGTGAACAGCAGCCTGTTGTTAGCAGTGAGGGAGGAGATCAATTCTCTGGGGCCACAGAAACTGAAAGAGTGGAGTGCTTTTGACAAAAATATCAACCTGCAGGGATGTGACATATACATGTATAGTTTTCTGTGTGTGTGTGTGTGTGTGTGTGTGTGTGTGCCTGTTATATGAAGCACACATCAACTCAATGTTCTTGAATAGTGTACTGTCTGTGAATTAACCCTTTCCTGTCCACTCTGTGCACTCAGCTATAACCCTAACTTGGACCCTGATTCTTTCGGAAAACAGAGAAGTCTCTGGACCTTGAATTATTTCTTCTACAATAGGAATCTGAAAATGATCCTGTTATCTGTAAGTATTTGGACAGTGACACAATTTTTGTTGTTTTGGGACTGTACTCCAGAACATTGTATTTGAAATGGAACAGTGACTATGAATTTACAGTGCAGACATTCAGCTTTAATTTGAGGGTTTTTACATCCATATCAAGTGAACCGTGTAGCAATTGTAGCCCTTTTTTATACATCCCCCGCCCCCCTTATACATATGGTTGCATATCCTTTACGTCCCATGACTTCCTGATGTCTGTGCCCCAACAACATCAAAAGACTCTTTATATGTTATTTTCAGGTACTTTTCCAATCGATACTATAACCTCTCTGCATTTGAATGAATACATTCTATGTGCTGGAGTACTAAGCCAAAGCAACAAAAATTGTGGCACTGTCCAAATACTTACCGACTGCACTGTATGTGATGCAATTGTCTCTCAGGCTGTGGCAGGCAAATGTGCTGCAAATGTTTTGTGATTCTAGGGTCATGCAAGTCCTTTCTTCCCTTACCGCGAGTCACATAATTTGCCTTGCATTTTGATACAATTTGTTGGCCTCACAATATCTCCCTCTCCCACACTAGTATTCTCCGTGGTTATGGCTATGGTTGTCTGCACAGAGACCTGGATACGGAACTGCCCGACAAAGAGGAGTCTGATTGGGTGTCAGATGACGGGTGTGTGCATGGGACTTCCTGCTCATGCAGGAAATGTATAAGTCAGAGACCACCGAAATTAGGCACATTGGGACAATCAGGGACCTGAAATATATCCTCAGAAGCAATGAGGATGTGGGCTGTTGAAAGAAAGTGGCTGTCAGTCCAGCGTGATGGAGAGTTTGGATTCAAATTCAAATTCAAGTTCAGTTTCAAACTCTGGATACTACAGTGCTGAGATTGAACTTTAAGCATGATTTGGTATTCCATATTCGGGGCAAAATACAAATAGAGGTTAAAAATAGGGTTAAAAATTTGCCATCTCATATTCCCATATCCCATATTAAAAACTTCAGATATTCACCGATATGTTACAGGCCAAACCATTTTCCATGCATGGCAGCACATATATAGTGTTATTCTTGACTGTCACATGGCGCTGAAATGGCGACATGTCGTCCAGCTGTCTCTCGTGTTCGTGTTTGTTCATTTGAATGTGTTTTGTTGTGTTGGGCTTTTGTCTTTTGTTTTTTTCATGTGCTGTTTGTCTGTTGTGGGACGGGGAAGCGGGCTGTAGATTTTTCAGGGCACTCCTGCTGCTCGTTTTGATAATATTGATGAATTGTCTAATCGGGATAATTTTGTTTGTGGTCGTCACCATGGAGACGCAGTCGCAACATATGCTCGGGAATGTCCGTTGGATCTGCAGCCACAAAGTTTACCATTGCTCTTCACTGGAGTTGAAGATGTCGGTACTGATCCAGGGCTGCAGGCAATCTTCAAAAGGCCACCAGGGAAGTGAAGGAGCAGATAATGCGGGGGAGGAGTGAGGCGACGACTGGGAAGGCTGAGGCAGTTCCGTGCTCCGTTTTGACAGTGGACAGAGACCGCGACACTGTGTGTATGGAGGAAAGTCGTGGAGGTGGAGTTTGTGTGTGGGACTGCTTGATGACATTGGACATCTCGGGACAGCGGGGGCTATTTTTAATCATGACGTTTGGCTCTCTTTCGGACAAGTCTAGCCGTTCTTGCCCAATTAGCGACCACAAGGATAATGCCTAGTGATGAACAAAAGAGTGGATCTGTCGACAAAAGTGAGGAGGACCCTCACCTATCTCCACTGGCCAGAAAAGATAAATATTGTCGGTCTTACTGGGACATGTACACACACACAGGCACGCTCAAAATTTTTTAATCCATCATCCCACAACACTGTGCACGTACAGGTGAACATAAAACCAACAGCCAAACCATACTGTTTGCGTTGTTAAAACATGTGCAGGTGAACATAAAAGCAACAGCCAAACCATACTGTTTGTTAAAACATTTGTACACAAACTTCCTTCTAGTTTCACGTCATTTTCAGGAAAGAGAACAAGAAAACAAACCATGTCCTTATCTACGTGGCTTTGTTCTTTGTTTCTGATATTCCCGGTACACTGTTTATTTGTTCTCTTTTGGGTCAACGGTACATTTCTGATATCAGTTTGAAATCTCGTGGTACATTAAAAAGCAACAGGGGAATCAGACGTTGGAGGACATGCTAAATACCAGACGAAAACACATTTTGTTTTTTGTAAAATCAGTCATCAAGAGTTCCAGGAGTATTTCAATATTAATGGAATATGGGTCAATATTAACTATCATGGAAATGAACTAATTTGCTGATATTTTACATTTTAAACGGGAACATATGTGCATGATTAACAACATCGTATCATTAGCATACTCTGCTTATGAGCAGAAAAAAATGAACTCTACTGGCAAGGTCAAATAATTAGTGTATGTACAAGTGCTGAACATTGAGGTGCTGAATAGAAATAAGGGGAAACTGACTGACTACTGATACAAATTATGGGGGAAATTCATCAAATGTTAACCACTGAAATGAAAACAGATTTAAAGAGGTTTAACATTTAAAATGTGATTAAATCAGCCATCTTCATTGCATTGCATTTTTCTCTTTGCTTTGCAGAGATACAGAAAGAATGATGACACCTGTAAGAGAAAACTTAGCATGGCAGGCTCTGGCAGCTTTCCGTTTATATTTGTAATGGGGGACATGACGTGTGAGGTTTGAAGAGGCCACATGCAGCGAAGTGATTCTATAAGCTCTCATAAACCACTGAGACTGAGAGACCCCGTATTTAAGGAATTTTAACTGACAACGTAAATAACCTAGTTCCCACTCTCGACTGGAGGGAAATAATAAGGGAACTAGGAAAAAGGAGCGTAACAGAAATCGACCCGTATAACCAGGCGAACGGAACACGAGAGCAAAGAATCTCGAGCTCGGTAACCACAATGAGCTAATGATGAGATGCTAATGTGAAGAGAGAAGGAGCTGCCTTGGAGGTAACACAAACAAAGGAACATAAATTAGAGCTAAGTAAAGGGAGAAGGCGACAAGCGAAAAAATAACTCCCTAGCTCTAATCGGAGCAAACTGCTTGCTGCAGGAATAAAGCAGTCTCCGTGTCCTGACCTCTACCGGAAGTGTGCCAAACGCAAGACGTGCAAAAAATAAAGGCCCTACATCTCAATAAGGGGGAACGTACGAGAAGGCGAAAGGAACAGAATCTGAAAAGGATCCTGCTATCTATAACTATAAGTATACTCCTTAAAAAACCTAGCCTAGATCCCGCTGATGTCAGGAACTACCGTCCTGTATCTCTCTTGCCCTTCCTGTCCAAAACAATTGAACGTGCTGTCCTTAACCAACTGTCTGCTTTTCTCCACCAGAACAACCTGCTTGACCTGCATCAGTCTGGCTTCAGAACTGGCCATTCCACTGAAACTGCTCTCCTGGCTGTGACTGAGGCACTTGCCACTGCTAGAGCCTCCTCCCTCTCCTCTGTTCTGATTCTCCTTGACCTGTCTGCGGCATTTGACACGGTCAACCACAAACTCCTGATCTCCACACTCGCTGAGATGGGCATTTCTGGAACTGCCCTCTCTTGGTTTGTATCGTATCTCACTGATAGATCCTACCAAGTCTCCTGGAAGGGTTCCGTCTCTGCTCCCCATCCCCTGTCTACAGGAGTCCCGCAGGGATCTGTACTGGGTCCTCTGCTGTTCTCTATGTATACTAAGTCTCTTGGCTCAGTAATCCATTCACATGGCTTCTCATACCATAGCTATGCTGACGATACTCAACTCTTCCTCTCTTTCCCTCCCTCTACCCCACAGGTTAAGGAGAGGATATCTGCTTGTCTGACTGACATCTCTGAGTGGATGGCTACCCATCACCTGAAGCTCAACCTTGACAAGACGGAGCTCCTCTTCATGCCGTACAAGACCTCCCCACTACATGACCTCTCCATCACCGTTGATGGGACCGTGGTGGCTGCCTCCCGCTCTGCAAGGAACCTGGGGGTGGTCCTGGACGACCGGCTGGACTTCAAAGAGCACATCAGGGCGACGGCACGGTCCTGCAGGTTCCTCCTGTACAACATCAGGAGGATTCGACCGTACCTGACCACCTACTCCACCCAGCTTCTTGTCCAGACCATGGTCACCTCACGCCTGGACTACTGCAACTCCCTGCTCGCAAGCCTACCGGCCTGCGCCATTCTGCCTCTTCAACTGATCCAGAATGCAGCTGCCCGGCTTGTGTTCAACCTCCTGAAATTTTCCCATGTAACCCCCCTGCTGAGGTCTCTCCACTGGCTGCCAGTTGCAGCCAGGATCAGGTTCAAGGTTCTGACCCTGGCCTACACTGCAGCCAATAGGACAGGCCCCGCCTACCTGCAGGACTTAATCCAGAACTATGTTCCTGCTCGACCACTTCGCTCTTCTACAGCAGGGCGACTGGCACTTCCCCCCCTCCGTGTCAAAGGCTCTCGCTTGTTCCGACTGCGGAGTTTTTCCACATTAGCTCCTCAGTGATGGAATGAACTTCCCATTCCCCTACGTTCTACTCCAACCCTGCCTGCATTCCGTCGAGGCCTGAAGACACACCTCTTCAGACTCCACCTTGACTGATATCCTCACCTAGGAATATCAGTTCCCTGTTTACTAGTTCCCTGTGTTTTCCTGTCTGTTTATTATAGTTTATACTAGTATTTGGAATGGAAGTGTGGTGTTGCTGATTTGCCCACAGCTTACTGTGAACTACAGTCGACATTCATTGCTAGGGATAGCTGCTACATTATGCGAAGGATGTGCTTTGCCTTGTCTGTTCTGTAGTGATCTTGATGATGTCTCTGTACGCACTTACTGTACGTCGCTTTGGATAAAAGCATCTGCTAAATAAATGTAATGTAATGTAATGTATTTGGACAGTGACACAATTTTTGTTGTTTTGGGACTGTACTCCAGAACATTGTATTTGAAATGGAACAGTGACTATGAATTTACAGTGCAGACATTCAGCTTTAATTTGAGGGTTTTTACATCCATATCAAGTGAACCGTGTAGCAATTGTAGCCCTTTTTTATACACCCCCCGCCCCCCCTTATACATATGGTTGCATATCCTTCACGTCCCATGACTTCCTGATGTCTGTGCCCCAACAACATCAAAAGACTCTTGATATCTTATTTTCAGGTACTTTTCCAATCGATACTATAACCTCTCTGCATTTGAATGAATACATTCAATGTGCTGGAGTACTAAGCCAAAGCAACAAAAATTGTGGCACTGTCCAAAGACACTGCCTGGCCAAAGAAAAAAAGTCGCCGTTGCACCCGTCTTGCATAGTGCCCACTGTACAAGCCTCTGGAGGCAGTGTTATGATCTGGGGTTGCTTCAATTGGTCAGGTCTAGGCTCAGCAACGTTATGCAGCAATAAAATGAAGTCAGCTGAGTACCTGAATGTACTGAATGACCAGGTTATCCCATCAATGGGCATATTCCAGGACGACAATGCCAAGATTCATCGGGCTCAAATTGTGAAAGAGTGGTTCAGGGAGCATGAGGAATCATTTTCACACATGAATTGGCCACCAGAGTCCTGACCTTAACCCCATTGAAAGTCTTTGGGATGTGCTGGATAAAACTTTACGGAGTGGTTCGACTCTCTCGTCGTCAATACAAGATCTCGGCCAAAAATGAATGCAACTCTGGACGGAAATAAATGTTGTGACGTTGCATAAGGTTGTTGAAACAATGCCACGACGAATGCGTGCCGTGATCAAAGCTAAAAGCAGTCCAATTAAATATTAGAGTGTGCAACTTTTTTTTTGGCCAGGCAGTGTACTTAACGACTGCACTGTATGTGATGCAATTGTCTCTCAGGCTGTGGCAGGCAAATGTGCTGCAAATGTTTTGTGATTCTAGGGTCACGCAAGTCCTCTCTTCCCTTACCGCGAGTCACATAATTTGCCTTGCATTTTAATACAATTTGTTGGCCTCACAATCTCTCCCTCTTTCCCACACTAGTATTCTCCCTGGTTATGGCTATGGTTGTCTGCACAGAGACCTGGATACGGAACTGCCCGACAAAGAGGAGTCTGATTGGGTGTCAGATGACGGGTGTGTGCATGGGACTTCCTGCTCATGCAGGAAATGTATAAGTCAGAGACCACCGAAATTAGGCACATTGGGACAATCAGGGACCTGAAATACGTCCTCAGAAGCAATGAGGATGTGGGCTGTTGAAAGAAAGTGGCTGTCAGTCCAGCGTGATGGAGAGTTTGGATTCAAATTCAAATTCAATTTCAGTTTCAAACTCTGGATACTACAGTGCTGAGATTGACCTTTAAGCATGATTTGGTATTCCATATTCGGGGCAAAATACAAATAGAGGTTAAAAATAGGGTTACAAATTTGCCATCTCATATTCCCATATCCCATATTAAAAACTTCAGATATTCACCGATATGTTACAGGCCAAACAATTTTCCATGCATGGCAGCACATATATAGTGTTATTCTTGACTGTCACATGGCGCTGAAATGGCGACATGTCGTCCAGCTGTCTCTCGTGTTCGTGTTTGTTCATTTGAATGTGTTTTGTTGTGTTGGGCTTTTGTCTTTTGTTTTTTTCATGTGCTGTTTGTCTGTTGTGGGACGGGGAAGCGGGCTGTAGATTTTTCAGGGCACTCCTGCTGCTCGTTTTGATAATATTGACGAATTGTCTAATCGGGATAATTTTGTTTGTGGTCGTCACCATGGAGACGCAGTCGCAACATATGCTCGGGAATGTCCGTTGGATCTGCAGCCACAAAGTTTACCATTGCTCTTCACTGGAGTTGAAGATGTCGGTACTGATCCAGGGCTGCAGACAATCTTCAAAAGGCCACCAGGGAAGTGAAGGAGAAGATAATGCGGGGGAGGAGTGAGGCGACGACTGGGAAGGCTGAGGCAGTTCCGTGCTCCGTTTTGACAGTGGACAGAGACCGCGACACTGTGTGTATGGAGGAAAGTCGTGGAGGTGGAGTTTGTGTGTGGGACTGCTTGATGACATTGGACATCTCGGGACAGCGGGGGCTATTTTTAATCATGACGTTTGGCTCTCTTTCGGACAAGTCTAGCCGTTCTTGCCCAATTAGCTACCACAAGGTTAACGCCTAGTGATGAACAAAAGAGTGGATCTGTTGACAAAAGTGAGGAGGAACCTCACCTTTCTCCACTGGCCAGAAAAGATAAATATTGTCGGTCTTACTGGGACATGTACACACACACAGGCACGCTCAAAAATTTTAATCCATCATCCCACAACACTGTGCAGTGTGCACGTACAGGTGAACATAAAACCAACAGCCAAACCATACTGTTTGCGTTGTTAAAACATGTGCAGGTGAACATAAAACCAACAGCCAAACCATACTGTTTGTTAAAACATTTGTACACAAACGTCCTTCTAGTTTCACGTCATTTTCAGGAAAGAGAACAAGAAAACAAACCATGTCCTTATCTACGTGGCTTTGTTCTTTGTTTCTGGTACACTGTTTATTTGTTCTCTTTTGGGTCAACGGTACATTTCTGATATCAGTTTGAAATCTCGTGGTACATTAAAAAGCAACAGGGGAATCAGACGTTGGAGGACATGCTAAATACCAGACGAAAACACATTTTGTTTTTTGTAAAATCAGTCATCGAGAGTTCCAGGAGTATTTCAATATTAATGGAATATGGGTCAATATTAACTATCATGGAAATGAACTAATTTGCTGATATTTTACATTTTAAACGGGAACATATGTGCTTGAATAACAACATCGTATTATTAGCATACTCTGCTTATGAGCAGAAAAAAAGAATCTCGAGAGCAAAGAATCTCAAGCTCGGTAACCACAATGAGCTAATGATGAGATGCTAATGTGAAGAGAGAAGGAGCTGCCTCGGAGGTAACACAAACAAAGGAACATAAATTAGGGCGAAGCAAAGGGAGAAGGCCACAAGCGAAAAAATAACTCCCTAGGCGAAAGGAACAGAGATCTAACGTTCCATGGCTACTTTCATAGGCTCGCAGTCACACGCAAATATGTCAATGAAATTGCCCGGTCTCCCTGTAGGGAGAAAGGTACCAGAAGGTGAACAGAACTGCAGTTCTGAACAAAATCACCCGGTCTCCTTGTAGGGAGAAACGTACCAGAAGGCGAACAGAACCGCAGTTCCGAACAAAATCGCCCGGTCTCCACGGAAGGAGAAACGTACCAGAAGGCGAACAGACCAGCTGTTCTGGAGATTTGCCATCATTTGCTCAATGACTAACGCAAGCCTTGTAAAAAAAACACATCCTGCCTCTCAGTATGGATAAACGCCCTGCCTCTCAGTAAGAAATATGACTATATAAATATAACCACAAACAAACAAAGGATCGAGAGACAGAAAAGGCAACAGGTCAAGGTAAAGAAAGAAAAGGAAAAACCAAGAAGCGGCGACAGAAAAGAGCCAAGGAAGAAGAGTCCTAATAGCTACATGCACAAAGGCAAGTCCCGCATTACTCCAATAAAACCCATTGGAGCACAGAGGTCTCCTAAAGAACCTAGACCTAACCATACCGGCTCTGCAAACAAAGGCAAAATTAATACGAAACAATACAGAAGCCCCGGAAGAAGGAAACGGGGGCCTATGTAGCTCTCAGGCAACCACGCACAGGTGTGGACGCTGATGCGAGAACTCCGCGAAAAAGACGAGGCGGTGCAAAACTCCATTAAAAGAGCAGCGCCCTCACGTGGCGACTGAGGGAAACGACTGTAAGGGAAGAAAACGTCAAAAACTATGACAACATTAAGTGCTTCGATCCGGATTCGGTATTGGTTTTCTGTATAGCCATGACAATGGACTTCTTCCAGCATGTCCTCCTTGCATGATAGGGCCGTTGTCTTTTTATCATGTGGTTAATCCCCATGATATATAATATCTTTCTGAAACTATTGTCTACATGACCTAATCCCTGTATAGACCTAGTCCCTGATCTAATCCCTGTATAAAGGCAAAGTGAAGCAATGTCTTTTTAAAAGAATCTTGTTGTTTTTATCCTTTTCTCTGTAAAATGTAATTTGCGCTATATAAATGAACAAAAATTGATAAATGTGAGTGGGACATGTCCATTCGCACAGCAGAACAGAACTACAGATCATGCACATCTAGACCCACCTGTTTATTTCCTTCCTGCTTGTATCTACAGGTAAGAGAAGAAACAGGCCTTTGGGACTCATACACATTTTCTCATTGTCTTTCTTTTTTTTTGCTTGAAAAAATGCAGGGTAAAGTTAGGGAACTGGGCGTGTAACTGAAATATTATGGGTTTGATTCCTAGCTGAAGTACCTCCATTGTACACCTAAACAAGTTATTTAACCTGGATCAAATCTGTTAAATGTCAATATGTAATGTTAAATAACAAAAAAATGTAAATTTAACATAGTGTATTACTCACTATGTCCTATTCACGTTTATACATTTTTATTGATATTGTCGGAGGGGAGTCAAAATGGCTCTCAGGCCATTTGCTCCCAAGAATGTCCCCATCTGGATAAGGGGAAATTGGACTGTGTTTCAAGGTTGTATATGTGTGTTCTAGAGGCATTTAGGGCGGAGAGGTCATCAAGCCCCTGGCCAAACTATGGGAAAGGAATGTCCTCCCTGACCATTTGTGACCTCTCCCGTAACCCCACACCTGGTCACTTCCTATGGGAAAGACTCCGGACAATACCACAGTGCCCTCATGTGGGCACCTCTGTCATAACACCCTTTCCTTCTCTAATGGGTCAAGACTCTAAAACTTCTGTTGAGATAGTCAACAGACCCGGTAAAAACTTACAAACATTGCACATGTGATCATTATATTGTTACATTATATCTTATGTAGTAGTAACAGGGATTGCATGTAAAATGGTTCATCAGGAGGGAATTTTCATGACAACTGCAACATAATAAAACATAATGTTAATCTGTTTGATATGGATGTAATCTGGTAAAATCAAGGAATCGAACGAGATACATTTCATACCAAATGGAGTTTAATAAAGCATAGTTTCAGTAACTCAGGGAAAAACTATAACAGTGGAATGTCCTCTCTGGTAATCATCTGCTTTTCTCCTCTCCCTACTCCACAACCCCCAAAGGTGGGGGTCTAAATTCCAGATTAGACCACCCCTCCAGGTTAATTTATGGCACTGCCGTCTGGTTCAAACGCGTGATTTGACATAAAAGAAAGGGAGACAAGCCTATCTGGGAAGATTGTAACCGACTTCCCACACTGTGCATATTCTGTGTCTGTCATGGTTTTAACCCTGTTTCCTATGCGGTCGTTTTCCTCGGTGGCCACGCGAAGGCGCTGCCCTTTTGGTAGATGCTTGCTCCACCCTGCTGAGTTGGCGGAGCTTCTGTTAAGCGTTTACACCTGTGTGTAGTCACCTGAGAGATACTTAAGCCTTTCGTTTCCTTCGTTCGGGGCTTCGACATTAATTGTTAATTGTTCATTGTTTTGTACTGTGGTGTATTGTTGGCTGTGAGTTCTCGTACCATTTTGGCTACTCGCCTATTTTTAACGTCTCTTATTTGAGGCAGGGCTTATTTCTCGCTGGCTAGGTAGTTGATTACCTCGTAGAAGTTTGGGCCGTAAATCTCTGCTCTATTTCGCCTTGTTGTGCTTTTTCTCCGTGTATGGAGATTTGGGCGATTCTGTTCGGGACAGTAGTTCTGTTCGCCCTTCGGCACATGTCTTCCCATAGGGGATTCGGGCGTTTTCGCTACTACTTAGTTTGTTAGCTCGTAGAGGTATAGAGTAGCAGTTTCTCTGGTCCATTTGTTCGCCTTTTGATTGGTTTTCTTACTGAGAGACCTGGCGTTTTAGCTTCTACTCATTTCCGGGTTACGGTAAGCCAGTTAGTAGCTTCGGTACGTTTATTCCCTGTTTTGTTCTCCTTCTCGTGGACTACGTTCCCCTTTGTTGTGAGTCAGGGTTTTTATTTATATTGAGAGGCTGTCGTGCTATTTTGCGTTGGTCTTTGTTGCAGCTGTCCTCCGTCCTTTTTACCTACGGGACGATTTTGTTTCGGAACTATTGTTCTGTTCGTTTTCCGGGTGTGTTTCTCCTTGTGTGGAGTTTGGGCGAGGTTGTGGACATGTTTGTGTGACTGCGCGTAGCATGGTAACTTTAGCTCTCTGTT
The DNA here is from genome assembly GCA_029718625.1 of Synaphobranchus kaupii. Lineage (NCBI taxonomy): Eukaryota > Metazoa > Chordata > Actinopteri > Anguilliformes > Synaphobranchidae > Synaphobranchus > Synaphobranchus kaupii. The sequence goes on from CM056394.1 coordinate 19,807,624, forward strand.
CCTTCGCTTCATTATATTATTTTACTGAGAGGCTAGGGCGGTTGTTCCAATTTAAGCTTGCGTCAGTCTTTTGGATAGTAAGTTATGGGACGACGGTGCTCCGTCGGCTCACCTGTAAAATGTTTCTCCCTCCTGGGAGATCGGGTGTTTACCCAGGTTTGTTTGCTGCATTAGACTGCGCACTTATTTAACTAGCCATGGAACGTTAAATCTCTGTTCCTGTTCGCCTCGTTACATTTCACCTTACTGAGAGGCTAGGGCGGTTGTTTTATATTAAGCTTGCGTTAGTCTATTTGGATAGGAAAGTTATGGGACGACGGTGCTCCGTCGGCTCACCTGTAAAATGTTTCTTCCCCCTGGGAGATCGGGCGTTTACCCCCTTTAGGTTCTGCATGTGACTGTTAGTTTTAGCTTATGGAAGTAGCCACGGAACGTTATCTCCATTCCTTCGCCTCCTCCTATATCAATAGGTATTAGTTTTCTGTGTTATTCACTGTGTTTTGTTTGTGCCATTTGCTACTCGCCCGTTATTATGTGTCTCGTTACCGAGACAGGGCGCGTATTATGTCTGGCTGTTCAGATCCCTGTCCTTGCGCTCTACTTGGCGTTTGACAGTTAGCCGGTTAGTAGCATCTGTAGTGGTGTTTGTTGTTCCTTGTCTTGTCTCCTTCCCTTATCTGCGGGGTTTCCCGCCTTAGTGGCCTAAGGGCTTAATGAATCCCTTTTCTGCGTTTGGCTCCTCCCACCTCACACCCCATTACAGTGTCTGTGTGTAGCGGAAGCAGGCTGGGTAAGATATTTACTCTGTATTTCTTAATTTCTGTAATCTGTAATGGACTGATGAATTCTAAGATAATGACCTACCTGTCTGTTAATAAATTCTTATTTTTAACTTGCGTGATCTCGATGACTCTAATCCATTTTATACCTTTTTCAGCCTAAATTACGACTGAATACTCAGGGGGACAATTCTGGCCAAGAGCCAACTGATCAGTGGCCTGGTACAGCAAGTCTTTAGTGGAGTCCCCAAGTTGGGAAAGGCAGCCAAGTTCTGCCAGTAAAACGGGAATGGTGGTGCATGGTTTTGGTGATTTGATGTGAAGAGAACCCATGGACGTTCTACGTCGGTTCTTGTCAAATTAGCCTTAAGGAGCCCTCTGAATGTACGCTGACCTGGGCTCACAACTATCTATGTAAAATATAATGCATGTATTGTGTTGGCTAGACCCCCAACCTCTGTGTTCTCCAACAAACTGAGATTCAGCAATAGTGCTAATCCCGGGAGCATATATTGAGTAATGAAGGGTCGAGTGTAACCACTCCAAGCTTCACGCATTAAATTAAAACCAAATTCTAAATTCTAGTTTCATTTGGAGTCAGATAACTACGAGTAAAACAATAGTAACTGCAAAGCTTACTTTTTGTGATCATAGATATATTCAATGTGTTGTTCAGCTCCTTTGTGAATGTTCTAATGCTTCCATTAGAATATTGACATTTGGACGACAGATCGGATATATCCGTGATGACAACATGGCCCCGTTTGCGAACGGAGAATAATAAGAATCTTACTGATCCGTTTCAGGCCTGTCTTAAGCTGGATGTGGAGCAGCGCAATTCATATCTGACTCATGGCAACAGACCCAGTATATTCTTAAATGTAATTGTGCTCTGTTCATGAACGGAGGATAAATAACTAACATCTCTTGTTTGCATCACAACAGCAGAGGAAAAACACGTTGCCCCTTCCCCTCCAGCTATTCCCTCATTGGTCTTCTTCTTTTGGTTACTGTATGGATTTTCTGGGTAAGCTGAACTGGAAAATAGCTGTGTGTCTTTCCTGACTCTTGAAGATCCATCATGGCCTCCTTCCCAATGTCAAAGCTCATTTGTTTGGCTGTTCTTTCTGGCCTAACTTTGGGTGAGTGTTTTTTCCACTTTTTTACTGGGGGAGAAATCAAAAGCAGTGTTATCATCCCTCTTGTTAGTCTTTGTAATGAGGTTGACTACTTAGACAACACGAGTTTAAAGAGGCAATGCTGACAGATGCAAAAGATCCTGTTCATGTGCTCCAAGACTAAGCTTTAGATTAAACTTGTAACATTTTATAATCACGTTATACAAGTGATGTTATGTTATGTATGCAAGGCAGGTTTACATGTTTGCACCTGCTTTTTAAAGAATAACGGCAATAAGCACTTTCCAAGGAAAATAAAGAAAAACCACAATACTATTATAATAATATTATTTTAATAATAACAATTATTTAAAGTGGTCAAGGGATTCTAAAAACTTAAAATAACCACAACCACAATCACAGAGGGATGTATCCACTACACGCCCACCAAATATCTTTTCAAGAAAATGTAAATAGGTATATTAATATACATTTCAAAGTCAGCTAATAAACTCAGTCTTGAAAGGACTCAGGATTGTAGAGGTGTGGCCTGAATCCACACCCTCAACCCGAGTGCCATCGACGTCATCCAGCCCTCCATGTTTGAACCACAGAACTGCTCTTATACAGTTCTGTGGTTTGAACCATAGGTTTGAACCCGGCAAGGAATTCATGCAATCAATTCGAAGTAAAATACAGTGCGGCTGCTATCAATAGATAAATATGACATGCAAGCTCGCAATCAAAGTTAAGTTAACTCAAACGCTAAGCAGAGTATTGCAACCGTTTGACCTAACGTTAGTCTATTCAAAGCAAGCTAAATTGCAAGGTGACATTTCATTAAATGCATGTTCCACACAAACCATTAAATATTGGTAGGTTTTATCGAGTTTTAAAAAATAATTTAAAAGCCCATTCATTAATTTCGGTTGCTAATCGAACGAAAATGATGTGCATGGCAACTAAGAACTTTGGTGGATAATGGTTCTTGTCGTATTTTTGTTACTGTAACCAGCCACTGAACAATACCACAAAACCATTTCCAAGGCATGGTTTATTTGGCAAAATCTTAACTAGGCCTATCTATTGTTTTCGATATATTATCTGACGAATGAGCAGTGCACCAAGTAAAAACGACGCATGAGTGATTAGTTCGTTTCCCTGCTGAGCTATCCAATCTAATGTTACTAGCTAGCACCAAGGAGGGATGGTGTCATGGTTATTGGCAGCCTCTGCTGTTTCTGCATTCGGTTTTCCTTTTTGGCGTCGTTTGACGCTCTATCGGATTTTTTCAACCTCCGTTTCGGTCTTTGTATCTCGCCCGGCAATAATCCCTGCACCTGTGTTGCGTTCCTGCCAGCTATAAATGCCTCGGTACCTCTGCATTTCCTCAATTCGATATTGACAAATATCACACTCTACAGATTCCCTCTGTGTTCTGTGTGGTAGATCAAGGTAGATCATCAATGTGCTAAACTACAATAAACTGATGAATCATCTCTCCCGTGTTCCTTTGCAGATATACTGTGTGAATCTAGGAGGAAACCTGGCATCAGTGCACAGCTTAGAGGAATATGGGTTTCTCAGGCAGCTCTATAAGGCCTCCGATCCACATGAGATACCATTCTGGATAGGGCTGACAGACTACCAGAAGGTATTATGGGAAAAGAAAGCAGGTGTGCACATACCAGCCAGTGGTACATGACTTGAGAATTTCCAAAAGGGAATCAAAGGAATCAATTAGGAATTGATGGAGACAACTCTTACCCCGTTTAGAAAACACAATCACAAAAGGTGCGTCCCAATAGTCGAAAAATGCACCCTCCCTTCCTCCACTACCACCTGCTCTACTCCGTGACCCAGAAACGGATCTTTGGTTCCTCCCTTCCGCCACTGTCCCAATAGTGGAGAAGATGAGCGAAGAAGCTTCAAACTCGGCTTCTCTTCCCCTCCGGCGAAGTATACATCGATGTATCCTACTGCGGAAGTTTTTTTCCACATTTTTGGGTGACATCATCACGCTCACACCCACAGAGATTTAAGAAAAGGCAACAGTGATGATGCGTAGCTATGCCTTATATGAATTTCCCCAAGATAATGATGCCCCAATGCAAGATATTTAGCTTAAATTGTGTGTGCTTATTAGCACACAAAGGACATAGCATGCTACAACGGATAACAAAATGCCAGTCCGTTTTTGTGGCTCATATCCTACATAAAAATTTGGCAATTTAAGTCGGGGAGACAGCTTTCCTTATTTGCTTGCACTTTAACGTTGTTTATTTAACAAACATGACTATACATAAAAATGGCCTAAGAATGACAGCTACCATTTCAGTATGTAAATATGCATTAATAAATTTATTCAACCATTCCAAAGGACGTTTTAAAATTTGATTTCAGATGTTACAGTGGGAAACAGGCCTAATTGTTTTTCGGTGTGACCACTGCGATACTATGAACATTTGGAATGATAGGCCTATATCCGATAATATGATGATAATTTGTTCCACTAATCTATGGAAATGTTTCCCAATTTGCCTATATGAGATGCAAGGAACTGGCAATAGTAGGCTGTAGTGTAGCCTATAGGCCTATGAGGTGAATTAGTGCTTGGTATGTTCAGACATCGGGAACATCGGGATTCTGGAATTACAGTAAGTTATTATGTTTGTGTAGCCAATACTACAACATGTTTACTTTGATCTAATGTTGCTGATTACATGTTAATTAGTGTCTCAACATGCACCACAATACAGGCTATGTTTACACTGTACATGCAACTAGCTTACTTGCACTTGTAACTTAAAGTATATTTTGCAGCTTTAAATGGGATGATCATGTGGAAGATCTGTGATTAGCTTTGGGAATATTTGTGGGCACGGCATCAGTCAAAGTTATGGGCAACTTCATCAATAGTCGACGGCTCGGTTTGTTGGTTCATTCGTTTGTTTCTTCTCAATGCTTTTACAAACAGACGGATAGACTCAAAGTCGCTCTCTCTCTCTCTCTCTGCGTGTGCTCCCGGTCTCAGCCCCGCACTGTGGAGACGAGCACACTTTAAGCACCTGGGCTGATTGGCCAACACAACCCAGGTGTGTATGCCCTCTCCACCAGTGGGCGGGACCAAGACAAATCCAAGTCCTCCTCGGACCGAATGCCACACCCCTCCACCACCAGAATTCAGCTGAGCAGATTCGGCTTACACCAAGACCGGGAGCACACGCCGAGAGAGAGTGAGTTTGAGTCTGTCTGTCCATTTGTGAAAGCATTGAGAAGAGACAAATTAACTAACAAACTTCGCTGGGCGAGCTGGAAAGCAGACGGCATTTTGGTTTAGTTTAGTTTGTTATTTTGTTGTTTTAGTTAATTGTTTTTACCCAGAACCCGTGAGTGGGAAGGGTGAAGGTGTTTTTATTTATTTTCGTGTTTGTGTGGGGGCTCTCTCTCTCTCCATGTGGCAATTCACCGTGTAAACCCGGAACTGCCACATGTCCCTCCCAGGTATGTGTCACTGCGTGTGAAATTCACATATTTGTTCTTTACCATCCCCCAGGTCCACTTGACAACTTTCTAGAAGAGCTTGACACCCTTCTCAGCACTTTTCCAAAGATGACACAGCGCTCACTCTCCTTGATGACTTCAATCTTCCCACAAAGCTCCATTCTACTTTTTCTTTTCTATCTTCCTTCGATCTCACACTTTTTGCATACCCTCATACTCACAGAGCTGGCAATAATCCTGACTTGGTCTTTTCTTGAGCCTGCCCTACAACAAACCTCTTTGGCACCCCTCTCCATGTTTCTGACCATTATTTTGTTTCCTTCTCCATCCCCCTTTATGCTAACCCAGCTTCACCCCTCTCTATCACCACCCGACAAAATCTTCCTCCCTCTCTTCCTCTGTTCTCTCCTCACCCCCTCCTCCTATTTTCTCTCTTTTTCCACCAACTCCACCACTTCCACATTTCTATCTGCCGTCCCATCCTCCTTTGATCTTTTATGTCCCCCATTATCTAGACCTGCCCGCCTGTCCCCACCTCCTCCTGCCAATCCAAAGCCTTGTGAAATGACATCTGGCTGCATTCCAGCTGCCTTCAAATCATTTAGAGTGACTCCTCTTCTTAAGAAACCTTCCCACAACCTGCATAATGTCAAAAACTACAGACTGGTATCACTTCTTTCTTTTCTTTTGAAAGTACTTGAACCCACTGTTTCTAAATAACTTTCCCACTTTCTCTCCACAGAAGGACTTGCTGGACCCCAACCAGTCGAGCTTCAAGCCTGCCCACTCTACTGAGACTGCACTCTTTGCTGTCACCCTCCTTACTACTAGATCTGCCTCTCTCCTCTGTCCTCATCCTCCTAGATCTGTCTGTCTATTACCTGTCTGACTGCACCTATCAGGTATAATGGAGGGGGTGTCTTTGCCATGGAGCCTCTCTACTGGGGTTCCCCAGGGTGCAGTCATGGGCCCTCTCCACTTCTCCCTCTTCACCAGAACACTTGGCTCAGTCATCACTCCCCACAACTTCGTCCGAGATGGTCAACTAACGAGGTGTAAAGAGGATTGCCCGTGCTAAAATTGAAATTGGGGGGGCGTTGCTGCAAAAGAGCAAGTGTGCTCAGTCAACCTACCCTGTATAAATAAAGGTAAAATTTAAAAAAAGTTGATCACCTGCAAAGTGTCAAATGATAATGCGTGCAAATACTTTGGCTGCACCACAAAATAACACCCTTTATTTAGGATCCTAGTAAATCGGCCCCTTAATGTAGAGGTCGGCCAATGGTTGTGCCCTGGACTTGGGTCAAAGAGAGCACAAACAAAGGCTTCCTCAAGTGCCTCATATTTTAAATATTTAGAATATACCGGGAAAACTTGTTTCCCGTAGGAAACAACACAATATTTATCAACATGTCAATTTGCGCAGGATTGCTATAACCTCTCGTTATTTTTACAGTGCATTTAACAGTAGGTAAAAGACGGCAGAATCTTTACTGACGCAGGAGCACCCTGTCCGTAAAAGGTATTTGGATGGGGCAAAAATAACAGAGATGCTCCGGTAATAATTATATTACCCCACCTCCCCCCCTACAAAATTCCCATCCAAATATGGCTTTAGTTCACAAAAGTAGTCTCTGGAGTAGGGGCAAACTCCTGCAGAATTGTGTCAGTATAAAAATGGTTCCTAGAATGTTTAGTTTGGTTATGTAAATAAAGGACAGAAGACATAGAATTGACCCTTGTGGAACACCCTTATTCGCCTTGTTGTTTGAATTCGGTAATTCGTTAGGTTCCGGAAAACTGCAATACTTATGAAAACATTGGTGGCATTGCATTGTGGGGCACGAATACTACTTCTGAAAAGTATAGTCCAGAGCATCCTTTATGAAAGGACGAATAAAAAGAATTGTGAATCTCCTTTCCTTCTCAATATAAGAAATTTGAACGGTCCTGACCTCAGCATGGCTGCGTGGGAAATATTTCTGATTCAAGCGATCTAAAGGATCCTTCCTTGCTCGATTTTGACTATTGGAATGCAGCCTGGGTGCATCCCAATATTCTTCACTCCGCACCTCCTTTCCTCCACTCCCCCACTACCACTTCTCTCCTACCCGGAAGTATGCAAAACTGCCTGAACATTTCGAGTACAAGTATTTGCATGTACAGTATACAACATTGTGTTTGCGTCGAGACATTAATTAATATGTAACCATTAATACCTAATTAAGATCAGCAACATTAGATTAAAACATAAAGATCTGTTTCCGGGGCAAGGAGGAGAGGAGGTGGTAGTGGAGGAAAGAAGCATGCATTTTTCGAGTATTGGGACACAACCCCTGTGTCTGAATCAGTGCCCTGTCTATTGCGTCTTGTGTCCTGTGTACTAGCATACTGTGTACTGTTTACAGCGTACTGTTTAGTACATGACATGCAGTATGCAAAAAATATCCTCCATAATCTTATCAGTGAAAACCTGGAAATAATCATCCAGTCGTTTTAAGTACACTGCATTTCGAGAACATTTCACCTGCGTAACAACTTTCTCATCCAGTGTACTTAACAGGCATACTCAGGGAAGGGCATTGATTCGGACACAGCCCCGTTCTGCAACCTTTGCACATGCCGCGCAACACCTACACAGACCCACTTTTACATGTACGATGCAGAACAACAGCCTGTAGTTTAGTCTCCACAGGCCCAGCTCTGGCCTGCTCATTGCTCTGTCCTATAAGACCCCCTGTAACCTGCTTGTTGTAGGTTTGGTTGTTTGTGTGTGCTGCAGTCCTGTAATAAACTTTTTCCATTGTTTGTTCATAATTTTGATATAGGTCTCAGATTGTGTTTTGGCATAGAATGATGCATGGGACAAATAGCTGACTACTGGTACAAATTATGGGGAAAATTGTACAAACTGAAATTATAACAGATTTAAAAAAGCTTAACATTTAAAATGTGGGCGAGATGTGAACCTACATTCAGCTCTCAAGAACCTTCCTGTTTACAATAAGTGCTTAGATCCGGATTCCGACTTGTTTTCTGTACAGCCATGCACTTCTTCAAGCATATCCTCCTTGCATGGTAGGGCTTATGGGTAATTCCTATGAAACACTATTGTTTACATTATCAATATCATCGCTTTATAAAGGAATAGTGAAGCAATGTGAGTAGGAAGCGGTCATCACACACATCTAGACCCACATATCTATTTCCTTCCCGCTTGTATCTACAGGTAAGAGAAGAAACAGGCCTTCTGGCCTCATACATATTTTCTCATTTTATTTAATTTTTTCAATTGAAAAAAATGTAGTGTAAAGTTAGGGAACTGGGCTTGTAACTGAAATATTATGGGTTTGATTCCTCACTGAAGTACCTCCATTGCACACCTGAACAAGGTATTTAACCTGATTAAAATCTGTTAAATGCCAATATGTAATGTAATACAACAATCTCGGTGTGTAATACACTATGTTAAATGCACGTAAAATCATTTAGAAACATCATATTCCTCCATAGAAGTACCTATGCTTCTTGTGGTTATTGTATGGCTTTTTTGGGTAACCTGTTGTATGAACTGGAACATAACTATGTGTCAATTGTGGTTTTTTGGTTTGTGTCTCTGCACTAAACCTTTTACCTTACATTACAGCTGATATCCAGATATTTTAATCATCCGTCTCTCCTGAATCTTGAAGATCCATCACGGCCTCCTTCCCAATGTCAAAGCTCATTTGTATAGCTGTTTTTTCTGGCCTAACTTTGGGTGAGTGTTTTCTAACCTCCGATGTCTAGCTAGCTATACACAGGTTATGATGCATTATTTTAAGGTAGTTGTATGTGCGTCTCATAATGTCTCACTGTGTCACTCAGAGAAAATAGTAATAAATAATAATAAAAGGAGGGAATGGGAATTTAACACTTCCTTTCTTTGCTGTCTAGTTGAGTTTGTCCCTGGATAGGACATACACCAGTTTTTTTCATAATTAAAGCATTTGGTATTTGAATTCGTATTTACCTTTTAGGGTCGTTTTAACGCACTTGTTCCTAGTATGAAAATGCACTATGTAGTTCGCTCTGGATAAGAGCGTCTGCCAAATGACTATAATGTAATGTAATGGTATTTGAAAGGTAATTCAGAATGCCTTCTAGGTATTGTAACACTGTTTGCTTACAACTACAATCATTTAAATGGGAAATCAGGAGCAATGTTCAAACATTCAAATATTTCAAAACTGCATGTACAGGACAATTTAGCATTGGAGCGGTTCTTTTGACATGTCAGTGGAAAATTATAAAAATTATATAAATTATTTCTTTCCTTCATATGTATCTTGTGGCCCAGCTGAACTCTCTTCGGAATCACTGTGTTAGGTCACCATTTTCCCTGTGTGTTTGCATCCCTCAGTGTCAGGAAAGGATGAGGGCTCCTGCATTGAGGGCTGGACGGGCTTCAATGGCCACTGCTTCAAGTATACTGGACTGAAGCTGAGGTAACACAAAACAGCACTAATATGTCCTTTAAATGTAACAATAATGTACTGCAATAATAATGATAATAATAATAATAATAATAATAATTATTATTATTATTAATATATTTTATTTCATAAGTTTATTTCTAATACATCAGGGGCTGGATTTACTAAGAACTTTACCATGGGCGAAAGCTTTTACCACATGGAAAATCAATAACATGAACAATGATTGGTCATAGTATTTATTTTGCCCTAATCCCTGGTTGTGTTATTAGTTTTGTGCGTGCTAAAAGGTTTTGCACATGCTTAGTAAATCAGGCTGTAGGTTTATAAAACATCACGGCTTAGATTAATGGTTACTGGGCTATTAATGAACCCAACAATTTGGGAGAATGAGCACTGTGTGGTTACAAACTGGCATGGTAAGCCTAAGCAAACTCTCCTCACTACTGCTGGGTGGATTCGACTGACTTTTCACTCTCGTGTTAACTACAGCACAGAAAAAGTGGAATGATCTCAGCAGCTGCGGAGACCCTAACCCGGACCACTTTGCTAGGACTAACCCGAGATAAGGAAGACTGGAGCACACAGAGCTCAGAGCAAAAAAAATATTTAATAAGGTTTTTTGCTCTGAGCTCTGTGTGCTCCAGTCTTCCTTATCTCGGGTTAGTCCTAGCAAAGTGGTTCGGGTTAGGTATTCTTTCAGTTCGCTGGTCCTCTTGTTGAGCACCTATAGTCCTTTTTTATATAGCCGGCTTGTAGCGCGTTTGGGATTACCCCCTTTTTACAAAGAAAAGCAGCTCTCTGACCTGCCAGAAGGATACGTGTTTTTGCCTTGATTTCTGACCCTCCATTAGAGTTATCTCTGTTACCTCTGTCCCTCAAATAAAGCCTTCCTAAGCATGTTATTGAAGCCTTGTGGTCATGGTTCTCTGGTCATTTGTGGTCAGTTTCACCTCCTGTTTTGTCCAGACTCTCCAATACGGAGCGCCTTCACAATGCCCCATAACATTCTCCACATGCATACATCTTATTAAAACAGCATGGTAGTTATCCTATACAATCTGTCTCCAGGATCATCAGGGCTTACAGTGTACATGTTGCCTACATGCGCTGCAGGAGTTCTACACATCAAATTCAATAGAATTCAAGAATCTCACTGAATATACAACAAGGCAAAGTGGGACATAACATTTATTGTCAGAAAAAGTTATGGAGAGACCAATTAGTTAAACCCATGTGATTTTTAAACAAACACATAAGTAGGTAAAAATTACACAAAAGTAAAAGGCAGAGATAATATATTTTACCTTGCGGTCCTAATATACAGGATATAAAGGAAATAAAACAACCAAACTGATTTTAAATTCATGTCAACTGTTTCCATTCAGTCAATTCAAGGGAATCAAATAATTTATTGAAAAAAGGCCCTTTATGTTCTGATGAATTGTATTGTATCATGCCATGCGTTAATCTGTTTTCATTTCTACAAAAACATTTTCTTTATATTTCACTTTATTCTAGTCCAATGTTTAATTAAAATCCAGCATGTTCCAGCATTTCATCATTTGACTTGTTTGCAAACTGGCACAAACTGCCTGAAACGCCCAGGCCCTGAATTTTCTTATTCAACAGTGGATAAGGCTGTGTAGCTGGTTTGAATAGGACATGAATCCGTTTTCTTAGACAGGTTTTGGCAAGAAAATACCTTACCATAACCCCTCCAGTCAGGTTGAGTCACCCAAAATATTTAAAAGGCCAGGCTTGGTTCAGTCAAGAAGAAGACTCCTCTTGTAGTCACGAAGCTCAAAGTGCTGCCATAAGGTAACAGAATACTTATTGTTGGCTTATTTTGATAGAATATAAAGCACGAGAGGAGCTGTAAAAACAGCCCCTCCATTCATATTGCTGGTGATCTTGTGCCTCTTTATTGTATTGCATTATGGGTGATGTAGATGTGTCTTTCTCTCATGGTAGTTGAAGAGCCAACATGGCCTCCTTCACATTCTCAACATTCCTCTGTGTTGCTGTTCTTTCTGGCATGACCTTAGGTGAGTCTTTCTTATTATTATTATTATTTATTTTTTTACCTTGTATGTTTGTACGTCTGAATTCATGACAATGCAAAAGGCTTTGGTATCAAAATATGAAACAAAATTTGACTAATACTCTCTTCTTTGTTAAATTGAAACCAATAATTGGACAAGAGGTTACTTTTCTAGGTGTAAATAGGTATTAAATATATGATGTGGTATTTTGTCAGTTGATGTGGTCTTTTGTTAATTCATGTGTTTAGTTTTCACTATAAGATGTGGTCATTTGATATTTGAATGTGGCACGGAATAGCTTCCATACAGCTGTAGCTAAGGCAGCATCCAACCACAATTGCAATCACAATCGGTTCAACCACAACTGCAATCCCACTTTTTTCTTCATTAGGAACTTTTCATGGTTAGAGGGATCATTTACCCTCTTAAGCCACATTATGTCAGAAATAGCTATGCATGCCATGAAGAATAAAAGTACCATGTTCACATTGTGCTATATTACAAACAATTACATGAAGAGGTAGCAAAAGATTTTTAACTGATCTAAATAAAGGCTGAGGTCAATCAATAGGCTCCTAATTGGTGAAGGTGTTCAAAGATAATGCAAGTGACAACATTAAACTAAAACATTAACTATATTAGTGTATTTAAAGTCCAAAGTCTAGTTTAAAGTGTTTTCAGCACTATAATGTCCAATGCATCTGGTGAGATGCAGTCAAAGTGAATCTACAAACGGAGAGTCTTGTTCTGAGCCGTTGTGGACTTTGAATACCATGAGCATACCTGGGTGGTATTGAACAAAGCAGGATTACTGAGTTAGCTGGACTATCCAGCTAACTGAGTAGGCTAATCCTGCTATGTGAAATACCCCCCACGCCTTTTTAGCCAAGCTATCTGATTATTTGGACATGCGGTTAGCTAGATAGCTAACTGTTAACTTAGTCAGCAAAGGCTTGGTGCAATAAACAAAAATAGACTGCTATATCACAACAAGCATGCTTGCAAAGGATACATTGTTTAGACACGCGGCTAGCTAGATGGCTAACTGTTAGCTTAGTTAGCAAAGGCGTTGTTTGTGCTAAACAAAGGCTGTGCCCGAATCAACGTTCTAGAGCCTACTATTGAGTATGCTAGCTAAGTAGCCTACACTGGATGAGAATGTTGTTAATGTTAATGTTAGTGTTGCTTTTGTTTGCTCAGAATCTTCTTTAAAGGTTGAGTCATTTACATGTCAATAGCCAAGTTAGGGGCAGGAGTTGCAAATTAGCAATATCTATAAACTATAAACTCTTTGTGCAGAACATCAGTTGCTGTCATTGTACTGGAACTATGTTTAACTGCATTGTCCCTATCAAATAAACCAATAAATAAACCAATAAATAAAAATAAGTTCCTGAAATAAGCATGTCTCCATTGTCAACTGATAGCCTAATGACGCCGTGTTTGTTCTCGTTTTATAGAATATTTTTTTTGTTTTTCACTACAACAGTCCCGGTGTTGTGAATTCTCCTTTCGCCATCAATTTTAATCTAACAAAAAACTAAGTTTTCAATGTAAAAAAATGCCTCAAAAGGTCACAATAATATTTTTTACAAATATTATTGTATACAACAATGATATTTGTAAAAAACTTTGTAGTACAAATAAGCATTTTCCCTTGCTTACTGTAGCTACAGTACCTGATGCACTTTCGGTTTAGAAGACACCTATTTTTCTCATATAAATATGTGTAGGAGACCAAGTACTTACCAGTATATTCAGCTACAGCTGTTTTCTGATTAACCCTGAAGAGTGTATCTTGTTACATTTCGCCAAAGTCCCGTACAGTCAACATTTCCACAGCGACCATCTATCGCACTTAGGGCTAAAATACGTTGCTGTTATTGTGTAGAAACACACGCGGTTGTGTACGTTCTTTTTTTTTTTTTTACGTATTTAAATATATTCGGCTACTTATGTTATTGTTATTATGTATATAGATACTAGTGACTATTCTGAAATAAATGTATTTTGTTGCAAATTTCTTAATACAGCTTCTTCTTCAATTCAAACTGTAAACCATGGATGTGCATGGAATAAGCTTCGTTGAAGCTTCGGTTTCCAGTAAGTCAGACATGACCACAACAGCACAGCATAAGGCTCCACACAGACAAATGTTTTTGTCGGCATTTGCATTACAACTCTATTGTCTGTGCCTGAGAAATGGGATATGTGTTCCTGAAGCCTACTGCGTAACTGCGAACCTGCGATCAACGTTTTGTTGGTAGCGAGTAGACTAATGTTAGACTACCAGACCATGTCGGGTGACATTCACCTCTTAAGTAAGAAAAATAAGACAAAATAACTTTTGTGTTGCGGTACCAGAAATTGTGTACCAAAACTAAATGCTAGGATCAGGTGAGAATCGAACCAACAATCTGCTACATGCTAGAGCAGCACTGTAACCATTAAGCTACAGACACTTTCACAGTTCGTGCAGTAGGTAGACAGCCTCTGAAGCATGTAAATGCGACGAAGCAATTTTAAACAGAGCTTCTGATAGGCAGATTAAAGACGGTTGTCCAATGGGGAGAATTATTCTTTGAGGGTATGGAGGAGGAAAAATGAGAAGAAGAAGGAGAAAAACCAGCAAAATAACCCATTTGGGGCTTTATTGTGTGGATGTGTGAAGTTGTATATGAATGCTGTGTGGGTATATGAGGTCAGAATGTACAGAAGTTCATGTTTTTAAGGGCTAAGAGTCCTTGTGGTTACTTCTGTAGGAAACCCTGAAAAGTGCCAAACTCTCAGTGCTGTATAGGTATGGGGCATGCCCCGCCAAGCCGTAACTTGACGGATGGCATACCTGCCATTCCAATATTTTTCTTGGTCGTGGTCCACTGACACCATATCAATTGATCTTAAAACCTTTTCAACGTCCATTGCCATTACAGTTCATAGCAGTAGCAGCATTTTCAACGTCTCCATTTTTTTAAGCGAGTAAGTAAACAGAGGCCATGTGAGTTTCCACCTGATACAGAAACAATCACCTCATAGAATGGTTCATAATCAAGTCCGTATCACACCATTCGAATGGGTAAGGGTTATACCACCCACCACCCAGGTGGCTCAGATTGTCAGAATAACCCCATTCAAAGGGACACGATAATGCGCACATGAACGTAAGACAACATGGGCATGTAGTATATGCCAGGTTGCTGCATTTTTATAAAAACTAAATTGTAATGCATAGTAATTTAATGTAGCTATGTTACAGTAGGCTACTTGTGGTGCTGAAAAACGTTATTATTAGGCTATTAGTAGCTATATGCCTACATATGCTGGCTAAAACACTAATTTAATATCTAGCTTATCGACTTTCACAGAGCCAATGGAAACTAGGAAGGTGTTAATGGACAGCTGATTAGTCCCCTCATTCTGAAGCCCGCCCCAGGCAAACATGATTTTAACAAGCATAGTTGTGTTACTTCCTACAGGTATTTAGAGACCCAATACGTTTTATATTATATTAAGTGAGTTCTTAAACACTTTAACCTTCGTTATATGGGAAAAAATAAATAAAATTTTTTTGGGTTTCCTTTCATGTTTTGCGCCGTATTGTGAATTGCAGAAGTGCGACTTGCGGACCGTTTTCCCAGCTTGTGTCACATATGGTGTCATCAGCGATGTCTTTAATGGATAGCCATTGTCCCATACCAGCCATAACAGGGATCCCCCTAGAAGATTGCAGGAAGGCGTTGGCCAATATAAAGGAGTCATGGCTTGATCCAGGATAATTTTTGAATACATGTATAACCTAGCCTTACACCTAGCAAATCGCAATTCCTTATTCTCAATGCTAAATGTAAAGCTGAAAGGTAATCAAATATTTCAGTAAGTATAGAAAATGCCCTCCTTTCCACAAAACACTGTTGGGGCCACTGTACAATACAAACTACAACTGAAACCATACCTATGAAACCTAGAGCAAGTGAACTATTCTTTTAAGTTGTTACCTCAGCATCAAGCCAGGTCTTCCCATCAGCAACGTACTGGAAGCAGTTGCCACTGTAGTGAACCCAACCTTCAAGACAAGGACCTTGACACAATCCTATCTCAGCCCCGTGAGATACTGAGGAGCACATGCATACAGTGCAACTGGTCTGCTGGTTGGTTTGTTGGTCACATCTCAAACACAAAACTCACAATACGGATCAGTACGTTGTTGAAGAGTCTTCTCAGGTTTCTGTCACACAGTGTTACTGTGCCCTCCAAAAATTGCTATAATGTCAGGGAGAAATATAATGTGCAACCATTTCATAAGAACTATTGACTAAGATCTGGCATTATTCCTGTTACAATAAATCACTAAACATTTGATTCCTGGATTGTCATGGGGTTTGCTATCAGTTCCCTTTTCTGCGATCGTCCTTTTTTCGTTCTTGTTATATCGGGATTTTCCGTCTTCCGTCCCGTGATTTCTCTTTCACTCGCCACTCATTCCTTGCACCTGTGCTCGTTACCTGTTAGGTATTTAAGATCCTCCCTTCCGCTTCCTGGGGCTTCTGTATTGATTACCACTTGACATAGTAGCCGGTAGGGTAAAGATCTAGAACCTACAAGCGAACTTTTCCCTTTTGAGCTTGCTTGAGACTCTTACTTATAAGGGTTTTAGAGTTTTCCTTAGTAGGATTTTGTTTTTGCTCTCTTAAGCTTACAGTCTCATTTTGGTTTCGCTTCTGTTCTTGTTTAGACAGATAGCGCTTATTTTCCTTCCTTACCTACCTCTCTAGTGCTCTCCTATATAAAGAACGAGGGGTTTTCTGTTCCTATTGTTTTCTCACGTGCCTACGTGCCGTTCGCCCAATTATTCGGGCTTATCTCTGCAGTCCTCGTTTAACGCTTCATTCTCACTTCTTATTTGTTAGCTCGTTGCAGCTACTGAGTGAGAATCTTCTTTTCCATTCCTTTTCACATGCCTACGTGCCATTCGCCCTATTTTAAGGGTTGATTTCTGTTCGCCCTTTTTCTAGACTCCCTGTTAGTATTTCTCTCCAGTCGAGAGTGGGAGCTAGTTTATTTGTTTGTTTTTTCTGTTGGTATTGTTCTTCCCTTTATTACAGGGTATCTCCGTTTTATTGGCTCTTTTTTTGAGCTTAAAGAATTCCTTCGCTGCGTTTGGTCCTCCGAACCCAGCTTCCCCCCCTCACATGGATGGCCAGGTTTTCACCATTCTCTTTTAATTAGCAACTAATTTAGCTTACAACTAGAAAAGCTAATTCCTGCCCAATTATTGATTTCAATTAAACAAAGAAGCGAGTATTACAGTAATTGCCCATTGTTGTTTTATATTTTGTGAGCAAGGCCTTCTGTTTCTAACTCCCGACTGGAAAGAACATGGATCAGTACTCACCCAAAGTCATGCTAGAGAGAACAGCAACACAGAAGAATGCTGGCAATGCGAAGGAAGCCATGATGGCTCTTTAACGACCAGGAGAGAAAGACACATTTACATCACCCATAATGCAATGCAAGGGTCAATGAAGAGACATGATCAACAGCACTATAAATGGAGGGGCTGTTTTTACGGCTCCTCTGGTGTTTTATACTGTATCAATATAAACCAAAGTTCTGTTACCTTATGAAAGCACTTTGAATGAGGTGATTACTTGAGGAGTTTTCTTCTTGTTCTCTTGACTGAGCCGATCCTGGCCTTTAAAATCTTTTGAGTGGGGGGCCTGACTTGGGAGGTATAGGTGGGGCAAAAACGGTCAGTGACTACAGATATTTGTCTTATTCAAACCAGCTGTAAAGCCACATCCACTTTTAGACCAATAAGAAAATTCAGATCCTGACGGTCTCTACCTCGGTCTCAGGCCAGTCTGTGCAGATTTGCAAGCAATTTTCTAAAAATGGGATGCATGAACATCCTGGAATTAGAACTTGGGGCTCGATCTTACACCCGGCGCTAAGTGGGGGTAACTCAAATGCAAGTGTCTTTGCTAGTTTCAGACCAACGCAGTGGTCATTTTAGCGTCCAGAGTTCACGTTGTTTAAATAGCAAGTGAAGTTGCGCCCATAGCAAGTAAACTGGGCGGGTTGGTCTTAAGATGAGGTGTGGCCAGCCAGGGTAATTCTTTGGCATATTGCTATCTTGAGGCAGCATTAAGCGCTTGCGCTAAAACCACCACAAACCTGATTCAGCTGATTCAATGTTATGTTAACTGCACAATTTGAAGATAGTTGTAATGGGGCGTGACGTGTGAGGTGGGAGGAGCCAAACGCAGCAAGGGGAATCCTAAAGCCCTTAGGCCACTAAGGCGGGAAACCCCGCAGATAAGGGAGGGGACAAGACAAACGAATAACGAACACAACTACAGACGCTACTAACTGGCTCACTGTCACACGCCAACAGAGCGCAAGGACAGGATACTGAACAGTCAGAAATAATACGCGCCCTGTCTCGGAAACGAGATACATAAGAACGGGCGAGTAGCGTAGACAAACCTAAAACACAGTCAGAAAATACTGCAAAAATAATACAATAGAAGCTGAGGAGGCGAAAGGAACAGATCCAATGTTCCAGGGCTAGTAACATAGGCTAGCAGTCAAATGCGGAAAGTAAAGAGGGTAAACACCCGATCTCCCAGGGGGAAGAAACATTTTACAGGCGAGCCGACGGAGCACCGTCGTCCCATAACTTCACTATCCATAATGACTAACGCAAGCTTAATTTAAAACAAAAGCCCTAACCTCTCAGTAAAGAAATATGAACGAGGCGAAATGGAACAGAGAGCTAACGTTCCGATGCTATAATAAGAAACACGCAGTAACACACAAACACGTCCACAACATCGCCCAAGCTCCACATAAGGAGGCAAACACCTGGAGAACGAAACAGAACAAAAGTTCCCAACAAAATCGTCTCGCAGGTAGAAAGGGTGAACAGGACAGCTGCAACAAAAGACCACGCAAACTTAATAGCAAGCACTGCCTCAATATAATATAAATAACCCTGACTCCCAGGGACCCTGACCCTGAGAACGTAGTCCACGAGGAGACAAAAACAGGGAAACAAACGTACCAAAGCTACTAACTGGCACACGAGATGGGTAACTAAAAAGCCAGCAGGAAATAAGCCCTGCCTCAGCAATGAGGCGATAAAATAGGCGAGTAGCCCAAATGGTACGAATAACTAACACCAATAAATAAAGCCCTAAAATCAGTAAGATAATAATGCCCTGTCTCTTAGTAAAAACCTACCACGTAGATAAATACAAACAAACAAATAATACTCCTCTCGCCTTCACGGAGGAAAGCAGACAGAGAGCGGAGAAAGAGACATAGAAAGGCAAACACTAGGCAAACGGACTAAATAGGAGAAACCAGGAAGCGAGGACTGAAAAGAGCCAAGGGGGAAGAGTCCGAATAACTACATCCACATACTAGGCAGGTACGCCAGGAGGGACGAGTCCAAATAACTACTTCCACATAGGCGAGTCCCGCATAACTCCAACGAACCACAACGGAGCGAACCGGTCTCCTATAAACCTAGACCGAAAAATAATACTGACTTAAAATACAAAGGGGCTGAAAAAATACAAAGGGGCTGAAAAAATACCACACACAATAACGCACAACACACCACAACAAACAATAAATATAGAAGCCCCGATAGAATGACACGGAAGGCTTAAATAGCTGTGACCACGCCCAGGTGTAAATGCTAACAGAAGGTACGCAAACCCAGCAGGGCGGAGCAAGCATCTACCAAAAGGGCAGCGCCCCCGCGTGGCCACCGAGGAAAACGACCGCACAGGTAAACAGGGCCAAAACCATGACAATAGTAATATGCATCTACACAAGCATGTGCACAATGTGCGTACACCCTCCTGTCTACATTGTGTAATGAGGATAAATATTTCCCCCCAAATTTATTGAATTCCTTAGTAGTTGTTTTTTAAATTTAATTTCTTTTAAGACCAATGTGTATTTTAAATCCAGGATGTTCATGCATTCCATCTTTAGGCTCTAGCTTGCAAATCTGCACAGACTGACCTGAGGTAGAGACCCTCAGGCCCTGAATTTGTGGCTTTGCAGCTGGTTTGAATGAGACATATATCTGTAGTCATTGATGGTTTTTGCCCCACCCATACCTCCCCAGTCAGGAACCCCACTCAAAAGATTTTAAATGCCAGGATCAGCTCATTCAAAAACCCATAGAAGAAACTCACTCAATCTGCTGTCATACGGTAACAGAATACGTATTATTGGCTTATTTTGATAGAATATAAAACATCAGATGAGCTGTAAAGACAGCACTTCCATTCATCGAGCTATTGATCTTGGCTGAATCCAAATGTACCCACTCTAGACTAACGGATTTGGCCCTCGGTCTTACATACAGTGAAGTGTTCAGCGTCATTATGTCAAGTCTGCAAGGGTTCAGGGCTGTGTGGATATAAAATGCACAAATGAGAGGGGACTTCAGACCTCACTTGTTGCCATGGATAGATACGACATCAACACAGTTATAAATTTTTAATAAAAAATAAGTAAATGAATGTCTCAAATAAGTATACCTTTAGGCAATATGTATTACTTTCATTGGAAGACCTTCTTTGGTTGTTTTTCTGCCATGCTTTTATTTATTTATTTTTTTGCCATCGCTTCCTTGATGTCTTTTATTGCTATGAATTCTGGGAAATTCCACTGGCAAAGTCTGGGGAAGTCTGCACCCAGAGGGGCTCTCTGGAAGTCTGCATGAAAATCTGTATGAGCCCTCTTGCAGACTTGATGAATTGGACAGCCCTATCCACTCTGGACTTCACTGGAATGCGCCCGTTTAGTCTGCCAGTCTGCAAGTGCGGGAAAGACCGGACATTTCGATTCAGCACTTTTGTCTCTTTATTGACCCTTGCATTGCATTATGGGTGATGTAGATGTGTCTTTCGCTCCTGGTAGTTGAAGAGCCATCATGGCCTCCTTCACTTTGTCAACATTCCTCTGTGTTGCTGTTCTTTCCAGTATGACTTTGGGTAAGTCTCTTCTTTATGAATTTTTTTTACCTCAGATGGTTAGCAATACATAAGTCTTAATTCATGATACTACGAAAGGCTTTGGTGACAGAATATCAAGCAATTGGACAGGAAGTTGCTTTCTGGGTGTAAATCAGTTGCTAACGGATAAAGAAAAAATGTAGACCTGGCCATTGTATGTATGTTCTCCTTTGTATCTCAAACAGCCAGACCAGATTTGTGTCAGGGTCCTTGCCATGAAGGATGGGTGTACCTCAATAAGCGCTGCTTCCAGTACGTCCCCGAGAAGACCAACTGGCTTGACGCTGAGGTAACGTATTAAAGGGATTGTTCACTTTCGGGAGTTTTTGAAAATATTAATTCAGTTTTAGCGTTTAGTGTTTTACATTGGCCAAACAGTTTTTTGTATGAAGATGGTGGGCATTTTATGTACTTACAGAAGTGTCTGAAGATCTGCTAGATTTACAATGGTATTCGGGTATTTACGAGTTTGTGGTTTAAAGCAAGAAAATGCACTGCAAGTAACTCCAAACCAGCATGTACAGTCATGTTGTACATCTAGAGGTTATTTGAGGAGATTCATTTTATGGAATTTCCTCACAAGTACAAACATAAATGTTTATATTGTGCCATTTCTTTCCTTTCTCAAGCAGCACAAGCTCTTCACTCCCAATGACCTTTGTAATTATGTTGATATAGGCCCCCACACCCCTACTTCCTTGAGCTTACGCTGCATAGCCATAGGAAATAGTTCAAACGAAAAAGAAGATTAAACGTAATTCTTTGAAAAATAATCAGGAATATACACACACACAACCTCTGGAGGCATAAAGTCATTGTGCAAACTGCTTTGGACTTACCTGAAGTGTACTTTCTCGCTTTAGACCAGTCCCCAACATGCCCCAATAGCAGCCATGATGAAGTGGACAGGTTGTCAGGAACTTCTACAAATATCTAAAATATATTTCATCACACATAGAAACTGTATAGAAAACATACACTAATACTGAAATATAAAAACTCAAGAAAATGGACCACTCATTTAAACTGAAACATTGTGTGTTTCACAAGCTATATTTCTCGTGGTGATACATTTTTGTCTAAGATAGAGTACAAATTTAATGAAAAATATAAGGAGCAGAAAACTAAAAAATGCAAAGCTCTAACTATGTTATCTTTTAATAGGCTCTTCAATTTTCAATTTCTGACTGTCAAAATGGCAGTAATCTCCATTTCTCCATAAAATTATTTATTGCACCATTTACCGAACACATTTCTTCTCTCCCTCCCTCCCTCCCTCAGAAACACTGTTTGCTTCTTGGAGGAAACTTGGCTTCAGAGCACACTGAAGATGAACATCGGTTCCTTAAAGAGCTTGCAGGGCATAGTGACCCTCAAAATGGTGCATTCTGGATTGGACTGTCAGACCAATACGAGGTATTTTGGGACAACATCTGTCAGCTCCCATTCTTTTAGAATATAGTAAAGACATCTTGTCTTATGTTGTCTTTAATCACCTTTAATTACTCATCTGTGTTAATGTGCTATTAAAATGATAATTTACATATACATGCTTTTTTCAGACAAAATCAATTTGTGTTGATGCATTTTGATGTGCCTCTCCCTTATTCAGGAGGGAACATGGATATGGTCAGATGGTACTAGAGCAATTTCTGAAGGGGACTTTTTAAGGTGGAATTCTGGAGAGCCCAACAACAGCGGCAATGAGCACTGTGTGCACTCAAACTGGGGAGGTAGGCATTCTCTCCTTCCACCTATATCACTGCAGGAGACCTATGACAGAAATACATTGATTCCTCTCTCTTTTTCTATCCGCAGGCGAAAGCAACTGGAATGACATAGCTTGTGACGGACAATATCCCTCCATCTGTGCCTTGCGATTTAATTACTGATGTGGCCCTCTGTACCAAAGTGAAGCAGCTCACTGAAGATGCTGCGTTGTTCCCCTCTTTTAATAAAGTTCTCCAAGCATTCAATACTCATCTGGGTGTTTTTATATTAAAAGAGCATTCAGAAAACACAATGAGTATATGGGCCATTCTACAAAAGTCATGCAAATTGCTGTCCCTCTCTGATAAAAGTAAGAAATTGGCCAATAAAATCTTTCAATGCTATATAATTCATTAGATCATGTTATGTTTTAATATAATCCAAGATATAAATTGCAGTAATAATAGTTACATTTATCCAAAATCAACACTTAAACTCTTGGGAGTATAAATTCCTATTGGGAGATGGCTGTCCCCACTATCAACCCTTAAACTGGTGCATAAAAAAAATAATACCCAAAATATTTTTGCCAATTATTTGACTTGTCTCATTCAATAAAGCATGTGAATTTTTATCAAATATAAGTTCAAATAATGCAATCTATTTTGTAATAAATTTTATAATTCAAAAAACCTATTGAAAAAATGCTGTCCCCGATTTTTACGTCACAACCGAAACGTACACTGAGTCTGTGCAGTGAACCTGCTTAAAGCCACACACCCCTTTTTTTAACCAGGAAATTAGACAGCCTTCATATGAATCAAGGCTACATGGTGAGTAGCTAGGTTTTGGCATTTTGATATAATTGTCCTTCAAAGTATGAAAATTAGTCTGTGGTTTTAAGAGACGTCACACCCAAACACCCAAGTTTTCATATTAGAGAAAAAAAGTTGATTTCATAACTGTAGATTTGATTAAAAGGAAGGTGCATCTGCACAGAGAAGTGATTGCTAACCATGGGCTTGCTAAATCTTTTGTTTTGTGGCCGAAATGAGCCAAAATTGTCACAACCGAAACAGTCACTACCGAAACAAATGGTATTGTTTTGACAGGCCTGTTTCGGTTGGTGACACTTGTCCGTAAATTCTTATTAAAGACAATAAATAGTGAGACAATCAATGCACATGTACAAACCTCAATTACAAAAAAGTTGGGACAGTGTATAAAATGTAAATAAAAACAGAAAGCAATGATTTGCGAGTCCTTTTTGTATTCAATTTAAAACAGTACAAAGACAAGATATTTCATGTTTTAACTAATCAACTTTATTCTACATTTCATTCTTTATTCAGCTCAGTCTACATTTGATGCCTGCAACACCTTCCAAAAAATTTGGGACAGGGGCATGTTTACCTGTTTACGTGTTACATCACCTGTCCTTTTAACAACACTCAGTAATCTTTTGGGAACTACAACACTAATTGTTGTAGTTTTGAAAGCAGAATTGTTTCCCATTCTTGCTTAATATGAGACTTCAGCTGCTCACCAGTCCGGGGTCTCCATTGTCATATTTTGGGCTTCATAATGCGCCACACGTTTTCAATGTGAGACAGTCTAGCACCCGCATGCTGTTGTAACACGTGCAGAATGTGGCTTGGCATTGTCTTGCTGAAATAAGCAGGATGTCCCTGAAAAAGCGATTGTCTAGATCGCAGCAAATATTGCTCCAAAATGCATATGTACCCTTCAGCGTTAATGGTGCTTTCACAGATGTGCAAGTTACCCATGCCATGGGCACTAACACACCCCCATACCATGACAGACGTTGGCTTTTGAACCTTGTGTTGGTAACAATCGAGATGGTCCTTTTCCTCTTTGGCTGGGAGAACACGACGTCCATTATTTCCAAAAACAATTTGAAAGGTGGACTCGTCAGACCACAGCACACGTTTCCACTTTGCGTCAGTCCATCTCAGATGAGCCCAGAGAAGTTGGCGGCGTTTCTGGATGTTGTTGATATATGGCTTACGCTTTGGGTAGTAGAGTCTTAACTTGCATTTGTAGATGCAGCGACAAATTGTGTTTACTGACAATGGTTTTCTGAAGTATTCCCGAGCCCATGTGGTTATATTCATTACAAAAGCATGCCGTTTTTAATGTAGTGCTGTCTGAAGGATCGAAGGTCACAGGCATTCAATATTGGTTTACGGCCTTGCCCGTTTTCTCCAGATTCTCTGAATCTTTTACTAATATTATGGACTGTAGGTGGTGACATCTCTAAATTCCTTGCAATCGTGTGTTGAGAAACGTTGTTCTTAAACTTTTGGACTATTCGCTGATGCAGTTTTTCACAAAGTGGCGAACCCATCCTTGCTCGTAAATGCCAGAGCCTTCGTGGATGCTCCTTTTATACCCAGTCTTTATACCCAGTCAGTGATAGCATGACCTGTCACCTATTCACCTATTTAACTGTGGAATGTTCCAAACAGGTGTTTTTTGAACATTCCACAGACTTCCCAGTCTTTTTTATACCCCTGTCCCAACTTTTTTTTGGAATGTGTTGCAGGCATCAAATTTGTAATTAGCGTATATTTACAAAAATCAATGAAGTTGCTAAGGTAAAACATTAAATATCTTTTAAATATCGTTTTCATTTAAATATATAGACAAGAGAATTTACAAATCACTGCTTTCTGCTTTTATTTGCATTTTACGTACTGTCCCACCTCTGGAATTCAGGTTTCAGTAAGAGGTGTCACAACCACAACAATGTGGTCACCGAAACACCTACTGTTTTGTAAAAATTTTGAATAATATGAATAATCAATCAAATATCCAAGATATTGTGCTGGTGAGGGTACATATAATCTCATAAATAAGAATCTATCCAATTCATGTGATCAAATCTGTCCATTTTAGAGAGAACATTTTGACGGAGTTTTCACTAAATTTAATTAATTCAATGTTTTATTTGATTTAAAAATTCAGGGTAATTGATTCAAATTCAACAGCAGTCAAGATTTCCTTTCAAAAATTTAATTTTCAAAGGGATGAATTAAACTTATCAATTGGGTATGTAATTTTATTTCAAAAGCAGGGTTTACACCACATGTTTACATGTTTCGGTTGTGACATATTTAGGAGCAGTCAGTAAATTCATCCTTATTCTGAAAAAATTACATGTGATTGCACTGTACATCTAGTATATTTATGTATCTCAGATAAAGTGTAACACATATATTATAAAAGAATTTTGCAAAAAGAATACAAATTTACACTTTTCTCCAATCCTCAATTTGCACGACTTCTGTAGAATGGCCCATATAGCGGGAGATTAAAGTTTGTATTTCAGTCATACAGACACTCACATCCTACAGAATAGACACAAAATTAATATTAAATATGAGTTTAATTTCTCCCAAGAGGCAAACTAACACGGGGATCAATGAAAAACAACCCACCATACCACACTGTTTTTTTCCTATCATTTGTACTGACCACAGTACAAATGTATGAAAAACACAGAGAGCTTTTATAAAGTATGGACTCACCAACACCAAAAGAGAAGAGAGGCTGTGATCCCACTGCAACTAACAGTTGATTGAGAGATCTGCATCTCCACCTTAAATGTGATGAATATAAAGATATGAAAGAACATTTAATTCCCAAATTTCACAAATTCAAAACATACTCAAACTTGCCCACCCCATCTAAAACACAAAAACATCTAAATCCTCCTGAAGAAAGGCACTGTATGAATTTTGTGACATATACGTAGCTGCATGCTACAATTATTTTCTTTTATTTTTATTCTGTGGTGTCCTCCACTGGAGATCCAACACATTTGGGAAGGTTGCTTTCATTAAACCAGTGGCTGGCTGGGCTTTTGCATCAGTTCCTAGCTGTGCCCTTCAGCTGGTTTCAGAGCTAGTTTATTTAGTGTGAGCTACGATAGGCAATATTGTTAGTTGTAACTTGTCCACATTTTGACATCAATACTTTTAAAGGCAGGCCTAGTTTTTGCAAGTTGGAATTAAGGACATAAACAGCGCTCTGTTGTATGGCAAGCCGTTTTATCATTTAATAGATATCAAGGCGATTGCATCACGTTAACGTTTAGTCACATCGCATTACCGGTTAATTGCATGACATTGCAGGTTGAAAACACATCCTCACATGTCGTTATCGACATCGCTTTGTCTCAAAGCAACACTTTCTCTTCACAAAACAACACTTAATCTCTTGATAACAATGTTTTCCCATCCTGATATCAAAAAGAAGATTGTTTGTTCAACGCGTTTTTTTCGCGTTGTCAGATGCTTCTCATGTTGTTCGCAAAACAGCGTGATATCAAAAACCAACACATTTGCGTTTGAAAGCGGTGAAGCATACAAGTGAGGTTGTAAGTGGAGACAGAAGGTATAGCATGCAACATATGTTGTAAGCGGAGACACATGCAAATGAGGACGTCCCTTTGAAGTCTCTGCTCTCAACCAATAGGAGCCCAATTAATTTGCATGCATCACAACAAGCAACCTCATTAGCATGCCTCACCTCTTACAAACGTACCACCACATGCAACCCATCTGTTTTGTGCTGGTCAGGGTCAGGGGTGGGGACCAAAAACCAACAACTTACATTTTGATATCAACTATGCGGTTGCTTGATATCAGCATATGTTACTCTTGATATCAAGATTTTCTATCCTTGATATCGACCGTTTTCTGATGGTTGTATGCAATATGTGGTTGAAAACCGCATTGCATCTGTTGATTGCAGTACTGTTGTGGCTGATTGCATCACATTATCTATAGATATCAACCGTATAAGCATTGTTCACAAATATCTTGCTGCAATGCAATATCAAGGAAAGCTTAACGGGATGATACCTGTAAACGATGTGATGTGACATACTGCAACAGTAATGCAATCAACATCTACAATACTGTTATCAACCAAGTGATGGATGCAACCTGTCATAGAAAAGTTGATATCAGGGACACAAACCCTTGATATCAAGAGTAGTTTGTGTGGATATCAAGAAACCACATGGTTGATATGAAAAATAAGTCGTTGGCTTTTAGCGCCACACATGTGCAAACGACTCAGTTTGATATCAAAAACCCCTGATCACGACGCAAAACATGACGACGTACCAAAAGATTAAGCCATTTCAACTTTTAATCAACCCTTTTTTGATATCAGCAGTGGGATATTGGAATGCACCACATAACCATTTGATTGCAACACCTCCTACTTTGATATCAACATTTGTCCTTCACAAATCATCTTTGCCCTTTCAAAATGCAATACTCCTTCTTTTTGATATCGATGTTCAACATTACTGATATCAACATTCTAGTTGGTTGATATCCATAGTTTAAGAGGTGATGCATGCACTTCCAGTGATATATAAATGAGGTCACTTGGAAATGCAAGCAAATGAGGCTGTAGGCGGAGATATGAAAATGAAGAGTAATACTTCCTGCAGTAGAGCAACTGTTCAGTAGGTGGCAAAACTGGTCTACAATTACCAGAAGAAGAAGTCTACAATTACCAGAAGAAGAAGGATCTAGTTTACCGAACTGAACAAAATTATATTCAAATAAGTGACGGAGGCTGAGGCAAACGTCAATGCCTGTCACTAATTTTAATTAAAAAAACTCCATTCATGATTTTAACTCGATACTGATCATTTGTACAATGTAGGCCAATGGCTTCATTAGTTTAGGACACAAACCCCATAATTATTTGTGATTTATAGAACTGGACTTAAGTACCGAAACAGTGTTTTCCTCATCGTTTAACAGCGACAGCATGGGTAGGTTATAGCATGTATAGTTTTTTACAAGAAGGCTGTATAGGCTATGTTACGTTTACATTTTATTCGCTTCATATCGTAGGGTATCCATGGTTGCTGCTGCCTGTGTCTGCTTATCCAGAGCAAATGTCTAGAATTGTAAGATGCGGCAGGACTACTTCATAATAATTATTAAAGAACTTAAATATGGTTATAAAATGAAGAACCTTGAAACATGCAGTCGTCCATTACACGCGCAATAATCATGAACGTAGCCTATAAGTCATAGGCTATAGTCTATGTAAGAGGCTGGTTATTAAGTAAACACTGTTGCTGAGTTAAAGGGAATACAGTATTGGGTAGTTAGCCAGCCTATTTAATTGTCTAGATACACGAAAAAGCAAATGGTGTGTAGGCTAGGCTATGCACTTGAAATCCAGGCAATATATAGGGTAGGCTATAGGTGAAATTCGGAACCTATAGCTTTGTTTCCGAAAGTGATGTTCATGTCGTGGAAATTCTCCAACTCGTAATTTGTCACAGTCTTTGAGATTGCTTACTTTATTACCGTGGCTGGGTGTAGCTACACGTTTGGAATATGTAGCTTAGCCAGTAAGTGAAGTGTATGGATTCCTCAGTTTTGACTAATGTAATGGCCAGGAATATCCTTGGCATAGTCTGAAATACAGTAGGCTATACGTAGTAGGCCTACCAATACTTGAGGTGGGATCTGAGCTTGGGGATATTGCTTCTGTGCCCCCTCAACTGTCCGTTTACAGCCAGCCTAATCGACTGGCGCATTTGTTTCATTTATTTTCACAATTATGGTTAGGTTATTTGCATTAAAGGTGTTTTTCTGGTAGGCAAACTAGTGAGATCAGAAATGGATTGAACTAGATAGCTAGCTGGTCAATGTCTTTATTTTCTCAGTTGCTGGCTAGTAAGAATTAAATCAAGAGAAATAATGAAAATAGCTTAACGGTAGGTCTAGCAAGTGAACTGATGTGATTTATTTACAGTTAGCAAAATAACGGTAACATCAACATGTACTTATATTCTGAACAATAACGTGGTACAAAATCACCTGTCATATTATAAATGTAGCGTATTAAAACTGCACCTGTCCATCTAACTCCATATCATGGCAGATTTCCCATCAGTCAAACCAGTTGCTTCACAAGGCTGATGATAGCCACTAACAGCAATGAATAAAACTTAATTTGTATGCATCACCGCAAGATACTGGTTTTTATATCAAAACCTAACACCACAATGCAAAACATGTCTCATGAGGTGACAGTTTGTAAGCGGTGAAGCATGCAAATTCCTTGGCCATCTATTGGCAGAAAACAGGGCTTTTCTCATTTGCATGCATCACCGCAAACAACTGGTTTTGATATTGAAACCTATCACCACAATGCAATAGATTTGATATCAAAAAGGGGCGGCAGTGTAGTATAATGGACTTGTAACCGAAAGGTTGCAGGTTCGATTCCCATGTAGGACACTGCCGTTCTACCCTTGAGCAAGGTACTTAACCTGAATTGCTTCAGTATATATCCAGCTGTATAAATGGATAAATGTAATAAGAAGTTGTGTAAGTCGCTCTGGATAAGAGCGTCTGCTAAATGCCTGTAATGTAATGTAATGTAAAACCTATCACCACAATGCAATAGCTTGATATCAAAACCTATCACCGCAACAGGTTTTGATATCAAACCCAACACAACGTAAAACATGTCTCATAAACGGATTGCATGCATTAAATTTGATATCAAAACCGATCACCACAATGCAATAGATTTGATATCAAAACCTATCACCGCAACGCAACAGGTTTTGATATCAAACCCAACACAACGCAAAACATGTCTCATAAACGGATTGCTTGCAATACATTTGATATCAAAACCTATCACCGCAAGAGGTTTTGATATCAAACCCAACACAACGCAAAACATATGGCAAGCCGTTTTAGCTTTTATTCAACTTGTTTTTGATATCAATAATTCTATTTGAACTAGTTATAATTCAAATTGTTGATATCAAGAATTCTATTTGAACTAGTTGTAATTCCAATTCTTGATATCAAGAATTACATTTGAACTAGTTGTAATTCCAATTTGTGATATCAAGCATTACATTTGAACTAATTGTAATTCCAATTCTTGATATCAAGAATTACATTTGAACTAGTTGTAATTCCAATTCCTGATATCAAGAATGCAATTTCTACTAGTTCTAATGTTAATGAGCTTAATTTCCATGTGTGACATTTGCGTTGTGACTTCCTTAAAGGGCCAAGCACCAACAGGGGGAAAACACTGAAAAATACACTTCTCGTGAAAAATAAAGCAGACAATAATTTTATGATAAGGTCGGGAGAGTGGGACAGTGTGCAAGAGATCGTGGAGTAGGCTAGCTCATTAATTATACGTTTATGATTATACCTCTACCAGACTTGAAAATGCAAACAAAGAAACTTGCTACATACATTTATGGTTTTGATAAAGTGAGACAGAGGTATCAATCTTAGCTACTAAGGAATTATGAAAGGATGTTTTTTTTTTTTCTTTAATTAGGATTAATGGGTTTAGTAGGATCATTAGGACCCATGAGTATTTTTCTACAGTCTATTAGTAGGACACTTCGAAACTTTGCTTCCTAAGCTTCGGAAGTCTCAAACACAGAGAGTCTATCCTTTGTCTCCGGCCCCAATTTAGAATGGCAGACTTGGTGCTCCATCGAATCGGGAGAAGGGTCATGACAATCGAACAAAGCTTCCAGCGAGGGAGCGCTGGAGTCGGTGAACTGATGACAATAGATTCTCTGATTGCAAACTTGCGACGTATAGAAAATTATTTTGGTTGGGTTATTGAAAAAAATATTATTTTACAACATATTTTCTAACTGTCTGGGTTATTCGTTCAGTTTAAGATTCTCCTATCTGTATGGATGTGTTCTTCGTGTTGGACTTCTCAGGTTCATGAGGTAGACCTTGCATCAATGTCACAAGAGAACAGATTCAGTTGCTACTGAGGCAGGGATTCAAGGTTAAGGCAATGGCACGGATTCTTGGCTGTTCCTCATCTTATATATTGCGAAAACTACGGTCACTAGGATTTTTCGAGAGACCGGTTCACTACCATTGATGACGGACAACCTCGAGCAGCACATAAGAAGACTGCACCAACAGTTTCCAAGGTCAGGCTGTGAGGTAGGCTGTTAATTTATTGGCCATAACTTGTGAAAACACCATTATTACATGGCTAAATATATTAAGGATTGTGGATGAGAAGTTGTATATCTATTGTATTTTAACAATTTATAATGGTGAACAAAATGGTTTCCATTAAGGATCTATTACTGGCTACGATGTTGTATTGTTTGTTGAATTGTAATGGTTTTTGTTTTAATTTCCATTAAGATAGCACACATACACCGAAAGTATTATGGGTGATTCCTAGCTAATTCTTCCCCAGAGCAGCTTCTACCCTTGCTTTATTGATAACATATAATTAATTAATTATAAGCTACAGGAATATTTTTCCCATACGCAATAAAGAAAATGCCTCCAGAATCACTATAAACTGTTTTACAATATATTCTGACAATAATTCAAGCCTTATTGTCACTGGATCCAGTGGGTTATTGAGAATAAAGTGGGAAATCACAAAATCTATCATGCATTTTGAAATTAAAGTAGGCTATGCTTTGTACTTATTGAAAAGAAAAGGGAGGTCATAACACAACTCAACATGGCTGTATGGAAGGCATTACCAATTATAATTTAATAAGCAAAGTAATAATCATAAATCATTTGATAATCATTAATAATCAAAGAGGCTGGTAATGTAAATGTCACAGGTTTGGTGCAGTTATGGTTTACATGTGATAGACAAATTAATTTTAACTAACTGATGGCAAATTAAATGTGATTTATCCTAATACTTTACAATCACCTTAATTGGGCAGAATTAACATATAAAATGCTGTTTTACAGTGGTCAAACATGTATGCATAGAACTACCCAGACATCAGTCACATTTTGTACTTACCTCTCATAATCTTATTTTGATCTTAAATGGAAATTGCTAGTGTAGAGCAAAAATGAAAAGGTTGACTTTCCCAATACTTATTGAGAACACTGTAAATACCCTTATGTGAATCTCTTTCTCTGTAGATGATGAGAGGATACCTTTTTTCCATTGGGATCAATGTACCTCGATGTCGAGTGCGTGACACACTGAACAGAATTGACCCAGCAATGGCAGCACAGAGGTGGAGCAATGTTGTTGCAAGGCGCAGTTATTATGTAGCATTTCCTAACAGTCTGTGCCACATTGACGGACACATGCGGCTTATATGGTAAATTACGTCTATGTCAAAGAACTGTTAGGTGTAATCCATGATTAATTGCTGTAATAGACAATCATAAAACTGTGGATCTATTAACATTGTTTTTGTTATATTGCCGTAACAGCCCTTGGCTACTTTCTGTAGGTCAAAGACATAGGACTCTTTTTTCTGTTTCTGCTGCTTGCCTTATATGTTCTACACACTTGTTTTTTTTTACAGATGGGGAATTGTGACTCATGGTGCAATTGATGGACATTCATGTGTCATCACCTACTTTGCAGCCAGCACAGACAATACAGCTCTAACAGTTTTTGGCAAACTTTGTCAAGGCAACCTGTCAATATGGACTGCCATCAAGGGTCCGATCTGACCTTTCACCCAGGTCATCCACCACTATTACCATTTGTTTTATTCTTTTGAGGAGGAGCGAATCCTGGATCCAGAGGATGACCCAACCAGATGTGGATGGAGGGTATGATTGGCAACCAGCAGCGGAACAGGACTGCAATTAACAACATCTTTGGTCAGGACGTGCACAGCAAAGACAACTTGGAGACATTGCTGAGACAACATGGAGTCGAGCTGTCACAGTTAGAGGCTAATGAGGATCAGTTTAATCAGGCCGTGACTGTGAGACAACCACACTCACCCTGAATGCTGGACAACAACAAGCACTTCAGGATGTCCTTTCAGGGATCACAGACTTGAAGCAGAAGTATTTGACCTGCTGTAGAGAAATTACCAACCTCATTTAGGTTTTCTGCAGCCCTCCATTTCTGAAAAATTATGATTGCTGGACTCTTATGTCAGTGTCAGAAGGCCCTGCTGAGGACTTTTTGATGTCAAAGTGAAATGAAAAATAGATATATACTCAAAAACACTGCTTTGTACCATTACACTCATTACATTACATTGTGTGTTAATATTGAAATAGGGTCATTCTGTCATTTCACACAACATCTCAGATTGTTCTGAAATGGTTCCTGTAGTTAGAAACAGTTAAAATAAGCTAATGTTAATATGTAACATTATTTTGTAGAAATATAATTTGATCTGTGAGAAATCAAGCTAATTGAGGCACCCAAATTGAAATTGTATGTTGGTACGGTCCATGTAATATTCTGTAAAGTACCCAACATCCTATTTGTACCAAACTGCTTCCTGACAAAGATTAAGACATGAGGAATCCAATTAATGGTCAATATCCACCCACCAACCACTTAAACTCCACCCAATCTCATCACGACAAACAGTATATAACATCAGTTCTCTATGATCAGTAGCATGGAGATATGGCTTGGAGTACTATCTAATGTATTCCCAGTGGAAAATGGTGATGGTAATTTCCCCCTGTACAAATTAATCAGTCACTGAAGTTTAAATCTAAAATGTCAATTTGGGTGAAATCAATGAGCTTGATTTCTCAAAGATCAAATTATATTTCTACAAAATAATGTTAGATTAATGCTTATCTGAGATGTTGGGTGTTATGGCATGTGAAATGACATGGAATGACCCAATAAGCAAGTTTTACTGATTTCTATTAGTAAAACCAGGCTTTACAGTGTGACCTTTGAACTTGTGAGAATATGATATGAAGAACAAAGTGGAGCTGTAAATAAAACATTTGTATATGTGTATTAAAAAAAGAAAGTGAAATTTGGTGAATGACATTCTTAAATCAATAAAGCATTAATGGCAAATTGTGTTACTTTTCAATTTGTAATAAAAGAACACAGACAGTGCAAGATAAAAGATGATTGTAATGGATTTATAGATTTCAAGCACCCAGCACCAAAGCATAGAAATTCAACCACAACAGTATCAAAATATGGAAATCAAACCAGCTGTGCACGTGGCAACTATTAAAGAACAGCAGTAACATACTGTATGTTATTGTACATGATCTGTTGAAGTCGGATGTTTACATAGACTTAGGTTGAAGTCATTAAAACTCATTTTTTAACCACTCCACAGATTTCATGTTAGCAAACTATAGTGTTGGCAAGTCAGTTAGGACATCTACTTGTGCATGACACAAGTAATTTTTCCAACAACTGTTTACAGACAGATTATTTAACTTTTAATTCACTATATCACAATTCCAGTGGGTCAGAAGTTTACATATACTAAGTTGGACTGTGCCTTTAAATTTTTAATATTTGGTCGCGTATCCCTTTGGCTTTGCATGCCATGACTTCCTGATGTCTGTGACCCAACAACATCAAAAGACTCTTGATATCTTATTTTCTGGTACTCTTACAAGCGATACTATATACGTCTCTGCATTTCCAATGGATCTCTATGAGAATTGGGGGGTGGGACTAGATTTAGCTGTCATCAAGGGTCTGACATATCAGAACAAGCCTTAAATCATCACTCTGCTGCCAGAAATACAGTAGATATGGATGGATAACTTGAACGGTTTCTTCTCCTGACTTATTTTTCCATAGAGTTCAATAGGAAAATTTGTCAGGAGAAACAACCCTTAAAGTGATCCATCCATATCTACTGCATATCTGGCAGCAGAGTAATGTTTTGAGGCTTGTTTGATACCTCAGACCCTTGATGACTTACAGCCATTTTACCAATCATACATTCCATACGGTTCCAGCATAATTTACAGCTAAATCTAGTCCCACCCCCCAATTCCCATAGAGATCCATTCAAATGCAGAGACGTTATAGTATCGCTTGTAAGAGTACCAGAAAATAAGATATAAAGGGCTCTATTTTAATAAACCAAACGCAATGGTGAACGCAAGAGTAATCGCTTGGCGGTATCGCTCTGAGGGCGTGTCGGCGAGAAATTTGGTAATTTCATGACGGCAATCTTGGCGCACCTTATGGCGGTATTGCTAAAAGGCTGGGTTTAAATGTCCAAGGTGTGTCTCTATGGTAGCCAATCAAATTGTTGTTCTCATGCTTTAAAAAAATCCAGTTGGAACGCAATCGCTCCATCCAATTTCATAATGACCAACCCAAACGCACTGGACCGTCAACGACAAGAGCGATTTTCCGCACAGGAATCAGACATACTTGCAACAGAAGTACAGGCTAGGACTGTAGTAATTTATGGATCACAATCCACACCACCTCGTCTCCCAGAAGTTCGGAAGGCACGGGAGGAGGTGGCAAATGCATTAATTAGCCTACATTTGGTGATGTAGGCATAATTATGATTCAAATGGTAGGCTTATGATTCAACTGTGTCAATGTGTAATTTATATATTATAGGCTATTGGCCTACATGATCGCAAGTTTCTTGTAAGCTGTCCTGTTTTATTCTAGTAGTTTAAATTAAAATTAATTAATTAATAATAATTATAGGCTATTTGTTCATTAAATGGAAGTGTAATGTTGGCATCACCTATAGACACTACATAGAACTACATGACTAAGAAGTTGCCAAATTGCCAGAGTCTATTGCGTTTCCGCTAAGAGGTGGTTCCAGCTGATCATAACGCAATGGGTTTTCGTTGGTTCAAATTGTCACTGAGCCGAAAGTATTTTAGAACACGCCCCAGACAGCGCCACCCATCCCACTGCAGCGCAAGCGAAAGGATGTTATGTTGAGAATTTGTTGATCCTAGCGGTATTGCTGAGAAACGCCATAGCGCCAGTTTTACGTTGATGCTGTCAACAAGCTTGCGTTTCACTATACCGTCCCCTTGCGCTGGTTTGAAAATAGAGCCCCAAGAGTCTTTTGATGTTGTTGGGTCACAGACATCAGGAAGTCATGGCATGCAAAGCCAAAGGATTTGCAACCAAATATTAAACATTTAAAGGCAGTCAACTTAGTGCATGTAAACTTCTGACCCACTGGAATTGTGATATAGTGAATTAAAAATGAAATAATTTGTCTGTAAACAATTGTTGGAAAAATTACTTGTCTCATGCACAAAGTAGATGTCCTAACTGACTTGCCAACACTATAGTTTGTTAACATGAAATCTGTGGAGCGGTTAAAAAATGATTTTAATGACTTCAACCTAAGTGTATGTAAACATCCAACTTCAACTGTACATATACTAATATGAATGTTAAGAACATTTCTTATTGAAATTGGCCTGTTAAATTAACCTGTTATTTCCTGCCCTAACCCCTTATACCCCAAACCCTTAGCAAGTCATCCTGTCGGCCATCAATGATTTTACAAACCGAAAAGTATTCCCTCAGTCAAAAAACGAATCTTGTGGCATTTAAAATTTTCCAAATCCTAACGATCCAAACACTGCATCAGTCACCAGTTCCTGTAGCTCAGTTTCCTCAATGAGCCCCCGAGGAAGGTAAATGACCAAAGAACAGGTTGATGCATAAGGAGAACGACAGCCCCCTATCTCTTGGTCATAGAACTGTATTTCTGGCTTTTCTGGAAATCCAAGGGGGGGATTGCATCTGCTCCAGTCACAAAAGCCAGAAGGTCTTCAAAGGAGAAGGCAGTTTGCTTTTCTGTGACATAATAAAAAACAACAGACATTAGCAATACAGCAAGATAAGTGGCACACACTGCTATACCCAGTATATAGCTATGTACAGTCAAGCCGGAAAATCTGCACACCCCTTTCACCTTCTCCACGTTTTATTACGTTACAGACTTATACTACAATAGATTGAGTTCATTTTTTTGCCTCAAACATCTACACACAATAGCCAATAACGACAAAGTGAAAACAGGTTTTTAGAAAATACGCAATTTTATTTTACTGAAAAAAATAGGTTATTTAGGGGTTACATATCTGAACACACCCTTAGCCTAATACTCGATTACAGCTTCAAGGCGTCTTGGGAAAGAACCTACGAGCTTGTTCAACAGTGCACAATGGAAGAACAAATGACCGATCTACAAATGACCCCCCCCCCCCATGCAGTAGGGACCAGGCAATCAGTTTCCCTGCAGTGTAGAATTTTCCCTAATCTAAGGCTGCCTGGTCGTACACAAAGAAAAGTCTTCCTGGCTTTCCCTCAAAAATCCCCATGGTAGACTGCACCTTCATTAAAAGCCTAGCACAAGAGAAAGGATTTTTTTTGTTAAACATTCTTACAACATTGTTTAATGTTGAATTTTGACATGTAGCCTACATTTTGTAACTAATTCAAATAATAAAAAAAAAGATCAGGGCACCCTGAAAAATGGATTGTAATGAGACTGAGGGCTCTATTTTCAAACCGGCGCAAACCAGCGCAAGGGGACGGTATAGTGAAACGCAAGCTTGTTGACAGCATCAACGTCTTAAAACTGGCGCTATGGCGTTTCTCAGCAATACCGCTAGGATCAACAAATTCTCAACATAACTTCCTTTCGCTTGCGCTGCAGTGGGATGGGTGGCGCTGTCTGGGGCGTGTTCTAAAATACTTTCGGCTCAGTGACAATTTGAACCAACGAAAACCCATTGCGTTATGATCAGCTGGAACCACCTCTTAGCGGCAACGCAATAGACTCTGGCAATTTGGCAACTTATTAGTCATGTAGTTCTATGTAGTGTCTATAGGTGATGCCAACATTACACTTCCATTTAATGAACAAATAGCCTATAATTATTATTAATTAATTAATTTTAATTTAAACTACTAGAATAAAACAGGACAGCTTACAAGAAACTTGCGATCATGTAGGCCAATAGCCTATAATATATAAATTACACATTGACACAGTTGAATCATAAGCCTAACATTTGAATCATAATTATGCCTACATCACCTAATGTAGGCTAATTAATGCATTCGCCACCTCCTCCCGTGCCTTCCGAACTTCTGGGAGACGAGGTGGTGTGGATTGTGATCCATAAATTACTACAGTCCTAGCCTATACTTCTGTTGCAAGTATGTCTGATTCCTGTGCGGAAAATCGCTCTTGTCGTTGACGGTCCAGTGCGTTTAGGTTGCTCATTATGAAATTGCATGGAGCGATTGCGTTCCAACTGGCTTTTTTTAAAGCATGAGAACAACAATTTGATTGGCTACCATAGAGACACACCTTGGACATTTAAACCCAGCCTTTTAGCAATACCGCCATCAGATGCGCCAAGATTGCCGTCATGAAATTACCAAATTTCTCGCCGACACGCCCTCAGAGCGATACCGCCAAGCCTTACTCTTGTGTTCACCATTGCGTTTGGTTTATTAAAATAGAGCCCTGAATGTAATGTAAGCAAACCTGAAGAACTCCCTGCTAGGACCTCCATGATCTGCAACCATCTCACCCACAAAACGTCAAAACATCACTTTTTTAATTCCTGATGAATTTTTCAACTTTTCTGACTATTTGGCAGCGCACCCTTAAACCATGTCCTTCAATTATTGGTAATTTTTTATCATTAAAGTACTTCAACATGCTAAACATTACTCACATTGGCTGGACTGTATGTCCTTGCAGGAGAAGACAACATTGTTATGTTCTCTTCCGGGTCAGAATCATGTAGAATGTTGCTATGGAATATCCCCAAAAACAGATTAAAATGCAGAATAAAAAGCTCAGACAAAGACAAATGCTCTCAGTGGCATCATTTGTATTGCATAAGCTAACACTGCCATTCATCGACATTTTGGAATTAATTCAGATGCTAAAAATAAGTATTTATCGAAACAGATAACATGGTTTACAATACAATCTTTACATAATAGAGCAGTTTAAAAAGCAGTGAAAAAATATATACATTTTGGAGTAGATAGTGGGCATCCATTGTTGAATGCATTTGC
Source organism: Synaphobranchus kaupii (assembly GCA_029718625.1). Lineage (NCBI taxonomy): Eukaryota > Metazoa > Chordata > Actinopteri > Anguilliformes > Synaphobranchidae > Synaphobranchus > Synaphobranchus kaupii. The sequence goes on from CM056394.1 coordinate 19,847,150, forward strand.
CAAGTAATTGAGTTGAATGTACCAATAACATCATAGTTTAGTGTGACACACCAATGTGATGATAGTTCCACATTATTTGAAAAATATGAAGAGAAAATAAAAGCCTTATTGGTGTGAAGTTTCTACCGTCTATTCCATTTCCTGCTACTGGTCCATGTACTCTTACTTTCTAAAAAAAAACCTACAATCACAATTTTTACAGGAAAACAATATTGCAAAGAGTCAGGAAAGGAATTGTCAAAGCATTGTGAATGTTATGCATGGAACACAGAGCAGAGCATCTCAATGATTGCATACTGATAGGACATTAATTGTTTAAAGTCCACCCATAAGAGATGACTGGCCCTGATTGTTTTCCATAAAAAATTATGTCAGTAGCTCAGTCCTTGACCAAAATTCTGAGTGAAATGAATCCGGTTGGCAAGTGGATAACACTCACGGTTACAGGAGAGTTCATCCTTGGACCATTATAGACCAGTGTGTCATCCAAGTTTATTGCAGAAAGGTTGTCTTGGTCATTTCTATACACAAAAAACATTAAATGCACATGCTGGAATGGGAAAAGAGTCTGCCTCTAAATAATCACTTTAGGTTGAGGCCGACATTAATACACTGACTGTCAAGAATGCATGGCTGACAACCTGAAACATAGGGCTATCAATAAAGTGGTTGAAACACTAGTAATATTCTGTAATTAATTACTAACCATGTATTTCATTGAGTACTTAGATTAACTAAAAGACAATGAGCTTTTTTACCCTCCCTGGCTATGCACATCTAAAGCTTAGAATTTGAAATAAGGACCTTTTTTTAAAGTAAAAGACTTGAACACTATAATGCATACTTGATGAAATTGTGGTTAATCAATGACTCTGCAACACATTCACTATGAATATAACTGCTTGGTTATAAAAGATAGTTTAAGAAATATGATACCTGTTCCTTGAAGTTGACGTTGACCCTTCTTCAGTTGGGAGATTCTGTAGAATACCTGAACAAAGTTGTCAGAAGTTCACCGCATAACAATGACAAATTATTACAATGTCACAAATTTTACATGATTAATTACTTAAAGAAAGTTAAATGGTCTAATTCAATTAACCTTTCAGTAAGAATATTTTGACCACTCAAGAGTGAAAAAAGGTTACCTCTGGTGTGCCAGCATTTACATATACAAAGCCTTGATGATGGTCATCCTGCACATGTGAGAAGAATTCCATTTTCAACCTTAATTTCTTGTGAGACAAAGACCACTTTAGTCATCTGAGTGATCATGTGTGTGATTTGCACAGGTTACCTCAGATTGCAAAGTCAAGTCAACAAAAACTGCCTCTGTCCTTGATGGTACACTTGTTTTGAGAGTGCAAGACCTTAAAGGATGGTCACAGTGGACAATTCTTGTCACCAGTAAGAACATTGCATACTTCACCTGAAATATAAATGCATGCATATTGTATGTAACTTGTTGTAATGTCTGTCCTTACATAATACAATTCATTAGATCTATGGTAATTGCGCCAAGACATTTTTCTTCTGATATTTCTCATGTACAACATAACACGTGTCTGGAAATATTGTGTTTTTTCCTACCTCTGCCCTTACAGTTGTGCTTGCTCTTGTTCCATGGTGAGCATTTGGGGATTCTGTCACATGATGCAATTCATATTACTTTTAAGAGTGTAGCATAATTTGTATCACAGAAGAGTGGACATATCTACAAAACCTTTTCTATACTTATGGTAGATTAAACCATATCTGTACAATGAAACCATTTATGTAGAAATTGGTAACCAATAACTCCATGTTCAACATAACTCATGTATTACAATATTGTTTTCTGTCCTACCGCTGATGGTGAAGTTGCACCTGCTCCTGATTCAGGGCTGATGTTGAGCGAGTCTGGGCCCTAAGATTCAGTAAAGTGGACAGTTGCTGTTACCAATAAGAGTTGTTGTTACCAATAGCTTACAGTATTTTGCTTCAAAAATAAATAGGTGGAAATTAAGAAATTCCTCATTTTTGTCAAGTTGAACCATTTGACAAAATCTGTGCAAAGTCAGAAAAGGGGTTATTTTATAGGTGGTATTTCAGGTTAACTAAGGAACTAATTCCTTATTGAAAGTATTGTAAACTCTCTGATCACTCAAAATTCTTTCCCTTAAAATGTAAACTTCGAGAGAAGTTGGGAATTAATGAAATATAACTTGAAATGCTGGTCTAAGACTATATTTGAAATAAAGACACAGGTTCATCTGTCCAGGCATACATGATCACAATGGAACTGTTGTCTAAATCTCCTCATTCACTCACAAAAAAAGAAATATATATATAGTCATACATAAAAAGTAATGTATTATAGCCCATCTGCACTGGTAGAGGTATGGAGGTATTGGGTATTATATACTGTAAATCCTGCTTCTGCAAATTTGTCGTTTCAAATCCCCAACCGAGTTTGCCTGCAAGAAGGTTAGCTTCCTGGTCTTATTTGCTCTAGCTAACCGGAAGCCAATCACATTCAAGCTTACAGTAGAGTAACTCTGACAAATTAACTGATTCAACTGAAATAGGGTCCATGACAAGTCAATTGTCCTCTTCCCATTGCTAGATTCAGGCACGTTTCCTGTTCCTGAAAGAAAATATATCACATTCTGTACATCAACTACATATCACATTCTATAGTGCACTGTATCACTGTAAAATATAGATATAGAAATATAGAAGTGGAGTACAACTGCCAAGGATAACTAGTTTAAATCCAACAGTTAGCGAGACTGCATAGCTACCTAAACCTGCTTTTGTCAGACGAAGGCTGTCGTCTGAAGTGGGAATTGTAGTTTGGTCAGCATGCTGTAAAAGGAAAGGTTTTGCTTCCCAATGTTGTCCTTGTTGTCTCCGCTCCTAAATCCTCGTCCTGTACCTCAAACATACAGCAAAGTACAATGAGAGAGGGACATCAGCAGAGATGCTTGTGCTTCATTAAAGGGTGTGCCCTCCACTATTATTGGCACCGCTGGTAAAGATGAGTAAAAAAGGTTATAAAAAATTCACCGTTTGGTGAATTAGCTTAATGTCACACTGAGAAAATTAGAAAAATCCAACCTTTAATTGAAGTAAATTTATTATGAGAAAAAAAAAAACCTCATCAAGAAATAATTATTTTTAACAAAATCATGTGTGCCACAATTTTTGGCACCCCTGCATTTATGTATGGAATAAAGTAATCATTTTTAATATTTGATCGCATATCCTTTGCATGCCATGACTTCCTGATGTCTGTGACCCAACAACATCAAAAGACTCTTGATATCTTATTTTCTGGTACTCTTACAAGCGATACTATAACGTCTCTGCATTTGAATGGATCTCTATGGGAATTGGGGGGTGGGACTAGATTTAGCTGTAAATTATGCTGGAACAGTATGGAATACATGGTTGGTAAAATGGTATCAAACGAGCCTCAAACCATCACTCTGCTGCCAGATATGCAGTAGATACGGATGGATCACTTTAAGGGTTGTTTCTCCTGACAGATTTTCCTATTGAACTCTATGGAAAAATAAGTCAGAAGGGGAAACCCTTCAAGTTATCCATCCATATCGACTGTATTTCTGTCAGCGGAGTGATGGTTTAAGGCTTGTTTGATACGTCAGACCCTTGATGACTTAGAGGCATTTTGCCAACCATGTGTTCCATACTGTTCCATATCCATTCAAATGCAGAGACGTTATAGTATCGCTTGTAAGAGTACCAGAAAATAAGATATCAAGAGTCTTTTGATGTTGTTGGGTCACAGACATCAGGAATCATGGCATGCAAAGGATATCCGACCAAATATTATTCTACATTATGTAAAACTGTCCAATATTTTTTGATGCCCGAAAATGGGGGGACTACAAAAGGTTCTATAATTTCTAAACGGTTCATCAGATATGGATGAAAATACCCTCAAATTAAATCTGACAGTCTGCACCTCAACCTCATTGTCATTATATCCTTTCAAACTCAAAGTGCTAGAGTACAGAACCAAAATAACAAAAAAATTGTCACTGTCCAATGAATTATGGTGCTCACTGTATATATAAAAAAAACAAAATCCAAAATTAAAACAAAAAGCGTACGTACCTTGAAAAGAGAGGAGATATAACTAACGTTAATATGTTAGCAAGCCAGTTGAACACTATTCACTTACAGAGACTGCTATGGGAGGTAGTTTACACACAGCACTAACTAAAGGACAGAGAGAGGGAGAGAAAGACAGAGCGAGACAGAGGGAGGGAGAAAAGGAAACGGACAGAAAGAGACAGAGGGAGGGAGGGAAGGGACAGGGGAGGGAGAAAAGGACAGAGAGAGGAAGAGAAGTACAGGTGGAGGGAGAGAAGGATAGAGGGAGACAGGGAGGTAGAGCAGTACACAGAGAGACAGAAGGAGATAGAGGAGGACAGAGAGAGACAGGTGGAGGGAGAGAAGGGTAGAGGGAGACAGAGGGAGGGAGAAAAGGACAGGTGGAGGGAGAGAAGGGTAGAGGGAGACAGAGGGAGGGAGGAAAGGACACAGAGAGACAGAGAGGGAGAAAAGGACAGATAGAGACAGAGGGAGGAAGAGAAGGACACAGAGAGAGGGGGGAGAGGTAAGCACAGATGTTTGTTGTGTGTACATGGGTGCAGCTTAACAGCAGTAGGTGTGTTTTTAGTATGTCTTAGTTAATCTGCATCTTTGTGTGCTGTATGTAGGGACCAGGAGAAATGCAGTGTAATCACTTAAAATAGTCTTGGAAAAGCTTGACCTTGGCTCTGACGTTTATGCCTACATTTGGAGTTCCACCTTCCCCGGCTGTATTCATTGGCCAGTGACCAAAAATTTTAAATAATTTCTCCGTATTCCTATAATGGAATGTTTTGTGAAGATGTGGAATGGAATTTCTGTTATATATGAATGTGTACATCTCATTTGTAAGATATTTATGAATGACCCTATTTAAGATATTTTCCTGAGCAAAATCCTGAACATTCACAAAAAGCAATTGTATAGGTATAGGTGAAGAAAACTGAAAGTTGGTCATGTTTTTCACCATCAAAATAATTTGAGTTGGAATAGATCTCATTACCGAATTAAATTGTTTATGAGTGCAGAGGAAATAGTACATGAGACAAAAATCATCACATGAAAGCAGATTTTCACCATATACCTCTTTCCATCCAGTCATTGTAAAAAATAGATTTGTTTCTGAACAAAACATATGTGCTGTTCTAAATTGCAGTGATATGTCGTGAGAAATTGTGTTTAATGGTTTGTTTCCAGTAGAGTAAGACCTGATGGTCTTACTCTACTGAAATACAACTTGAAAGGCAGTTTTTGAATTGAAAAATTACAATGGAAAAGGAAATCAATACCACCAATACATTTAGAGTATATTATTGGGGAGACAAAACTATTGCCATTCTTTGAAAAGTTACTCAACTAATTAACCTTAACTATACAATTGATACAGTCAAAGTCAATTGTTGGCAGACTACCATTTTCATAATCCTTTTCAATATGCCCTTTTAATAAAATGCAGTTTTTTTTTCCATATATAATCAAAGTTAATTTGGTTGATTTTTTTGTTGTGTAGGTAGGATAGATGCATCTAGCTAAACTTTCAATTTGTGTTAAGAGAACAGGACCAAAAATAAATAAAATGTCTCTCTGCATCAAGTGTAACTTTACATTCTTCAATGTTTATGTAGACTCTCTCTCACATACATACACAAATTCATCAAAAAACTGACTTGTCAAGCTAGCTTCTGGCACAACAACAAAGCATGGAAGAATGTGCATTCACCAGCCAATTGGTGGGCTTGGAACATGTAGTATAAGACTTTGTCTCCCCCAGGTGGGCAATGCAGTGAACAGCAGCCTGTTATTAGCAGTGAGGGAGGAGATCAATTCTCTGGGGCCACAGAAACTGAAAGAGTGGAGTGCTTTTGACAAAAAGATCAACCTGCAGGGATGTGACATATACATGTATAGTTTTCTGTGTGTGTGTGTGTGTGTGTGTGTGTGTGTGTGTGTGTGTGTGTGTGTGTGTGTTTGTGTGTGTGTGTGTGTGTGTGTGTGCCTGTTATATGAAGGCACACATCAACTCAATGTTCTTGACTAGTGTACTGTCTGTGAATTAACCCTTTCCTGTCCACTCTGTGCACTCAGCTATAACCCTAACTTGGACTCTGATTCTTTCGGAAAGGAGAGAAGTCTCTGGACCTTGAATCATTTCTTCTACAATACGAATCTGAAAAGGATCCTGTTATCTGTAAGTATTTGGACAGTGACACAATTTTTGTTGTTTTGGGACTGTACTCCAGAACATTGTATTTGAAATGGAACAGTGACTATGAATTTACAGTGCAGACATTCAGCTTTAATTTGAGGGTTTTTACTTCCATATTGTAACGTTCCGTTCCTATCCTGTCCGGGTTCCGTGTTTTCCCTTATCCCTCCGTGTCATGTTCGACTTCCATTGTCCGTGTTTTCCTCCCGTTTTGCAGGCTGGGCGTGTTCCCTCCGTTTGTTCCACTCAATTACACCACTTCTATCTCAGCCTATCCCCTCTTCCCATTTTGTATACATTCCTCACACTCCGCTCTGTTCAATTAAACACACACACATTCACACGCTTTTCTAAATTGGTATCAATTACACTCCGTATTTAACTCACCCTCTTTCATCTGTTCAGTGCCAGTTCGTTAACGTTGTTGTTCGTTATCGTTGTTGTTCGTTATCGTTGTTGTTCGTTATCGTTGTTTTTGAAACCTCTGGTCTAGTAAATTCCTTGTCTTAGTCTTGATGCACAGTTCGGTTCCGTATAGGTGTTAGTTCACCCTGCCGGCGTGTTAAACCGTGATTCCTGTGTTTGGTTCCGTTTGGTGCTTATGGCACTCTGCCAAAATACAACCCTTTATCCTGTCCTGTTTGTGCGACAATACCTGCCGTGCAATAACCTGTCTGAGTAACCTCTTTGTTTGAAGTCTGCCAGCCTGCAGTCGTTGTTCGACTCCCTGTTTGTGTTGCGGAACCCCCGCTTTCCACCTGACGTTGTGCCCGCAGCGGGGCACTCTGCTCTCCCACTCTACAGCTGTTCCTGCGTCCGGCCGTGGCAACCGCCAGTGCTACGGTTACGGTTGCACCTGCTGCCGTTGTCCTGCTGCCACATCTGGACTGACCCGAGGTCCGCTGCACTGTCCTGCCCTGCCGTTTCTGCTGCTGCCCCATCCTCTGCTTCTACAACCCGGTTATCCGTTACCACTAACATTCCAGTCTCTCCCACTCCAAAAGCCTTCATCATTAATCATAACCGGATTGTTTGTATTCTATGTCCTCCCTCGCTTCAGGAGTATTAGTTCGAAACATAAATTATTGGATGCCTAGCGCTCCGTTTGCTTGTCTTGTTTGTCCAGTCTGTCCAGATCCGCCAAGTCCAGTTCCGGTTTGGAACATTTCCAGGTGTTCCAGTCTGTGTCCCGATCCAGTCCAGCTCCGGCTTGGAGCTTCCTGTCCAAGTCCAGCTCCGGCTTGGAGCAAGTATGATGTCCCGGTGAAGATCCGGGGAAATTATTGTTTTGTATTGTGTACTGCTTGGGACTGCCCCAAGTACAAATGCATCTGTTTTTTGTACCTCTGCCTCCTTGTCGTTGCATTTGGGTTCAGCCCCTGTTCAGGTTCGTGACACATATCAAGTGAACCGTGTAGCAATTGTAGCCCTTGTTTGAGCTTTTCCGGGCAAAAGTTATATCACACACTTTTACAACATAAAATATAGGCCTATGCTATTGTAAACCAACTAAATTTACTTCCGTAGCTATTTTCCACCAAAAGTGCAGGGAGGGGGGGTAGCTTGACCTTGGCTCTGACGTTTATGCCTACATTTGGAGTTCCACCTTCCCCGGCTCTATTCATTGGCCGGTGACCAAAGATTTTAAATCATTTCTCCGTATTCCTATAATGGAATGTTTTGTGAAGATGTGGAATATAATTTTTGTTGGATATGAATGTGTACATCTCATTTGTAAGATATTTATGATTGACCCTATTTAAGATATTTTCCTGAGCAAAATCCTGACCATTCACAAGAAGCAATGGTATAGGTATAGGTGAAGAAAACGGAAAGTTGGTCATGTTTTTCACCATCATAATAATTTGAGTTTGAATAAATCTCATTACCGTATTAAATTGTTTATGATTGCAGAGGAAATAGTACATGAGACAAAAGTCATCACATGAAAGCAGATTTCCTCTGCAATCCAATAGATGAGTAATTCACCATATACCTCTGTCCATCCAGTCATTGTAAAAAATAGATTTGTTTCTGAACAAAACATATGTGCTGTTCTAAATTGCAGTGATATGTGGTGAGAAATTGTGTTTAATGGTTAGTTCCCAGTAGAGTAAGACCTGATGGTCTTACTCTACTGAAATACAACTTGAAAGGCAGTTTTTGAATTGAAAAATTACAATGGAAAAGGAAATCAATACCACCAATACATTTAGAGTATATTATTGGGGAGACAAAACTATTGCCATTCTTTGAAAAGGAACTCAACTAATTAACCTGAAGTATAAAATTGATACAGTTAAAGTCAATTGTTGGCAGACTACCATTTTCATAATCCTTTTCAATATGCCCTTTTAATAAAATGCAGTCTTTTTTCCCATATGTAATCAAAGTTAATTTGGTTGATTTTTTTGTTGAGTAGGTAGGATAGATGCATCTAGCTAAACTTTCAATTTGTGTTAAGAGAACGCGACCAAAAATAAATGAAATGTCTCTCTGCATCCATAAATCAAGTGTAACTTTACATTCTTCAATGTTGATGTAGACTCTCTCTCACATACACACACACGCACACGCACACACACACACACACACACACACACACACACACACACACACACACACACACACACACACACACACTTAAATTTATCAAAAACTGACTTGTCAAGCTAGCTTCTGGCACAACAACAAAGCATGGAAGAATGTGCATTCACCAGCCAATTGGTGGGCTTGGAACATGTAGTATAAGACTTTGTCTCCCCCAGGTGGGCAATGCAGTGAACAGCAGCCTGTTGTTAGCAGTGAGGGAGGAGATCAATTCTCTGGGGCCACAGAAACTGAAAGAGTGGAGTGCTTTTGACAAAAATATCAACCTGCAGGGATGTGACATATACATGTATAGTTTTCTGTGTGTGTGTGTGTGTGTGTGTGGTGTGTGTGTGTGTGTGTGCCTGTTATATGAAGCACACATCAACTCAATGTTCTTGAATAGTGTACTGTCTGTGAATTAACCCTTTCCTGTCCACTCTGTGCACTCAGCTATAACCCTAACTTGGACCCTGATTCTTTCGGAAAACAGAGAAGTCTCTGGACCTTGAATTATTTCTTCTACAATAGGAATCTGAAAATGATCCTGTTATCTGTAAGTATTTGGACAGTGACACAATTTTTGTTGTTTTGGGACTGTACTCCAGAACATTGTATTTGAAATGGAACAGTGACTATGAATTTACAGTGCAGACATTCAGCTTTAATTTGAGGGTTTTTACATCCATATCAAGTGAACCGTGTAGCAATTGTAGCCCTTTTTTATACATCCCCCGCCCCCCTTATACATATGGTTGCATATCCTTTACGTCCCATGACTTCCTGATGTCTGTGCCCCAACAACATCAAAAGACTCTTTATATGTTATTTTCAGGTACTTTTCCAATCGATACTATAACCTCTCTGCATTTGAATGAATGCATTCTATGTGCTGGAGTACTAAGCCAAAGCAACAAAAATTGTGGCACTGTCCAAATACTTACCGACTGCACTGTATGTGATGCAATTGTCTCTCAGGCTGTGGCAGGCAAATGTGCTGCAAATGTTTTGTGATTCTAGGGTCATGCAAGTCCTTTCTTCCCTTACCGCGAGTCACATAATTTGCCTTGCATTTTGATACAATTTGTTGGCCTCACAATATCTCCCTCTCCCACACTAGTATTCTCCGTGGTTATGGCTATGGTTGTCTGCACAGAGACCTGGATACGGAACTGCCCGACAAAGAGGAGTCTGATTGGGTGTCAGATGACGGGTGTGTGCATGGGACTTCCTGCTCATGCAGGAAATGTATAAGTCAGAGACCACCGAAATTAGGCACATTGGGACAATCAGGGACCTGAAATATATCCTCAGAAGCAATGAGGATGTGGGCTGTTGAAAGAAAGTGGCTGTCAGTCCAGCGTGATGGAGAGTTTGGATTCAAATTCAAATTCAATTTCAGTTTCAAACTCTGGATACTACAGTGCTGAGATTGAACTTTAAGCATGATTTGGTATTCCATATTCGGGGCAAAATACAAATAGAGGTTAAAAATAGGGTTAAAAATTTGCCATCTCATATTCCCATATCCCATATTAAAAACTTCAGATATTCACCGATATGTTACAGGCCAAACCATTTTCCATGCATGGCAGCACATATATAGTGTTATTCTTGACTGTCACATGGCGCTGAAATGGCGACATGTCGTCCAGCTGTCTCTCGTGTTCGTGTTTGTTCATTTGAATGTGTTTTGTTGTGTTGGGCTTTTGTCTTTTGTTTTTTTCATGTGCTGTTTGTCTGTTGTGGGACGGGGAAGCGGGCTGTAGATTTTTCAGGGCACTCCTGCTGCTCGTTTTGATAATATTGATGAATTGTCTAATCGGGATAATTTTGTTTGTGGTCGTCACCATGGAGACGCAGTCGCAACATATGCTCGGGAATGTCCGTTGGATCTGCAGCCACAAAGTTTACCATTGCTCTTCACTGGAGTTGAAGATGTCGGTACTGATCCAGGGCTGCAGGCAATCTTCAAAAGGCCACCAGGGAAGTGAAGGAGCAGATAATGCGGGGGAGGAGTGAGGCGACGACTGGGAAGGCTGAGGCAGTTCCGTGCTCCGTTTTGACAGTGGACAGAGACCGCGACACTGTGTGTATGGAGGAAAGTCGTGGAGGTGGAGTTTGTGTGTGGGACTGCTTGATGACATTGGACATCTCGGGACAGCGGGGGCTATTTTTAATCATGACGTTTGGCTCTCTTTCGGACAAGTCTAGCCGTTCTTGCCCAATTAGCGACCACAAGGATAATGCCTAGTGATGAACAAAAGAGTGGATCTGTCGACAAAAGTGAGGAGGACCCTCACCTATCTCCACTGGCCAGAAAAGATAAATATTGTCGGTCTTACTGGGACATGTACACACACACAGGCACGCTCAAAATTTTTTAATCCATCATCCCACAACACTGTGCACGTACAGGTGAACATAAAACCAACAGCCAAACCATACTGTTTGCGTTGTTAAAACATGTGCAGGTGAACATAAAAGCAACAGCCAAACCATACTGTTTGTTAAAACATTTGTACACAAACTTCCTTCTAGTTTCACGTCATTTTCAGGAAAGAGAACAAGAAAACAAACCATGTCCTTATCTACGTGGCTTTGTTCTTTGTTTCTGATATTCCCGGTACACTGTTTATTTGTTCTCTTTTGGGTCAACGGTACATTTCTGATATCAGTTTGAAATCTCGTGGTACATTAAAAAGCAACAGGGGAATCAGACGTTGGAGGACATGCTAAATACCAGACGAAAACACATTTTGTTTTTTGTAAAATCAGTCATCAAGAGTTCCAGGAGTATTTCAATATTAATGGAATATGGGTCAATATTAACTATCATGGAAATGAACTAATTTGCTGATATTTTACATTTTAAACGGGAACATATGTGCATGATTAACAACATCGTATCATTAGCATACTCTGCTTATGAGCAGAAAAAAATGAACTCTACTGGCAAGGTCAAATAATTAGTGTATGTACAAGTGCTGAACATTGAGGTGCTGAATAGAAATAAGGGGAAACTGACTGACTACTGATACAAATTATGGGGGAAATTCATCAAATGTTAACCACTGAAATGAAAACAGATTTAAAGAGGTTTAACATTTAAAATGTGATTAAATCAGCCATCTTCATTGCATTGCATTTTTCTCTTTGCTTTGCAGAGATACAGAAAGAATGATGACACCTGTAAGAGAAAACTTAGCATGGCAGGCTCTGGCAGCTTTCCGTTTATATTTGTAATGGGGGACATGACGTGTGAGGTTTGAAGAGGCCACATGCAGCGAAGTGATTCTATAAGCTCTCATAAACCACTGAGACTGAGAGACCCCGTATTTAAGGAATTTTAACTGACAACGTAAATAACCTAGTTCCCACTCTCGACTGGAGGGAAATAATAAGGGAACTAGGAAAAAGGAGCGTAACAGAAATCGACCCGTATAACCAGGCGAACGGAACACGAGAGCAAAGAATCTCGAGCTCGGTAACCACAATGAGCTAATGATGAGATGCTAATGTGAAGAGAGAAGGAGCTGCCTTGGAGGTAACACAAACAAAGGAACATAAATTAGAGCTAAGTAAAGGGAGAAGGCGACAAGCGAAAAAATAACTCCCAACTCTAATCGGAGCAAACTGCTTGCTGCAGGAATAAAGCAGTCTCCGTGTCCTGACCTCTACCGGAAGTGTGCCAAACGCAAGACGTGCAAAAAATAAAGGCCCTACATCTCAATAAGGGGGAACGTACGAGAAGGCGAAAGGAACAGAATCTGAAAAGGATCCTGTTATCTATAACTATAAGTATACTCCTTAAAAAACCTAGCCTAGATCCCGCTGATGTCAGGAACTACCATCCTGTATCTCTCTTGCCCTTCCTGTCCAAAACAATTGAACGTGCTGTCCTTAACCAACTGTCTGCTTTTCTCCACCAGAACAACCTGCTTGACCTGCATCAGTCTGGCTTCAGAACTGGCCATTCCACTGAAACTGCTCTCCTGGCTGTGACTGAGGCACTCGCCACTGCTAGAGCCTCCTCCCTCTCCTCTGTTCTGATTCTCCTTGACCTGTCTGCGGCATTTGACACGGTCAACCACAAACTCCTGATCTCCACACTCGCTGAGATGGGCATTTCTGGAACTGCCCTCTCTTGGTTTGTATCGTATCTCACTGATAGATCCTACCAAGTCTCCTGGAAGGGTTCCGTCTCTGCTCCCCATCCCCTGTCTACAGGAGTCCCGCAGGGATCTGTACTGGGTCCTCTGCTGTTCTCTATGTATACTAAGTCTCTTGGCTCAGTAATCCATTCACATGGCTTCTCATACCATAGCTATGCTGACGATACTCAACTCTTCCTCTCTTTCCCTCCCTCTACCCCACAGGTTAAGGAGAGGATATCTGCTTGTCTGACTGACATCTCTGAGTGGATGGCTACCCATCACCTGAAGCTCAACCTTGACAAGACGGAGCTCCTCTTCATGCCGTACAAGACCTCCCCACTACATGACCTCTCCATCACCGTTGATGGGACCGTGGTGGCTGCCTCCCGCTCTGCAAGGAACCTGGGGGTGGTCCTGGACGACCGGCTGGACTTCAAAGAGCACATCAGGGCGACGGCACGGTCCTGCAGGTTCCTCCTGTACAACATCAGGAGGATTCGACCGTACCTGACCACCTACTCCACCCAGCTTCTTGTCCAGACCATGGTCACCTCACGCCTGGACTACTGCAACTCCCTGCTCGCAAGCCTACCGGCCTGCGCCATTCTGCCTCTTCAACTGATCCAGAATGCAGCTGCCCGGCTTGTGTTCAACCTCCTGAAATTTTCCCATGTAACCCCCCTGCTGAGGTCTCTCCACTGGCTGCCAGTTGCAGCCAGGATCAGGTTCAAGGTTCTGACCCTGGCCTACACTGCAGCCAATAGGACAGGCCCCGCCTACCTGCAGGACTTAATCCAGAACTATGTTCCTGCTCGACCACTTCGCTCTTCTACAGCAGGGCGACTGGCACTTCCCTCCCTCCGTGTCAAAGGCTCTCGCTTGTTCCGACTGCGGAGTTTTTCCACATTAGCTCCTCAGTGATGGAATGAACTTCCCATTCCCCTACGTTCTACTCCAACCCTGCCTGCATTCCGTCGAGGCCTGAAGACACACCTCTTCAGACTCCACCTTGACTGATATCCTCACCTAGGAATATCAGTTCCCTGTTTACTAGTTCCCTGTGTTTTCCTGTCTGTTTATTATAGTTTATACTAGTATTTGGAATGGAAGTGTGGTGTTGCTGATTTGCCCACAGCTTACTGTGAACTACAGTCGACGTTCATTGCTAGGGATAGCTGCTACATTATGCGAAGGATGTGCTTTGCCTTGTCTGTTCTGTAGTGATCTTGATGATGTCTCTGTACGCACTTACTGTACGTCGCTTTGGATAAAAGCATCTGCTAAATAAATGTAATGTAATGTAATGTATTTGGACAGTGACACAATTTTTGTTGTTTTGGGACTGTACTCCAGAACATTGTATTTGAAATGGAACAGTGACTATGAATTTACAGTGCAGACATTCAGCTTTAATTTGAGGGTTTTTACATCCATATCAAGTGAACCGTGTAGCAATTGTAGCCCTTTTTTATACACCCCCCGCCCCCCCTTATACATATGGTTGCATATCCTTCACGTCCCATGACTTCCTGATGTCTGTGCCCCAACAACATCAAAAGACTCTTGATATCTTATTTTCAGGTACTTTTCCAATCGATACTATAACCTCTCTGCATTTGAATGAATACATTCAATGTGCTGGAGTACTAAGCCAAAGCAACAAAAATTGTGGCACTGTCCAAAGACACTGCCTGGCCAAAGAAAAAAAGTCGCCGTTGCACCCGTCTTGCATAGTGCCCACTGTACAAGCCTCTGGAGGCAGTGTTATGATCTGGGGTTGCTTCAATTGGTCAGGTCTAGGCTCAGCAACGTTATGCAGCAATAAAATGAAGTCAGCTGAGTACCTGAATGTACTGAATGACCAGGTTATCCCATCAATGGGCATATTCCAGGACGACAATGCCAAGATTCATCGGGCTCAAATTGTGAAAGAGTGGTTCAGGGAGCATGAGGAATCATTTTCACACATGAATTGGCCACCAGAGTCCTGACCTTAACCCCATTGAAAGTCTTTGGGATGTGCTGGATAAAACTTTACGGAGTGGTTCGACTCTCTCGTCGTCAATACAAGATCTCGGCCAAAAATGAATGCAACTCTGGACGGAAATAAATGTTGTGACGTTGCATAAGGTTGTTGAAACAATGCCACGACGAATGCGTGCCGTGATCAAAGCTAAAAGCAGTCCAATTAAATATTAGAGTGTGCAACTTTTTTTTTGGCCAGGCAGTGTACTTAACGACTGCACTGTATGTGATGCAATTGTCTCTCAGGCTGTGGCAGGCAAATGTGCTGCAAATGTTTTGTGATTCTAGGGTCACGCAAGTCCTCTCTTCCCTTACCGCGAGTCACATAATTTGCCTTGCATTTTAATACAATTTGTTGGCCTCACAATCTCTCCCTCTTTCCCACACTAGTATTCTCCCTGGTTATGGCTATGGTTGTCTGCACAGAGACCTGGATACGGAACTGCCCGACAAAGAGGAGTCTGATTGGGTGTCAGATGACGGGTGTGTGCATGGGACTTCCTGCTCATGCAGGAAATGTATAAGTCAGAGACCACCGAAATTAGGCACATTGGGACAATCAGGGACCTGAAATACGTCCTCAGAAGCAATGAGGATGTGGGCTGTTGAAAGAAAGTGGCTGTCAGTCCAGCGTGATGGAGAGTTTGGATTCAAATTCAAATTCAATTTCAGTTTCAAACTCTGGATACTACAGTGCTGAGATTGACCTTTAAGCATGATTTGGTATTCCATATTCGGGGCAAAATACAAATAGAGGTTAAAAATAGGGTTACAAATTTGCCATCTCATATTCCCATATCCCATATTAAAAACTTCAGATATTCACCGATATGTTACAGGCCAAACAATTTTCCATGCATGGCAGCACATATATAGTGTTATTCTTGACTGTCACATGGCGCTGAAATGGCGACATGTCGTCCAGCTGTCTCTCGTGTTCGTGTTTGTTCATTTGAATGTGTTTTGTTGTGTTGGGCTTTTGTCTTTTGTTTTTTTCATGTGCTGTTTGTCTGTTGTGGGATGGGGAAGCGGGCTGTAGATTTTTCAGGGCACTCCTGCTGCTCGTTTTGATAATATTGACGAATTGTCTAATCGGGATAATTTTGTTTGTGGTCGTCACCATGGAGACGCAGTCGCAACATATGCTCGGGAATGTCCGTTGGATCTGCAGCCACAAAGTTTACCATTGCTCTTCACTGGAGTTGAAGATGTCGGTACTGATCCAGGGCTGCAGACAATCTTCAAAAGGCCACCAGGGAAGTGAAGGAGAAGATAATGCGGGGGAGGAGTGAGGCGACGACTGGGAAGGCTGAGGCAGTTCCGTGCTTCGTTTTGACAGTGGACAGAGACCGCGACACTGTGTGTATGGAGGAAAGTCGTGGAGGTGGAGTTTGTGTGTGGGACTGCTTGATGACATTGGACATCTCGGGACAGCGGGGGCTATTTTTAATCATGACGTTTGGCTCTCTTTCGGACAAGTCTAGCCGTTCTTGCCCAATTAGCTACCACAAGGTTAACGCCTAGTGATGAACAAAAGAGTGGATCTGTTGACAAAAGTGAGGAGGAACCTCACCTTTCTCCACTGGCCAGAAAAGATAAATATTGTCGGTCTTACTGGGACATGTACACACACACAGGCACGCTCAAAAATTTTAATCCATCATCCCACAACACTGTGCAGTGTGCACGTACAGGTGAACATAAAACCAACAGCCAAACCATACTGTTTGCGTTGTTAAAACATGTGCAGGTGAACATAAAACCAACAGCCAAACCATACTGTTTGTTAAAACATTTGTACACAAACGTCCTTCTAGTTTCACGTCATTTTCAGGAAAGAGAACAAGAAAACAAACCATGTCCTTATCTACGTGGCTTTGTTCTTTGTTTTATAGAATAATTTCTGTTAAAATAGTGTGGGACTCTAATGAATATATATATATTGGGAATTGACGTATAAGCAGGTTTATATGAATGTGTGTCTGAAGGAGAGAACGTGGACCTGTAGGATTAAAGGTCAAGAGAGTGTCTTGGTGGCCAGTTGGAGATAAAACTGAGAGAACAACAACATGTGATGATCTGTGTGACAGAAGGTCAGGGAAATTCTTTAAGTAAGCAGTTAGTCATAGGACTAAGACAATACTCAGAAAATAACAACCAGAGGTGCACATCAATAATATAGACATTTGTAATATTGATAAATTAAAAAAGCTGAAGTCAGGCATATATTAAGGAGGTCTCAGTATATGCAGTAGGTGATTGGCCATCGGACATTCTAGAATAGGAGGGCCTAGACATGTTCTAATTGTATAAAAACTGTGGAAAAAGGCTGAAAGGGTGTGACTTCATGAACTCACCCGGCTTTGTTAATCACTAATAAAGTCGTTCAAAAATGGCAAGCTCCTGTCTCTGAGAGAATGATTCTAAGAAGAAAAAAGACACAACATAACTTTGGCGTAGTCGGCAGGATTGGAAAAACAGAGGCTGGAAATTCGGAACCGTCTGCTGCTGTGGGCCGGGAGCCGGATGGGTCACACAAGCCACGGTGATCACCAAATAAGGTAAAAGCGAATGTTCTTCGTACTAGTTTAACGGGTTGTGTGACTTGTTCCGGGTGCCGCCCCGGCAGTGGACTGTTGAGTAAGTCTCTCCAAATTAAGAACCTAAAAAAGTAAATAACTGAGACCGAGCTTGTGATTTTTGAAAAGAATGCATGTGTAATGTGTGTGATTGGGCCTCGAGGGAACTTGTAAATATGACAAAAATCTCTTTAGTGGAGTCACGTGAAAGTCCTGCAGAAAGGGCCTCAGCGGAGCAGAAGGTGCCCGCAGAGAGCTGGGGAGTCAGGCAAATAAAATCCTGTATAATAACGGATTTCTCTGTATGTTGTATAGACAATAGAAAAAAAGCCTAATTTACAGACAATAGTCGTGTATAATCATAGGTTTTCTATATGTTGAAAGGCTAGAGAAAAGACCGAATTAACAGGTCACTCAAGAAGTGAGTGTTGGAACGAATGAAGTAAGATTGAGTGACAGAGTGAAAGTCTCTGTCACAGGTGGAGAGGGGGTGAGAAGCGCTCCTGTAAAATCTCCATTTTTAAAAAAAGTGTGAACGAGAGTGTGTTTGGGAGAGTCCTGCACGGTGTAATTTGATTAGGCGTTGTTTGAGAGGCATTCAACAATCAAGCCGCTGATTGGGCTCTCTAGTACGAGAAGCTGTGTGTGTGTGGCTGTTTGATTCTGGTTTGCCTGCGTTAAGTGTGTTCTTGTTTGTATAAGAGTTTGTATATAGAGTAAGTGAGTGTGTGAGTGAAATCTGCCAGAAGGACAGATTGGTGTTATAGTGGAATAGTAGTTAATAATAAAGTGTAATTAAGCATACTCACAAAATAGAAAAATATTTAATAAGTTTTTTAAAGGTACCTTTTAATTCTGTGTGATAATAAATGTATAAATATATGTGAAAGATTCAGTTTTTTACTATGAAGCAATAGGGAAGGTACGTTAAGAGATATAATCCTCTTGAGAGTTGGGGGTTAGTTTTGAAGTTGGCTTTGGCTGTGTTGTACATTATCTCACTGATTGTTGTTGTACCAATCCTTTATTATTCCCATAACGCGATCATTGTTGTGTTTTGAGACGTTTGTTGGAAAATATAGGGTTGTGGAAATTGATCAGTTGTGATATAACATATGCAAAGTATATGATTTGGTATATTGTGGTTGGAATTTAGTTGACATTGTAGAAAATACTTGTATTATTGTGTGAATAAGTGCGACGGTTCGACTAAATACCCACCAAATAGAAGGAAACAGGAGATCTAGAATTATAAAAAATAAAACTTTAGTAAAATAGGTAATAGACGGATTGAACTAAAAAAGAGTCAGTTATTAAAGTATAAAACGGTATTTGGCATTGCGATAACCAATATTTAATTGCTGTTTTCTATAGAAAAATTAAAACTACACAAACCATAAGAATAAATAAAAGGGTGACTAATACGGGAGGTTGTGTATAAACTGCAGCAATGAATAAAACGGCAGTAGAAGTGTTGAGTGCCAAAAATCCATTAATTAAAGAGGATAGAGAAAATCTCCCAGAAATGGGAGAAGCGAACTAAAAATATGAATACAAATTGGCCGAAGGAAGGGACTTTCGATATAAATCTGTGTCAAGAAATGGAAATATTAATAAAAAATTATAAAGTTAAGCAAAAGGGTAAAAAGAGACAGGAAAAAAGAGAGAGAGAAAGAAATAATAAAACTGTTTAAAAAAGAAGGAGAGCAGACCCCAGGGAGTCTCTGGGGGATTCCTCTCAGAGCAGACAGAAAGGATTAAGTAAGTTAAATTGTTATAGGGATTTGCAGGAAGCAATGGAAGAGTTACAGGGAAAGGATGCATGCAGTACCCCCAGAGAGAGTGCACGCTCTCTGGAGGGAGAGAAGTGTAATCTTCCCCTGTTCTATGTTGAACAGGACAAAATACCTGATTTGGAAAGTTGGAGTGAGGAAGTGATTGAGGAAGGTAAAGCAAATAGGACAATAAGTGAAAAGGAGTTAAGAGATAGATGGAAAATAAAGAAACCAGCTAAATATAGCCAGTACCCCATCCTGATAAAAGGAACGACAGGGCATTACGTGCCGTGGGGATCACAAGATATGCTGGGTTTAGTAGAGCGCCTCCCAGACATACATGAGGGGGCAGGAAAGTGGATAAGGGCTCTAGAGGAGGAGACAATGGGGAAATTATTGGCGGTGGGGGACCTTAAGGCTCTGTTGGCGAGGTTGCTAGGGATGGCTCGGATGGAGGAAGTGCTGATGAAAAGTGGGCTACAGGCAGCGGTAAACACCCCGTACCTTGATGGTGCCAGCTTTGATCAATTCCGTCCCGCGATGTGGCGAACTTTGAGAGAGGATTACCCTACCAAGATTGACCCGAAATCACTTAAAGGTGAAGAGGTGGGAGACACTGTAAATCCAGCCATTTATCTGCATAGACAGTTAAAACGCTGGAAGTTGGAAACAGGGCGGAATCCTGAGGGAGATGAACTGATGACAACCCGCTTCCGGACTTCCATAGTGGAAGCGATGCCCCCGCCGGTGAGAAGCAGGCTGGAGGATGTAGTTGGACTAAACTCTAAAACGCACAGAGAGTTTTGTGATCATGTAATACATGCAGTAGAAAAATATCGTAAAGAGGAACAGAAACTTAAAGATCAAGAGAAAGAGACACAGCGGAAGTTGACACAGCTACAGCTGGAAGAATTGACAAAAAAGCAGTGGTAAAAGCCGAAATGCCAGAGCCCAGCCTGGAAGCCGTAGTCTCTTCCGGAGGGCCATCGCGACTGCCTAACCCTCAGGGCCAAGAGCAACCCACTATACCAGTAATTAATGTGTATGCACAGCCCCAATAGTGGAAGAATAAAACACCAAATAATAGACAAAATTAAAATCAAATATAGAGAGGGCCTGGGGGTCCGCAGGGACCCCAAGGGCCACCCGGAATATGCTGGGGATGTAATCAGCCAGGCCATAATAAGCGTGATTGTCCCACAAAACCTTGGCCGCTGAAATAGCAGCCGGGAAATGATAATAGTAAAACAGATAACCTAGTGATTTATTTAATACAAGACAAATCTTTCACTAAAATGCTATGTATAACAGTAACAACAGGAGTTCCGGATGCGCCGGTAGATGCAGGAAAGTGAAATACAAACTAAAGAAAATCTCTAAAAGATAATGCTGGACAAGATATTGGAATTTGGGACTGGTTTGATTTAAAGTTGGGAAGTTGGGGGGCCATGTTCACTAGAGCAGGAATTGCAATAACAGTAGTAGTTGTTATAGTGGGATTAATGTTCTGGTGTGTGATACCTCTGCTGAGATCTTTCCTGGTACAGGCAACGGTTAAAGCAGATGAATCCAGTGATGAGGTACCACGTGAATGGTGAAGGAGTGGTCCTCCAGGCTGTCAACATGAGGCATGAACTGGGTGATGATGAAGGCTGGCCTGATCCGAATCCAGTACCAGACTGGATCCCACAAGAGCCACACCCAGATACCTCATCTGAGGACAGCAAGGACAGTGAGAAAGAGGTGATATACAATAAATAGACGAGACTGTATAAGGAGCAGAAGAGGACAGCAGGTTAGCCCGGCTAGCATCCGAGACGGCTAGTTGGTCCACCTACTACGAGGGAGCTCCTCAAGATAGCCAGAAGACTGATTTTTTAATATATAATTACACTACACAGAGTATAATTGAAAGTTGTATTCTTGTGTATCATTTTATGTTTTTTATTGTTTATTGTATAATCACAGTAATATTTGTTTTTTTTAATTAATTTAAAAGTAACTACATAATGCAAGGCGGCCTGCTTATATACATAATGAATAAAAATGTGGTTGGAGTGGTGAGTCTTTTACTCCTCCCTCGTCAAGAGTGGGGGGAGAGTTTTGGCTCTAAAACTCCCTGGAATGGATGACGACGAGAAGCAGCAGTTGATAAGAAAAAGGGGTTTATTTAACCCGATAGATTTTGGGAAGGTTGCTTTTCCTCATTGTTCATTTACAGATCTAAATTATTCTGTTGGGACTAAGTAAGTCCCAATGGGGGGATTATATAGAATAATTTCTGTTAAAATAGTGTGGGACTCTAATGAATATATATATATTGGGAATTGACGTATAAGCAGGTTTATATGAATGTGTGTCTGAAGGAGAGAACGTGGACCTGTAGGATTAAAGGTCAAGAGAGTGTCTTGGTGGCCAGTTGGAGATAAAACTGAGAGAACAACAACATGTGATGATCTGTGTGACAGAAGGTCAGGGAAATTCTTTAAGTAAGCAGTTAGTCATAGGACTAAGACAATACTCAGAAAATAACAACCAGAGGTGCACATCAATAATATAGACATTTGTAATATTGATAAATTAAAAAAGCTGAAGTCAGGCATATATTAAGGAGGTCTCAGTATATGCAGTAGGTGATTGGCCATCGGACATTCTAGAATAGGAGGGCCTAGACATGTTCTAATTGTATAAAAACTGTGGAAAAAGGCTGAAAGGGTGTGACTTCATGAACTCACCCGGCTTTGTTAATCACTAATAAAGTCGTTCAAAAATGGCAAGCTCCTGTCTCTGAGAGAATGATTCTAAGAAGAAAAAAAGACACAACAGTTTCTGGTACACTGTTTATTTGTTCTCTTTTGGGTCAACGGTACATTTCTGATATCAGTTTGAAATCTCGTGGTACATTAAAAAGCAACAGGGGAATCAGACGTTGGAGGACATGCTAAATACCAGACGAAAACACATTTTGTTTTTTGTAAAATCAGTCATCGAGAGTTCCAGGAGTATTTCAATATTAATGGAATATGGGTCAATATTAACTATCATGGAAATGAACTAATTTGCTGATATTTTACATTTTAAACGGGAACATATGTGCTTGAATAACAACATCGTATTATTAGCATACTCTGCTTATGAGCAGAAAAAAAGAATCTCGAGAGCAAAGAATCTCAAGCTCGGTAACCACAATGAGCTAATGATGAGATGCTAATGTGAAGAGAGAAGGAGCTGCCTCGGAGGTAACACAAACAAAGGAACATAAATTAGGGCGAAGCAAAGGGAGAAGGCCACAAGCGAAAAAATAACTCCCTAGGCGAAAGGAACAGAGATCTAACGTTCCATGGCTACTTTCATAGGCTCGCAGTCACACGCAAATATGTCAATGAAATTGCCCGGTCTCCCTGTAGGGAGAAAGGTACCAGAAGGTGAACAGAACTGCAGTTCTGAACAAAATCACCCGGTCTCCTTGTAGGGAGAAACGTACCAGAAGGCGAACAGAACCGCAGTTCCGAACAAAATCGCCCGGTCTCCACGGAAGGAGAAACGTACCAGAAGGCGAACAGACCAGCTGTTCTGGAGATTTGCCATCATTTGCTCAATGACTAACGCAAGCCTTGTAAAAAAAACACATCCTGCCTCTCAGTATGGATAAACGCCCTGCCTCTCAGTAAGAAATATGACTATATAAATATAACCACAAACAAACAAAGGATCGAGAGACAGAAAAGGCAACAGGTCAAGGTAAAGAAAGAAAAGGAAAAACCAAGAAGCGGCGACAGAAAAGAGCCAAGGAAGAAGAGTCCTAATAGCTACATGCACAAAGGCAAGTCCCGCATTACTCCAATAAAACCCATTGGAGCACAGAGGTCTCCTAAAGAACCTAGACCTAACCATACCGGCTCTGCAAACAAAGGCAAAATTAATACGAAACAATACAGAAGCCCCGGAAGAAGGAAACGGGGGCCTATGTAGCTCTCAGGCAACCACGCACAGGTGTGGACGCTGATGCGAGAACTCCGCGAAAAAGACGAGGCGGTGCAAAACTCCATTAAAAGAGCAGCGCCCTCACGTGGCGACTGAGGGAAACGACTGTAAGGGAAGAAAACGTCAAAAACTATGACAACATTAAGTGCTTCGATCCGGATTCGGTATTGGTTTTCTGTATAGCCATGACAATGGACTTCTTCCAGCATGTCCTCCTTGCATGATAGGGCCGTTGTCTTTTTATCATGTGGTTAATCCCCATGATATATAATATCTTTCTGAAACTATTGTCTACATGACCTAATCCCTGTATAGACCTAGTCCCTGATCTAATCCCTGTATAAAGGCAAAGTGAAGCAATGTCTTTTTAAAAGAATCTTGTTGTTTTTATCCTTTTCTCTGTAAAATGTAATTTGCGCTATATAAATGAACAAAAATTGATAAATGTGAGTGGGACATGTCCATTCGCACAGCAGAACAGAACTACAGATCATGCACATCTAGACCCACCTGTTTATTTCCTTCCTGCTTGTATCTACAGGTAAGAGAAGAAACAGGCCTTTGGGACTCATACACATTTTCTCATTGTCTTTCTTTTTTTTTGCTTGAAAAAATGCAGGGTAAAGTTAGGGAACTGGGCGTGTAACTGAAATATTATGGGTTTGATTCCTAGCTGAAGTACCTCCATTGTACACCTAAACAAGTTATTTAACCTGGATCAAATCTGTTAAATGTCAATATGTAATGTTAAATAACAAAAAAATGTAAATTTAACATAGTGTATTACTCACTATGTCCTATTCACGTTTATACATTTTTATTGATATTGTCGGAGGGGAGTCAAAATGGCTCTCAGGCCATTTGCTCCCAAGAATGTCCCCATCTGGATAAGGGGAAATTGGACTGTGTTTCAAGGTTGTATATGTGTGTTCTAGAGGCATTTAGGGCGGAGAGGTCATCAAGCCCCTGGCCAAACTATGGGAAAGGAATGTCCTCCCTGACCATTTGTGACCTCTCCCGTAACCCCACACCTGGTCACTTCCTATGGGAAAGACTCCGGACAATACCACAGTGCCCTCATGTGGGCACCTCTGTCATAACACCCTTTCCTTCTCTAATGGGTCAAGACTCTAAAACTTCTGTTGAGATAGTCAACAGACCCGGTAAAAACTTACAAACATTGCACATGTGATCATTATATTGTTACATTATATCTTATGTAGTAGTAACAGGGATTGCATGTAAAATGGTTCATCAGGAGGGAATTTTCATGACAACTGCAACATAATAAAACATAATGTTAATCTGTTTGATATGGATGTAATCTGGTAAAATCAAGGAATCGAACGAGATACATTTCATACCAAATGGAGTTTAATAAAGCATAGTTTCAGTAACTCAGGGAAAAACTATAACAGTGGAATGTCCTCTCTGGTAATCATCTGCTTTTCTCCTCTCCCTACTCCACAACCCCCAAAGGTGGGGGTCTAAATTCCAGATTAGACCACCCCTCCAGGTTAATTTATGGCACTGCCGCCTGGTTCAAACGCGTGATTTGACATAAAAGAAAGGGAGACAAGCCTATCTGGGAAGATTGTAACCGACTTCCCACACTGTGCATATTCTGTGTCTGTCATGGTTTTAACCCTGTTTCCTATGCGGTCGTTTTCCTCGGTGGCCACGCGAAGGCGCTGCCCTTTTGGTAGATGCTTGCTCCACCCTGCTGAGTTGGCGGAGCTTCTGTTAAGCGTTTACACCTGTGTGTAGTCACCTGAGAGATACTTAAGCCTTTCGTTTCCTTCGTTCGGGGCTTCGACATTAATTGTTAATTGTTCATTGTTTTGTACTGTGGTGTATTGTTGGCTGTGAGTTCTCGTACCATTTTGGCTACTCGCCTATTTTTAACGTCTCTTATTTGAGGCAGGGCTTATTTCTCGCTGGCTAGGTAGTTGATTACCTCGTAGAAGTTTGGGCCGTAAATCTCTGCTCTATTTCGCCTTGTTGTGCTTTTTCTCCGTGTATGGAGATTTGGGCGATTCTGTTCGGGACAGTAGTTCTGTTCGCCCTTCGGCACATGTCTTCCCATAGGGGATTCGGGCGTTTTCGCTACTACTTAGTTTGTTAGCTCGTAGAGGTATAGAGTAGCAGTTTCTCTGGTCCATTTGTTCGCCTTTTGATTGGTTTTCTTACTGAGAGACCTGGCGTTTTAGCTTCTACTCATTTCCGGGTTACGGTAAGCCAGTTAGTAGCTTCGGTACGTTTATTCCCTGTTTTGTTCTCCTTCTCGTGGACTACGTTCCCCTTTGTTGTGAGTCAGGGTTTTTATTTATATTGAGAGGCTGTCGTGCTATTTTGCGTTGGTCTTTGTTGCAGCTGTCCTCCGTCCTTTTTACCTACGGGACGATTTTGTTTCGGAACTATTGTTCTGTTCGTTTTCCGGGTGTGTTTCTCCTTGTGTGGAGTTTGGGCGAGGTTGTGGACATGTTTGTGTGACTGCGCGTAGCATGGTAACTTTAGCTCTCTGTTCCTTCGCTTCATTATATTATTTTACTGAGAGGCTAGGGCGGTTGTTCCAATTTAAGCTTGCGTCAGTCTTTTGGATAGTAAGTTATGGGACGACGGTGCTCCGTCGGCTCACCTGTAAAATGTTTCTCCCTCCTGGGAGATCGGGTGTTTACCCAGGTTTGTTTGCTGCATTAGACTGCGCACTTATTTAACTAGCCATGGAACGTTAAATCTCTGTTCCTGTTCGCCTCGTTACATTTCACCTTACTGAGAGGCTAGGGCGGTTGTTTTATATTAAGCTTGCGTTAGTCTATTTGGATAGGAAAGTTATGGGACGACGGTGCTCCGTCGGCTCACCTGTAAAATGTTTCTTCCCCCTGGGAGATCGGGCGTTTACCCCCTTTAGGTTCTGCATGTGACTGTTAGTTTTAGCTTATGGAAGTAGCCACGGAACGTTATCTCCATTCCTTCGCCTCCTCCTATATCAATAGGTATTAGTTTTCTGTGTTATTCACTGTGTTTTGTTTGTGCCATTTGCTACTCGCCCGTTATTATGTGTCTCGTTACCGAGACAGGGCGCGTATTATGTCTGGCTGTTCAGATCCCTGTCCTTGCGCTCTACTTGGCGTTTGACAGTTAGCCGGTTAGTAGCATCTGTAGTGGTGTTTGTTGTTCCTTGTCTTGTCTCCTTCCCTTATCTGCGGGGTTTCCCGCCTTAGTGGCCTAAGGGCTTAATGAATCCCTTTTCTGCGTTTGGCTCCTCCCACCTCACACCCCATTACAGTGTCTGTGTGTAGCGGAAGCAGGCTGGGTAAGATATTTACTCTGTATTTCTTAATTTCTGTAATCTGTAATGGACTGATGAATTCTAAGATAATGACCTACCTGTCTGTTAATAAATTCTTATTTTTAACTTGCGTGATCTCGATGACTCTAATCCATTTTATACCTTTTTCAGCCTAAATTACGACTGAATACTCAGGGGGACAATTCTGGCCAAGAGCCAACTGATCAGTGGCCTGGTACAGCAAGTCTTTAGTGGAGTCCCCAAGTTGGGAAAGGCAGCCAAGTTCTGCCAGTAAAACGGGAATGGTGGTGCATGGTTTTGGTGATTTGATGTGAAGAGAACCCATGGACGTTCTACGTCGGTTCTTGTCAAATTAGCCTTAAGGAGCCCTCTGAATGTACGCTGACCTGGGCTCACAACTATCTATGTAAAATATAATGCATGTATTGTGTTGGCTAGACCCCCAACCTCTGTGTTCTCCAACGAACTGAGATTCAGCAATAGTGCTAATCCCGGGAGCATATATTGAGTAATGAAGGGTCGAGTGTAACCACTCCAAGCTTCACGCATTAAATTAAAACCAAATTCTAAATTCTAGTTTCATTTGGAGTCAGATAACTACGAGTAAAACAATAGTAACTGCAAAGCTTACTTTTTGTGATCATAGATATATTCAATGTGTTGTTCAGCTCCTTTGTGAATGTTCTAATGCTCCCATTAGAATATTGACATTTGGACGACAGATCGGATATATCCGTGATGACAACATGGCCCCGTTTGCGAACGGAGAATAATAAGAATCTTACTGATCCGTTTCAGGCCTGTCTTAAGCTGGATGTGGAGCAGCGCAATTCATATCTGACTCATGGCAACAGACCCAGTATATTCTTAAATGTAATTGTGCTCTGTTCATGAACGGAGGATAAATAACTAACATCTCTTGTTTGCATCACAACAGCAGAGGAAAAACACGTTGCCCCTTCCCCTCCAGCTATTCCCTCATTGGTCTTCTTCTTTTGGTTACTGTATGGATTTTCTGGGTAAGCTGAACTGGAAAATAGCTGTGTGTCTTTCCTGACTCTTGAAGATCCATCATGGCCTCCTTCCCAATGTCAAAGCTCATTTGTTTGGCTGTTCTTTCTGGCCTAACTTTGGGTGAGTGTTTTTTCCACTTTTTTACTGGGGGAGAAATCAAAAGCAGTGTTATCATCCCTCTTGTTAGTCTTTGTAATGAGGTTGACTACTTAGACAACACGAGTTTAAAGAGGCAATGCTGACAGATGCAAAAGATCCTGTTCATGTGCTCCAAGACTAAGCTTTAGATTAAACTTGTAACATTTTATAATCACGTTATACAAGTGATGTTATGTTATGTATGCAAGGCAGGTTTACATGTTTGCACCTGCTTTTTAAAGAATAACGGCAATAAGCACTTTCCAAGGAAAATAAAGAAAAACCACAATACTATTATAATAATATTATTTTAATAATAACAATTATTTAAAGTGGTCAAGGGATTCTAAAAACTTAAAATAACCACAACCACAATCACAGAGGGATGTATCCACTACACGCCCACCAAATATCTTTTCAAGAAAATGTAAATAGGTATATTAATATACATTTCAAAGTCAGCTAATAAACTCAGTCTTGAAAGGACTCAGGATTGTAGAGGTGTGGCCTGAATCCACACCCTCAACCCGAGTGCCATCGACGTCATCCAGCCCTCCATGTTTGAACCACAGAACTGCTCTTATACAGTTCTGTGGTTTGAACCATAGGTTTGAACCCGGCAAGGAATTCATGCAATCAATTCGAAGTAAAATACAGTGCGGCTGCTATCAATAGATAAATATGACATGCAAGCTCGCAATCAAAGTTAAGTTAACTCAAACGCTAAGCAGAGTATTGCAACCGTTTGACCTAACGTTAGTCTATTCAAAGCAAGCTAAATTGCAAGGTGACATTTCATTAAATGCATGTTCCACACAAACCATTAAATATTGGTAGGTTTTATCGAGTTTTAAAAAATAATTTAAAAGCCCATTCATTAATTTCGGTTGCTAATCGAACGAAAATGATGTGCATGGCAACTAAGAACTTTGGTGGATAATGGTTCTTGTCGTATTTTTGTTACTGTAACCAGCCACTGAACAATACCACAAAACCATTTCCAAGGCATGGTTTATTTGGCAAAATCTTAACTAGGCCTATCTATTGTTTTCGATATATTATCTGACGAATGAGCAGTGCACCAAGTAAAAACGACGCATGAGTGATTAGTTCGTTTCCCTGCTGAGCTATCCAATCTAATGTTACTAGCTAGCACCAAGGAGGGATGGTGTCATGGTTATTGGCAGCCTCTGCTGTTTCTGCATTCGGTTTTCCTTTTTGGCGTCGTTTGACGCTCTATCGGATTTTTTCAACCTCCGTTTCGGTCTTTGTATCTCGCCCGGCAATAATCCCTGCACCTGTGTTGCGTTCCTGCCAGCTATAAATGCCTCGGTACCTCTGCATTTCCTCAATTCGATATTGACAAATATCACACTCTACAGATTCCCTCTGTGTTCTGTGTGGTAGATCAAGGTAGATCATCAATGTGCTAAACTACAATAAACTGATGAATCATCTCTCCCGTGTTCCTTTGCAGATATACTGTGTGAATCTAGGAGGAAACCTGGCATCAGTGCACAGCTTAGAGGAATATGGGTTTCTCAGGCAGCTCTATAAGGCCTCCGATCCACATGAGATACCATTCTGGATAGGGCTGACAGACTACCAGAAGGTATTATGGGAAAAGAAAGCAGGTGTGCACATACCAGCCAGTGGTACATGACTTGAGAATTTCCAAAAGGGAATCAAAGGAATCAATTAGGAATTGATGGAGACAACTCTTACCCCGTTTAGAAAACACAATCACAAAAGGTGCGTCCCAATAGTCGAAAAATGCACCCTCCCTTCCTCCACTACCACCTGCTCTACTCCGTGACCCAGAAACGGATCTTTGGTTCCTCCCTTCCGCCACTGTCCCAATAGTGGAGAAGATGAGCGAAGAAGCTTCAAACTCGGCTTCTCTTCCCCTCCGGCGAAGTATACATCGATGTATCCTACTGCGGAAGTTTTTTTCCACATTTTTGGGTGACATCATCACGCTCACACCCACAGAGATTTAAGAAAAGGCAACAGTGATGATGCGTAGCTATGCCTTATATGAATTTCCCCAAGATAATGATGCCCCAATGCAAGATATTTAGCTTAAATTGTGTGTGCTTATTAGCACACAAAGGACATAGCATGCTACAACGGATAACAAAATGCCAGTCCGTTTTTGTGGCTCATATCCTACATAAAAATTTGGCAATTTAAGTCGGGGAGACAGCTTTCCTTATTTGCTTGCACTTTAACGTTGTTTATTTAACAAACATGACTATACATAAAAATGGCCTAAGAATGACAGCTACCATTTCAGTATGTAAATATGCATTAATAAATTTATTCAACCATTCCAAAGGACGTTTTAAAATTTGATTTCAGATGTTACAGTGGGAAACAGGCCTAATTGTTTTTCGGTGTGACCACTGCGATACTATGAACATTTGGAATGATAGGCCTATATCCGATAATATGATGATAATTTGTTCCACTAATCTATGGAAATGTTTCCCAATTTGCCTATATGAGATGCAAGGAACTGGCAATAGTAGGCTGTAGTGTAGCCTATAGGCCTATGAGGTGAATTAGTGCTTGGTATGTTCAGACATCGGGAACATCGGGATTCTGGAATTACAGTAAGTTATTATGTTTGTGTAGCCAATACTACAACATGTTTACTTTGATCTAATGTTGCTGATTACATGTTAATTAGTGTCTCAACATGCACCACAATACAGGCTATGTTTACACTGTACATGCAACTAGCTTACTTGCACTTGTAACTTAAAGTATATTTTGCAGCTTTAAATGGGATGATCATGTGGAAGATCTGTGATTAGCTTTGGGAATATTTGTGGGCACGGCATCAGTCAAAGTTATGGGCAACTTCATCAATAGTCGACGGCTCGGTTTGTTGGTTCATTCGTTTGTTTCTTCTCAATGCTTTTACAAACAGACGGATAGACTCAAAGTCGCTCTCTCTCTCTCTCTCTGCGTGTGCTCCCGGTCTCAGCCCCGCACTGTGGAGACGAGCACACTTTAAGCACCTGGGCTGATTGGCCAACACAACCCAGGTGTGTATGCCCTCTCCACCAGTGGGCGGGACCAAGACAAATCCAAGTCCTCCTCGGACCGAATGCCACACCCCTCCACCACCAGAATTCAGCTGAGCAGATTCGGCTTACACCAAGACCGGGAGCACACGCCGAGAGAGAGTGAGTTTGAGTCTGTCTGTCCATTTGTGAAAGCATTGAGAAGAGACAAATTAACTAACAAACTTCGCTGGGCGAACTGGAAAGCAGACGGCATTTTGGTTTAGTTTAGTTTGTTATTTTGTTGTTTTAGTTAATTGTTTTTACCCAGAACCCGTGAGTGGGAAGGGTGAAGGTGTTTTTATTTATTTTCGTGTTTGTGTGGGGGCTCTCTCTCTCTCCATGTGGCAATTCACCGTGTAAACCCGGAACTGCCACATGTCCCTCTCAGGTATGTGTCACTGCGTGTGAAATTCACATATTTGTTCTTTACCATCCCCCAGGTCCACTTGACAACTTTCTAGAAGAGCTTGACACCCTTCTCAGCACTTTTCCAAAGATGACACAGCGCTCACTCTCCTTGATGACTTCAATCTTCCCACAAAGCTCCATTCTACTTTTTCTTTTCTATCTTCCTTCGATCTCACACTTTTTGCATACCCTCATACTCACAGAGCTGGCAATAATCCTGACTTGGTCTTTTCTTGAGCCTGCCCTACAACAAACCTCTTTGGCACCCCTCTCCATGTTTCTGACCATTATTTTGTTTCCTTCTCCATCCCCCTTTATGCTAACCCAGCTTCACCCCTCTCTATCACCACCCGACAAAATCTTCCTCCCTCTCTTCCTCTGTTCTCTCCTCACCCCCTCCTCCTATTTTCTCTCTTTTTCCACCAACTCCACCACTTCCACATTTCTATCTGCCGTCCCATCCTCCTTTGATCTTTTATGTCCCCCATTATCTAGACCTGCCCGCCTGTCCCCACCTCCTCCTGCCAATCCAAAGCCTTGTGAAATGACATCTGGCTGCATTCCAGCTGCCTTCAAATCATTTAGAGTGACTCCTCTTCTTAAGAAACCTTCCCACAACCTGCATAATGTCAAAAACTACAGACTGGTATCACTTCTTTCTTTTCTTTTGAAAGTACTTGAACCCACTGTTTCTAAATAACTTTCCCACTTTCTCTCCACAGAAGGACTTGCTGGACCCCAACCAGTCGAGCTTCAAGCCTGCCCACTCTACTGAGACTGCACTCTTTGCTGTCACCCTCCTTACTACTAGATCTGCCTCTCTCCTCTGTCCTCATCCTCCTAGATCTGTCTGTCTATTACCTGTCTGACTGCACCTATCAGGTAT
The DNA here is from genome assembly GCA_029718625.1 of Synaphobranchus kaupii. Classification (NCBI taxonomy): domain Eukaryota; kingdom Metazoa; phylum Chordata; class Actinopteri; order Anguilliformes; family Synaphobranchidae; genus Synaphobranchus; species Synaphobranchus kaupii. The sequence continues at coordinate 19,879,399 of CM056394.1, forward strand.
AATGGAGGGGGTGTCTTTGCCATGGAGCCTCTCTACTGGGGTTCCCCAGGGTGCAGTCATGGGCCCTCTCCACTTCTCCCTCTTCACCAGAACACTTGGCTCAGTCATCACTCCCCACAACTTCGTCCGAGATGGTCAACTAACGAGGTGTAAAGAGGATTGCCCGTGCTAAAATTGAAATTGGGGGGGCGTTGCTGCAAAAGAGCAAGTGTGCTCAGTCAACCTACCCTGTATAAATAAAGGTAAAATTTAAAAAAAGTTGATCACCTGCAAAGTGTCAAATGATAATGCGTGCAAATACTTTGGCTGCACCACAAAATAACACCCTTTATTTAGGATCCTAGTAAATCGGCCCCTTAATGTAGAGGTCGGCCAATGGTTGTGCCCTGGACTTGGGCCAAAGAGAGCACAAACAAAGGCTTCCTCAAGTGCCTCATATTTTAAATATTTAGAATATACCGGGAAAACTTGTTTCCCGTAGGAAACAACACAATATTTATCAACATGTCAATTTGCGCAGGATTGCTATAACCTCTCGTTATTTTTACAGTGCATTTAACAGTAGGTAAAAGACGGCAGAATCTTTACTGACGCAGGAGCACCCTGTCCGTAAAAGGTATTTGGATGGGGCAAAAATAACAGAGATGCTCCGGTAATAATTATATTACCCCACCTCCCCCCCTACAAAATTCCCATCCAAATATGGCTTTAGTTCACAAAAGTAGTCTCTGGAGTAGGGGCAAACTCCTGCAGAATTGTGTCAGTATAAAAATGGTTCCTAGAATGTTTAGTTTGGTTATGTAAATAAAGGACAGAAGACATAGAATTGACCCTTGTGGAACACCCTTATTCGCCTTGTTGTTTGAATTCGGTAATTCGTTAGGTTCCGGAAAACTGCAATACTTATGAAAACATTGGTGGCATTGCATTGTGGGGCACGAATACTACTTCTGAAAAGTATAGTCCAGAGCATCCTTTATGAAAGGACGAATAAAAAGAATTGTGAATCTCCTTTCCTTCTCAATATAAGAAATTTGAACGGTCCTGACCTCAGCATGGCTGCGTGGGAAATATTTCTGATTCAAGCGATCTAAAGGATCCTTCCTTGCTCGATTTTGACTATTGGAATGCAGCCTGGGTGCATCCCAATATTCTTCACTCCGCACCTCCTTTCCTCCACTCCCCCACTACCACTTCTCTCCTACCCGGAAGTATGCAAAACTGCCTGAACATTTCGAGTACAAGTATTTGCATGTACAGTATACAACATTGTGTTTGCGTCGAGACATTAATTAATATGTAACCATTAATACCTAATTAAGATCAGCAACATTAGATTAAAACATAAAGATCTGTTTCCGGGGCAAGGAGGAGAGGAGGTGGTAGTGGAGGAAAGAAGCATGCATTTTTCGAGTATTGGGACACAACCCCTGTGTCTGAATCAGTGCCCTGTCTATTGCGTCTTGTGTCCTGTGTACTAGCATACTGTGTACTGTTTACAGTGTACTGTTTAGTACATGACATGCAGTATGCAAAAAATATCCTCCATAATCTTATCAGTGAAAACCTGGAAATAATCATCCAGTCGTTTTAAGTACACTGCATTTCGAGAACATTTCACCTGCGTAACAACTTTCTCATCCAGTGTACTTAACAGGCATACTCAGGGAAGGGCATTGATTCGGACACAGCCCCGTTCTGCAACCTTTGCACATGCCGCGCAACACCTACACAGACCCACTTTTACATGTACGATGCAGAACAACAGCCTGTAGTTTAGTCTCCACAGGCCCAGCTCTGGCCTGCTCATTGCTCTGTCCTATAAGACCCCCTGTAACCTGCTTGTTGTAGGTTTGGTTGTTTGTGTGTGCTGCAGTCCTGTAATAAACTTTTTCCATTGTTTGTTCATAATTTTGATATAGGTCTCAGATTGTGTTTTGGCATAGAATGATGCATGGGACAAATAGCTGACTACTGGTACAAATTATGGGGAAAATTGTACAAACTGAAATTATAACAGATTTAAAAAAGCTTAACATTTAAAATGTGGGCGAGATGTGAACCTACATTCAGCTCTCAAGAACCTTCCTGTTTACAATAAGTGCTTAGATCCGGATTCCGACTTGTTTTCTGTACAGCCATGCACTTCTTCAAGCATATCCTCCTTGCATGGTAGGGCTTATGGGTAATTCCTATGAAACACTATTGTTTACATTATCAATATCATCGCTTTATAAAGGAATAGTGAAGCAATGTGAGTAGGAAGCGGTCATCACACACATCTAGACCCACATATCTATTTCCTTCCCGCTTGTATCTACAGGTAAGAGAAGAAACAGGCCTTCTGGCCTCATACATATTTTCTCATTTTATTTAATTTTTTCAATTGAAAAAAATGTAGTGTAAAGTTAGGGAACTGGGCTTGTAACTGAAATATTATGGGTTTGATTCCTCACTGAAGTACCTCCATTGCACACCTGAACAAGGTATTTAACCTGATTAAAATCTGTTAAATGCCAATATGTAATGTAATACAACAATCTCGGTGTGTAATACACTATGTTAAATGCACGTAAAATCATTTAGAAACATCATATTCCTCCATAGAAGTACCTATGCTTCTTGTGGTTATTGTATGGCTTTTTTGGGTAACCTGTTGTATGAACTGGAACATAACTATGTGTCAATTGTGGTTTTTTGGTTTGTGTCTCTGCACTAAACCTTTTACCTTACATTACAGCTGATATCCAGATATTTTAATCATCCGTCTCTCCTGAATCTTGAAGATCCATCACGGCCTCCTTCCCAATGTCAAAGCTCATTTGTATAGCTGTTTTTTCTGGCCTAACTTTGGGTGAGTGTTTTCTAACCTCCGATGTCTAGCTAGCTATACACAGGTTATGATGCATTATTTTAAGGTAGTTGTATGTGCGTCTCATAATGTCTCACTGTGTCACTCAGAGAAAATAGTAATAAATAATAATAAAAGGAGGGAATGGGAATTTAACACTTCCTTTCTTTGCTGTCTAGTTGAGTTTGTCCCTGGATAGGACATACACCAGTTTTTTTCATAATTAAAGCATTTGGTATTTGAATTCGTATTTACCTTTTAGGGTCGTTTTAACGCACTTGTTCCTAGTATGAAAATGCACTATGTAGTTCGCTCTGGATAAGAGCGTCTGCCAAATGACTATAATGTAATGTAATGGTATTTGAAAGGTAATTCAGAATGCCTTCTAGGTATTGTAACACTGTTTGCCTACAACTACAATCATTTAAATGGGAAATCAGGAGCAATGTTCAAACATTCAAATATTTCAAAACTGCATGTACAGGACAATTTAACATTGGAGCGGTTCTTTTGACATGTCAGTGGAAAATTATAAAAATTATATAAATTATTTCTTTCCTTCATATGTATCTTGTGGCCCAGCTGAACTCTCTTCGGAATCACTGTGTTAGGTCACCATTTTCCCTGTGTGTTTGCATCCCTCAGTGTCAGGAAAGGATGAGGGCTCCTGCATTGAGGGCTGGACGGGCTTCAATGGCCACTGCTTCAAGTATACTGGACTGAAGCTGAGGTAACACAAAACAGCACTAATATGTCCTTTAAATGTAACAATAATGTACTGCAATAATAATGATAATAATAATAATAATAATAATAATTATTATTATTATTATTAATATATTTTATTTTATAAGTTTATTTCTAATACATCAGGGGCTGGATTTACTAAGAACTTTACCATGGGCGAAAGCTTTTACCACATGGAAAATCAATAACATGAACAATGATTGGTCATAGTATTTATTTTGCCCTAATCCCTGGTTGTGTTATTAGTTTTGTGCGTGCTAAAAGGTTTTGCACATGCTTAGTAAATCAGGCTGTAGGTTTATAAAACATCACGGCTTAGATTAATGGTTACTGGGCTATTAATGAACCCAACAATTTGGGAGAATGAGCACTGTGTGGTTACAAACTGGCATGGTAAGCCTAAGCAAACTCTCCTCACTACTGCTGGGTGGATTCGACTGACTTTTCACTCTCGTGTTAACTACAGCACAGAAAAAGTGGAATGATCTCAGCAGCTGCGGAGACCCTAACCCGGACCACTTTGCTAGGACTAACCCGAGATAAGGAAGACTGGAGCACACAGAGCTCAGAGCAAAAAAAATATTTAATAAGGTTTTTTGCTCTGAGCTCTGTGTGCTCCAGTCTTCCTTATCTCGGGTTAGTCCTAGCAAAGTGGTTCGGGTTAGGTATTCTTTCAGTTCGCTGGTCCTCTTGTTGAGCACCTATAGTCCTTTTTTATATAGCCGGCTTGTAGCGCGTTTGGGATTACCCCCTTTTTACAAAGAAAAGCAGCTCTCTGACCTGCCAGAAGGATACGTGTTTTTGCCTTGATTTCTGACCCTCCATTAGAGTTATCTCTGTTACCTCTGTCCCTCAAATAAAGCCTTCCTAAGCATGTTATTGAAGCCTTGTGGTCATGGTTCTCTGGTCATTTGTGGTCAGTTTCACCTCCTGTTTTGTCCAGACTCTCCAATACGGAGCGCCTTCACAATGCCCCATAACATTCTCCACATGCATACATCTTATTAAAACAGCATGGTAGTTATCCTATACAATCTGTCTCCAGGATCATCAGGGCTTACAGTGTACATGTTGCCTACATGCGCTGCAGGAGTTCTACACATCAAATTCAATAGAATTCAAGAATCTCACTGAATATACAACAAGGCAAAGTGGGACATAACATTTATTGTCAGAAAAAGTTATGGAGAGACCAATTAGTTAAACCCATGTGATTTTTAAACAAACACATAAGTAGGTAAAAATTACACAAAAGTAAAAGGCAGAGATAATATATTTTACCTTGCGGTCCTAATATACAGGATATAAAGGAAATAAAACAACCAAACTGATTTTAAATTCATGTCAACTGTTTCCATTCAGTCAATTCAAGGGAATCAAATAATTTATTGAAAAAAGGCCCTTTATGTTCTGATGAATTGTATTGTATCATGCCATGCGTTAATCTGTTTTCATTTCTACAAAAACATTTTCTTTATATTTCACTTTATTCTAGTCCAATGTTTAATTAAAATCCAGCATGTTCCAGCATTTCATCATTTGACTTGTTTGCAAACTGGCACAAACTGCCTGAAACGCCCAGGCCCTGAATTTTCTTATTCAACAGTGGATAAGGCTGTGTAGCTGGTTTGAATAGGACATGAATCCGTTTTCTTAGACAGGTTTTGGCAAGAAAATACCTTACCATAACCCCTCCAGTCAGGTTGAGTCACCCAAAATATTTAAAAGGCCAGGCTTGGTTCAGTCAAGAAGAAGACTCCTCTTGTAGTCACGAAGCTCAAAGTGCTGCCATAAGGTAACAGAATACTTATTGTTGGCTTATTTTGATAGAATATAAAGCACGAGAGGAGCTGTAAAAACAGCCCCTCCATTCATATTGCTGGTGATCTTGTGCCTCTTTATTGTATTGCATTATGGGTGATGTAGATGTGTCTTTCTCTCATGGTAGTTGAAGAGCCAACATGGCCTCCTTCACATTCTCAACATTCCTCTGTGTTGCTGTTCTTTCTGGCATGACCTTAGGTGAGTCTTTCTTATTATTATTATTATTTTTTTTTTTACCTTGTATGTTTGTACGTCTGAATTCATGACAATGCAAAAGGCTTTGGTATCAAAATATGAAACAAAATTTGACTAATACTCTCTTCTTTGTTAAATTGAAACCAATAATTGGACAAGAGGTTACTTTTCTAGGTGTAAATAGGTATTAAATATATGATGTGGTATTTTGTCAGTTGATGTGGTCTTTTGTTAATTCATGTGTTTAGTTTTCACTATAAGATGTGGTCATTTGATATTTGAATGTGGCACGGAATAGCTTCCATACAGCTGTAGCTAAGGCAGCATCCAACCACAATTGCAATCACAATCGGTTCAACCACAACTGCAATCCCACTTTTTTCTTCATTAGGAACTTTTCATGGTTAGAGGGATCATTTACCCTCTTAAGCCACATTATGTCAGAAATAGCTATGCATGCCATGAAGAATAAAAGTACCATGTTCACATTGTGCTATATTACAAACAATTACATGAAGAGGTAGCAAAAGATTTTTAACTGATCTAAATAAAGGCTGAGGTCAATCAATAGGCTCCTAATTGGTGAAGGTGTTCAAAGATAATGCAAGTGACAACATTAAACTAAAACATTAACTATATTAGTGTATTTAAAGTCCAAAGTCTAGTTTAAAGTGTTTTCAGCACTATAATGTCCAATGCATCTGGTGAGATGCAGTCAAAGTGAATCTACAAACGGAGAGTCTTGTTCTGAGCCGTTGTGGACTTTGAATACCATGAGCATACCTGGGTGGTATTGAACAAAGCAGGATTACTGAGTTAGCTGGACTATCCAGCTAACTGAGTAGGCTAATCCTGCTATGTGAAATACCCCCCACGCCTTTTTAGCCAAGCTATCTGATTATTTGGACATGCGGTTAGCTAGATAGCTAACTGTTAACTTAGTCAGCAAAGGCTTGGTGCAATAAACAAAAATAGACTGCTATATCACAACAAGCATGCTTGCAAAGGATACATTGTTTAGACACGCGGCTAGCTAGATGGCTAACTGTTAGCTTAGTTAGCAAAGGCGTTGTTTGTGCTAAACAAAGGCTGTGCCCGAATCAACGTTCTAGAGCCTACTATTGAGTATGCTAGCTAAGTAGCCTACACTGGATGAGAATGTTGTTAATGTTAATGTTAGTGTTGCTTTTGTTTGCTCAGAATCTTCTTTAAAGGTTGAGTCATTTACATGTCAATAGCCAAGTTAGGGGCAGGAGTTGCAAATTAGCAATATCTATAAACTATAAACTCTTTGTGCAGAACATCAGTTGCTGTCATTGTACTGGAACTATGTTTAACTGCATTGTCCCTATCAAATAAACCAATAAATAAACCAATAAATAAAAATAAGTTCCTGAAATAAGCATGTCTCCATTGTCAACTGATAGCCTAATGACGCCGTGTTTGTTCTCGTTTTATAGAATATTTTTTTTGTTTTTCACTACAACAGTCCCGGTGTTGTGAATTCTCCTTTCGCCATCAATTTTAATCTAACAAAAAACTAAGTTTTCAATGTAAAAAAATGCCTCAAAAGGTCACAATAATATTTTTTACAAATATTATTGTATACAACAATGATATTTGTAAAAAACTTTGTAGTACAAATAAGCATTTTCCCTTGCTTACTGTAGCTACAGTACCTGATGCACTTTCGGTTTAGAAGACACCTATTTTTCTCATATAAATATGTGTAGGAGACCAAGTACTTACCAGTATATTCAGCTACAGCTGTTTTCTGATTAACCCTGAAGAGTGTATCTTGTTACATTTCGCCAAAGTCCCGTACAGTCAACATTTCCACAGCGACCATCTATCGCACTTAGGGCTAAAATACGTTGCTGTTATTGTGTAGAAACACACGCGGTTGTGTACGTTCTTTTTTTTTTTTTAACGTATTTAAATATATTCGGCTACTTATGTTATTGTTATTATGTATATAGATACTAGTGACTATTCTGAAATAAATGTATTTTGTTGCAAATTTCTTAATACAGCTTCTTCTTCAATTCAAACTGTAAACCATGGATGTGCATGGAATAAGCTTCGTTGAAGCTTCGGTTTCCAGTAAGTCAGACATGACCACAACAGCACAGCATAAGGCTCCACACAGACAAATGTTTTTGTCGGCATTTGCATTACAACTCTATTGTCTGTGCCTGAGAAATGGGATATGTGTTCCTGAAGCCTACTGCGTAACTGCGAACCTGCGATCAACGTTTTGTTGGTAGCGAGTAGACTAATGTTAGACTACCAGACCATGTCGGGTGACATTCACCTCTTAAGTAAGAAAAATAAGACAAAATAACTTTTGTGTTGCGGTACCAGAAATTGTGTACCAAAACTAAATGCTAGGATCAGGTGAGAATCGAACCAACAATCTGCTACATGCTAGAGCAGCACTGTAACCATTAAGCTACAGACACTTTCACAGTTCGTGCAGTAGGTAGACAGCCTCTGAAGCATGTAAATGCGACGAAGCAATTTTAAACAGAGCTTCTGATAGGCAGATTAAAGACGGTTGTCCAATGGGGTGAATTATTCTTTGAGGGTATGGAGGAGGAAAAATGAGAAGAAGAAGGAGAAAAACCAGCAAAATAACCCATTTGGGGCTTTATTGTGTGGATGTGTGAAGTTGTATATGAATGCTGTGTGGGTATATGAGGTCAGAATGTACAGAAGTTCATGTTTTTAAGGGCTAAGAGTCCTTGTGGTTACTTCTGTAGGAAACCCTGAAAAGTGCCAAACTCTCAGTGCTGTATAGGTATGGGGCATGCCCCGCCAAGCCGTAACTTGACGGATGGCATACCTGCCATTCCAATATTTTTCTTGGTCGTGGTCCACTGACACCATATCAATTGATCTTAAAACCTTTTCAACGTCCATTGCCATTACAGTTCATAGCAGTAGCAGCATTTTCAACGTCTCCATTTTTTTAAGCGAGTAAGTAAACAGAGGCCATGTGAGTTTCCACCTGATACAGAAACAATCACCTCATAGAATGGTTCATAATCAAGTCCGTATCACACCATTCGAATGGGTAAGGGTTATACCACCCACCACCCAGGTGGCTCAGATTGTCAGAATAACCCCATTCAAAGGGACACGATAATGCGCACATGAACGTAAGACAACATGGGCATGTAGTATATGCCAGGTTGCTGCATTTTTATAAAAACTAAATTGTAATGCATAGTAATTTAATGTAGCTATGTTACAGTAGGCTACTTGTGGTGCTGAAAAACGTTATTATTAGGCTATTAGTAGCTATATGCCTACATATGCTGGCTAAAACACTAATTTAATATCTAGCTTATCGACTTTCACAGAGCCAATGGAAACTAGGAAGGTGTTAATGGACAGCTGATTAGTCCCCTCATTCTGAAGCCCGCCCCAGGCAAACATGATTTTAACAAGCATAGTTGTGTTACTTCCTACAGGTATTTAGAGACCCAATACGTTTTATATTATATTAAGTGAGTTCTTAAACACTTTAACCTTCGTTATATGGGAAAAAATAAATAAAATTTTTTTGGGTTTCCTTTCATGTTTTGCGCCGTATTGTGAATTGCAGAAGTGCGACTTGCGGACCGTTTTCCCAGCTTGTGTCACATATGGTGTCATCAGCGATGTCTTTAATGGATAGCCATTGTCCCATACCAGCCATAACAGGGATCCCCCTAGAAGATTGCAGGAAGGCGTTGGCCAATATAAAGGAGTCATGGCTTGATCCAGGATAATTTTTGAATACATGTATAACCTAGCCTTACACCTAGCAAATCGCAATTCCTTATTCTCAATGCTAAATGTAAAGCTGAAAGGTAATCAAATATTTCAGTAAGTATAGAAAATGCCCTCCTTTCCACAAAACACTGTTGGGGCCACTGTACAATACAAACTACAACTGAAACCATACCTATGAAACCTAGAGCAAGTGAACTATTATTTTAAGTTGTTACCTCAGCATCAAGCCAGGTCTTCCCATCAGCAACGTACTGGAAGCAGTTGCCACTGTAGTGAACCCAACCTTCAAGACAAGGACCTTGACACAATCCTATCTCAGCCCCGTGAGATACTGAGGAGCACATGCATACAGTGCAACTGGTCTGCTGGTTGGTTTGTTGGTCACATCTCAAACACAAAACTCACAATACGGATCAGTACGTTGTTGAAGAGTCTTCTCAGGTTTCTGTCACACAGTGTTACTGTGCCCTCCAAAAATTGCTATAATGTCAGGGAGAAATATAATGTTCAACCATTTCATAAGAACTATTGACTAAGATCTGGCATTATTCCTGTTACAATAAATCACTAAACATTTGATTCCTGGATTGTCATGGGGTTTGCTATCAGTTCCCTTTTCTGCGATCGTCCTTTTTTCGTTCTTGTTATATCGGGATTTTCCGTCTTCCGTCCCGTGATTTCTCTTTCACTCGCCACTCATTCCTTGCACCTGTGCTCGTTACCTGTTAGGTATTTAAGATCCTCCCTTCCGCTTCCTGGGGCTTCTGTATTGATTACCACTTGACATAGTAGCCGGTAGGGTAAAGATCTAGAACCTACAAGCGAACTTTTCCCTTTTGAGCTTGCTTGAGACTCTTACTTATAAGGGTTTTAGAGTTTTCCTTAGTAGGATTTTGTTTTTGCTCTCTTAAGCTTACAGTCTCATTTTGGTTTCGCTTCTGTTCTTGTTTAGACAGATAGCGCTTATTTTCCTTCCTTACCTACCTCTCTAGTGCTCTCCTATATAAAGAACGAGGGGTTTTCTGTTCCTATTGTTTTCTCACGTGCCTACGTGCCGTTCGCCCAATTATTCGGGCTTATCTCTGCAGTCCTCGTTTAACGCTTCATTCTCACTTCTTATTTGTTAGCTCGTTGCAGCTACTGAGTGAGAATCTTCTTTTCCATTCCTTTTCACATGCCTACGTGCCATTCGCCCTATTTTAAGGGTTGATTTCTGTTCGCCCTTTTTCTAGACTCCCTGTTAGTATTTCTCTCCAGTCGAGAGTGGGAGCTAGTTTATTTGTTTGTTTTTTCTGTTGGTATTGTTCTTCCCTTTATTACAGGGTATCTCCGTTTTATTGGCTCTTTTTTTGAGCTTAAAGAATTCCTTCGCTGCGTTTGGTCCTCCGAACCCAGCTTCCCCCCCTCACATGGATGGCCAGGTTTTCACCATTCTCTTTTAATTAGCAACTAATTTAGCTTACAACTAGAAAAGCTAATTCCTGCCCAATTATTGATTTCAATTAAACAAAGAAGCGAGTATTACAGTAATTGCCCATTGTTGTTTTATATTTTGTGAGCAAGGCCTTCTGTTTCTAACTCCCGACTGGAAAGAACATGGATCAGTACTCACCCAAAGTCATGCTAGAGAGAACAGCAACACAGAAGAATGCTGGCAATGCGAAGGAAGCCATGATGGCTCTTTAACGACCAGGAGAGAAAGACACATTTACATCACCCATAATGCAATGCAAGGGTCAATGAAGAGACACGATCAACAGCACTATAAATGGAGGGGCTGTTTTTACGGCTCCTCTGGTGTTTTATACTGTATCAAAATAAACCAAGAGTTCTGTTACCTTATGAAAGCACTTTGAATGAGGTGATTACTTGAGGAGTTTTCTTCTTGTTCTCTTGACTGAGCCGATCCTGGCCTTTAAAATCTTTTGAGTGGGGGGCCTGACTTGGGAGGTATAGGTGGGGCAAAAACGGTCAGTGACTACAGATATTTGTCTTATTCAAACCAGCTGTAAAGCCACATCCACTTTTAGACCAATAAGAAAATTCAGATCCTGACGGTCTCTACCTCGGTCTCAGGCCAGTCTGTGCAGATTTGCAAGCAATTTTCTAAAAATGGGATGCATGAACATCCTGGAATTAGAACTTGGGGCTCGATCTTACACCCGGCGCTAAGTGGGGGTAACTCAAATGCAAGTGTCTTTGCTAGTTTCAGACCAACGCAATGGTCATTTTAGCGTCCAGAGTTCACGTTGTTTAAATAGCAAGTGAAGTTGCGCCCATAGCAAGTAAACTGGGCGGGTTGGTCTTAAGATGAGGTGTGGCCAGCCAGGGTAATTCTTTGGCATATTGCTATCTTGAGGCAGCATTAAGCGCTTGCGCTAAAACCACCACAAACCTGATTCAGCTGATTCAATGTTATGTTAACTGCACAATTTGAAGATAGTTGTAATGGGGCGTGACGTGTGAGGTGGGAGGAGCCAAACGCAGCAAGGGGAATCCTAAAGCCCTTAGGCCACTAAGGCGGGAAACCCCGCAGATAAGGGAGGGGACAAGACAAACGAATAACGAACACAACTACAGACGCTACTAACTGGCTCACTGTCACACGCCAACAGAGCGCAAGGACAGGATACTGAACAGTCAGAAATAATACGCGCCCTGTCTCGGAAACGAGATACATAAGAACGGGCGAGTAGCGTAGACAAACCTAAAACACAGTCAGAAAATACTGCAAAAATAATACAATAGAAGCTGAGGAGGCGAAAGGAACAGATCCAATGTTCCAGGGCTAGTAACATAGGCTAGCAGTCAAATGCGGAAAGTAAAGAGGGTAAACACCCGATCTCCCAGGGGGAAGAAACATTTTACAGGCGAGCCGACGGAGCACCGTCGTCCCATAACTTCACTATCCATAATGACTAACGCAAGCTTAATTTAAAACAAAAGCCCTAACCTCTCAGTAAAGAAATATGAACGAGGCGAAATGGAACAGAGAGCTAACGTTCCGATGCTATAATAAGAAACACGCAGTAACACACAAACACGTCCACAACATCGCCCAAGCTCCACATAAGGAGGCAAACACCTGGAGAACGAAACAGAACAAAAGTTCCCAACAAAATCGTCTCGCAGGTAGAAAGGGTGAACAGGACAGCTGCAACAAAAGACCACGCAAACTTAATAGCAAGCACTGCCTCAATATAATATAAATAACCCTGACTCACAACAAAGGAGAACGTAGTCCACGAGGAGACAAAAACAGGGAAACAAACGTACCAAAGCTACTAACTGGCACACGAGATGGGTAACTAAAAAGCCAGCAGGAAATAAGCCCTGCCTCAGCAATGAGGCGATAAAATAGGCGAGTAGCCCAAATGGTACGAATAACTAACACCAATAAATAAAGCCCTAAAATCAGTAAGATAATAATGCCCTGTCTCTTAGTAAAAACCTACCACGTAGATAAATACAAACAAACAAATAATACTCCTCTCGCCTTCACGGAGGAAAGCAGACAGAGAGCGGAGAAAGAGACATAGAAAGGCAAACACTAGGCAAACGGACTAAATAGGAGAAACCAGGAAGCGAGGACTGAAAAGAGCCAAGGGGGAAGAGTCCGAATAACTACATCCACATACTAGGCAGGTACGCCAGGAGGGACGAGTCCAAATAACTACTTCCACATAGGCGAGTCCCGCATAACTCCAACGAACCACAACGGAGCGAACCGGTCTCCTATAAACCTAGACCGAAAAATAATACTGACTTAAAATACAAAGGGGCTGAAAAAATACAAAGGGGCTGAAAAAATACCACACACAATAACGCACAACACACCACAACAAACAATAAATATAGAAGCCCCGATAGAATGACACGGAAGGCTTAAATAGCTGTGACCACGCCCAGGTGTAAATGCTAACAGAAGGTACGCAAACCCAGCAGGGCGGAGCAAGCATCTACCAAAAGGGCAGCGCCCCCGCGTGGCCACCGAGGAAAACGACCGCACAGGTAAACAGGGCCAAAACCATGACAATAGTAATATGCATCTACACAAGCATGTGCACAATGTGCGTACACCCTCCTGTCTACATTGTGTAATGAGGATAAATATTTCCCCCCAAATTTATTGAATTCCTTAGTAGTTGTTTTTTAAATTTAATTTCTTTTAAGACCAATGTGTATTTTAAATCCAGGATGTTCATGCATTCCATCTTTACGCTCTAGCTTGCAAATCTGCACAGACTGACCTGAGGTAGAGACCCTCAGGCCCTGAATTTGTGGCTTTGCAGCTGGTTTGAATGAGACATATATCTGTAGTCATTGATGGTTTTTGCCCCACCCATACCTCCCCAGTCAGGAACCCCACTCAAAAGATTTTAAATGCCAGGATCAGCTCATTCAAAAACCCATAGAAGAAACTCACTCAATCTGCTGTCATACGGTAACAGAATACGTATTATTGGCTTATTTTGATAGAATATAAAACATCAGATGAGCTGTAAAGACAGCACTTCCATTCATCGAGCTATTGATCTTGGCTGAATCCAAATGTACCCACTCTAGACTAACGGATTTGGCCCTCGGTCTTACATACAGTGAAGTGTTCAGCGTCATTATGTCAAGTCTGCAAGGGTTCAGGGCTGTGTGGATATAAAATGCACAAATGAGAGGGGACTTCAGACCTCACTTGTTGCCATGGATAGATACGACATCAACACAGTTATAAATTTTTAATAAAAAATAAGTAAATGAATGTCTCAAATAAGTATACCTTTAGGCAATATGTATTACTTTCATTGGAAGACCTTCTTTGGTTGTTTTTCTGCCATGCTTTTTTTTTTTTTTTTTTTTGCCATCGCTTCCTTGATGTCTTTTATTGCTATGAATTCTGGGAAATTCCACTGGCAAAGTCTGGGGAAGTCTGCACCCAGAGGGGCTCTCTGGAAGTCTGCATGAAAATCTGTATGAGCCCTCTTGCAGACTTGATGAATTGGACAGCCCTATCCACTCTGGACTTCACTGGAATGCGCCCGTTTAGTCTGCCAGTCTGCAAGTGCGGGAAAGACCGGACATTTCGATTCAGCACTTTTGTCTCTTTATTGACCCTTGCATTGCATTATGGGTGATGTAGATGTGTCTTTCGCTCCTGGTAGTTGAAGAGCCATCATGGCCTCCTTCACTTTGTCAACATTCCTCTGTGTTGCTGTTCTTTCCAGTATGACTTTGGGTAAGTCTCTTCTTTATGAATTTTTTTTACCTCAGATGGTTAGCAATACATAAGTCTTAATTCATGATACTACGAAAGGCTTTGGTGACAGAATATCAAGCAATTGGACAGGAAGTTGCTTTCTGGGTGTAAATCAGTTGCTAACGGATAAAGAAAAAATGTAGACCTGGCCATTGTATGTATGTTCTCCTTTGTATCTCAAACAGCCAGACCAGATTTGTGTCAGGGTCCTTGCCATGAAGGATGGGTGTACCTCAATAAGCGCTGCTTCCAGTACGTCCCCGAGAAGACCAACTGGCTTGACGCTGAGGTAACATATTAAAGGGATTTTTCACTTTTGGGAGTTTTTGAAAATATTAATTCAGTTTTAGCGTTTAGTGTTTTACATTGGCCAAACAGTTTTTTGTATGAAGATGGTGGGCATTTTATGTACTTACAGAAGTGTCTGAAGATCTGCTAGATTTACAATGGTATTCGGGTATTTACGAGTTTGTGGTTTAAAGCAAGAAAATGCACTGCAAGTAACTCCAAACCAGCATGTACAGTCATGTTGTACATCTAGAGGTTATTTGAGGAGATTAATTTTATGGAATTTCCTCACAAGTACAAACATAAATGTTTATATTGTGCCATTTCTTTCCTTTCTCAAGCAGCACAAGCTCTTCACTCCCAATGACCTTTGTAATTATGTTGATATAGGCCCCCACACCCCTACTTCCTTGAGCTTACGCTGCATAGCCATAGGAAATAGTTCAAACGAAAAAGAAGATTAAACGTAATTCTTTGAAAAATAATCAGGAATATACACACACACAACCTCTGGAGGCATAAAGTCATTGTGCAAACTGCTTTGGACTTACCTGAAGTGTACTTTCTCGCTTTAGACCAGTCCCCAACATGCCCCAATAGCAGCCATGATGAAGTGGACAGGTTGTCAGGAACTTCTACAAATATCTAAAATATATTTCATCACACATAGAAACTGTATAGAAAACATACACTAATACTGAAATATAAAAACTCAAGAAAATGGACCACTCATTTAAACTGAAACATTGTGTGTTTCACAAGCTATATTTCTCGTGGTGATACATTTTTGTCTAAGATAGAGTACAAATTTAATGAAAAATATAAGAAGCAGAAAACTAAAAAATGCAAAGCTCTAACTATGTTATCTTTTAATAGGCTCTTCAATTTTCAATTTCTGACTGTCAAAATGGCAGTAATCTCCATTTCTCCATAAAATTATTTATTGCACCATTTACCGAACACATTTCTTCTCTCCCTCTCTCCCTCCCTCAGAAACACTGTTTGCTTCTTGGAGGAAACTTGGCTTCAGAGCACACTGAAGATGAACATCGGTTCCTTAAAGAGCTTGCAGGGCATAGTGACCCTCAAAATGGTGCATTCTGGATTGGACTGTCAGACCAATACGAGGTATTTTGGGACAACATCTGTCAGCTCCCATTCTTTTAGAATATAGTAAAGACATCTTGTCTTATGTTGTCTTTAATCACCTTTAATTACTCATCTGTGTTAGTGTGCTATTAAAATGATAATTTACATATACATGCTTTTTTCAGACAAAATCAATTTGTGTTGATGCATTTTGATGTGCCTCTCCCTTATTCAGGAGGGAACATGGATATGGTCAGATGGTACTAGAGCAATTTCTGAAGGGGACTTTTTAAGGTGGAATTCTGGAGAGCCCAACAACAGCGGCAATGAGAACTGTGTGCACTCAAACTTTGGAGGTAGGCATTCTCTCCTTCCACCTATATCACTGCAGGAGACCTATGACAGAAATACATTGATTCCTCTCTCTTTTTCTATCCGCAGGCGAAAGCAACTGGAATGACATAGCTTGTGACGGACAATATCCCTCCATCTGTGCCTTGCGATTTAATTACTGATGTGGCCCTCTGTACCAAAGTGAAGCAGCTCACTGAAGATGCTGCGTTGTTCCCCTCTTTTAATAAAGTTCTCCAAGCATTCAATACTCATCTGGGTGTTTTTATATTAAAAGAGCATTCAGAAAACACAATGAGTATATGGGCCATTCTACAAAAGTCATGCAAATTGCTGTCCCTCTCTGATAAAAGTAAGAAATTGGCCAATAAAATCTTTCAATGCTATATAATTCATTAGATCATGTTATGTTTTAATATAATCCAAGATATAAATTGCAGTAATAATAGTTACATTTATCCAAAATCAACACTTAAACTCTTGGGAGTATAAATTCCTATTGGGAGATGGCTGTCCCCACTATCAACCCTTAAACTGGTGCATAAAAAAAATAATACCCAAAATATTTTTGCCAATTATTTGACTTGTCTCATTCAATAAAGCATGTGAATTTTTATCAAATATAAGTTCAAATAATGCAATCTATTTTGTAATAAATTTTATAATTCAAAAAACCTATTGAAAAAATGCTGTCCCCGATTTTTACGTCACAACCGAAACGTACACTGAGTCTGTGCAGTGAACCTGCTTAAAGCCACACACCCCTTTTTTTAACCAGGAAATTAGACAGCCTTCATATGAATCAAGGCTACATGGTGAGTAGCTAGGTTTTGGCATTTTGATATAATTGTCCTTCAAAGTATGAAAATTAGTCTGTGGTTTTAAGAGACGTCACACCCAAACACCCAAGTTTTCATATTAGAGAAAAAAAGTTGATTTCATAACTGTAGATTTGATTAAAAGGAAGGTGCATCTGCACAGAGAAGTGATTGCTAACCATGGGCTTGCTAAATCTTTTGTTTTGTGGCCGAAATGAGCCAAAATTGTCACAACCAAAACAGTCACTACCGAAACAAATGGTATTGTTTTGACAGGCCTGTTTCGGTTGGTGACACTTGTCCGTAAATTCTTATTAAACACAATAAATAGTGAGACAATCAATGCACATGTACAAACCTCAATTACAAAAAAGTTGGGACAGTGTATAAAATGTAAATAAAAACAGAAAGCAATGATTTGCGAGTCCTTTTTGTATTCAATTTAAAACAGTACAAAGACAAGATATTTCATGTTTTAACTAATCAACTTTATTCTACATTTCATTCTTTATTCAGCTCAGTCTACATTTGATGCCTGCAACACCTTCCAAAAAATTTGGGACAGGGGCATGTTTACCTGTTTACGTGTTACATCACCTGTCCTTTTAACAACACTCAGTAATCTTTTGGGAACTACAACACTAATTGTTGTAGTTTTGAAAGCAGAATTGTTTCCCATTCTTGCTTAATATGAGACTTCAGCTGCTCACCAGTCCGGGGTCTCCATTGTCATATTTTGGGCTTCATAATGCGCCACACGTTTTCAATGTGAGACAGTCTAGCACCCGCATGCTGTTGTAACACGTGCAGAATGTGGCTTGGCATTGTCTTGCTGAAATAAGCAGGATGTCCCTGAAAAAGCGATTGTCTAGATCGCAGCAAATATTGCTCCAAAATGCATATGTACCCTTCAGCGTTAATGGTGCTTTCACAGATGTGCAAGTTACCCATGCCATGGGCACTAACACACCCCCATACCATGACAGACGTTGGCTTTTGAACCTTGTGTTGGTAACAATCGAGATGGTCCTTTTCCTCTTTGGCTGGGAGAACACGACGTCCATTATTTCCAAAAACAATTTGAAAGGTGGACTCGTCAGACCACAGCACACGTTTCCACTTTGCGTCAGTCCATCTCAGATGAGCCCAGAGAAGTTGGCGGCGTTTCTGGATGTTGTTGATATATGGCTTACGCTTTGGGTAGTAGAGTCTTAACTTGCATTTGTAGATGCAGCGACAAATTGTGTTTACTGACAATGGTTTTCTGAAGTATTCCCGAGCCCATGTGGTTATATTCATTACAAAAGCATGCCGTTTTTAATGTAGTGCTGTCTGAAGGATCGAAGGTCACAGGCATTCAATATTGGTTTACGGCCTTGCCCGTTTTCTCCAGATTCTCTGAATCTTTTACTAATATTATGGACTGTAGGTGGTGAAATCCCTAAATTCCTTGCAATCGTGTGTTGAGAAATGTTGTTCTTAAACTTTTGGACTATTCGCTGATGCAGTTTTTCACAAAGTGGCGAACCCATCCTTGCTCGTAAATGCCAGAGCCTTCGTGGATGCTCCTTTTATACCCAGTCT
The DNA here is from genome assembly GCA_029718625.1 of Synaphobranchus kaupii. Taxonomy (NCBI): domain Eukaryota; kingdom Metazoa; phylum Chordata; class Actinopteri; order Anguilliformes; family Synaphobranchidae; genus Synaphobranchus; species Synaphobranchus kaupii. The sequence goes on from CM056394.1 coordinate 19,898,177, forward strand.
TTATACCCAGTCAGTGATAGCATGACCTGTCACCTATTCACCTATTTAACTGTGGAATGTTCCAAACAGGTGTTTTTTGAACATTCCACAAACTTCCCAGTCTTTTTTATACCCCTGTCCCAACTTTTTTTTGGAATGTGTTGCAGGCATCAAATTTGTAATTAGCGTATATTTACAAAAATCAATGAAGTTGCTAAGGTAAAACATTAAATATCTTTTAAATATCGTTTTCATTTAAATATATAGACAAGAGAATTTACAAATAACTGCTTTCTGCTTTTATTTGCATTTTACGTACTGTCCCACCTCTGGAATTCAGGTTTCAGTAAGAGGTGTCACAACCACAACAATGTGGTCACCGAAACACCTACTGTTTTGTAAAAATTTTGAATAATATGAATAATCAATCAAATATCCAAGATATTGTGCTGGTGAGGGTACATATAATCTCATAAATAAGAATCTATCCAATTCATGTGATCAAATCTGTCCATTTTAGAGAGAACATTTTGACGGAGTTTTCACTAAATTTAATTAATTCAATGTTTTATTTGATTTAAAAATTCAGGGTAATTGATTCAAATTCAACAGCAGTCAAGATTTCCTTTCAAAAATTTCATTTTCAAAGGGATGAATTAAACTTATCAATTGGGTATGTAATTTTATTTCAAAAGCAGGGTTTACACCACATGTTTACATGTTTCGGTTGTGACATATTTAGGAGCAGTCAGTAAATTCATCCTTATTCTGAAAAAATTACATGTGATTGCACTGTACATCTAGTATATTTATGTATCTCAGATAAAGTGTAACACATATATTATAAAAGAATTTTGCAAAAAGAATACAAATTTACACTTTTCTCCAATCCTCAATTTGCACGACTTCTGTAGAATGGCCCATATAGCGGGAGATTAAAGTTTGTATTTCAGTCATACAGACACTCACATCCTACAGAATAGACACAAAATTAATATTAAATATGAGTTTAATTTCTCCCAAGAGGCAAACTAACACGGGGATCAATGAAAAACAACCCACCATACCACACTGTTTTTTTCCTATCATTTGTACTGACCACAGTACAAATGTATGAAAAACACAGAGAGCTTTTATAAAGTATGGACTCACCAACACCAAAAGAGAAGAGAGGCTGTGATCCCACTGCAACTAACAGTTGATTGAGAGATCTGCATCTCCACCTTAAATGTGATGAATATAAAGATATGAAAGAACATTTAATTCCCAAATTTCACAAATTCAAAACATACTCAAACTTGCCCACCCCATCTAAAACACAAAAACATCTAAATCCTCCTGAAGAAAGGCACTGTATGAATTTTGTGACATATACGTAGCTGCATGCTACAATTATTTTCTTTTATTTTTATTCTGTGGTGTCCTCCACTGGAGATCCAACACATTTGGGAAGGTTGCTTTCATTAAACCAGTGGCTGGCTGGGCTTTTGCATCAGTTCCTAGCTGTGCCCTTCAGCTGGTTTCAGAGCTAGTTTATTTAGTGTGAGCTACGATAGGCAATATTGTTAGTTGTAACTTGTCCACATTTTGACATCAATACTTTTAAAGGCAGGCCTAGTTTTTGCAAGTTGGAATTAAGGACATAAACAGCGCTCTGTTGTATGGCAAGCCGTTTTATCATTTAATAGATATCAAGGCGATTGCATCACGTTAACGTTTAGTCACATCGCATTACCGGTTAATTGCATGACATTGCAGGTTGAAAACACATCCTCACATGTCGTTATCGACATCGCTTTGTCTCAAAGCAACACTTTCTCTTCACAAAACAACACTTAATCTCTTGATAACAATGTTTTCCCATCCTGATATCAAAAAGAAGATTGTTTGTTCAACGCGTTTTTTTCGCGTTGTCAGATGCTTCTCATGTTGTTCGCAAAACAGCGTGATATCAAAAACCAACACATTTGCGTTTGAAAGCGGTGAAGCATACAAGTGAGGTTGTAAGTGGAGACAGAAGGTATAGCATGCAACATATGTTGTAAGCGGAGACACATGCAAATGAGGACGTCCCTTTGAAGTCTCTGCTCTCAACCAATAGGAGCCCAATTAATTTGCATGCATCACAACAAGCAACCTCATTAGCATGCCTCACCTCTTACAAACGTACCACCACATGCAACCCATCTGTTTTGTGCTGGTCAGGGTCAGGGGTGGGGACCAAAAACCAACAACTTACATTTTGATATCAACTATGCGGTTGCTTGATATCAGCATATGTTACTCTTGATATCAAGATTTTCTATCCTTGATATCGACCGTTTTCTGATGGTTGTATGCAATATGTGGTTGAAAACCGCATTGCATCTGTTGATTGCAGTACTGTTGTGGCTGATTGCATCACATTATCTATAGATATCAACCGTATAAGCATTGTTCACAAATATCTTGCTGCAATGCAATATCAAGGAAAGCTTAACGGGATGATACCTGTAAACGATGTGATGTGACATACTGCAACAGTAATGCAATCAACATCTACAATACTGTTATCAACCAAGTGATGGATGCAACCTGTCATAGAAAAGTTGATATCAGGGACACAAACCCTTGATATCAAGAGTAGTTTGTGTGGATATCAAGAAACCACATGGTTGATATGAAAAATAAGTCGTTGGCTTTTAGCGCCACACATGTGCAAACGACTCAGTTTGATATCAAAAACCCCTGATCACGACGCAAAACATGACGACGTACCAAAAGATTAAGCCATTTCAACTTTTAATCAACCCTTTTTTGATATCAGCAGTGGGATATTGGAATGCACCACATAACCATTTGATTGCAACACCTCCTACTTTGATATCAACATTTGTCCTTCACAAATCATCTTTGCCCTTTCAAAATGCAATACTCCTTCTTTTTGATATCGATGTTCAACATTACTGATATCAACATTCTAGTTGGTTGATATCCATAGTTTAAGAGGTGATGCATGCACTTCCAGTGATATATAAATGAGGTCACTTGGAAATGCAAGCAAATGAGGCTGTAGGCGGAGATATGAAAATGAAGAGTAATACTTCCTGCAGTAGAGCAACTGTTCAGTAGGTGGCAAAACTGGTCTACAATTACCAGAAGAAGAAGTCTACAATTACCAGAAGAAGAAGGATCTAGTTTACCGAACTGAACAAAATTATATTCAAATAAGTGACGGAGGCTGAGGCAAACGTCAATGCCTGTCACTAATTTTAATTAAAAAAACTCCATTCATGATTTTAACTCGATACTGATCATTTGTACAATGTAGGCCAATGGCTTCATTAGTTTAGGACACAAACCCCATAATTATTTGTGATTTATAGAACTGGACTTAAGTACCGAAACAGTGTTTTCCTCATCGTTTAACAGCGACAGCATGGGTAGGTTATAGCATGTATAGTTTTTTACAAGAAGGCTGTATAGGCTATGTTACGTTTACATTTTATTCGCTTCATATCGTAGGGTATCCATGGTTGCTGCTGCCTGTGTCTGCTTATCCAGAGCAAATGTCTAGAATTGTAAGATGCGGCAGGACTACTTCATAATAATTATTAAAGAACTTAAATATGGTTATAAAATGAAGAACCTTGAAACATGCAGTCGTCCATTACACGCGCAATAATCATGAACGTAGCCTATAAGTCATAGGCTATAGTCTATGTAAGAGGCTGGTTATTAAGTAAACACTGTTGCTGAGTTAAAGGGAATACAGTATTGGGTAGTTAGCCAGCCTATTTAATTGTCTAGATACACGAAAAAGCAAATGGTGTGTAGGCTAGGCTATGCACTTGAAATCCAGGCAATATATAGGGTAGGCTATAGGTGAAATTCGGAACCTATAGCTTTGTTTCCGAAAGTGATGTTCATGTCGTGGAAATTCTCCAACTCGTAATTTGTCACAGTCTTTGAGATTGCTTACTTTATTACCGTGGCTGGGTGTAGCTACACGTTTGGAATATGTAGCTTAGCCAGTAAGTGAAGTGTATGGATTCCTCAGTTTTGACTAATGTAATGGCCAGGAATATCCTTGGCATAGTCTGAAATACAGTAGGCTATACGTAGTAGGCCTACCAATACTTGAGGTGGGATCTGAGCTTGGGGATATTGCTTCTGTGCCCCCTCAACTGTCCGTTTACAGCCAGCCTAATCGACTGGCGCATTTGTTTCATTTATTTTCACAATTATGGTTAGGTTATTTGCATTAAAGGTGTTTTTCTGGTAGGCAAACTAGTGAGATCAGAAATGGATTGAACTAGATAGCTAGCTGGTCAATGTCTTTATTTTCTCAGTTGCTGGCTAGTAAGAATTAAATCAAGAGAAATAATGAAAATAGCTTAACGGTAGGTCTAGCAAGTGAACTGATGTGATTTATTTACAGTTAGCAAAATAACGGTAACATCAACATGTACTTATATTCTGAACAATAACGTGGTACAAAATCACCTGTCATATTATAAATGTAGCGTATTAAAACTGCACCTGTCCATCTAACTCCATATCATGGCAGATTTCCCATCAGTCAAACCAGTTGCTTCACAAGGCTGATGATAGCCACTAACAGCAATGAATAAAACTTAATTTGTATGCATCACCGCAAGATACTGGTTTTTATATCAAAACCTAACACCACAATGCAAAACATGTCTCATGAGGTGACAGTTTGTAAGCGGTGAAGCATGCAAATTCCTTGGCCATCTATTGGCAGAAAACAGGGCTTTTCTCATTTGCATGCATCACCGCAAACAACTGGTTTTGATATTGAAACCTATCACCACAATGCAATAGATTTGATATCAAAAAGGGGCGGCAGTGTAGTATAATGGACTTGTAACCGAAAGGTTGCAGGTTCGATTCCCATGTAGGACACTGCCGTTCTACCCTTGAGCAAGGTACTTAACCTGAATTGCTTCAGTATATATCCAGCTGTATAAATGGATAAATGTAATAAGAAGTTGTGTAAGTCGCTCTGGATAAGAGCGTCTGCTAAATGCCTGTAATGTAATGTAATGTAAAACCTATCACCACAATGCAATAGCTTGATATCAAAACCTATCACCGCAACAGGTTTTGATATCAAACCCAACACAACGTAAAACATGTCTCATAAACGGATTGCATGCATTAAATTTGATATCAAAACCGATCACCACAATGCAATAGATTTGATATCAAAACCTATCACCGCAACGCAACAGGTTTTGATATCAAACCCAACACAACGCAAAACATGTCTCATAAACGGATTGCTTGCAATACATTTGATATCAAAACCTATCACCGCAAGAGGTTTTGATATCAAACCCAACACAACGCAAAACATATGGCAAGCCGTTTTAGCTTTTATTCAACTTGTTTTTGATATCAATAATTCTATTTGAACTAGTTATAATTCAAATTGTTGATATCAAGAATTCTATTTGAACTAGTTGTAATTCCAATTCTTGATATCAAGAATTACATTTGAACTAGTTGTAATTCCAATTTGTGATATCAAGCATTACATTTGAACTAATTGTAATTCCAATTCTTGATATCAAGAATTACATTTGAACTAGTTGTAATTCCAATTCCTGATATCAAGAATGCAATTTCTACTAGTTCTAATGTTAATGAGCTTAATTTCCATGTGTGACATTTGCGTTGTGACTTCCTTAAAGGGCCAAGCACCAACAGGGGGAAAACACTGAAAAATACACTTCTCGTGAAAAATAAAGCAGACAATAATTTTATGATAAGGTCGGGAGAGTGGGACAGTGTGCAAGAGATCGTGGAGTAGGCTAGCTCATTAATTATACGTTTATGATTATACCTCTACCAGACTTGAAAATGCAAACAAAGAAACTTGCTACATACATTTATGGTTTTGATAAAGTGAGACAGAGGTATCAATCTTAGCTACTAAGGAATTATGAAAGGATGTTTGTTTTTTTTCTTTAATTAGGATTAATGGGTTTAGTAGGATCATTAGGACCCATGAGTATTTTTCTACAGTCTATTAGTAGGACACTTCGAAACTTTGCTTCCTAAGCTTCGGAAGTCTCAAACACAGAGAGTCTATCCTTTGTCTCCGGCCCCAATTTAGAATGGCAGACTTGGTGCTCCATCGAATCGGGAGAAGGGTCATGACAATCGAACAAAGCTTCCAGCGAGGGAGCGCTGGAGTCGGTGAACTGATGACAATAGATTCTCTGATTGCAAACTTGCGACGTATAGAAAATTATTTTGGTTGGGTTATTGAAAAAAATATTATTTTACAACATATTTTCTAACTGTCTGGGTTATTCGTTCAGTTTAAGATTCTCCTATCTGTATGGATGTGTTCTTCGTGTTGGACTTCTCAGGTTCATGAGGTAGACCTTGCATCAATGTCACAAGAGAACAGATTCAGTTGCTACTGAGGCAGGGATTCAAGGTTAAGGCAATGGCACGGATTCTTGGCTGTTCCTCATCTTATATATTGCGAAAACTACGGTCACTAGGGATTTTTCGAGAGACCGGTTCACTACCATTGATGACGACAACCTCGAGCAGCACATAAGAAGACTGCACCAACAGTTTCCAAGGTCAGGCTGTGAGGTAGGCTGTTAATTTATTGGCCATAACTTGTGAAAACACCATTATTACATGGCTAAATATATTAAGGATTGTGGATGAGAAGTTGTATATCTATTGTATTTTAACAATTTATAATGGTGAACAAATGGTTTCCATTAAGGATCTATTACTGGCTACGATGTTGTATTGTTTGTTGAATTGTAATGGTTTTTGTTTTAATTTCCATTAAGATAGCACACATACACCGAAAGTATTATGGGTGATTCCTAGCTAATTCTTCCCCAGAGCAGCTTCTACCCCTTGACTTTATTGATAACATATAATTAATTAATTATAAGCTACAGGAATATTTTTCCCATACGCAATAAAGAAAATGCCTCCAGAATCACTATAAACTGTTTTACAATATATTCTGACAATAATTCAAGCCTTATTGTCACTGGATCCAGTGGGTTATTGAGAATAAAGTGGGAAATCACAAAATCTATCATGCATTTTGAAATTAAAGTAGGCTATGCTTTGTACTTATTGAAAAGAAAAGGGAGGTCATAACACAACTCAACATGGCTGTATGGAAGGCATTACCAATTAATAATTTAATAAGCAAAGTAATAATCATAAATCATTTGATAATCATTAATAATCAAAGAGGCTGGTAATGTAAATGTCACAGGTTTGGTGCAGTTATGGTTTACATGTGATAGACAAATTAATTTTAACTAACTGATGGCAAATTAAATGTGATTTATCCTAATACTTTACAATCACCTTAATTGGGCAGAATTAACATATAAAATGCTGTTTTACAGTGGTCAAACATGTATGCATAGAACTACCCAGACATCAGTCACATTTTGTACTTACCTCTCATAATCTTATTTTGATCTTAAATGGAAATTGCTAGTGTAGAGCAAAAATGAAAAGGTTGACTTTCCCAATACTTATTGAGAAACACTGTAAATACCCTTATGTGAATCTCTTTCTCTGTAGATGATGAGAGGATACCTTTTTTCCATTGGGATCAATGTACCTCGATGTCGAGTGCGTGACACACTGAACAGAATTGACCCAGCAATGGCAGCACAGAGGTGGAGCAATGTTGTTGCAAGGCGCAGTTATTATGTAGCATTTCCTAACAGTCTGTGGCACATTGACGGACACATGCGGCTTATATGGTAAATTACGTCTATGTCAAAGAACTGTTAGGTGTAATCCATGATTAATTGCTGTAATAGACAATCATAAAACTGTGGATCTATTTAACATTGTTTTTGTTATATTGCCGTAACAGCCCTTGGCTACTTTCTGTAGGTCAAAGACATAGGACTCTTTTTTCTGTTTCTGCTGCTTGCCTTATATGTTCTACACACTTGTTTTTTTTTACAGATGGGGAATTGTGACTCATGGTGCAATTGATGGACATTCATGTGTCATCACCTACTTTGCAGCCAGCACAGACAATACAGCTCTAACAGTTTTGGCAAACTTTGTCAAGGCAACCTGTCAATATGGACTGCCATCAAGGGTCCGATCTGACCTTTCACCCAGGTCATCCACCACTATTACCATTTGTTTTATTCTTTTGAGGAGGAGCGAATCCTGGATCCAGAGGATGACCCAACCAGATGTGGATGGAGGGTATGATTGGCAACCAGCAGCGGAACAGGACTGCAATTAACAACATCTTTGGTCAGGACGTGCACAGCAAAGACAACTTGGAGACATTGCTGAGACAACATGGAGTCGAGCTGTCACAGTTAGAGGCTAATGAGGATCAGTTTAATCAGGCCGTGACTGTGAGACAACCACACATCACCCTGAATGCTGGACAACAACAAGCACTTCAGGATGTCCTTTCAGGGATCACAGACTTGAAGCAGAAGTATTTGACCTGCTGTAGAGAAATTACCAACCTCATTTAGGTTTTCTGCAGCCCTCCATTTCTGAAAAATTATGATTGCTGGACTCTTATGTCAGTGTCAGAAGGCCCTGCTGAGGACTTTTTGATGTCAAAGTGAAATGAAAAATAGATATATACTCAAAAACACTGCTTTGTACCATTACACTCATTACATTACATTGTGTGTTAATATTGAAATAGGGTCATTCTGTCATTTCACACAACATCTCAGATTGTTCTGAAATGGTTCCTGTAGTTAGAAACAGTTAAAATAAGCATTTATGTAACATTATTTTGTAGAAATATAATTTGATCTGTGAGAAATCAAGCTAATTGAGGCACCCAAATTGAAATTGTATGTTGGTACGGTCCATGTAATATTCTGTAAAGTACCCAACATCCTATTTGTACCAAACTGCTTCCTGACAAAGATTAAGACATGAGGAATCCAATTAATGGTCAATATCCACCCACCAACCCACTTAAGCTCCACCCCAATCTCATCACGACAAACAGTATATAACATCAGTTCTCTATGATCAGTAGCATGGAGATATGGCTTGGAGTACTATCTAATGTATTCCCAGTGAAAATGGTGATGGTAATTTCCCCCTGTACAAATTAATCAGTCACTGAAGTTTAAATCTAAAATGTCCAATTTGGGTGAAATCAATGAGCTTGATTTCTCAAAGATCAAATTATATTTCTACAAAATAATGTTAGATTAATGCTTATCTGAGATGTTGGGTGTTATGGCATGTGAAATGACATGGAATGACCCAATAAGCAAGTTTTACTGATTTCTATTAGTAAAACCAGGCTTTACAGTGTGACCTTTGAACTTGTGAGAATATGATATGAAGAACAAAGTGGAGCTGTAAATAAAACATTTGTATATGTGTATTAAAAAAAGAAAGTTAAATTTGGTGAATGACATTCTTAAATCAATAAAGCATTAATGGCAAATTGTGTTACTTTTCAATTTGTAATAAAAGAACACAGACAGTGCAAGATAAAAGATGGTTGTAATGGATTTATAGATTTCAAGCACCCAGCACCAAAGCATAGAAATTCAACCACAACAGTATCAAAATATGGAAATCAAACCAGCTGTGCACGTGGCAACTATTAAAGAACAGCAGTAACATACTGTATGTTATTGTACATGATCTGTTGAAGTCGGATGTTTACATAGACTTAGGTTGAAGTCATTAAAACTCATTTTTAACCACTCCACAGATTTCATGTTAGCAAACTATAGTGTTGGCAAGTCAGTTAGGACATCTACTTTGTGCATGACACAAGTAATTTTTCCAACAACTGTTTACAGACAGATTATTTAACTTTTAATTCACTATATCACAATTCCAGTGGGTCAGAAGTTTACATATACTAAGTTGACTGTGCCTTTAAATTTTTAATATTTGGTCGCGTATCCTTTGGCTTTGCATGCCATGACTTCCTGATGTCTGTGACCCAACAACATCAAAAGACTCTTGATATCTTATTTTCTGGTACTCTTACAAGCGATACTATAACGTCTCTGCGTTTCAATGGATCTCTATGGGAATTGGGGGGTGGGACTAGATTTAGCTGTCATCAAGGGTCTGACATATCAAACAAGCCTTAAATCATCACTCTGCTGCCAGAAATACAGTAGATATGGATGGATAACTTGAACGGTTTCTTCTCCTGACTTATTTTTCCATAGAGTTCAATAGGAAAATTTGTCAGGAGAAACAACCCTTAAAGTGATCCATCCATATCTACTGCATATCTGGCAGCAGAGTAATGTTTTGAGGCTTGTTTGATACCTCAGACCCTTGATGACTTACAGCCATTTTACCAATCATATATTCCATACGGTTCCAGCATAATTTACAGCTAAATCTAGTCCCACCCCCCAATTCCCATAGAGATCCATTCAAATGCAGAGACGTTATAGTATCGCTTGTAAGAGTACCAGAAAATAAGATATAAAGGGCTCTATTTTAATAAACCAAACGCAATGGTGAACGCAAGAGTAATCGCTTGGCGGTATCGCTCTGAGGGCGTGTCGGCGAGAAATTTGGTAATTTCATGACGGCAATCTTGGCGCACCTTATGGCGGTATTGCTAAAAGGCTGGGTTTAAATGTCCAAGGTGTGTCTCTATGGTAGCCAATCAAATTGTTGTTCTCATGCTTTAAAAAAATCCAGTTGGAACGCAATCGCTCCATCCAATTTCATAATGAGCAACCCAAACGCACTGGACCGTCAACGACAAGAGCGATTTTCCGCACAGGAATCAGACATACTTGCAACAGAAGTACAGGCTAGGACTGTAGTAATTTATGGATCACAATCCACACCACCTCGTCTCCCAGAAGTTCGGAAGGCACGGGAGGAGGTGGCAAATGCATTAATTAGCCTACATTTGGTGATGTAGGCATAATTATGATTCAAATGGTAGGCTTATGATTCAACTGTGTCAATGTGTAATTTATATATTATAGGCTATTGGCCTACATGATCGCAAGTTTCTTGTAAGCTGTCCTGTTTTATTCTAGTAGTTTAAATTAAAATTAATTAATTAATAATAATTATAGGCTATTTGTTCATTAAATGGAAGTGTAATGTTGGCATCACCTTTAGACACTACATAGAACTACATGACTAAGAAGTTGCCAAATTGCCAGAGTCTATTGCGTTTCCGCTAAGAGGTGGTTCCAGCTGATCATAACGCAATGGGTTTTCGTTGGTTCAAATTGTCACTGAGCCGAAAGTATTTTAGAACACGCCCCAGACAGCACCACCCATCCCACTGCAGCGCAAGCGAAAGGATGTTATGTTGAGAATTTGTTGATCCTAGCGGTATTGCTGAGAAACGCCATAGCGCCAGTTTTAAGACGTTGATGCTGTCAACAAGCTTGCGTTTGACTATACCGTCCCCTTGCGCTGGTTTGAAAATAGAGCCCCAAGAGTCTTTTGATGTTGTTGGGTCACAGACATCAGGAAGTCATGGCATGCAAAGCCAAAGGATTTGCAACCAAATATTAAAAATTTAAAGGCAGTCAACTTAGTGCATGTAAACTTCTGACCCACTGGAATTGTGATATAGTGAATTAAAAATGAAATAATTTGTCTGTAAACAATTGTTGGAAAAATTACTTGTCTCATGCACAAAGTAGATGTCCTAACTGACTTGCCAACACTATAGTTTGTTAACATGAAATCTGTGGAGCGGTTAAAAATGATTTTAATGACTTCAACCTAAGTGTATGTAAACATCCAACTTCAACTGTACATATACTAATATGAATGTTAAGAACATTTCTTATTGAAATTGGCCTGTTAAATTAACCTGTTATTTCCTGCCCTAACCCCTTATACCCCAAACCCTTAGCAAGTCATCCTGTCGGCCATCAATGATTTTACAAACCGAAAAGTATTCCCTCAGTCAAAAAACGAATCTTGTGGCATTTAAAATTTTCCAAATCCTAACGATCCAAACACTGCATCAGTCACCAGTTCCTGTAGCTCAGTTTCCTCAATGAGCCCCCGAGGAAGGTAAATGACCAAAGAACAGGTTGATGCATAAGGAGAACGACAGCCCCCTATCTCTTGGTCATAGAACTGTATTTCTGGCTTTTCTGGAAATCCAAGGGGGGGATTGCATCTGCTCCAGTCACAAAAGCCAGAAGGTCTTCAAAGGAGAAGGCAGTTTGCTTTTCTGTGACATAATAAAAAACAACAGACATTAGCAATACAGCAAGATAAGTGGCACACACTGCTATACCCAGTATATAGCTATGTACAGTCAAGCCGGAAAATCTGCACACCCCTTTCACCTTCTCCACGTTTTATTACGTTACAGACTTATACTACAATAGATTGAGTTCATTTTTTTGCCTCAAACATCTACACACAATAGCCAATAACGACAAAGTGAAAACAGGTTTTTAGAAAATACGCAATTTTATTTTACTGAAAAAAATAGGTTATTTAGGGGTTACATATCTGAACACACCCTTAGCCTAATACTCGATTACAGCTTCAAGGCGTCTTGGGAAAGAACCTACGAGCTTGTTCAACAGTGCACAATGGAAGAACAAATGACCGATCTACAAATGACCCCCCCCCCCCATGCAGTAGGGACCAGGCAATCAGTTTCCCTGCAGTGTAGAATTTTCCCTAATCTAAGGCTGCCTGGTCGTACACAAAGAAAAGTCTTCCTGGCTTTCCCTCAAAAATCCCCATGGTAGACTGCACCTTCATTAAAAGCCTAGCACAAGAGAAAGGATTTTTTTTGTTAAACATTCTTACAACATTGTTTAATGTTGAATTTTGACATGTAGCCTACATTTTGTAACTAATTCAAATAATTAAAAAAAAGATCAGGGCACCCTGAAAAATGGATTGTAATGAGACTGAGGGCTCTATTTTCAAACCGGCGCAAACCAGCGCAAGGGGACGGTATAGTGAAACGCAAGCTTGTTGACAGCATCAACGTCTTAAAACTGGCGCTATGGCGTTTCTCAGCAATACCGCTAGGATCAACAAATTCTCAACATAACATCCTTTCGCTTGCGCTGCAGTGGGATGGGTGGCGCTGTCTGGGGCGTGTTCTAAAATACTTTCGGCTCAGTGACAATTTGAACCAACGAAAACCCATTGCGTTATGATCAGCTGGAACCACCTCTTAGCGGCAACGCAATAGACTCTGGCAATTTGGCAACTTATTAGTCATGTAGTTCTATGTAGTGTCTATAGGTGATGCCAACATTACACTTCCATTTAATGAACAAATAGCCTATAATTATTATTAATTAATTAATTTTAATTTAAACTACTAGAATAAAACAGGACAGCTTACAAGAAACTTGCGATCATGTAGGCCAATAGCCTATAATATATAAATTACACATTGACACAGTTGAATCATAAGCCTAACATTTGAATCATAATTATGCCTACATCACCTAATGTAGGCTAATTAATGCATTCGCCACCTCCTCCCGTGCCTTCCGAACTTCTGGGAGACGAGGTGGTGTGGATTGTGATCCATAAATTACTACAGTCCTAGCCTGTACTTCTGTTGCAAGTATGTCTGATTCCTGTGCGGAAAATCGCTCTTGTCGTTGACGGTCCAGTGCGTTTGGGTTGCTCATTATGAAATTGCATGGAGCGATTGCGTTCCAACTGGCTTTTTTTAAAGCATGAGAACAACAATTTGATTGGCTACCATAGAGACACACCTTGGACATTTAAACCCAGCCTTTTAGCAATACCGCCATCAGATGCGCCAAGATTGCCGTCATGAAATTACCAAATTTCTCGCCGACACGCCCTCAGAGCGATACCGCCAAGCGCTTACTCTTGTGTTCACCATTGCGTTTGGTTTATTAAAATAGAGCCCTGAATGTAATGTAAGCAAACCTGAAGAACTCCCTGCTAGGACCTCCATGATCTGCAACCATCTCACCCACAAACTCTACCTGTGGAAGTTTGTGCCAATCAAAGTAAGTCTTGCCCAGTGCTGTTATGGCACTGTGAAGAATTCACCTTCGCCTGGCCACCACTGTCAGTTTGGAGTTCTTATCAATGTGCTCCCTTTGGAAGTTTCTTAGGATTTCAGCAACATCTGTAAGCTCCTACAAACAAAGTCATTAAACAAGCAGACATGAATGAACATGGATGAGTATTCTGCTTGCTGTCAATTATCTACTCCTTGAGTTAGAGACATGCTAGAGACATGCATGCTAAGTATATTTTTTGCAGAAGGACAATTTGGGCTACTTGTGTTGACAGTCAATGTACATTGTTGCAGTGGTTGGAGTGTTAAAACATCACTTTTTTAATTCCTGATGAATTTTTCAACTTTTCTGACTATTTGGCAGCGCACCCTTAAACCATGTCCTTCAATTATTGGTAATTTTTTATCATTAAAGTACTTCAACATGCTAAACATTACTCACATTGGCTGGATTGTATGTCCGTGCAGGAGAAGACAACATTGTTATGTTCTCTTCCGGGTCAGAATCATGTAGAATGTTGCTATGGAATATCCCCAAAAACAGATTAAAATGCAGAATAAAAAGCTCAGACAAAGACAAATGCTCTCAGTGGCATCATTTGTATTGCATAAGCTAACACTGCCATTCATCGACATTTTTGAATTAATTCAGATGCTAAAAATAAGTATTTATCGAAACAGATAACATGGTCTACAATACAATCTTTACATAATAGAGCAGTTTAAAAAGCAGTGAAAAAATATATACATTTTGGAGTAGATAGTGGGCATCCATTGTTGAATGCATTTGCCAAGTAATTGAGTTGAATGTACCAATAACATCATAATTTAGTGTGACACACCAATGTGATGATAGTTCCACATTATTTGAAAAATATGAAGAGAAAATAAAAGCCTTATTGGTGTGAAGTTTCTATCGTCTATTCCATTTCCTGCTACTGGTCCATGTACTCTTACCTTCTAAAAAAAACCTACAATCACAATTTTTACAGGAAAACAATATTGCAAAGAGTCAGGAAAGGAAGCTATCACCACTGTTAGACTAGTCTACAGAATTCTATAGAATTCTGGCCATAGGAACCATAGGAATTGTCAAAGCATTGTGAATGTTATGCATGGAACACAGAGCAGAGCATCTCAATGATTGCATACTGATAGGACATTAATTGTTTAAAGTCCACCCATAAGAGATGACTGGCCCTGATTGTTTTCCATAAAAAATTATGTCAGTAGCTCAGTCCTTGACCAAAATTCTGAGTGAAATGAATCCGGTTGGCAAGTGGATAACACTCACGGTTACAGGAGAGTTCATTCTTGGACCATTATAGACCAGTGTGTCATCCAAGTTTATTGCAGAAAGGTTGTCTTGGTCATTTCTATACACAAAAAACATTAAATGCACATGCTGGAATGGGAAAAGAGTCTGCCTCTCAATAATCACTTTAGGTTGAGGCCGACATTAATACACTGACTGTCAAGAATGCATGGCTGACAACCTGGCACATAGGGCTATCAATAAAGTGGTTGAAACACTAGTAATATTCTGTAATTAATTACTGACCAGGTATTTCATTGAGTACTTACATTAACTAAAAGACAATGAGCTTTTTTACCCTCCCTGGCTATGCACATCTAAAGCTTAGAATTTGAAATAAGGACCTTTTTTTAAAGTAAAAGACTTGAACACTATAATGCATACTTGATGAAATTGTGGTTAATCAATGACTCTGCAACACATTCACTATGAATATAACTGCTTGGTTATAAAAGATAGTTTAAGAAATATGATACCTGTTCCTTGAAGTTGACGTTGACCCTTCTTCAGTTGGGAGATTCTGTAGAATACCTGAACAAAGTTGTCAGAAGTTCACCGCATAACAATGCCAAATTATTACAATGTCACAAATTTTACATGATTAATTACTTAAAGAAAGTTAAATGGTCTAATTCAATTAACCTTTCAGTAAGAATATTTTGACCACTCAAGAGTGAAAAAAGGTTACCTCTGGTGTGCCAGCATTTACATATACAAAGCCTTGATGATGGTCATCCTGCACATGTGAGAAGAATTCCATTTTCAACCTTAATTTCTTGTGAGACAAAGACCACTGTAGTCATCTGAGTGATCATGTGTGTGATTTGCACAGGTTACCTCAGATTGCAAAGACAAGTCAACAAAAACTGCCTCTGTCCTTGATGGTACACTTGTTTTGAGAATGCACGACCTTAAAGGATGGTCACAGTGGACAATTATTGTCACCAGTAAGAACATTGCATACTTCACCTCAAATATAAATGCATGCATATTGTATGTAACTTGTTGTAATGTCTGTCCTTACATAATACAATTCATTAGATCTATGGTAATTGCGCCAAGACATTTTTCTTCTGATATTTCTCATGTACAACATAACACGTGTCTGGAAATATTGTGTTTTTTCCTACCTCTGCCCTTACAGTTGTGCTTTCTCTTGTTCCATGGTGAGCATTTGGGGATTCTGTCACCTGATGCAATTCATATTACTTTTAAGAGTGTAGCATAATTTGTATCACAGAAGAGTGGACATATCTACAAAACCTTTTCTATACTTATGGTAGATTAAACCATATCTGTACAATGAAACCATTTATGTAGAAATTGGTAACCAATAACTCCATGTTCAACATAACTCATGTATTACAATATTGTTTTCTGTCCTACCGCTGATGGTGAAGTTGCACCTGCTCCTGATTCAGGGCTGATGTTGAGCGAGTCTGGGCCCTAAGATTCAGTAAAGTGGACAGTTGCTGTTACCAATAAGAGTTGTTGTTACCAATAGCTTACAGTATTTTGCTTCAAAAATAAATAGGTGGAAATTAAGAAATTCCTCATTTTTGTCAAGTTGAACCATTTGACAAAATCTGTGCAAAGTCAGAAAAGGGGTTATTTTATAGGTGGTATTTCAGGTTAACTAAGGAACTAATTCCTTATTGAAAGTATTGTAAACTCTCTGATCACTCAAAATTCTTTCCCTTAAAATGTAAACTTCGAGTTTTGTTGGGAATTAATGAAATATTGGGAATTAATGAAATAAGTTGGGAATTAATGAAATATAACTTGAAATGCTGGTCTAAGACTATATTTGAAATAAAGACACAGGTTCATCTGTCCAGGCATACATGATCACAATGGAACTGTTGTCTAAATCTCCTCATTCACTCACAAAAAAAGAAATATATATATAGTCATACATAAAAAGTAATGTATTATAGCCCATCTGCACTGGTAGAGGTATGGAGGTATTGGGTATTATATAAATCCTGCTTCTGCAAATTTGTCGTTTCAAATCCCCAACCGAGTTTGCCTGCAAGAAGGTTAGCTTCCTGGTCTTATTTGCTCTAGCTAACCAGAAGCCAATCACATTCAAGCTTACAGTAGAGTAACTCTGACAAATTAACTGATTCAACTGAAATAGGGTCCATGACAAGTCAATTGTCCTCTTCCCATTGCTAGATTCAGGCACGTTTCCTGTTCCTGAAAGAAAATATATCACATTCTGTACATCAACTACATATCACATTCTATAGTGCACTGTATCACTGTAAAATATAGATATAGAAATATAGAAGTGGAGTACAACTGCCAAGGATAACTAGTTTAAATCCAACAGTTAGCGAGACTGCATAGCTACCTAAACCTGCTTTTGTCAGACGAAGGCTGTCGTCTGAAGTGGGAATTGTAGTTTGGTCAGCATGCTGTAAAAGGAAAGGTTTTGCTTCCCAATGTTGTCCTTGTTGTCTCCCGCTCCTAAATCCTCGTCCTGTACCTCAAACATACAGCAAAGTACAATGAGAGAGGGACATCAGCAGAGATGCTTGTGCTTCATTAAAGGGTGTGCCCTCCACTATTATTGGCACCGCTGGTAAAGATGAATAAAAAGGGTTATAAAAAATTCACCGTTTGGTGAATTAGCTTAATGTCACACTGAGAAAATGAGAAAAATCCAACCTTTAATTGAAGTAAATTTATTATGAGAAAAAAAAAAAACCTCATCAAGAAATAATTATTTTTAACAAAATCATGTGTCCCACAATTTTTGGCACCCCTGCATTTATGTATGGGATAAACTAATCATTTTTAATATTTGATCGCATATCCTTTGCATGCCATGACTTCCTGATGTCTGTGACCCAACAACATCAAAAGACTCTTGATATCTTATTTTCTGCTATTCTTACAAGCGATACTATAACGTCTCTGCATTTGAATGGATCTTTATGGGAATTGAGGGGTGGGACTAGATTTAGCTGTAAATTATGCTGGAACAGTATAGAATACATGGTTGGTAAAATGGCTGTACATTATGTACATTATGTAAAACTGTCCAATATTTTTTGATGCCCGAAAATGGGGGGACTACAAAAGGTTCTATAATTTCTAAACGGTTCATAAGATATGGATGAAAATACCCTCAAATTAAATCTGACAGTCTGCACCTCAACCTCATTGTCATTATATCCTTTCAAACTCAAAGTGCTAGAGTACAGAACCAAAATAACAAAAAAATTGTCACTGTCCAATGAATTATGGTGCTCACTGTATATATAAAAAAACAAAATCCAAAATTAAAACAAAAAGCGTACGTACCTTGAAAAGAGAGGAGATATTTGAACTAACGTTAATATGTTAGCAAGCCAGTTGAACACTATTCACCTACAGAGACTGCTATGGGAGGTAGTTTACACACAGCACTAACTAAAGGACAGAGAGAGGGAGAAAAAGACAGAGCGAGACAGAGGGAGGGAGAAAAGGAAACGGACAGAAAGAGACAGAGGGAGGGAGGGAAGGGACAGGGGGAGGGAGAAAAGGACAGAGAAAGGAAGAGAAGTACAGGTGGAGGGAGAGAAGGATAGAGGGAGACAGGGAGGTAGAGCAGTACACAGAGAGACAGAAGGAGATAGAGGAGGACAGAGAGAGACAGGTGGAGGGAGAGAAGGGTAGAGGGAGACAGAGGGAGGGAGAAAAGGACAGGTGGAGGGAGAGAAGAGTAGAGGGAGACAGAGGGAGGGAGGAAAGGACACAGAGAGACAGAGAGGGAGAAAAGGACAGATAGAGACAGAGGGAGGAAGAGAAGGACACAGAGAGAGGGGGGAGAGGTAAGCACAGATGTTTGTTGTGTGTACATGGGTGCAGCTTAACAGCAGTAGGCGTGTTTTTAGTATGTCTTAGTTAATCTGCATATTTGTGTGCTGTATGTAGGGACTAGGAGAAATGCAGTGTAATCACTTAAAATAGTCTTGGAAAAGCTTGACCTTGGCTCTGACGTTTATGCCTACATTTGGAGTTCCACCTTCCCCGGCTCTATTCATTGGCCGGTGACCAAAATTTTTTAATAATTTCTCCGTATTCCTATAATGGAATGTTTTGTGAAGATGTGGAATAGAATTTCTGTTGGATATGAATGTGTACATCTCATTTGTAAGATATTTATGAATGACCCTATTTAAGATATTTTCCTGAGCAAAATCCTGAACATTCACAAGAAGCAATGGTATAGGTATAGGTGAAGAAAACTGAAAGTTGGTCATGTTTTTCACCATCAAAATAATTTGAGTTGGAATAGATTTCATTACTGTATTAAATTGTTTATGAGTGCAGAGGAAATAGTACATGAGACAAAAGTCATCACATGACAGCAGATTTTCACCATATACCTCTTTCCATCCAGTCATTGTAAAAAATAGATTTGTTTCTGAACAAAACATATGTGCTGTTCTAAATTGCAGTGATATGTCGTGAGAAATTGTGTTTAATGGTTTGTTTCCAGTAGAGTAAGACCTGATGGTAAATACAACTTGAAAGGCAGTTTTTGAATTGCAAAATTACAATGGAAAAGGAAATCAATGCCACCAATACATTTAGAGTATATTATTGGGGAGACAAAACTATTGCCATTCTTTGAAAAGGAACTCAACTAATTAACCTTAAGTATACAATTGATACAGTCAAAATCAATTGTTGGCAGACTACCATTTTCATAATCCTTTTCAATATGCCCATTTAATAAAATGCAGTCTTTTTTCCCATATGTAATCAAAGTTAATTTGGTTGATTTAACTTTGATTAGTAGGTAGGATAGATGCATCTAGCTAAACTTTCAATTTGTGTTAAGAGAACACGACCAAAAATAAATTAAATGTCTCTCTGCATCCATAAATCAAGTGTAACTTTACATTCTTCAATGTTTATGTACTCTCTCTCACATACACACACGCACGTACGCACGCACGCATGCACGCACGCACGCATGCACGCTATGGAGACCCATACGTCTCATAACACGTGCGCAAATATCGACTGAACGTGTCACACGTGATTAACTTGGTAAATTTTGGTACGTGTGCGTGCGTGTGTGCATTGTTACGTGCGCATTGTATTTCACGCGTGACAAGATGATGCGTACTGCACTCAAAGCGTGTACACGTTCGTCTGTCACTGTTAGAGACATTTTGTTATGCGTTCACACACACACCCGTTCGCATTTTTTGATGCTACGCAACCGGAAGTTTTATGGAGACCCATACGTCTCATAATGCGCAGCAATCCGCGTACATGAACGCCTCGCATGAGCTATGTCTGGTACCGTGTTTCTCGGTTACAACAGCAGAATGGTATCTCATTAGTATGCACAAGCTAGGGCTGTGATAGGCCGAAAACATCACGTGTGAGGGTAGTAGGATATGACGTCACTCGCCCCACTGCTTTTATTGGCAAGACACGCCCTGCATAGCATTCAAGCGCTAGGATTGGCCAGGCGTCCATGCTCACACCTCGGGGTAAAGACGTGGTTCGAAAAAAGGGAGCACACGAATCGGAATGTACTACAAAGTCATAACCAAGATATATGTCGAATTCAAAGACCCCCTGGTTTTTGTGAGTTTGTGATTCCCGTACCCCACCCACAACCCCTAAACATAACCTCACAGGAGTTCACGTAACTTGGGCTCATGCCCGAACTGTTAAGATAGTGCCATTTCCAGCACCCTGTTTCTCGGTTACAACAGTAAAGGTGTAGAATATTGCAGGAGATTTTGGCACATTTTTTTGGGCTGCTACCCACACGGTTAGCTGTGTTGCTCATTCCACGAATGCATGATCCTTACAACTTGTACCTCGTTGTAAAGGTGACTAATCAGGCTTTCCAACGATATAAAATACAATACCAATTGGTATTAGTAAAGGGGAGGAATAATCGACTGAAATAACGTTTCCGAACTTTTTTTGAGGAGTTTAGTAAGCCGTGAAGTTTCGTGGGCTTGCCAACTTTATATATTTATATATAATAATATAATTTATATATTTAAATAAATGTAAAGTGTATGTAGGCTACTAACTTTGTGTCCGTCTTTTGAATTACATCTAATAATAGATAAATACAAATATATATAATTTAAATGTCTGTATTGAATTGTATTATTGGCTCACTAGCACCATCTACTGGGATGAAAGTGGAACAAAAGTCATATAATCAAATGGAAGCGAACTATGCGAGGCGTTCATGTACGCGGATTGCTGCGCATTATGAGACGTATGGGTCTCCATAAAACTTCTGGTTGCATAGCATCAAAAAATGCGAACAGGTCTGTGTGTGAACGCATAACAAAATTTCTCTAACAGTGACAGACGAACGTGTACACGCTTTGAGTGCAGTACGCATCATCTTGTCACGCGTGAAATACAATGCGCACGTAACAACGCACACACGCACGCACGCGTACCAAAATTTACCAAGTTAATCACGCAGGCACACACACGTTGCTGCGCATGTGTTCGTTATTTTTGACATTGATGGGTCTCCATACGCACGCACGCACGCACGCACGCACGCACGCACGCACGCACGCACGCACACACACACTTAAATTTATCAAAAAACTGACTTGTCAAGCTAGCTTCTGGCACAACAACAAAGCATGGAAGAATGTGCATTCACCAGCCAATTGCTGGGCTTGGAACATCTAGTATAAGACTTTGTCTCCCCCAGGTGGGCAATGCGGTGAACAGCAGCCTGTTGTTAGCAGTGAGGGAGGAGATCAATTCTCTGGGGCCACAGAAACTGAAAGAGTGGAGTGCTTTTGACAAAAAGATCAACCTGCAGGGATGTGACATATACATGTATAGTTTTCTGTGTGTGTGTGTGTGTGTGTGTGTGTGTGTGTGTGTGTGTGCCTGTTATATGAAGCACACATCAACTCAATGTTCTTGACTAGTGTACTGTCTGTGAATTAACCCTTTCCTGTCCACTCTGTGCACTCAGCTATAACCCTAACTTGGACCCTGATTCTTTCGGAAAGGAGAGAAGTCTCTGGACCTTGAATTATTTCTTCTACAATAGGAATCTGAAAAGGATCCTGTTATCTGTAAGTATTTGGACAGTGACACAACTTTTGTTGTTTTGGGACTGTACTCCAGAACATTGTATTTGAAATGGAACAGTGACTATGAATTTACAGTGCAGACATTCAGCTTTAATTTGAGGGTTTTTACATCCATATCAAGTGAACCGTGTAGCAATTGTAGCCCTTTTTTATACATCCCCCGCCCCCCCTTATACATATGGTTGCATATCCTTTACGTCCCATGACTTCCTGATGTCTGTGCCCCAACAACATGAAAAGACTCTTGATATCTTATTTTCAGGTACTTTTCCAATCGATACTATAACCTCTCTGCATTTGAATGAATGCATTCAATGTGCTGGAGTACTAAGCCAAAGCAACAAAAATTGGGGCACTGTCCAAATACTTACCGACTGCACTGTATGTGATGCAATTGTCTCTCAGTGTTATGGTTCTGTGTTATTTGTGTATTATTTTCTGTTACTTAATAATTTTTCATATTTGTTTCCCATAGCCCTGGTTCCTGTACTATTTACATTTCCCTCAGATCCCCTCTGTCTGTGTGCTGTGTTCCGAGTTGTCACTCCCCTGTATCGTGCTGGCACTATTCGGGTGATTTCAGAAGTATTCGGGATTTCTGCCTTCCTTCGTGTCTCGTATTCTTTCTTCAGTCTTTTTGTATTATACTGTAGATAATATTAACAATTACTTATTGCACTTGTGGTTATCGAGTTTAGATTACACTTACTAAATCTACTAATGTATATGTGTTACTAAACTAATCTAACCCCGTATTTGAGTTATTTACTAATTGATACTAACATATCTTCTACGCTTTAACATTCCATTCTCTTGTGCTTTACCTGACTCCTGCTGCCTTCGCATATTGACTGCACCTGTCTCTAGCCTGTAAACTCCGCCTACCAATCTGAGCACGAGTCTGCCTCTGATCCAGGCTATGTTGTCTTCAATTTGTTTTCGTGAATCCGGTCCACGTCTTTGTTACTTCCCCATTATTGTATCATCTATTCCCATTGTTATCACCTTTGTCTTGTTTGTAACCCCGCCCTCTCTCACACCTGTACCTCCTTGTCTTATCCTTCCCCAGTGTTTATATACCCTCAGTGTGCAGTCTTTCGTTGTCAGAACGTTGATCAATTTCGTTGTGCCGATTATTTGTAAGCCTTTGTTATTTGAGATTCCTGAGAAATCCTTTCGTACGACTTCGAGCCTTTTCCTTCTGTTTGCCATGTTTTTCTGGTTTTGACTTCGAGCCTGCCTTTTCCTTCTGTTTGCCATGTTTTTCTGGTTTCGACTTCGAGCCTGCCTTTTCCTTCTGTTTGCCATGTTTTTCTGGTTTCGACTTCGAGCCTGCCTTTTCCTTCCGTTTGCCATGTTTTTCTGGTTTCGACTTCGAGCCTGCCTTTTCCTTCTGTTTGCCATGTTTTTCTGGTTTCGACTTCGAGCCTGCCTTTTCCTTCCGTTTGCCATGTTTTTCTGGTTTCGACTTCGAGCCTGCCTTTTCCTTCTGTTTGCCATGTTTTTCTGGTTTCGACTTCGAGCCTGCCTTTTCCTTCTGTTTGCCATGTTTTTCTGGTTTCGACTTCGAGCCTGCCTTTTCCTTCTGTTTGCCATGTTTTTCTGGTTTCGACTTCGAGCCTGCCTTTTCCTTCTGTTTGCCATGTTTTTCTGGTTTCGACTTCGAGCCTGCCTTTTCCTTCTGTTTGCCATGTTTTTCTGGTTTCGACTCTTGATACATTTTTTGACTACTCTTTTGGATTTTGATTTTGTACTGTATCTCTGATTACCTGGCTTCTGAACTCGGACTGAATAAACAACGTTTTTTGCTCGCTACCTGTGGTCTGCGCTTGGGTCCTTATCAGAACTTAACACTCAGGCTGTGGCAGGCAAATGTGCTGCAAATGTTTTGTGATTCTAGGGTCACGCAAGTCCTTTCCTTTACCGGAAATGTATAAGTCAGAGACAGTGGTGGACTCAGGCTGTTTGAAGGGCGCCTGCACGGCATGGTGCCCCATCAGCGCCCAAAAAGCCTTGTGTGTATTGCTGCAATTGTCTGACCAGGTCTCTCTTGAAATGAGACCCCGTGTCTCAATGAGATTACCTGTATAAATAAAGGTTAAATAAAAAATTAGGAAACCTAACATTTTCACGCATGTAAGGATACCCTTTATACAGCACTGCATCCCATTTTCTCAACTGGAAAGGGCACCCTTTGGGACACTTATGTAGTGGCAGCATAGAGGGCACTTTATCACGGCACTGTTTACCTTTGGAAGGGCATCCATAGGGATTGTCAAGTTTAGACAATAGGAAGGGCACCAATAGGGCACTGCATCACATTTTATCCAATAATAGAGCACTCATTAAGACGTTATTGTATTTTCTTGCTATGTATTCCTATGTGAAGGGCAGCCAATAGGGTACATACTCTCATTTTCGCCACTCAAGAGGGCACTTAAGCGCAACGTTTTCAACTGGGTGGTTGAAGTTGCCCCCCTGCCCCCCCCTGAGACCGCCAGTGGTCAGAGACCACAGAAATTACGCACATTGGGACAATCAGGGACCTGAAATATGTCCTCAGAAGCAATGAGGATGTGGGCTGTTGAAAGAAAGTGGCTGTCAGTCCAGTGTGATGGAGAGTTTGGATTCAAATTCAATTTCAGTTTCAAACTCTGGATACTACAGTGCTGAGATTGACCTTTAAGGGCCGTTCACACTACGACGATAACTATAACGATAACTATAACTATAAAAAAATTTTAAATCGTTCAAAGCAAAGTGAATGGATGTGTCCACACTACAACGACAACTATAAAACCAGCCAGAACGATAAATATTCCTATCGTTGGGATCACTCCCAGAGCGATTTTTCATGACGCTGTAAAACGATAGACAATTTCCAGCCAATCAAAAACCACATTCTGTTGGCGCGGGACATGACTAGTTTGTCTGTTCGTTATGGAGGAGCAACTAATACAAGTTGTGGAGATGAACCCAGTGTTGTATAATCTAAACCACCCAGACTACAAACAAAATAAGATGAAGGACATCTTGGCAGCGATTGGGGAGAAGTTTGGTTGAGTGGTAAGTAACGTTACCTGTGACAAAGCCACAGCAGCGAACGAACTAGCTAACGTTAGCTGGCTAGTAGGAGTGCGAGGGTGTGTGGGAAAAATAGGAGCTGTGCAATGGCTGTAGGTTATATGCATCTAGCTTGGCAGTTGAGAGATGAGATTGAGGGATTCGCTGTCTGTCATTGAGGACGAGTCATTCACCAGACTGATGCTGCGTTCACGTCATGTGGGAGAGATGGTAAATAACTTACGAACTACAAAGTTTCTAACTTGGAAATACCGGGTGCGTCTCAATACTCGAAAAAAGGCATCCTCCTTTCTTCTACTACCACCTCCTCTCCTCCATGCCCCGAAAACGGATCTTTCTGTCCTGATCTAATATTGCTGATTACGTATTAATTACATATTAATTAATTAATGTCTCGACGCAAACCGCAATGTCACGTTGGCTACATGTATACTATAGACTTCATGCAACAACTTGTACCTGAAACGTATAGACTGTTTTGCACACTTCTGGGTAGGAGACTAGTGGAGGAAAGGAGGTGAGGAGTGAAGAATTTGGGACGCACCCGAGGATGCATTTTTCTGTCAGCTCTTCGTTATCCATTTTTGCGTTGTTTGTGTTAATTCGCGGGAAATTAGGAACGATAAAAAGTTGTAGTGTGGACGCGTGAGAAATCTTCCATCGTTATAGTTATAGTTCATTTTTTATAGTTATCGTCGTAGTGTGAACGGCCCTTAAAGCATGATTTGGTATTCCATATTCGGGGCAAAATACAAATAGAGGTTAAAAATAGGGTTAAAAATTTCTAAAAATCTCATATTCCCATATCCCATATAAAAACTTCAGATATTCACCGATATGTTACAGGCCAAACCCTTTTCCATGTATGACAGCACATACAGTATATAGTGTCATTCATGACTGTCACATGGCGCTGTAATGGCGACATGTTATTCAGCTGTCTCTCGTGGTCGTGTAAGTTAATTTGAATGTGTTTTGTTGTGTCTGGCTTTTGTCTTTTGTTTTTTTCATGCGCTGTTTGTCTGTTGTGGGACAGGGAAGCGGGCTGTAGATTTTTCAGGGCACTCCTGCTGCTCGTTTTGATAATATTGACGAATTGTCTAGTCGGGATAATTTTGTTTGTGGTCGTCACCATGGAGACGCAGTCGCAACATATGCTCGGGAATGTCCGTTGGATCTGCAGCCACAAAGTTTACCATTGCTCTTCACTGGAGTTGAAGATGTCGGTACTGATCCAGGGCTGCAGGCAATCTTCAAAAGGCCACCAGGGAAGTGAAGGAGAAGATAATGCGGGGGAGGAGTGAGGCGATGACTGGGAAGGCTGAGGCAGTTCCGTGCTCCGTTTCGACAGGGCACAGAGACAGCAACACTGCGTGTATGGAGGCGCAGTTTGTGTGTTGGACTGCTTAATGCCACTGGAAATCTCGGGACAGCGGGGGCTATGTTTAATCATGGCAGCATGGCTGTATTGCACTTTAATTCACTTGATTAATGAAATTATTCTATTGAATGTCTTTATTTAATATGTTTGTTTGTGTGCTGTGGGTGTGCCCCACTGTCTCTGTCTTTTTGTTGTTGCTGGGGCTACAACTGAAGTTCCCAAACGGGAAAATAAAAGTTATTCTATTCTATTCAATAGATTCATTGCATTAATCAAACTAATTAAGTGAATTAAAGTGGAATACAGCCAAACGTCATGATTAAAAATAGCCCCCGCTGTCCCGAGATGTCCAATGTCATCAAGCAACACACAAACTCCGCCTCCACGACTTTCCTCCATAGACACAGTGTCGCGGTCTCTGTCCACTGTCGAAACGGAGCACGGAACTGCCTCAGCCTTCCCAGTCGTCGCACATGAAAAAAACAAAAGACAAAAGCCCAACACGACAAAATACAGTACATTCAAATTAACAAACACGAACAAGAGAGACAGCTTGACTACATGTCACCATTACAGCGCCGAATGTCTTTATTTGATATGTTTGTTTGTGTGTTGTGGGTCTGCCCCACTGTCTATGTCTTTTTTGTTGTTGCTGGTGGCTACAACTGAAGTTCCCTAACGGGAAAATAAAAGTTATTCTATAGTATGACATGAATGGGAAAAAATCACACACTGTAGAAGAAATATGGACAGAGAGACTGTGACATCACCCATTGACTTCTATGGGCTTGTGAAAAGTGTTTTGAAGCTGCAGAAGTGCAGTTCTCTGCTGCCACATTGTACAGAAATTGCAGCCAGAGACTGTGCAGTAGGGAAAAGGGGGGACCTATAGTATATAGTCTGGGACGGGTCCGGGTCGTCCACTAAGTGCATGAGATACACTTGAGCAATATTGGAGCCAACTGCACTGGTGCTAGAGAGCAACGCTCGCAACAAGACCAGGAAGTAAGTTTCAAAAACGATGCATGGTCTTGGCGCCATGGGAAAAATAAGTAAATTGTGAAATTCAGCAAAAGATATGGCTAACGGTGTTCTTGTTTTTATTTTGCTGTTTTTCTCTGCAGATTCTGAAAGCCTTTGTGTGTTGAAGCTTCTCTTTCAAACAAGTCTAGCCGTTCTTGCCCAATTAGCTACCACAAGGTTAACGCCTAGTGATGAACAAAAGAATGGATCTGTTGACAAAAGTGAAGAGGAACCTCACCTATCTCCACTGGCCAGAAAAGATAAATATTGTCAGTCTTACTGGGACATGTACACACACACAGGCACGCTCAAAAATTTAAATCCATCATCCCACAACACTGTGCAAGTACAGGTGAACATAAAACCAACAGCCAAACCATACTGTTTGTTAAAACATTTGTACCAAACATCCTTCTAGTTTCATGTCATTTTCAGGAAAGAGAACAAGAAAATAAACCATGTCCTTATCTACGTGGCTTTGTTCTTTGTTTCTGATATTCCCGGTACACTGTTTATTTGTTCTCTTTTGGGTCAACGGTACATTTCTGATATCAGTTTGAAATCTTGTGGTACATTAAAAAGCAACAGGGGAATCAGACGTTGGAGGACGTGCTAAATACCAGACGAAAACACATTTTGTTTTTTGTAAAATCAGTCATCGAGAGTTCCAGGAGTATTTCAATATTAATGGAATATGGGTCAATATTAACTATCATGGAAATTAACTAATTTGCTTATATTTTCCATTTTAAACAGGAACATATGTGCTTGATTAACAACATCGTATCATTAGCACACTCTGCTTATGAGCAGAAAAAAATTAACTCTACTGGCAAGGTCAAATAATTAGTGTATGTACAAGTGCTGAACATTGAGGTACTGAATAGAAATAAGGGGAAACTGGCTGACTACTGATACAAATTATGGGGGAAATTCATCAAATGTTAAACACTGAAATGAAAACAGATTTAAAGAGGTTTAACATTTAAAATGTGATTAAATCAGCCACCTTCATTGTATTGCATTTTTCTCCTTGCTTTGCAGAGATACAGAAAGAATGATGACACATGTAAGAGAAAACTCAACATGGCAGGCTCTGGCACCTTTCCGTTTATATTTGTAATGGGGGCGGGACGTGTGAGGTTCGAAGAGGCCACACGCAGCGAAGGGATTCTATAAGCTCTTATGAGCCACTGAGACGGAGAGACCCCGTATTTAAGGAATTTTAACTGACAATGCAAATAACCTAGTTCCCACTCTCGACTGGAGGGAAATAATAAGGGAACTAGGAAAAAGGAGCGTAACAGAAATCGACCCGTATAACCAGGCGAACGGAACACGAGAGCAAAGAATCTCGAGCTCGGTAACCACAATGAGCTAATGATGAGATGGTAATGTGAAGAGAGAAGGAGCTGCCTCGGAGGTAACACAAACAAAGGAACATAAATTTGAGCTAAGCAAAGGGAGAAGGCGACAAGCGAAAAAATAACTCCCTAGCTCTAATTGGAGCGAACTGCTTGCTGCAGGAATAAAGCAGTCTCCGTGTCCTGACCTCTACCGGCAGTCTGCCAAACGCAAGACATGCGAAAAATAAGGCCCTACATCTCAATAAGGGGGAACGTACGAAAAGGCGAAAGGAACAGAGATCTAATGTTCCATGGCTACTTTCATAGGCTCGCAGTCACACGCAAGCATGTCAATGAAATTGCCCGGTCTCCCTGTAGGGAGAAAGGTACCAGAAGGTGAACAGAACTGCAGTTCTGAACAAAATTGCCCGGTCTCCCTGTAGGGAGAAACGTACCAGAAGGCGAACAGAACCGCAGTTCCGAACAAAATCGCCGGGTATCCCTGTAAGGAGAAACGTACCAGAAGGCGAACAGAACAGCTTCTGGTCATTTGCCGGCTCAATGACTAACGCAAGCCTTGTAAAAAATACACGCCCTGCCTCTCAGTATGGATAAAGCCCTCCCTCTCAGTAAGAAATATGACTATATAAATATAGCCACAAACAAACAAAGACTCCCCTCGCTTTCAAGGAAGAAAGCGAGAGAGGATCGAGAGACAGAAAAGGCAACAGGTCTAGGTAAAGAAAGAAAAGGAAAAACCAGGAAGCGACAGAAAAGAGCCAAGGAAGAAGAGTCCTAATAGCTACATGCACAAAGGCAAGTCCCGAATTACTCCAATAAAACCCATTGGAGCACAGAGGTCTCCTACAGAACCTAGACCTAACCATACCGGCTCTGCAAACAAAGGCAAAAATAATACGAAACAATACAGAAGCCCCGGAAGAAGGAAACGGGGGCTTATGTAGCTCTCAGGCAACCACACACAGTTGTGGACGCTGATGGGAGAACTCCGCGAAAAAGACGAGGTGGAGCAAAACTTCACTAAAAGAGCAGCGCCCTCGCGTGGCGACTGAGGGAAACGACCGCAAGGGAAGAAAACGTCAAAAAACCATGACAACATTAAGTGCTTCGATCCGGATTCGGTATTGGTTTTCTGTATAGCCATGACAATGCACTTCTTCCAGCATATCCTCCTTGCATGATAGGGCCGTTGTCTTTTTATCATGTGGTTAATCCCTATGATATACGTATAATACCTTTCTGAAACTATTGTCTACATGACCACTATCTAATCCCTGTATAAAGGCAAGTGAAGCAATGTCTTTTTAAAAGAATCTTGTTGTTTTTATCCTTTTCTCTGTAAAATGTAATTTGCGCTATACAAATGAACAAAAATTGATAAATGTGAGTGGGACATGTCTATTCGCACAGCAGACCAGAACTACAGATCATGCACATCTAGACCCACCTGTTTATTTCCTTTCTGCTTGTATCTACAGGTAAG
This sequence comes from Synaphobranchus kaupii, assembly GCA_029718625.1. Lineage (NCBI taxonomy): Eukaryota > Metazoa > Chordata > Actinopteri > Anguilliformes > Synaphobranchidae > Synaphobranchus > Synaphobranchus kaupii. Next base: position 19,928,923 of record CM056394.1, read on the forward strand.
AGAAAAAACAGGCCTTTGGGACTCATACACATTTTCTCATTGTCTTTCTTTTTTTTTGCTTGAAAAAATGCAGGGTAAAGTTAGGGAACTGGGCGTGTAACTGAAATATTATGGGTTTGATTCCTAGCTGAAGTACGTACCTCCATTGTACACCTAAACAAGGTATTTAACCTGGATCAAATCTGTTAAATGCCAATATGTAATGTAAAATAACAATCTCAGTGTGTAATACACTATGTTAAATGTACATTTAACATAGTGTATTACTCACTACGTCCTATTCAAGTTTATACATTTTTATTAATATTGTCGGAGGGGAGTCAAAGTGGGACTCAGGCTATTTGCTCCCCAGAATGTCCCCATCTGGATAAGGGGAAATTGGACTGTGTTTCATGGTTGTATATGTGTGTTCTGGAGGCATTTAGGGCGGAGAGGTCATCAAGCCCCCGGCCAAACTATGGGAAAGAAATGTCCTCCCTGACCATTTGTGACCTCTCCCATAACCCCACACCTGGTCACTTCCTATGGGAAAGACTCTGGACAATACCACAGTGCCACCATGTGGGCACCTCTTCATTACACCCTTTATTTCTCTCCTGGGTCAAGACTCTAAAACTTCTGTTGAGATAGTCAACAGACCCTGTACAAACTTACAAACATGTTAATCTGTTTGATATGGATGTAATCCGGTAAAATCAAGGAATTGAACGAAATACATTTCATACCAAATGGAGTTTAATAAAGCATAGTTTCAGTAACTCAGGGAAAAACTGTAACAGTGGAATGTCCTCTCTGGTAATCATCTCCTTTTCTCCTCTCCCTACTCAACAACCTCCAAAGGTCGGGGTCTAAATTCCAGATTAGACCACCCCTCCAGGTTAATTTATGGCACTGCCACCTGGTTCAAACGCGTGATTTGGCATTAAAGAAAGGGAGCCAAGCCTATCTGGGAAGATTGTAACCGACTTCCCACACCGTGCATATTCTGTGTCTGTGTGTAGCTGAAGCAGGCTGGCTAAGATATTTACTCTGTATTTCTTAATTTCTGTATTCTGTAATTGACTGATGAATTCTAAGATAATGACCTACCTGCCTGTTAATAAATTCTTCTTATTTTTAACTTGCGTGATCTCCATGACTCTAATCCATCTTATACCTTTTTCAGCCTAAATTATGACTGAATACTCAGGGGGACAATTCTGGCCAAGAGCCAACTGATCAGTCGCCTGGTACAGCAAGTCTTTAGTGGAGTCCCCAAGTTGGGAAAGGCAGCCAAGTTCTGCCAGTAAAACGGGAATGGTGGTGCATGGTTCTGGTGGTTCCACATTTTTGGGTGACATCATCGCGCTCACACCCACAGAGATTTAAGAAAAGGCAACAGTGATGATGCGTAGCTATGCCTTATATAAATTTCCCCAAGATAATGATGCCCCAGTGCAAGATATTTAGCTTAAATTGTGTGTGCTTCAGTAGGTTATTAGCACACAAAGGACATAGCATGCTACAACGGATAACAAAATGCCAGTCCGTTTTTGTGGTTCATATCTTACATAAAAATTTGCCAATTTAAGTCAGGGAAACAGCTTTCCTTATTTGCTTGCACTTTAACGTTGCTTATTAACCTCTTCCTACCGAGGGCAAAATAGGCCAAATTTTGCCTGTTTTCACTAGTGACAAACAAAGGTGGTTATCTCAAAAACTATAAATGGTACAAATATGGTTCATGGCTTTTATTAAAGCAGACACCTGCATTATTACGACTAAGCAGTGAGAACTCATAGAAATCCAGTTTTTGATACTTAACTACAACAATTTATGTACAGAAAATATAAAAAAACTAAAAAACGGGTACCTACATTCAAGTTTAAGAATTTTTACCTGGGGAGCTACAAATGCAGTCAAGGAAATGACTCCTCTATCTGATTCATCAATATGCTGCCTACCTCTGGTAACAATCTGGTGTCAATATCTCAAACCATTCAAATTTTACAGGGTTTTTTTCAGGTGAACCTTTTTCGTTATCCAAATGGTGCCAAATGGTGCCAAATGGTGCCAAATGTGCCAAAAATGGCAATGTTCCAGAAAGGTCTCAATATGATTTATTTTTTAGGTTTTTACAATAAAATTAGATAATTTGTCAATATTGGCAATAAAAGTTCATTTTTAGACGTGTTCTTGGTGTTCTGCATATTACACAACTAACTACCCAAGGTTACAAAAAGCTGTCAAAACCCATGTAGCAGCACAGTGAATCTTGTGTATTTCACCAGAGCCCCATTAGCCAGAAATGAGTCCAGGAATGTGCAAACAGGTTTTCAAATGAATAATGGGAATAGTATGAAACTTCCCTACACATTAATGCTTGCCAGTCCTGTCCTTTATTCTGTTGCCACCTCCTATGACAGGGACGTTGGGGTTGGGTTTTAGGAGGCAAAACTTTATACATGACAAACATATATCAACTATATACAAGTGCACTAAGGTGTACTACTAAAAGTGCAGTGGATAAAAAATCAAAAGTCCACCAGTTTCCTAGATAAAAAATAAAAACACCCCTGCTGTAACAAATAAAAAGATCCTTGCCTCTAATTGCTGAAGTTACCGTATTTACACAAAGAAAGTACAAAATGGCAGGGTCCAAAAAGCTAAAAAAAATGAACTAAAAACAAAAAAAGGTAAAGGATCAAAACATGGGGGTGGAGGTTGAGGAGAGATTATTTAACCATTCATACAGAAGCCATTTAGACTACACATTCCCTCAGGAGAGCAATCTGCATCATTACAAATCCCACTAACCCTGTCCATGGAATTGTCCACCATGTTGATATACCCATTAGTCCCCCTTATACAACAACAATCAACAATAATAATAATCAACAAGTACTCCCTCATGTTATCATGTTCTCTCCCTCATACCATGCATAAATTACCATTTTGTTTACCTGCACAGCCTTCTGTACTGCATACAGAACAATTTACTCAGGTGGAACAATGACTTTACTAAACACTTCCAGAAGCCATTTCACACTCAAAAAAATCGTTTTAGTAGCTCATCTCAGACACAAATAGATAGCTAGCTGCTTGTTACCTGTAATTTTGCTTGCATTACATTACATTACATTTATTTAGCAGACGCTTTTATCCAAAGCGACGTACAGTAAGTGCGCACAGAGACATCAAGATCACTACAGAACAGACAAGGCAAAGCACATCCTTCGCATAATGTAGCAGCTATCCCTAGCAATGAACGTCGACTGTAGTTCACAGTAAGCTGTGGGCAAATCAGCAACACCACACTTCCATTCCTAATACTCGTATAAACTATAATAAACAAACAGGAAAACACAGGGATGCTTGCTAGCTTGCCACTGTAAAGGCAATACTATCTATATTAATTTAGCTGAGAGGGACCGATTTTATGCATAAGTATATATATATAAGGTTAGTTAGCTTCACAGAAGAAACACAGGGATTCACGCATTGCAGCTAAATTTCCTTCGATGCTTACACCAAACATCTGTGTTGTTGGCAACGCCACGTAACACGTGCGAGTTTGTCAACACAGACAATACACCCTAAGTTTACTTCATAAATTATTTATCATACCGTTGGAATGTGCAATTTGTAATATTAATTGTATGAAAAACAATAAAATACAGTTGACAATGTAATTACGAACCCGCATGGCATTGCGTGAATTCACACTGGTATATCGAAAAATCGGTAATACCACCAGCCCTAACGACGTTACCTGCCATGGCGAAATTCAATGCGTTTATAGCATAACACTGTTAGTATGATAAAACAACTTACATGTCAGCAACATCATCTCGGTCATCAGTGGATTCAGCGTCACTGAGACAGGATGAGTCTCCCTCGGCAAAAACATCTTCTGGCTTATCCAGTTCGTCTAGCACTTGGTGCACGGATAAACGCCTCAAAAATCTCGACATAACTACACAAAAACTGTATCAAAAATACTCTAAAGTAAAAAATGTAACTGCGGGCCTTACCTAATTAATTGTGCTTTGCTAAACGGAATGTAGCGAGCTACGCTACAAGGTAAAAACACTGCGCCATTTTGGTTCGATAATTACGCGTGGATCGCCACTTCCTCATACGCACGGCTCGATTTCCTTTTTTTACGACTGCTTTGTGTTGATTGAGGGCTCCTGTGAAAGATAAGAGTCTTGGCTTTTCGCTGGAATATTTGACAGACAGTTTTAAAACCCAATGGAAAGCAAATAATACTCAGAGTGGAGGCGGGTGGAAGATGGTTTTTCCCACTTCAGATAGGCCTATTGTGCTATCAGTCAAAGAAATACACCCAATTGACGACGGTTTTGCATAAATCTCTGCAAGCATGTTCAAAACTACTCTGGCTAACATATACTAAGCCATGGGATTGGTACTCCAGAAACTGGCTGAGTTTCACAACGCCAAAGTGAACACAGCCGAACGAGTCGTAATCAAGTGCAAAAAAGCACAAGTCGGTTTAAAATTGGAAAAAAATAATGTACAGCCGTATGAAAGTTTTAAAGTATTTTTTCTTGAAGCCTAAAGGTATAATGATTTTTCAAACCAAAGTTTTGTGAAATACAATTAAGCAGAACAGTTTACCAGCACATTGTTTATGGTGTGACATCAAGCTGCAATATATGTTTGAGAATTAGGTCCGAGTTTCCAACGTTATTTACGAAGTTTTATCCCGACGTTTTGGGCTTAAAAACCACTTTCCCAGAAGGAATGGATATATCTTAAGGATATTTAATCAAAATATTGAGGTGAGCAGTTTATTATATATTATTAAATTAATGAAATGTATAATGTAATAATTTCCGTCACGCCGGCGTGACCGCTAGGGGGCGTTTGGCATTAAGAGGTTAACAAACATGACTATACATAAATATAGCCTAAGAATGACAGCTACCATTTCAGTATGTAAATATGCATTAATGAATTTATTCAACCATTCCAAAGGATGCTTTAAAATTTGATTTCAGATGTTACGGTGGGAAATAGGCCTAATTGTTTTTCGGTGTGACCCCTGCGATACTATGAACATTTGGAATGATAGGCCTATATCCGATAATATGATGATAATTTGTTCCACTAATCTACGGAAATGTTTCCCAATTTGCCCATTTGAGATGCAAGGAACTGGCAATAGTAGGCTGTAGTGTAGCTACAGTAGCCTATAGGCCTATGAGGTGAATTAGTGCTAGGTATGTTCAGACATCGGGAACATCGGGATTCTGGAATTACAGTAAATTGTTATGTTTGCGTAGCCAATATTACAACATGTTTACTTTGATCTAATGTTGCTGATTACATGTTAATTAGTGTCTCAACGTGAACCGCAATACAGGCTATGTTTACACTGTACATGCAACTAGGTTACTTGCACTTGTAACTTAAAATATATTTTGCAGCTTTAAATGGGATGATCATGTGGAAGATCTGTGATTGGCTTTGGGAATATTTGTGGGCACGGCGTCAGTCAAAGTTATGGGCAACTTCATCAATAGTCGACGGCTCGCCCACCCAGGTTTGTTGGGTCATTTGTTTGTTTCTTCTCAATGCTTTTACAAATGGACGGACAGACTCAAAGTCTCTCTCTCTCTCTCTCTGCGTGTGCTCCCGGTCTCAGCCCCGCACTGTGGAGACGAGCACACTTTAAGCACCTGGGCTGATTAGCCAACACAACCCAGGTGTGTGTGCCCTCTCCACCAGTGGGCAGGACCAAGACAAATCCAAGTCCTCCTCGGACCGAATGCCACACCCCTCCACCACCAGAATTCAGCACACGCCGAGAGAGAGTGAGTTTGAGTCTGTCTGTCCATTTGTGAAAGCATTGAGAAGAGACAAATGAACTAACAAACCTGGCTGGGCGAGCTGAAAAGCAGACCGCATTTTGGTTTAGTTTAGTTTGTTATTTTGTTGTTTAAGTTAATTGTTTTTACCCAGAACCCGTGAGTGGGAAGGGTGAACGTGTTTTTATTTATTTCCGTGTTTGTGTGGGGGCTCTCTCTCTCCATGTGGCAATTCACCGTGTAAACCCGGAACTGCCACAACTCCCTCCCAGGTATGTGTCACTGCGTGTAAAATTCACATTTTTGTTCTTTACCATCCCCCAGGTCCACTTGACAACTTTCTAGAAGAGCTTGACACCCTTCTCAGCACTTTTCCAAAGATGACACAGCGCTCACTCTCCTTGATGACTTCAATCTTCCCACAAAGCTCCATTCTACTTTTTCTTTTCTATCTTCCTTCGATCTCTCACTTTCTGCATACCCTCATACTCACAGAGCTGGCAATAATCCTGACTTGGTCTTTTCTTGAGCCTGCCCTACAACAAACCTCTTTGGCACCCCTCTCCAGGTTTCTGACCATTATTTTGTTTCCTTCTCCATCCCCCTTTATGCTAACCACTCTAACCCAGCTTCACCCCTCTCTATCACCACCCGACAAAATCTTCCTCCCTCTCTTCCTCTGTTCTCTCCTCACCCCCTCCTCCTATTTTCTCTCTTTTTCCACCAACTCCACCACTTCCACATTTCTATCTGCCGTCCCATCCTCCTTTGATCTTTTATGTCCCCCATTATCTAGACCTGCCCACCTCTCCCCACCTGCTCCTGCCAATCCAAAGCCTTGTGAAATGACATCTGGCTGCATTCCAGCTGCCTTCAAATCATTTAGAGTGACTCCTCTTCTTAAGAAGCCTTCCCACAACCTGCATAATGTCAAAAACTACAGACCGGTATCACTTCTTTCTTTTCTTTTGAAAGTACTTGAACCCACTGTTTCTAAATAACTTTCCCACTTTTTCTCCCCAGAAGGACCTGCTGGACCCCAACCAGTCGAGCTTCAAGCCTGCCCACTCTACTGAGACTGCACTCTTTGCTGTCACCCTCCTTACTACTAGATCTGCCTCTCTCATCTGTCCTCATCCTCCTAGATCTGTCTGTCTATTACCTGTCTGACTGCACCTATCATGTATCATGGAGGGGGTCTGTCTTTGCCATGGAGCCTCTCTACTGGGGTTCCCCAGGGCGCAGTCATGGGCCCTCTCCTCTTCTCCCTCTTCACCAGAACACTTGGCTCAGTCATCACTCCCCACAACTTCTTGACAATACCAAGCTACTTTTTTTTCCTGGCAGATCCTGCCCTGTGCAGGACCTCTCCCTTTCCATCAACAACACCACAGTAACCTAAACCGCTAGAATCTTGGTGTAACTCTCGACAGACAACTGTTTTACACAGCCGACATTAATGCCATAGTTATCAGTTTCTTATTGTACAATATCCGCTGATATCAGACACTTCCCCACCAGGGATGCTGCCCAGCTGCTGGTTCAAGCTCTCATCACCTCCCGACTGGACTACTGCAATTGCCTCCTGGCCAAGCTTCCACAGCACTCTCTTCAGGCCCTTCTGCTCATCCAGTACGCCAAAGCCTGCCTGGATTTCAACCTCCCCAAATTTCCCCATGTCATACTGTGTTCCCTCCACTGGCTCCTGGTGGCTGGCCATATCAAATTCAAAACTCTGGTGTTGGCGTACAAGGCTGCTAAAGGTGCTGCACCCCCATACCTTCAGGCCTTTGTCAAACCCTACACCCCAACCCGTGCTATACGCTCTGCTGCCATTTGACCTGGTTATCACTCCTTCCAGCCTTAATTCTTCTCCCTACTGGCCCCCCAATGGTGGAACTACCTGCCAATCCCAGTCAGGACAGCAGAGTCCCTCCCTACCTTCTAGCATAGCCTGAACATGCATCTATTCAGATAATACCTCTCCTCCCCTTCTCCACCGTGATTCCCATTGCCCTCTTCCACATCTATCTATTCTATTTTTTAAAACAAAAACTCTCTCTTCCCTTCCACATGTTAATTATTGTGGCAAAGGATTACCTATGGGTGTGTTATGGTCAGACCGTTACACTCTCATTAATTGCTACTTGGAATGTTGATAATTACGAATCTATGCCTTTTCTTTTGTGCACATATTGATTCGTGAAATATGAGCAGAACAAATTTGTGCGTAAATCATTCATATCAGAAATTATTTTTTTATTTTGGCATTCATCAAAACGCCTATTAATCTATGAACCCGTTTAATTATACCCATAACGTAATGAATGCTTCCAGTACTATTTTTCTAAAATCTTCATTTTTAAATTTACAAATTGTGTCATGGGTGATCCTGCATTGATGGCATATTATCTTCTTATCTTTATCTTAGACATCGGTGCTGGCAATACTAAATAATTGTTTTATTTACTAAATGTCTTCGATTTCAGTGTCAGAATAATTATTTATTTTGAATTTTTTGAGCCATTTTGAATTTGTAGGCACCTGTAAATGGAATTTGCAACTTCCATCTATGGCAATTCATGGACGTGGATTTATGGTAATCGCAAAATAAGGTGCACACGCCTGTCATTTAGGATGAATTGGAATGCATGAACATATGCATGTGAATACAAACAAATCTGCCTTTCTGTATGGTTTGATGAATCCAGCATACATTTTCCATACAAACTTGTTTTGTACGTAAATGTACGCACATATTTTCATGAATGAATGAGGCCTTTCATGAATGAGGCCCTATGTCTGTAATGTAATTGTTATCACAGGACGTCTGCAATGTGAATGATCCATTCAGATGGGATAAATTATCTCCGTAATCAGTGTCTATAAATGCAGAGATGGGAGTGTCTACTCCATTTACGCATTGACAGCACACCAAAAATGTTCCTGCATCATACAACATTAGTTACACATCATATATCTTCACTGCTAACTTATTGCTTCTGGCAGAAAAGCGCTGGGAGGGAAAAATTGAAGAAGACACAGGTGCTCAAAAAAAATTTTTTCAACTGTCCACAAAAAGCATAAGAAACACTGCTTTATACCTCTTTATTAACGTTAGCTTGAGAAAAATAGTACACTGTTAGGCTAGTCTGTATGCATGCACGGCTATAGCTCAGCTACTGCAGAAAATAGCTTAAAGCTGCCACAAGTGTTGCGACACTGATCAGTACTTTTGAGCCAGTTTTTGGATATTCTTCTCTGTCTTCTTGTTTAATGTACACTTAGGGGTCAATTTACTAAAGGTTTGCGTGTACAAAAACACGTGTAAAACTGTTACCACCCACAAAAAATTGTCAGAGGTGGTCAACTAACGAGGTGTAAAGAGGATTGCCTGTGCTAAAATTGAAAGACACGTTGACTTCTCAGACTTCTCATTTTTGTGAATGAATATGCAACATTGGGCGTACCTACTTTATTTTGCAAAATAGTGGGAGGTGGTCATGCAAATACTTTAGTACGTCTAACATGATTTACTAAGCCCGAAAGGAAGTTTGGGAACAATATTTGCAGGTTCATTTTTAGTACAAATGGAAAGCAGGTATTAAAAGACACGGAATTGATAAGATGACAGCTGTCATTGTAGCAAGACAGTACGGGTGTTAGGAATATCCATAAGATTCTGAATGATTGCATAACAATGGGGGCTAATTAACTGGCCCATTCTAGCTAATGCTCAAAATACACAAGAAGAGAATTTGTGGACAGCCTAACGTTACAGGCTACATCATGAACAGTAATAATATATTTTTTTTAATCATGAAGCAAATCATGTTACAGAATAGGACTATAAGAGTAACTAGTATTTTAATCAAACAATAATATACAACGTCTCTTATAACAAGCAGTGAATAACAAGCAAATCAAAACTTTACCAAAATAAAACCCAGGATCAACTGGAAATGTGATTTTATGTGACACTTACGGTGCGAGTAGGCATAGTACTAGTAAGCATAGTTATGAGAATTTCAGTCCTGGCAAACATCTGTAACTCCTGGCAGAAACTAAGACATTCAGTGAAACAGTTTGTACAGTAACAGTAGCCTATACCCTACACTAAAAAAATACCATAAAAACGGCAGCATTCTGCCAGTCTTTTCAGCGTTTTCTTACAGTATAACCATTCCAAACACGTAAATTTGGCTCACTGAAATATGGTTGTTTGTGGCTGGAGTAATTTACATAATAACTCTTAGTTGATCACCCACAAAGTGTCAAATACTTTGGCTGCACCACAAAATAACACCCTTTATTTGGGATCCTAGTAAATCGGCCCCTTAATGTAGAGGTCGGCCAATGGTTGTGCCCTGGACTTGGGCCAAAGAGAGCACAAACAAAGGCTTCCTCGAGTGCCTTATATTTTAAAAACCAGGAGAAAATACCGGGAAAACTTGTTTAACAGAATATTTATCAACATGTCAATTTGCGCAGGATTGCTATAACCTCTGGTTATTTTTACAGTGCATTTAACAGTAGGTAAAAGACGCCAGAATCTTAATTGATGCAGGAACACACTGTCCGTAAAAGGTATTTGGACGTGGCAAAAATAACAGATGCTCCGGTAATAATTATATTACCCCACCTCCCCCCTAAAACTTATCCCATCCAAATAGGGCTTTAGTTCACAAAAGTAGTCTCTGGAGTAGGGGCAAACTCCTGCAGAATTGTGGCAGTATAAAAATGGTTCCGAGAATGTTTAGTTTGGTTATGTAAATAAAGGACAGAAGACATAGAATTGACCCTTGTGGAACACCCTTATTCGCCTTGTTGTTTGAATTCGGTAATTTGTTAGGATCCGGAAAACTGCAATGCTTATGAAAACATTGGTGGCATTGCATTGTTGGGCGCGAATAATACTTTACTTCTGAAAAGGATAGTCCAGAGCATCCTTTGTGAAAGGATGAATAAAAGCAATTGTGGAGCTCCTTTCCTTCTCAATATAATAAATTCAATAAATTCAGCCTTAGCATGGCTGCGTGGGAAATATTTCTGATTCATGCTATCTAAAGGATCCTTCCTTGCTCTATTTTGACTATTGGAATGCAGCCTCCTTTCCTCCACTCCCCCACTACCACTTCTCTCCTACCCGGAAGTATGGAAACTGCCTGAACGTTTCGAGTACAAGTATTTGCATGTACAGTACATTGCGGTTTGCGTCGAGACATTAATGAATATGTAACCTGTGAAGGAAATTTCTGTTTTACAATATGTGTGTATTATCATAAAGACAATCACATGATTATCATTAAGCATTTAATATAATAGATCAATTATATATTGAGTTAAGTAATTAAATAATGTATTCTTTGTGAACACTGAGTAGGTCATGGTTCACTCCCTCTGTGTCTCTCCTTCACAATCTGCAGAGACAGGCAGATGTTTTCGTTACTTGTTTTGAAGGTTATAGAAAGACAAAACACCAAGAAATGGATACCCTTGTCTCTGTATGTTTAGAAACCGCCCCTTGTGGCTGGCCAGTAAAGCAATGATAGATTGTGTATAAATCTCCTCTGTATACTGTTTCTCAGGTTAGAGAGAGTCTGACTCTCTCTCATTCTAAGTTTATCTCCAATAAACTGAAATTATTTTTCTTATTCTATTACATGCGTTTTGTTGTGGTTCTGTTTGGACAGACTTGCTCACTGTGGGTTGAATGGGAAAAATCCACGACAATATGGCGTAGTCGGCAGGATTGCTAACTTGATTTTCTCCTACGCAGATTTCTCTCAAGTCGGAACGGCTTAGACAGTGCACTGCCGGGAGTTCAAACCCCGATACCGCAACCCACCTTCTCATAGAGAGGTAACTGTAACCAGTGGCCTAGAGGAAGGACGGCGGCGACCGGACCGAGGAGAGTAAGACGTCTGTCTGGGGTGATCAATACGCAATCCATAGAAAGAGAATCACAGGTGAGCCACCACAGCAAAACGTAACTTGAGGCTGTATCGCGCTCAAATTCTAAAACGTTTGATTAGTGACCGACGGGTCCGTCACTCTGTAGAGTGATTCAAACTGTGGAGGCTGTATGCTACTCCCACCCATGGACTAATATTTCTCTTTTTCTTTCACCTTTTTCTTTATCTTGTAGTGAGCTCTGAAACATTTTTGTAATGTGGTATCATGTATTGTCAGTAGAGGCAAATGATATACACGGACCAGTACAGGAGAGGCATTTTTGCAGAGGAGATGATTATGGTCATTTATACCTGTACGAGACACTTAATGAGTTTGACGGATATGGAAGTGGTTTTTCTGTTGTAGCTATACCTAGAGGTGAGTGGTTAAAAGAGAAGGAAACGGCATTAATAGAAGTTAGGCTAAACGTTCACCCTGAAAGTGAGGGCAATTATCCAGAGGATAGTGCAGAATCTGAAACTGATTCTGACTAAAATAGGCCTAATTAAAAGGAAAAAAAATTTTTTTTTAATTTTTAAAATAATAAAAATTAAAAGGCATAGTTTGGTTGTGGGACAAACGCACGAAAATGGGTTCTAAAAATTCAAAGAAGCAGGACTCTGAATTTACGGGTCCAATGAAAATAATGCATGACAAATATGGTCCGGCAACCACACACCAGCGTGTTAAATGGCAAAAGTTAGGTTTCCCTGAAAAAGGCTCTTTTAGCCTAAATCAGATTGATAACTTAAAAATGCGGCTGCGGTCATATGAGGTTAAAAATAGTAAACGTAAAAATAAATGGCAGCCCGACTGGGATGTAGTAGATTTGTGGGAAAAGGAATCAAAATTAAGGCAGGAAAAACAGACTAAGGGAGAAAATAAAAATACTGTGGAGAAATCCCAACAAAGTAATTCAGTGCTATCTCCTGTTGTGCATTCCGGCGGCTCTTTGTATCCCAATGTAGCACAGCTTGCAAGCGTACACAAAATTAACCTGGACTTGGACTGTCCTGCGTGTCCTCCAGCTTATGTTCCACAGCAAGCGGCAGGAGCTCACGGACATCCCTCAGCCCCTGCTCCCCAGGCAGTGCATTCCAGTGCTGCTGCACAACCATCTGCGAGTGGGCCGGCGACCAGAGCGAGACCTGCAGCTTCAGTAGGCCCAGATTCCACAGTACAGGTAACGTCCCACAAGGGCGAACTGAACGAGGTAGAGATGCCTACCATCCATACAATGATGATGCTGCGTCTGAGTATATGGAACAAATTAAGACTTTGGAAACCAGTATGAAAACCGAATTCCCTGTTCGTCTGAACTGGGAAGCAGTCAGACAGGTTAAACAAAAGCCTGGTGAAACTGTTAATGATTTCTTGAGACTTTCAGAGAAGTACGACGCACACAGTGGAATGGACAAACCGGAAAACAGCGAGACTCTTACTCCGTATGAGACTCAGCTAACCCACTGTTTCCTGGATGGATTGGATAAACACCTTGCAACCGCTATTAAGACCTCCTGTGTTGGCTGGCAGACTCGGAGACTTAAGGACGTTCTCCGTTATGCTGTTCACTGCGAAGAACAGGACCGCGACAAGCAACACAAAGACAAAAAGAAGAGCGACAAGATGACCTCTCAGCTGCAGCTGGCCCAGCTCCATTCCTACCAGGGGAACCGAGACGGTGCCGGTGGACAGCAGCAGCAAAGGAGAGGCCGCGGCAGACGTGGAGGATGGAATCAAGGGAACAGACAGAGACCCAACTCCATGGGACCCACTACCACGGTGGATTATGATGTTTGCCGAAAATGTGGAAAAAAGGGACATTGGGCTCGCGGTTGTAAATTTTCCGGTAATGCTGATAATTGGGACACAGCACCCCACGGGAATGTTACTTTCCAACATCCTAGGGGTCAAACTGGATTACCTGGACAATGACATTTTGTGGGAGACGAGGAAACGCATGCGGACATGGGTGAGTTTGCTGGGTTCCTTTACCATACGGCTCCAAATGCGTTACCACTTTGGTCATTAAAAGTTGATGGGCGAGCATTAGACTTCATTGTGGATGCGGGAGCTGGTCGGTCTGTAATAACAGCTAAATCATGGGATTCAAAACCTCCTCTTTTTAGTGGTAAAACCATGCTCAGCCAAGATGCTGGTGGAAATACCACGACAGAGAAATTTACAGCTCCAGTACTGGTGCAAGATTTCAATACGGGCTCAAATATTACTTTGAAACATGCGTTCTTGTTCTCCCCTGTATGTCCGGTAAACCTGCTTGGCAGAGACTTAATGTGCAAATTAGGTCTGAGTGTGCAGTGTACTGATGACGGTTTAACTATTGACAGATCTGCTACGGCAGAAACTCTAGAAATGTTTTACTATGCTTGGGATCTGGACAGATCCTCAGTCACAGCTAAAGCCATACAAATGGCCAGAACTGAGTGGACAGGCACTGGCGACAGACTGACAGAATTACAACTACATGTAACAGCACATTTTAGTCGAGGTAGAGATTGGGAATTTGAGAATAATTGGTACGGTGATTGTAAATTAATTTCGACATTGTTTTTGGTTGGTCGCGATTTCTGTGCATTGTCTGTAGAATTGAGCTCAGCACATCAGCAATTCTATTCCATAGCGGGAAGTGCACCCCATGTTTCACTGTGCAAAGCCTCAAATAAAAAATGGGGGGACACAGGGCCATGGGTGGAATTATATTTGGACACCACGGACTGGGAAAAGACAGGGGAATTTTCAAAATATTCTCCCTCTCTGCGTGTCACTGCGCACCAGTTTCCGAACTCTCTGACAGCTGTCTGCAGCATTCATGAGTTGTTGTGTGACACCCAAGCCTACTTGCATTTGTCAGACCCGAGATTCAGTGCAATTCCCTCTCAATTGTGGGCAACGTCCCAAAATGATGTGGGGCTCATAGCTGGAGTTACTCCTCTTCAAGTAACCCCTAAATCTGAATACAGACCATGCAAACGTCAATATCCCCTACGCCCAGAAGCCGAAGACGGCATTGTCCCCGTATTTAATGCGTTGTTAGAAGCTGGTGTTGTGGTTCCCTGTCCTGACTCTCCATGCAACACTCCTATCTTGCCTGTAAAAAAGCCTGATGGGTCTTGGCGGTTCGTACAAGATTTACGAGCTGTGAACAGCGCCGTTCAACAGCGCGCTCCCGTTGTGCCGAACCCCGCAACCATTCTTACACAGGTCCCGGGTAATGCTAAATATTTTTCTGTGATCGATCTAGCGAATGCATTCTTTAGTATTCCTGTTGATGTAAATTCCCAGTACTGGTTTGCTTTTACATTCAGGGCAAAAAGGTATACCTGGTCTCGATTACCCCAGGGGTATGCTGAATCACCAGCAGTTTTTTCAGCAGCGCTGCAGGAAAACTTGGAACAATTCCAGTTTTCTTCAGGCCAAAGTACTTTGATTCAATACGTTGATGATCTCCTCGTCTGCTCTCCAGACGAGCACAGCTGTATTCAGGATTCACTTGAACTGTTGACATTCCTAGCCACAGAGGGCCACAAAGTTAAACAGGAGAAACTGCAATTTGCGTTAAATACTGTTACCTACTTAGGACACGCTATTTCTGCAGAAGGCAAATCTTTGGGAACTGACAGAATCCAAGCGATTCTTGACCTCCCTAAACCGGTAACAACAAAGCAGGTAATGTCTTTTCTAGGCATGACAGGGTACTGTAGGCAATGGATTTCTGATTACGCTGAAATCTCCCAACCCTTGCAAGATTTGGCACATTTCTCACCAGCTCGAATGCTTCACTATCAACATGTGTTGCTCTCTTTGCCAAATGTTACAGTCAAGCGATGCAATGTTCTGAATCCCGCTACTCTTTTACCTACACCTGAGGATGGGGAGCCACATAATTGTGTTCATGTGTTAGATCAAATTCTCTCCCCCCGTCCTGACCTCGCCACCACTCCCCTCTCAAATGCATTTGATATGTTTGTTGACGGTTCTGCCAGTCGATGTCCCCTCACAGGTGACAGTCAGGTTGGCTATGCAGTAGTGACACAACACCAGGTTCTGGAGTCAGCCCGCCTTCCTGGACATCTCTCAGCACAGGCAGCTGAACTGTTCGCTCTTACACACGCTTGCCATTTGGCTGAAGGTAAAACTGTAAATATTTTCACTGACAGCAGATATGCTTTTGGAGTTGTGCACGACTTTGGAACTCTTTGGCAGCATAGAGGCTTCCTTACCTCTACAGGGAAAACTATACAGAATGGACACTTAGTGAGCTGCCTCCTACAGGCAATTATTTTGCCTGCTGCCATTGCTATATGTAAATGCTCCGCTCACACAAACCAGACTGATGCTATCTCTCAAGGTAATGAGCAGGCGGACTTGGCTGCCAAGACAGCTGCAATCGCCCCCCCTCACACAACTCTCAGTCTGCTCACACAGGCTGCTATTCCCACAGACACTCCAATGGCCTCTGTACAGGACTGCCAAGCTGGGGCCACACCCCAGGAAAAGGCCAAATGGAAGCGAGACGGCACCTACACTGATGGGGTCTGGCTAGGCCCTACTGGTAAACCCTGTTTATCTCGTTTTTTATTTCCCTATTATGCTAAATTGACTCATGGACTGGATCATGTGTCAAAAGGAGGGATGATATCTTTGATGTCCAGACACTGGGACAAGCGGATTTTCTACTTATGCAAAAAACTTTTGTGAAAAGTGTGTTATCTGTGTTGTAAATAATGCTGGGAGGGGCCAGAAGGTTCCAAATGCGGCCCACCCGGCTCCACAGGAGCCTTTCGAGTACCTGATGATGGACTTCATTGAACTTAACCCATGCAGGGGTAAGAAATATTGTTTGGTGTTTGTTGACATGTTTTCAAAGTGGGTTGAAGTTTTTCCTACAGGGAAAGCTGATGCTGCAGCAGTGGCGAAAGCCCTACTAACAGAGCTTATTCCTAGGTGGGGGATCCCGAGGAAGCTGTCTTCAGACAGAGGCTCACACTTTTTAAATAAGGTGTTGGACAAAGTGACCGAGCAATTGGGGATCAGGTTAAAGTTCCATTGTGCTTACCACCCTCAGAGTGGAGGGGCGGTAGAGAGGGCAAATGGAACCATTAAGAACCGGTTAACTAAAGTGATGGCAGAGACAGGTCTGGATTGGGTCCAGGCCCTGCCAATTGTCCTTACA
Organism: Synaphobranchus kaupii; assembly: GCA_029718625.1. Classification (NCBI taxonomy): domain Eukaryota; kingdom Metazoa; phylum Chordata; class Actinopteri; order Anguilliformes; family Synaphobranchidae; genus Synaphobranchus; species Synaphobranchus kaupii. The sequence goes on from CM056394.1 coordinate 19,945,885, forward strand.
GGTATGCGGGGGAGGGTCCACGCTGCTACAGGGTTGTCGCCCTATGAAGTCATCACAGGGCGGCCCATGAGGACTGGATGTCACCCCCCAGGGCTGATGCTGGACAAGGAGCTAGCTGACACTCGCATGGTGAGTTACTGTGTTCAGCTAACCAATGTTCTGAGATCTGTGCATCAACAGGTGAAAGCAGCTCTCCCAGATCCAGCCAGCGGGCCTCTACATGACCTGCAGCCAGGAGACTGGGTGGTGATAAAAGACTTCAGAAGGAAGAAGTGGCACCAGGCCAGGTGGAGGGGTCCTTTCCAGATACTACTCACCACGCCCACAGCCGTGCGAGTGGAAGGCCGTGCTTCTTGGGTCCACGCCAGCCACTGCAAAAGAGCTCCACCAGCGCCAAAGGAGGGATAAGGGTGAGAGACCCACCTCGACCGACGCGCAGGGACAACTAAGTTCTCACGGAGTTTAAAAACTCAGAGAACCACCACTTCAAGGAGCACGTGACGGTAATATCTGCTCCCAACATGCCAGACGACAGCAGGAACACCGAGGGGTACAACCCTTTGAGAAGATTAGGCTGCAGCCTGAAGGTAGGCCTATTGATACTAGGCCTCATTACACTCATCACAGTTCTGCCCATTATCCTGATTCATGAGACATTCTACACCATTAACACCAGTGAACCAAACGGTACTGTTGTAATGACTAATAGGACTAAAAGGTATGTCACCACCGGGAATGAAGCTTGGCTGACACCAGGAACTGTGAAGCATCATTATGCTACTAATTCTTGGTGGCGTTATGCTGAGTGGACTGCAAAACAGCACTTTAACCGGTCTTGTTATGTTTGCTCTCACATGCCTCATTCCACAGCAGGCCCTCTTCTTCAGGTGCAGAATCTGAAGAACGACCTCTCAACGTGTTTGGTGGGACTGAGTTCTCACCCAGGTGTGGGAATACGGTGGGATAAAGCTGATTTCTCTGTGCCATTAAATCTGTCACTTTTGAGTACTCCAGTAGTCAATACAAATTGTTCTTTCCTGAAAGATTACCTAGCATGGCCACAGGTGTCATGGAAAATGCCCGGTCCAGTCGTACTTAAACATAGTATGAAGTTTGCAATGTGTATTATAGGTAATGGCTCTAATGCACTAGGTCAATTAGACAATGTTCAGAGTAAAACTGTTTTCTGTTACTGTCCGCCCATGCATCCTGAGAAGTGTTTTGACTGTCTGAGTGATTCCTATAGTCCTTGCAGAGACTACCCTGACATGGCTGATGAGATATGTAGGACGAACTGGTCACACGCAATCTCATTACCTTGAAATAGGAAGCAAACTGCAAACTGTTCCGGGATAACACCATCCTCTCGCCTTGGGAGCCGGCTGTTATCTGATTGGTAATTGCTTTGTGGGCACTCTGCTCTCCCCCCTGACTGGAGTAGAGTTTGCGCCCTCATTGCCACATATGTGATTCCTGACTCAAGTTGCCATAGGTCAGTACTTACAGCAAAATGTTCCTGATCCGGAACAAGATAATGTATTCCTTCTCCGACAACTTCCTGAGTTTACTGACGACCCTATATAAAGTATAGGCCTGAATTATGTACCCACCCTGTCACATGGTTGGTGGGAAGACAGACAGTGTTGTAATGTGAAGAGATAAAAGGTTGACATTCCAGGAGTTGTGAAAAGTCTCCATTACATGATGGGTTTTTATTTTTTATCTTTCTTTTCTTTCAGACTTTCTCTTGATAGTAATAATTTTATATGTTAAATAATCAGTAGTACATTATAGTGAAAATTGTCATTGACATATTGTCGTGGATTTTTCCCATTCAACCCACAGTGAGCAAGTCTGTCCAAACAGAACCACAACAAAACGCATGTAATAGAATAAGAAAAATAATTTCAGTTTATTGGAGATAAACTTAGAATGAGAGAGAGTCAGAATCTCTCTAACCTGAGAAACAGTATACAGAGGAGATTTATACACAATCTATCATTGCTTTACTGGCCAGCCACAAGGGGCGGTTTCTAAACATACAGAGACAAGGGTATCCATTTCTTGGTGTTTTGTCTTTCTATAACCTTCAAAACAAGTAACGAAAACATCTGCCTGTCTCTGCAGATTGTGAAGGAGAGACACAGAGGGAGTGAACCATGACCTACTCAGTGTTCACAAAGAATACATTATTTAATTACTTAACTCAATATATAATTGATCTATTATATTAAATGCTTAATGATAATCATGTGATTGTCTTTATGATAATACACACATATTGTAAAACAGAAATTTCCTTCACAAACCATTAATACCTAATTAAGATCAGCAACATTAGATTAAAACATAAAGATCCGTTTCCGGGGCAAGGAGGAGAGGAGGTCGTAGTGGAGGAAAGAAGCATGCATTTTTTGAGTATTGGGACACAACCCCTGTGTCTGAATCAGTGCCCTGTCTATTGCGTCTTGTGTCCTGTGTACTAGCATACTGTGTACTGTTTACAGCGTACTGTTTAGTACACGACATGCAGTATGCAACAATATCCTCCATAATCTTATCAGTGAAAACCTGGAAATAATCATCCAGTCGTTTTAAGTACACTGCATTTAGAGAACATTTCACCTACGTAACAACTTTCTCATCCGGTGTACTTAACAGGCATACTCAATAGTAGGGAAGGGCATTGAATCGGACACAGCCCTGGTCTGCCGCACAACACCTACGCAGACCCATTTTTACATGTGCGATGCAGAACAACAGCCTGTAGTTTAGTCTCCACAGGCCCAGCTCTGGCCTGCTCATTGCTCTGTCCTATAAGACCCCCTGTAACCTGCTTGTTGTAGGTTTGGTTGTTTCTGTGTGTGCTGCAGTCCTGTAATAAACATTGTCCATTGTTTGTTCATAATTTTGCTCTGATATTGGTCTCAGATTGTGTTTTGGCATAGAATGATGCACGGGACAAATAGCTGACTACTTGTACAAATTATGGGGAAAATTGCTTGAATGTTTATCACTGAAATTATAACAGATTTAAAAAAGCTTAACATTTAAAATGTGGGCAAGGTGTAAACATCTGGGCGAGATGTGAACCTACATTCAGCTCTCAAGAACCTCCCTCTTTACATTAAGTGCTTAGATCCGGATTCCAACTTGTTTTCTGTACAGCCATACACTTCTTCAAGCATGTCCTCCTTCCATGGTAGGGCTTGTGGGTAATTCCTATGAAACACTATTGTTTACATTATCAATATCATCGCTTTATAAAGGAATAGTGAAGCAATGTGAGTAGGAAGCGGTCATCGCACAGCAGACCAGAACTACTGATCACACACATCTAAACCCACATGTCTATTTCCTTCCCGCGTGTATCTACAGGTAAGAGAAGAAACAGGCCTTCTGGCCTCATACATATTTTCTCATTTTATTTTATTTTTTCAATTGAAAAAAATGTAGTGTAAAGTTAGGGAACTGGGCTTATAACGGAAATATGATGGGTTGGATTCCTCGCTGAAGTACCTCCATTGTACACCTGAACAAGGTATTTAACCTGATTCAAATCTGTTAAATGCCAATATGTAATGTAATACAACAATCTCGGTTAAATGTTAAATGTGCGTAAAATCATTTAGAAACATCATATTCCTCCATAGAAGTCAAATACCTGTGCTTCTTGTGGTTATTGTATGGCTTTTTTGGGTAAGCTGTTGTATGAACTGGAACATAGCTATGTGTCAATTGTGTTTTTTTGGTTTGTGTCTCTGCACTAAACCTTTTACCTTACATTACAGCTGATATCCAGATATTTTAATCATCCGTCTCTCCTGAATCTTGAAGATCCATCATGGCCTCCTTCCCAATGTCAAAGCTCATTTGTATAGTTGTTCTTTCTGGCCTAACTTTGGTTGAGTGTTTTCTAACCTCCGTTGGCTAGCTAGCTATACACAGGTTATGATGCATTATTTTCAGGTAGTTGTATGTGCGTCTCATAATCCCTCACTGTGTCACTCGGAGAAAATAGTAATAAATAATAATAAAAGGAGGGAATGGGAATTTAACACTTCCTTTCTTTGCTGTCTAGTTGAGTTTGTCCCTGGATAGGACATACACCTGTTTTTTTCTTAATTAAAGCATTTGGTATTTGAATTTGTATTTACCTTTTAGGGTCGTTTTAACGCACTTGTTCCTAGTTTGAAAATGCACTATGTACGTGGCTCTGGATAAGAGCGTCTGCCAAATGACTATAATGTAATGTAATGGTATTTTAAGGGTAATTCAGAATGCCTTCTAGGTATTGTAACACTGTGAGCCTACAACTAAAATCATTTAAATGGGAAATCAGGAGCAATGTTCAAACATTCAAATATTTCAAAACTGCATGTACAGGACAATTTATCATTGGAGCGGTTCTTTTGACATGTCAGTGGAAAATTATACAAATGATATAAATTATTTCTTTCATTCATAAGTATCTTGTGGCCCAGCTAAACTCCATTCAGAATCACTGTGTTAGGTCACCATTTTCCCTGTGTGTTTGCATCCTTCAGTGTCAGGAAAGGATAAGGGCTCCTGCATTGAGGGCTGGACGGGCTTCAATGGCCACTGCTTCAAGTATACTGGACTGAAGCTGAGGTAACACAAAACAGCACTAATATGTCTTTTAAATGTAACAATAATGTACTGAAATAAAAATAATAATTATTATTATTATTATTATTATAATGAATATATTTTATTTTATAAGTTTATTTCTAATACATCAGTATGGGGTGCCAAATGTAAAGTAAAACACAACACGTTTTTCCTGTGTTTTTTTCTCAGATTTAACATAAATGTGGCATTTTCCTAAGATTTATGCTAAATGTGAGTTTTTTTCCCAAGATTTTACAGACATGCTAAATAAACCTTTTAGTTGATATTTTCAGATTTAATTGATAAATCTCAAATAAGCATTTCCTAAATATATAACTTAAATGTTAAATCTGAGTTTTCAAAAATAAATATTTAAAAAAATAAATATTTATTTATATCTTAAATCTTGCGTTGTAAAATAAATATTTATTTATATCTTAAATCTTGCGTTGTAAAATAAATATTTATTTATATCTTAAATCTTGCGTTCTAAAATAAATATTTATTTATATCTTAAATCTTGCGTTGAAAAATAAATATTTATTTATATCTTAAATCTTGCATTGTAAAATAAATATTTATTTATATCTTAAATCTTGCGTTGTAAAATAAATATTTATTTATATCTTAAATCTTGCGTTTTTATAAAACCAAGATTTAACATTTAAATAAATATTTATTTATATCTTAAATCTTGCGTTCAAAAATAAATATTTATTTATATCTTAAATCTTGCATTTTTATAAAAACCAAGATTTAACATTTAAATAAATATTTATTTATATCTTAAATCTTGCGTTCTAAAATAAATATTTATTTATATCTTAAATCTTGCGTTTTTATAAAAACCAAGATTTAACATTTAAATAAATATTTATTTATATCTTAAATCTTGCGTTCTAAAATAAATATTTAGAAAAAAATAAATATTTATTTATATCTTAAATCTTGCGTTTGTAAATTCAACATTTAGCTAAATCTAAATTTTTAGTTTAAATCTTTTGAAAGATATACTAATTAACCCCGCCCCTTGGTGACTGGTATCCAATGGAGGGAGGAGGGGAAATAGCTGGCTTTAGTGATGGGGGTAATTGAGGGTCTTCTAGCGAAGTGTGAAACTTGACATTAATTTCTATATTAATTCCTGTTTGACACACATTATTTACATAACCTACACACAGATAGCATCTGTTATAATCATGTATGATGTCCAGAGAACTAACTAGATAGCATAGGCTACATTTTGGGCATATTGGCGTTTCCTTGACTGATTTCTTATGGTGAAGTTGAATATTGACAGCCAGCCAAGCCAAACAACAAACTCGCAGCTTCAATAGATGGTTAGTGACCTAGCTCGCTAACCTGTCTGTCGGTAATGTCATAAAATAGCAGGATTCTTGAAACAAACTCGAAACATTAAAACTACCGTTTGCACTTAGGTCGCTAGCTAACGTTACTTGAGATAGGAAGCGAATTGACGTTGACAAACTGCATGGGGGCCAGCAGTCTGACACGACTGGTTAATATAGTCGCGAGTGTCTGGCTAGGAAGGGGTTCGCCTACTAATGTTATTACACATTGATATGGTTACAATTGCCAAAAATACAGACAATACTTCTGCAAACCTTGCGTCTCCGTCAAGCTAATACGGGACTCGGTTTGTTCCGTATTTTATCTTCTACTGAAGTTTCTCAACAGGGGCACCAGAGGGCACTGGTGGACTGTAAGAGATGCTCATGCTGGGAGACAAAAAAGAAAGGTCGAGAGGTGGGCTATCGTGTTATAGAATTCATAGAATTTTTATTTTGAAAAACTGTACAGTCCATGTGTGTCAAATGGTGTAGGCACCGTGTGCCTCAGTAGGTCACTATAGCAGAAATCGCAGAACTTTCATAAACATTCTATTGTCACGCTACATATAGGCTACACTGTGGTCGTTGTCGTTCGCAAAAAGTATAAAGGCATTCCAGCGACAGTTTACACTCAGGGGACAATGGAGGAAGAAGCAGCTTTAATAGGCTAGCCTACATCTCATTATGACTTCTGCTTTACCCCTTTTTTTGTCGGAGGCGTCTGAAATAAAGTTTATAAATATCCATTTCGAGGGCACCGTATATTGTTTGGAATGTCATTCACTGCGTCTTTCATACACTTGTAGGATGTGGGTTTTGAACGAGGTAGCAAATAAAACGTTTGTAATTAAACTTCAACATTACATTACAGTCATTTAGCAGACGCTTTTATCCAAAGCGACATACAATAAGTGCATACAGAAACGTCACTACAGAACAGATAAGACAAAGCACGTCCTTCCCATAACGTAGCAGCTATCCCTAGCAATGAACGTTGAATGTAGTTCACGGTAAGCTGTGGGTAAATCAGCTATACTACACTTCTATTCTAAATACTATTATATAGGGCTATAACATATAACATTGATGCAACTCATATTAAACGTTATTTAGTAGGAAAAGCACGCGGGCATAGCCTACGTTAGGGATGTAAATAGCTAGCTACAAGACGGGACTCATTGGGGGAGCAGCCTACAATTCTCTAGTTAGAGAATGAGGTTCAAGAATGTGGAGTAGCCTATTTCACTCGCTATCAGAATGCCACGGATCAGATGGGCTGTCACTGAGTCTAATCACTAAATTTAATCTGGCAAATCTAAGTTAGCCTACTGTGAAAGCAAATAACTTTGCAATGCATTCAAAATGAATGTTACTGAATGGAGCCTATAGCTACTGTAAAAATCAACAGCGCTCTTTCGTCATGTCCACTTGTTTATTTATATATATCCGTTTGTATTATCATTTCCGTGTGGTCACGCAAAAACCCTGCCAAAAATCCGAACTGAAAATGCAATGCAAACTGCAATGCAAATGCAAACTGTCAAAGCTGCACATCAAGGCTGCCCATCAAGGCGGGGCCTCGAAGAAAGGGGCGTTACAGGGGACTGTTCAAACCACTGAACATAATGGTTGTCTGTGATTTCGGTCGTCAGGCAGTTACCAGGCTAGATAGCGACATTTCCTTGTTCTCTGTGTTTTGGGATTATAGGCTAAATGCTATAAACTATAAACGAGGTAGCCTAAACGTTACGATGATCCTAGCCAGCCCGTTGTTCCTACTAACTTAACCTTAATAGCAGGGAGGACTTGCGTAGCCTAAGCAGTAGGGCAATAGATTTCCGTTCACCGGGTTGCCTTAGACAGGGCTGTGTGATAAACCAACATTGGGCTATTGCTTAGCCTATATTCCATGTCAGTCACTAAAATAAAATAAGCAGGCTATCAATAAAATAAGTGCTTATGTCTCTAATCGTGTCTGAGTGGTAGACCTATTTAAATGAAAATGATTCTGTAGTAGGCCTAGCCTATGTTCTTAAAAGACAGCATAATGCCACTGTGCCAATACTGACGGATTATTTTATTTTTTACAGCTGTGTGGATAGGCTAGGCTACTGTCGGAACTCACTGTATTCGCACACCCTCTAAAAAGACACATTTTTACATTCTCTCAATAATCAAGAGCCTATTTAAATTGAACAAATTAAAATGTTTTGTGTAAACTAGGCTACAACAGGAAAATCAGTGTCAGAGGCTAACCGCCTCATCTTAAAGCATTGAGATCTGGAAAGCTCCAGAGACTGTGCGAATAGCCTACCTAGTAGCCTACCAAAGACGGTGAATTGTGTTGTAGGATAGCCTATGGTGTAACGTTATAATGCAATTAAAATATAATTAAAAACAAATATTTAATCATCTGTAGGCTATGTTGCTTCATGACTAGGCTAAATATAGATTATTACAATAGCCGAGGCTACAGGTAAAATTCCCAAGGTTGATGCCGGGCTTTGTGAGTAGGGAGATCAAAATCGGTTGTGTCATATATCTAAAATCTTTGGTTGTGCCCGCCGGAGTCGTTTCCCCAGTGTTTTCACCACAGAACTATATACGAACGTGGTTTTTTCACCAAATAAAAAAAGAAGCTGTCATTCAGTTTTTACAAGTCTTTTATTGCCATCTGCTGGGTAAAGACATGAATGACAGTCCATACTACACAACATAGTCTATGCGGAATAGGCCTAATTACAGTTTTATATTTCTATTTAATTAGCCTAGATTCTATACGTTACACCATACAAAATCCACCGTTTTTGGTAGCTAGGCTGTAGCAGGCTCAAGCTGTGTCACGTAGCTACAGATCGCTGTCTCAGGCTTTCTGTGGACTACGTTACCTTTGCTCTGCACATAGCCTAAGGGTAAGGCTATCTAAAAGAAAACAATAATTAATAGAAATCGTGATGGAAATGCCCACGGTGAAAAGGGTAGCACATTTTTCAGGCATAGCCTGCCATGAATAGCCACTTACGGGACTTTGAGGGACTTACGCCTATAATCCCCAAACACAGAGGACTAGGAAATGTCGCTATCTAGCCTGGTAGCTAACTGCCTGACGACCGAAATCACAGACAACCATTATGTTCAGTGGTTTGAACAGTCCCATGTAACGCCCCTTTCTTCGAGGCCCCGCCTTGATGGGCAGCTTTGACAGTTTGCATTTGCATTGCAGTTTCAGTTCGGATTTTTGGCAGGGTTTTTGCGTGACTACACGGAAATGATAATACAAACGGATACAATGACATTGCATTTGAATTATGTCACTCTTGTGCCGCAAAAGCATGAAAACGATATGTTAAATGGCGAATTGAATTATCATTTCCTTTTTGTCATGGATCATGCGATTGCAACAAGAAACTGCTAATGCAAATGTGGTTTTTCATTTTCATTAAAATTATGGCAGGGTTGTGTCGTAGAGGGCGAGAAAAATTAAATGTGAAATTGTCAGATAAAGTGCGTACAATAACTTGCAAATGAAAACGCAATGTGCACCTTTTGCATTTTCATTTGAATTATGTCATGGTTTTTGCGCGCATCGTATATTAACGAAATGCAATCGCCGATTTGCATTTTCATTTGAATTTTGGCGCGGATATGCTTCCATAACCAGCTAGTTCTATTAGATCTCTCATTACAGTATATTACCATCCATCCCACCCTTAGTTTAAACCGGGCCGGCCAGCGAAGGATGGGTCCCCCCTCTCTAGCCAGGTTCCTTCCGAGATTTCTTCCCATTGAGGAGTTTTTTCTCGCCACTGTTGAGTGCTTTTTCTTCCCACCGGGGAGTTTTTTTTTACCTCGTTTTGCTGGCTGGGGTTTATTTTTTGTGCTCAATTTTCCTTCTGTTTCTCTGTGCAGCGTCTTTGTGACTGTCACTTTGTGACAGTTCTCTGTAAAAAGCGCTATACAAATACAATTGAATTGAATTGAACAGTTGTGGAACTCAAATATTATTCTTATTTCATAATTTCAATGCAGAATGATTAAGAGGGCTTCACCGATGAGATGCATTGCTATGCTACCTCCAAACACCTGTCTGAAAGATCAGAAACACTTCAGGAGGCAGGCGTGGATGTGTCGGTGACTATGGACAGAACACTGGAGAGCGGTTACAATCCTTCTGTGCGAGCTGTGAGCTCGCAGACCTCGCACCTCGCAGCTCACTGGCAGCTCCCACCTCGCAAGCTGGCAGCTTCTAGCAGCTAGCGATAATACCAGTTATTAACGATTTCTCTCGTTTTTCTTTGTTTTTCTGACATTCCTCACACCGCATGCTCTTTTTCAGAATTCATGAATCACAATTGCAAGTAAATATTTAATTTGACAAGGGTTAGTCTACTTTAATTTGTTGCTATGACCATTTTGTGGACCGGTGGTTTGCAAGAGTAAATCATAATCTGTCAACGTGAAGGATAGAGTTGAAAAACAATGTCACCGTCATTTTGCTTGTTTTAATGTTTACCGATTTTATATCGTCTGCGTCGCATTTTTGGATGTTTGTCAGTATTATAACATTTTAGTTAGCCTAGCGGCTCCCACAATAATTACGCGGTAGCCTATAAAATACAAAGTGCAGAACGTGGTTATTAATATGAAACAATAATAATAATTCAATGTCCTATATTTGTCCTTTTATTTTATTGTGCTTTTATTATGTAGGCTATGCTATTCGTTTTACTGTGCTTTTATAGTTTATTCCTTTAGTAAAAAAAAAAGGTCACTGTCCCTACATCAAGCTATAATAATGGTGATCATAATAAAGTGTAATAATACAATAAACACTATTGAATTCCGATTGAAATGTAATACATTGTCATCTATTCCATTTCCATGAAAACGGTAAAATGTGGTTGTGTGTGTATTTAGAGGGTGGACTACATGATCAAGTTTTTTCCAGTCGTCCACGTCCCCCCATTTCTCTTTTGTCAGTCTTTTATATTTATTGAGGTCCACCATAACGCCGTCCGTGCGGAGGTTTTGTATTCTCTTCCGAAGAGTGACCAGGTCTACTGTTGTTTTTTTTGGTAGACTTTGATGTTCCTCGCCTCCCACAGGTTGTGCTTCGAGTGGAGAAAAAATGATCTTTTATTGGGTATTCCAAAAAATTTTTACAATAACATTTTCTTTGCGTTTCAGATAAATTTACATAAACCACGTCACTTTTGGAGTGGGGGAAAAGACTACACATTTTTAGAGTAACGCACCTACTAGCCTATGTCATTCGCTGAAATATTTTGTCTTAAAGTTTATAGCATTTAGCCTATAAGGGACTCTGGGAAGGTGGGCGGCGCTAATTTACCACATCATTTAGGCCTAAAAATCGAATGGACATTGACTCAATTCCAGAAAATTTGGAAAAATTATCCCAAAAAAATTTATCATGATACATTAAGCTGAAGAGAATAAACAAGTGGACATGACGAAAGAGCGCTGTTGATTTTTACAGTAGCTATAGGCTCCATTCAGTAACATTCATTTTGAATGCATTGCAAAGTTATTTGCTTTCACAGTAGGCTAACTTAGATTTGCCAGATTAAATTTAGTGATTAGACTCAGTGACAGCCCATCTGATCCGTGGCATTCTGATAGCGAGTGAAATAGGCTACTCCACATTCTTGAACCTCATTCTCTAACTAGAGAATTGTAGGCTGCTCCCCCAATGAGTCCCGTCTTGTAGCTAGCTATTTACATCCCTAACGTAGGCTATGCCCGCGTGCTTTTCCTACTAAATAACGTTTAATATGAGTTGCATCAATGTTATATGTTATAGCCCTATATAATAGTATTTAGAATAGAAGTGTAGTATAGCTGATTTACCCACAGCTTACCGTGAACTACATTCAACGTTCATTGCTAGGGATAGCTGCTACGTTATGGGAAGGACGTGCTTTGTCTTATCTGTTCTGTAGTGACGTTTCTGTATGCACTTATTGTATGTCGCTTTGGATAAAAGCGTCTGCTAAATGACTGTAATGTAATGTTGAAGTTTAATTACAAACGTTTTATTTGCTACCTCGTTCAAAACCCACATCCTACAAGTGTATGAAAGACGCAGTGAATGACATTCCAAACAATATACGGTGCCCTCGAAATGGATATTTATAAACTTTATTTCAGACGCCTCCGACAAAAAAAGGGGTAAAGCAGAAGTCATAATGAGATGTAGGCTAGCCTATTAAAGCTGCTTCTTCCTCCATTGTCCCCTGAGTGTAAACTGTCGCTGGAATGCCTTTATACTTTTTGCGAACGACAACGACCACAGTGTAGCCTATATGTAGCGCGACAATAGAATGTTTATGAAAGTTCTGCGATTTCTGCTATAGTGACCTACTGAGGCACACGGTGCCTACACCATTTGACACACATGGACTGTACAGTTTTTCAAAATAAAAATTCTATGAATTCTATAACACGATAGCCCACCTCTCGACCTTTCTTTTTTGTCTCCCAGCATGAGCATCTCTTACAGTCCACCAGTGCCCTCTGGTGCCCCTGTTGAGAAACTTCAGTAGAAGATAAAATACGGAACAAACCGAGTCCCGTATTAGCTTGACGGAGACGCAAGGTTTGCAGAAGTATTGTCTGTATTTTTGGCAATTGTAACCATATCAATGTGTAATAACATTAGTAGGCGAACCCCTTCCTAGCCAGACACTCGCGACTATATTAACCAGTCGTGTCAGACTGCTGGCCCCCATGCAGTTTGTCAACGTCAATTCGCTTCCTATCTCAAGTAACGTTAGCTAGCGACCTAAGTGCAAACGGTAGTTTTAATGTTTCGAGTTTGTTTCAAGAATCCTGCTATTTTATGACATTACCGACAGACAGGTTAGCGAGCTAGGTCACTAACCATCTATTGAAGCTGCGAGTTTGTTGTTTGGCTTGGCTGGCTGTCAATATTCAACTTCACCATAAGAAATCAGTCAAGGAAACGCCAATATGCCCAAAATGTAGCCTATGCTATCTAGTTAGTTCTCTGGACATCATACATGATTATAACAGATGCTATCTGTGTGTAGGTTATGTAAATAATGTGTGTCAAACAGGAATTAATATAGAAATTAATGTCAAGTTTCACACTTCGCTAGAAGACCCTCAATTACCCCCATCACTAAAGCCAGCTATTTCCCCTCCTCCCTCCATTGGATACCAGTCACCAAGGGGCGGGGTTAATTAGTATATCTTTCAAAAGATTTAAACTAAAAATTTAGATTTAGCTAAATGTTGAATTTACAAACGCAAGATTTAAGATATAAATAAATATTTATTTTTTTCTAAATATTTATTTTAGAACGCAAGATTTAAGATATAAATAAATATTTATTTAAATGTTAAATCTTGGTTTTTATTAAAACGCAAGATTTAAGATATAAATAAATATTTATTTTAGAACGCAAGATTTAAGATATAAATAAATATTTATTTAAATGTTAAATCTTGGTTTTTATAAAAATGCAAGATTTAAGATATAAATAAATATTTATTTTTGAACGTAAGATTTAAGATATAAATAAATATTTATTTAAATGTTAAATCTTGGTTTTATAAAAACGCAAGATTTAAGATATAAATAAATATTTATTTTACAACGCAAGATTTAAGATATAAATAAATATTTATTTTACAATGCAAGATTTAAGATATAAATAAATATTTATTTTTCAACGCAAGATTTAAGATATAAATAAATATTTATTTTACAACGCAAGATTTAAGATATAAATAAATATTTATTTTACAACGCAAGATTTAAGATATAAATAAATATTTATTTTACAACGCAAGATTTAAGATATAAATAAATATTTATTTTTTTAAATATTTATTTTTGAAAACTCAGATTTAACATTTAAGTTATATATTTAGGAAATGCTTATTTGAGATTTATCAATTAAATCTGAAAATATCAACTAAAAGGTTTATTTAGCATGTCTGTAAAATCTTGGAAAAAAACCTCACATTTAGCATAAATCTTAGGAAAATGCCACATTTATGCTAAATCTGAGAAAAAAACACAGGAAAAACGTGTTGTGTTTTACTTTACATTTGGCACCCCATACATCAGGGGCTGGATTTACTAAGAACTTTACCATGGGCAAAAGCTTTTACCACATGGAAAATCAATAACATGAACAATGATTGGTCATAGTATTTCTTATGCCCTAATCCCTGGTTGTGTTATTAGTTTTGTGCGTGCTAAAAGGTTTTGCACATGCTTAGTAAATCAGGCTGTAGGTTTATAAAACATCACGGCTTAGATTAATGGTTAGTAGGCTATTAATGAACCCAACAATTTGGAGAATGAGCACTGTGTGGTTACAAACTGGCATGGTAAGCCTAAGCAAACTCTCCTCACTACTGCTAGGTGGATTCGACTGACTTTTCACTCGTGTTAACTACAGCACAGAAAAAGTGGAATGATCTCAGCAGCTGCGGACACCTGAACAGATTCAGATGCTGCAGTCGACAAAGAAAAGCAGCTCTCTGACCTGCCAGAAGGATACGTATTTTTGCTTTGATTTCTGACCCTCCATTAGAGTTATCTCTGTTACCTCTGTCCCTCAAATAAGCATTTGTGTAAAGTTAGGGAACTGGGCTTATAACGGAAATATGATGGGTTTGATTCCTCGCTGAAGTACCTCCATTGTACACCTGAACAAGGTATTTAACCTGATTCAAATCTGTTAAATGCCAATATGTAATGTAATACAACAATCTCGGTTAAATGTCCGTAAAATCATTTAGAAACATCATTTTCCTCCATAGAAGTCAAATACCTGTGCTTCTTGTGGTTATTGTATGGCTTTTTTGGGTAAGCTGTTGTATGAACTGGAACATAGCTATGTGTCAATTGTGCTTTTTTGGTTCGTGTCTCTGCACTAAACCTTTTACCTTACATTACAGCTGATATCCAGATATTTTAATCATCCGTCTCTCCTGAATCTTGAAGATCCATCATGGCCTCCTTCCCAATGTCAAAGCTCATTTGTATAGTTGTTCTTTCTGGCCTAACTTTGGTTGAGTGTTTTCTAACCTCCGTTGGCTAGCTAGCTGTACACAGGTTATGATGCATTATTTTCAGGTAGTTGTATGTGCATCTCATAATCCCTCACTGTGTCACTCGGAGAAAATAGTAATAAATAATAATAAAAGGAGGGAATGGGAATTTAACACTTCCTTTCTTTGCTGTCTAGTTGAGTTTGTCCCTGGATAGGACATACACCTGTTTTTTTCATAATTAAAGCATTTGGTATTTGAATTTGTATTTACCTTTTAGGGTCGTTTTAACGCACTTGTTCCTAGTTTGAAAATGCACTATGTACGTGGCTCTGGATAAGAGTGTCTGCCAAATGACTATAATGTAATGTAATGGTATTTGAAGGGTAATTCAGAATGCCTTCTAGGTATTGTAACACTGTGAGCCTACAACTAAAATCATTTAAATGGGAAATCAGGAGCAATGTTCAAACATTCAAATATTTCAAAACTGCATGTACAGGACAATTTATCATTGGAGCGGTTCTTTTGACATGTCAGTGGAAAATTATACAAATTATATAAATTATTTCTTTCATTCATAAGTATCTTGTGGCCCAGCTAAACTCCCTTCAGAATCACTGTGTTAGGTCACCATTTTCCCTGTGTGTTTGCATCCTTCAGTGTCAGGAAAGGATGAGGGCTCCTGCATTGAGGGCTGGACGGGCTTCAATGGCCACTGCTTCAAGTATACTGGACTGAAGCTGAGGTAACACAAAACAGCACTAATACGTCCTTTAAATGTAACAATAATGTACTGAAATAATAATAATAATTATTATTATTATTATAATGAATATATTTTATTTTATAAGTTTATTTCTAATACATCAGGGGCTGGATTTACTAAGAACTTTACCATGGGCAAAAGCTTTTACCACATGGAAAATCAATAACATGAACAATGATTGGTCATAGTATTTCTTATGCCCTAATCCCTGGTTGTGTTATTAGTTTTGTGCGTGCTAAAAGGTTTTGCACATGCTTAGTAAATCAGGCTGTAGGTTTATAAAAAATCACGGCTTAGATTAATGGTTAGTAGGCTATTAATGAACCCAACAATTTGGAGAATGAGCACTGTGTGGTTACAAACTGGCATGGTAAGCCTAAGCAAACTCTCCTCACTGCTGCTGGGTGGATTCGACTGACTTTTCACTCTCCTGTTAAGTACAGCACAGAAAATGTGGAATGATCTCAGCTGCGGACACCTGAACAGATTCAGATGCTGGAGTCGACAAAGAAAAGCAGCTCTCTGACCTGCCAGAAGTATACGTGTTTTTGCTTTCTCACCCTCCATTAGAGTTATCTCTGTTACCTCTGTCCCTCAAATAAAGCCTTCCTAAGCATGTTATTGAAGCCTTGTGGTCATGTTTCTCTGGTCATTTGTGGTCAGTTTCACCTCCTATTTTGTCCAGACTCTCATAACTCTTCTCTACATGCATACATCTTATTAAAACAGCATGATAGTTATCCTATACAATCTGTCTCCAGGATCATCAGGGCTTACAGTGTACATTTTAACTACATGTGCTGCAGGAGTTCTACAGACAAAATTCAAGAATTTCACCGAATATACACCCACAAAGTATTGATAACAAGGCAAAGTGGGACATAACATTTATTGTCAGAAAAAGTTATGGGGAGACAAATTAGTTAAACCCATGTGATGTTTAAACAAACACATAAGTTGGTAAAAATTACACAAAAGTAAAAGGCAGAGATAATATATGTTACCCTGCCATCCTAATATACATGATATAAAGGAAAGAAAACAACCAAACTGATTTTAAATGTATGTCACTTTATTCTAGTCCAATGTTTAATTCAAATCCGGCATGTTCCAGCATTTCATCATTTGACTTGTTCACAAACTGCCTGAAACGCTCAGGCCCTGAATTTTCTTATTCAACAGTGGATAAGGCTGTGTAGCTAGTTTGAATAGGACATGAATCTGTTTTCTCAAGCAAATACCTTACCATAAACCCCTCCAGTCAGGTTGAGGTTGATATTTAAAAGGCCAGGCTTGGTTCAGTCAAGAAGAAGACTCCTCTTGTAGTCACGAAGCTCAAAGTGCTGCCATAAGGTAACAGAATACTTATTGTTGGCTTATTTTGATAGAATATAAAGCACGAGAGGAGCTATAAAAACAGCCCCTCCATTCATATTGCTGGTGATCTTGTGCCTCTTCATTGTATTGCATTATGGGTGATGTAGATGTGTCTTTCTCTCATGGTAGTTGAAGAGCCATCATGGCCTTTACATTGTCAACATTCCTCTGTGTTGCTGTTCTTTCTGGCATGACCTTTGGTGAGTATTATTTTTTTTTTAACTTGTATGTTTAGCAAGGTATAAGTCTGCATTCATGACAATACAAAAGGCTTTGGTATCAAAATATGAAACAAAATCTGACTAATACTCTCTTCTTTGTTTAATTGAAACCAATAATTGGACAAGAGGTTGCTTTTCTAGGTGTAAATCAGTAGATAATTGACAGAGAACTGTGAAAAATGGCCATTGTCTATGTGCTCCTTTGTTTTTCAAACAGCCGAGACAGAATTTTGTCAGGGTCCCTGCCCTGGAGGGTGGACGTACCACAATCACCGCTGCTTCCAGTACGTCTCCGAAGAGGCAAACTGGCTTGATGCTGAGGTAACATCGCTTAGTTCACTTTCTGGAGTTCCATTGGCCTCAACAGTTTTTCTTTGTGCGCAATGGAGGGCATATTAGATACTTTCAGAAGTTTCTGAAGACCTGCCAGTTTCACAATTGTAGTTATAGGATCACTGGTGGCTTTGTGGTTTTAAAGCAAAAATATACGCAACTCCAAAGTAGCTTTTTACAGGGACATTATGCCAGGTTTAACAAATGGGAATTCAAATTTTATAGCGTCCATATAGAATTACAAAAATATTTTAAATATGTAGGTAGCTTTCTCCTACTTTTCTCCTCACTTCTCAAGTTCTTCACTCCCAAGGCTGACATAGGACCCCACGCTACAGTTTCTTGGAGCTCAAGTTGTAATGGCTATACAAAGTAACCAAAAATAAGATTAAATATAGTTTCACATGATCACACCGCAAACCAGAAATCTCATTTCGGATGCCAAAAACTGGAAGCACAAAGTTCCTGTTCAAGCTGCTTCAGGGTGCCCTAATACCAGACAATTTAAAGCCTGCAGGTTATCAGACACATCAGTGAATATCTAAAACATCCCCCATAAAAAAACTGTGGTCCAAAAACATCAAAAACATAGATACAATAAAGCTGAAATTAAATTTTTTGAAACTCCAGAAAGTTATCCTTTTAAACTGGAACACCAAAAACATTCTAGATTCTAAACTAGTTCTAGAAGTGCACAAACTAAGCTTCTAATGGTGATAGCCTTTAACCTCAAAGTACAATTCTAATGAAAAATACAAGAAACAGAAACACATAAAAAAGATTTAAAATTGTAATACCATTCATGTCTAATCTTTTAACTAGGTGTTCACGTTTTACACAATTTATACATGTGAAAACTGCAGTAATCAATGCAGTAAGTCCCTAACGTTTTAATCTGTATCATACATGTGAATAATACTGTTTGTAAAATAGCACTTTACACCCTTTAAGTCATATTTAAATAATGACCATTATGAAACAGCTGAAACAAAAAGGGCATTCCTCTCTCACCTCTCTCTCTTTCCATCTCACTCTACCTCTCTCAGGCACACTGTGTGCATCATGGAGGACACCTGGCTTCAGAGGGCTCTGAAGATGATCATGCGTTTCTTAAGGAGCTCCAAAGCCATAATGGTGATAGTGCCAAGCCATTCTGGATCGGACTGTCAGATGTCAACAAGGTACTGTAGGTAGAGATCTGCGAAATTTGTAGGATTTCACCCTACCAAATAAATCCCTGTGGAATAACTGCAGGCATTGGAATGTTCCGATCAGCAGAATAATTACATAATTAGTGATCAGTTGTGACCCCCATTAAAGTAATTGGTTGAGATGATACACTGAACTTTGGTCTTTGACCAACTGGGTGCAACTCCTGGTACGCTGCACACTGACCGACTCAATTTAGGGGTATCGTCATGTTTTTCACAGAACATGACAAAAGTCTGGTTGAAATGAACTCTTGGTTTGAGAGTAGATAGAACAGAATACATTAAACACATACAATGAGGTTGGACAACTGAAAAAGGAATACAAAAAAAAATGGGTTCAGCAGGAACATACCGTGCTATTGCGTCAAAACATTCAAAGAAGTTACTGAGAAACTGACAACATGCATTCCAAAGGAAACCGTGGTTTCTTGTAACTCCAACAAGGCACTGCATTGATACTCTAATTGAGTTCTGTGACAGAGGTGAATAAATTATTAAAACACATTGTGAAGAAGGAAATGAAAACATAAAGTTTAAATCTTGCAGTTATATGTCATTGGAGTTTCATCTGTTTCAGCCTATCAACTTGTAAGCCCACACCACTGCAATCCATTTCATTTCAATGATTAGTGTTATTTAACAATTCTTGTGCAGGTAATAGACTCGTACTTTTTATGTGGAGACCAATTTCCCAGAAAGAAGCAACATGACTGTGCACCACTATTAAAATGTTTTCCTGCATGTCTGTGCTTCTATGCACTGAGAGCAGAACCTGACAGTGTGTGAACATTACTGTCAATCATCCTCCATGCTTAATTAGTGCCAATTGATGAAGATTATTGGGGAGGGGAAATTTGATAATTGAATGATCTGTTGACCTCTTGCTGAGGAATGACTGAATTGCAGGTGAGAACTGCCCTAGATAAACAGCTATACGATTATAGCCTGTAATTACTCATCTGTGTGTGTGTGTGTGTGTGTGTGTGTGTATGCCGTTAAATCCGATGCCGAAATTCATGATATTTTATGTGACATGATTTGTTGAGACACATGCATACTGTTTCAATGCATTTGATGTGCATCTCCCTTGTTCAGGAGGGAACATGGCTATGGTCTGATGGCAATCATGACGACTTTACAAAGTGGAATTCCGGAGAGCCAAACAACTCAAACGATGAGGACTGTGTGCACTCAAACTATGGAGGTAGGCTTTCTCACCTTCTCACTATAACTGCAGGAGACCTATGATAGAAATACTGATTCCTCTCTCTCATTTTTTAAAATAATCCACAGGCCAAAAAGATTGGAACGACATCGACTGTACCAGAAGTTATCCTTACATCTGTTCCATGCATTATTGATGTGGGCCTGTACCGAGACTAAGCAGCTCACTGAAGAGGCAGCTTTGTTACCCTCTTTTAATAAATTTCTCCAAGCATTCAATACTTGCTGTCTGTGTGTCTGATTTATATTAGATAGAAAGTTAGCTGTCGTTTGTCAAAATCCAGGTAAATGTTGTCTGAACTGAATGCTTTTGTTAGCCTAATGCAGAAAGGAGACAATTTGTATTTACTTGTATTTACTTTATTTGCAAACACTTAATACCTTTTCCAAAGAAAGAGAAACATCATTACTGATTTCACAAGGCAGGACCACACTTGAATCAAAATTAAGAGATGTTTATGAAGTTAGTGGGAAAGGCAAAATGGGAGTGGACGCCAGCATAGAGGAGGCGACTCTGTGGGTTTTTGGCTCTGAGTCGAAGGGACGGCCAGCCATTAACTGGGTCAGAGGAACTCCGGAAGACCGCGACGTCTAGCCCAGCCGTGAATGGGGCTGGAGGAACTCCGAATGGCTGTGAAGACTGTTCCCCCCCTGGAGAATTCTCCAACTTGAAAAAAGAAGATGAGAGGGTGGAGAAAGGGGGTGGGTTGAGATCGCATGTATGAATGAGGCATGTTGTTGGTCTGCTCTTAAGTAGGTGCTCATAATTAGTGGTATAGTTTACAGGTGTGTTGGTTGATTAGCATGAGGGATGTCAGGTGTGTTGCTGGATGGAGTGGGTGTTCATTCCTGTGGGAAGAGGAGAATTGGTTATGATTCAGTGTGGTACTCCTCCTGAATTTTAGTTAATACTTAACACCATTTAATAGTCATAGCACAATGTTGCCATAGTGCTAGCAGGTGGCAACATAGTGTAAATCCCGCGCAGCTAGACCAATGAGGGAATAGCCCGGATCGAAGGTTAAAACGTGATATTTTCCGCTGTTGCTGTGGGAAAAGGTAAGAGTGTTGAAATGTTACTGTTATTACAACCGGATGAGACTGCTTCTTTAAATTCGCGGGATCAGCTACCCCGTGTCAGAGACAATAGTACCACTTTGTCTCCTGCTTTAGTCTGGTCTGCAGGCTGACTCCAGCTTATCCAAAAAGGCAGCCTGTGTATATTCTATTAACGGTCAGCCACTAACGCTGATTCCATACTCGTATAAATCTGACTCCAATTTAATTATTAGTAGATAATTTAAAAGGTATAATTTATAATTGATTTGTTAAGATACTCTCGTACTCTGGAGCCTGTTCTCTGAACTGGATGCGCCGGTTCCACCGAGTGCTACATACGGCCGTTTATGTGCACCACTCACGGCTGACTAGATGTCTCCATTTATCTCAGAGGTTGCGGAGGAGACCACTTCATAAGGTATAGCCTATCTTAAAGGCTCAGGGACCCGAGAAGATAATATTGGCAACGTCCGTTCTCAACATGTATAAAAGGCATGCGGAGATGATCTAACTTAAGACAGAGTTCTACGGGTGCAATACACCGTGATACATTAAGCTTAACTAGTCAATCTCCCTAGATCAGCAGAGGGGGAAGTCCAGACTGAGGAAATCAATCAACTCATTACCGTGTTAACAGAGATAGAATGTCTTTTTCAAAGAAACCACACAAATCAAGTTTAACAATTTACCAGGTAGGTTCTTTACTTAAAAATAATCAAATCATGGTTACAAATTACAACACAACATATTAAAAATAGAGTATAGAAAAATATTAAATCATACCTGGCAATTCACTACACACAATACACAGAGTGAGGTGTGCGGGAGAGTCTGATTACAGCTTCCCCGAGTTCCTTGTTTCCTATGCCTATAAGCCCAAACTCTGTGTTTGATCTGACTGTGGCTGATCGTAAAACCATAAACTGGCCAGAAGGCTAATATTGCACCTTTCGTCCCTCCTTCAAGGGGGGTTTGGAAGAAAGAGTTTCCTGTGGTATAATTCCACAGTGGCAGTTTACTCATGAGTTATGAAATATATATTTCCTCCATGTTGACCATGTAGGAAATATATGCCCTTGCACCACACACACCAAGACTATCAAAATGATATCAAACATGAATAGGTCTACGTTCGTGTTGTCATGAGAATCCCATCTCTGCATAGTTTTCAAATGTGATTAATATTAATGCCACAAACAGTCCCAGGATGCCTGTTGAAGAACATTACATTATACCCTAGTTTCCCCTGTTTAGTCAGGTACATTAACTGTGTGTATTTATTCATGTAACACTGAGAAACTGAACAATATATATTTGTTCCTCTGGAAAAAGAGTGTACAATGTATGTTCCAGTGTCAGGACTATTTCCAGTATATACTGTACAATGTAGCATAAATATTCATCACATTTTAAGGTTTTTAAGCTTTAGGAAGACCAACGCAGTCTGTACTGTTATACCATGCTGTGTGGACATAATTTGAATGAAAGGAGGCCTCAGTGACGTCAGGTGGGGGCAGTCTTGCATTGTCCGTGCGCGGGAGTTTCAAACAGATTAGAGTCTCTCCCAGGATCATAAAATCCTAGGACATTCTCGGACACCGTAAACCTTAGGCCAGATGGTCTCGGCAAACATCCTGGCACCAGAAGTGTGACCTGATAGCCACTTCCCGGTATAGTGTGCTCTTTAGATGCTCTGGGCGTTAATTCCTGTCTTACAATAGCACAACGTTTTCACCTGTTTTTTTTTGTTTTGTTCTTTTTATTGTTAAAAAGAAGGGGTGCAGGTACAGTGGATACATTTCATCAAAATTATAATATGAGATCACATTGCTACATTCCAGGAAGTACACCACCCATCCCCCTCCCCCTCCTCCTCATTTCCACGCTATCCTGAATACCACCCCCCCCCCCCCCCCCCCCCCACCCCCAAACCACTGCTCCACATGAGCAGCAGACACCCCTGCACCAATTTCCAGAGCACGAACGGCGACGGCAGAACAAGCCACAACTGCCTCCTTAAGTGTACTCCATCTATCCCTAAATGCCTGTAGCCTGTCATTATCATGTGCCAATAGCCCCTCTATTGTGCTGTGATGCCTTACCTCTCTTTTGAATCTCTCCAACTGCAATTCATGGATAAATTCTGCTTTAAAAATGAACCTTTTTCCCAAAAAAATTATCATATTTACAAAAGTGAGGTTATATTCCTTTAAATCACCCAACAATACAGTCTGTATATCAATATAACAACTGATATTGCAATTCCATAACCAGTTTTGCACACCATTGCAAAAACAGACTACATGAGGACAGTACCAAAAAAGATGTGGTAAATCTTCTGTCTCCTCCACACAAAATATACATTTGTCTGTCCGTTCAATGCCCCTTTGGTTTTTAGATAAAAACGGTAGATTTCTTTATTTATTTTTGTATTTTTGGTCCATTTATTATTTTTGATATAGGGTCTGCAAACCATTAGTTTATTGAATGCCTTGACACTTTTTTTCCATTTCCATGGCAGGGATGCAAGCAGTTGATTGTAGCTCTGTATTGAAACAACCTGTCCAAACACTTTGGTCAGTTGTTTATATGTCATTATCCTACCGTCTCCATTTAAAATATCATTAACAAAAGTAACATCTGTTTGATAAATATTGGTTTATTTTCCCTTAATATATTTGAATTAAACCATAAGATCTGTTGAGCTATCTGCTCTATTTTATCTGGAGGGTGATACTGGAATTGTAACCAACTGTGTATGGATTCACTTAAAAATGGTGACAATTCAAAATGCATTTGCTTTCTAAACCATTGAAAGTGGATAGCATCAAGCTGCAAAAAGGCCATCCTTAAACAGGGGATGAGCGTGTTTAAGTAGCTTACTACAGAACCAATCGGCGTTCGAACAGAACTTCCTGATTAGTGATGATTTCAGAGAGAGATTTAACATTTTAATATTTAATAGTTGTACACCTCCAAGTTCGTATTCATTGTAAAGGTAAGCTCGTTTTATTTTATCTGGCTTTCCGTTCCATATAAAACCAAATATTTTCTGTTCGTATAGTTTAAAAAAGTAGTCGCCAGGACTAGGTAAGGACATAAATAAGTATACAAACTGTGATGTTACCAAAGAATTGATTAAAATTGTTTTACCATATATGGTTAAGTAGTTGCCTCGTCATGGCTGTAGTATCTTATCCAGTTTTGATAATCTCCTTTGGAAATTTATTGCTGAGAGTTCTGTCAGATTCGTTGGAATATGGATTCCCAGCAAATCCACATCCCCATCAGTCCACCTTATTGGCAGATTACAGGGCAGTGTAAAAGCAATGTTTTTTAAAGACCCAATCCGCAGTATAGTGCACTTGTCATAATTTGGTTTCAAACCAGACAAATTGGCAAAAAGATCCAAATCTTGTATAAGGTTTTTTAAGGAGTCTAGACATGGAGAGATGGGGAAGCATGAGTCATCTGCATACATAGATACTTTTGCTCCTAGACCATGGATATCCAATCCTTCTATTTCACTGTTTAATCTTACCTTAATTGCTAACATTTCTATAGCAATTATGAATAAATATGGTGATAGGGGACACCCGTTTCACACCCCTTGATAACTTAAAAAAACGGGAGAAATTACCATTATTTATAATTAGGCATTTAGCATTATTGTACATAACTTTTACCCATTTTGTTAAAGAGGGCCCAAAGTTAAAAAAAATCCAGAAATTTATAAACAAAATCCAGTCTTACCCTATCAAAAGCTTTTTCAAAGTCTGCAACAAATACCATCCCTGGTTTCTTTGCATAGTCATAATATTCTATGATTTCTAGTATCTGTCTTATGTTATCTCCAATAAAGGGTCCCTGAATGAACCCCGTTTGATTATCGTGTATGATATCTGATATAACATTTTTAATCCTAAACACTATACATGTTGCTAATATTTCAGCATCATAACACTGAAGAGTAAGGGGTCTCCAGTTTTTTAAGAAACTGGGGTCTGTATAGTGACCGCCTGGGTCTTGTTTCAACAATAAGGAAAGAAGACCTTCTTGTTGTGTATCTGACAGTTTCTCTTTTTCATAAGCATAATTAAAACATGCAAGTATTGGTTCATTTATTACATCATAAAATATTTTGTACACTTCAATGGGTATGCCATCTAGGCCAGGTGTTTTCCCAGTTTTGAAGGAGTTAATTACTGTTAGCAGCTCCTCCTCAGTAATTACGCCTTCACAGGAGCTACGCTGTGTAGAAGACAATTTATAATAGTCTTTTGGAAAAAATGTTTTTAAACTGTTGCTCTTCAAGATTAACCGGCTGTGACTGGAAGGAGTATATTTGTGCAAAATATTTTGTCTCTTCTTCAAGGATTTTATCAGGAGAGTCCAACACTATTCCCTCAGTGGTTATGAGTTTTTGTATATTCTTCTTATGAGTATTTTGGTGCTGAAGTTTCAAAAAATAAATGTGTAAATTTTTCTCAGTTTTCCATCCATTGTGCTTTATTTTGGAGATATGTATTAGTTGATCTTTCTTCAATCTGTCATGGTTTTCAACCCTGTTTCCCCATGCGGTCGTTTTCCTCGGTGGCCACGCGAGGGCACTGCCCTTTTGGTAGATGCTTGCTCCGCCCTGCTGAGTTGGCGGAGCTTCTGTTAAAGCATTTACACCTGTTCATAGTCACCTGAGAGTTATATAAGCCTTCCGTCTCCTTCGTTCGGGGCTTCGACATTAATTGTTTGTTTATTGTTATGTACTGTGGTGTATTGTTGGCTGTGAGTTCTCGTACCGTTTTGGCTACTCGCCTATTTTTAGCGTCTCTGTTTAGAGGCAGGGCTTTTTTCTTACTGGCTTAGTAGTTGATTATCTCGTAGAAGTTTGGGACCGTAAATCTCTGCTCTATTTCGCCATAGTGAGCTTTTTCTCCGTGTATGGAGATTTGGGTGTTTCTGTTGGGAACTTTAGTCCAGTTCGCCCCTAGGTGCATGTCGTCTCATGTGAGATTGGGCGTTTGCGCTTCTGCTGGGCTGCTTAGCTTGTGGAAGTGTAGAGTAGTTGTTCTTTGTCCCCCTTCGCCTGTTATTTGGTTTTCTTACTGAGAGACCTGGCGTTTTGCTTCTACTCAATTCCATGTTACTGTGAGCCAGTAAGTAGCCTTGGTACGTTTTTCCCTGTTGTCTCCTTCTCGTGGACTACGTTCCCCTTTGTTGTGAGTCAGGGTTTTTATTTATATTGAGGCTGTCGTGCTATTTTGCGTAGGTCTTTCGTTGCAGCCGTCCTGTACGCCCTTTCTACCGGCGGGACGATTTTGTTTGGAACTGTTGTTCTGTTTCGTTCTCCGGGTGTGTCTCTTTATATGGAGCTTGGGCGTTGTTGTGGACGTGTTTGTGTGTGACTGCGTGTTTTCTAATTATAGCATCGGAACGTTAGTCTCTGTTCCATTTCGCCTCGTTACTTATTTATTTACTGAGAGGCTAGGGCGTTTGTTCCATTTAAAGCTTGCGTTAGTCTATGGATAGTAAAGTTATGGGACGACGATGTTCCGTCGGCTCACCTGTAAAATGTTTCTCTCTCTTGGGAGATCGGGTGTTTACCCCTTTGCTTTATACATTTGACTGCGAGCCTATTTATTTCGCCATGGGAACGTTAAATCTCTGTTCCTGTTCGCCTCGTTACATTTCCTCATCATAGAGCGGCAGGGCGCTTATTTTCTATTATTCTCGCGTTGGTCTAGCCGGTACATATCTGGTTCTGCCTGTCCTGTTCGTTCCTTTCGGTGCCTTTCTCCTTGCATGGAGTTTTGACGATTTTGTACGGAACTGCTGTTCTGTTTCGTTTTTTAGGTGCATGTCTTCCTATAGGGAAGCTTGGGCGATGCTGTGGACACGGTTGTGTTTGACCGCGAGTTTGAGAGTAGCCTGGGAACGTTGGATCTGTTCCTTTCGCCTCCTCTCTTACCATCGTATTATTTTGCGGTGTTTGTTTATTGTTTTATGTTTGTCTTTACGCTACTCGCCCGTTTTGATTGGTCTCATTACCGAGACAGGGCGCGTATTTATTTCTGGCTGTTCAGATCCCTGTCCTTGCGCTCTACTTAGCGTTTGACAGTTAGCCGGTTAGTAGCGTCTGTAATGGTGTTCGTTTGTTCGTTGTCTTGTCTCCTCCCTTATCTGCGGGTATCCCGCCTTAGTGGCCTAAGGGCTTAATGATTCCCCTTGCTGCGTTTGGCTCCTCCCACCTCACACGTCACGCCCCATTACACAATCAATTCCTCTAGTTCTTTTCGTTTTTCTTCTAGCTTACTTTGAGTTACAGTATCCCAGGCTAAGTCTACCATTGTTGTTAGTTTTTCTATTTCGGTTATTAAGTCGGGAACTGGGCTTGTAACTGAAATATTACGGGTTTGATTCCTCGCTGAAGTACCTCCATTGTACACCTGAACAAGGTATTTAACCTGATTCAAATCTGTTAAATGCCAATATGTAATGTAATTCAACAATCTCGGTGTGTAATAAACTATGTTAAATGTGCGTAAAATCATTTAGAAACATCATATTCCTCCATAGAAGTACCTATGCTTCTTGTGGTTATTGTATGGCTTTTTTGGGTAAGCTGTTGTATGAACTGGAACATAGCTATGTGTCAATTGTGTTTTTTTGGTTCGTGTCTCTGCACTAAACCTTTTACCTTACATTACAGCTGATATCCAGATATTTTAATCATCCATCTCTCCTGAATCTTGAAGATCCATCATGGCCTCCTTCCCAATGTCAAAGCTCATTTGTAAAGCTGTTCTTTCTGGCCTAACTTTGGGTGAGTGTTTTCTAACCTCCGATGGCTAGCTAGCTATACACAGGTTATGATGCATTATTTTCAGGTAGTTGTATGTGCATCAGGGGTCGCGTTAGGCCGGCAATTGCCGGTTTTGACCGTTTTTTTATGACCAAGGCCGGAAAATGTAATTCCTTCCGGACATTCGGGCCGGTAAAAAAACAAAACATTATTTTTTACTTTGCAATATAGTAATTTAACATATTTAGTCTCCAAACCACGGCAATTTATCATTAGGCCTATTATCACCACAAATCAGACAACGCTCCTCTCACGAAATCCGCTATTTCAAATCGTCTGCGTATCTCAAGCTGGGCTAAAACTTATGACTTTCGATTTCAAATCAGCAGCTGCTCACTACCATGAAATGAAGCACCGTCGCAAATTAAAGGAGCCTATATGGATTGCTCGTTTTTTTTGCCAGTTATAAAAAGGCCATTTTTAACTGTCAGTAGGCATAGGCTACTTTAACTTAATAGGCTAAAAGCTTGATATAATCAGTATTTTTTCCCTTGTTAAATCAATAGCCTAGGCCTACACTGTTGTGGTCTGACTTTCCCGAAAGCGTTGTTCGTTAACGTTAGGTCGGATCCCAATTGTCACGTGTCGTTGCTGGCTCTTTTCCGTATAGCATCTTCCGCAACTCTGCAATTTGCCTTGGAGTAACGAAATGTTAAAATCGTTATTCAAAATGAGGTTATTGCTCGTTATTCTGAAGAAAAATGTGTTCTAATGAACTAAAGATGCAAAATCAAGACAGCTTCTTTTGTTGAGAAAACATTAGGCTACGCACGCATTCACGCACACTAAATGCGCGATTTTAATGTAATTCATCCGCATGTGCAAGGCGAAGCTATTATATTTAATTTTTATATTATTCCTTTATTTTCAAACAGTCCAAAATATAATACTATGCTGTAACATATGTTGTTAGGCTACATCATTAAATGCACCTGCCTGTCGTTCATGCTGTAAATCTCGCGCAGCTAGACCAATGAGGGAATAGCCCGGAGTGAAGGTTTAAGCGTGATATGTTCCGCTGTTGCTGTGGGAAAAGGTAAGAGTTTTGAAATGTTACTGTTCTTACAACCGGATGAGACTGCTTCTTTAAATTTGCGGGATCAGCTAGTAATTGACCACGTGTCAGAGGCAATAGTACCACTTTGCCTCCCGCTCTAAGTCTGGTCTGCAGGCTGACCCCAGCTTATCCAAAAAGGCAGCCTGTGTATATTATATTAACTGTCAGCCACCAACGCTGATTCTATACTCATATGTATCTGACTCCAATTTAATTATTAGTATATAATTGCAATGTAGAATTTATAGTTGATTTGTTAAAGTACTCTCATGCGCTGGTTCCACCGGGTGCTACATACGGCCGTTTATGTACACCACTCACTGCTGACTAGATGTCTGCATTTATCTCAGAGGTTGCGGAAGAGGCCACTTCATAAGGGATAGCCTATCCAAAAAGGTTCAGGGACCCGAGAAGATAATATTGGCAACACCCGTTCTCAACATGTATAAAAGTCATGCGGAGATGATCTAACTTAAGACATAGTTCTACGGGTGCAATACTCCGTGATACATTAAGCTTAACTAGTCAATCTCCCTAGATGAGCAGAGGGGGTAACCCAGACTGAGGAAATTAATCAACTCATTACCGTGTTAACAGAGATAGAATGTCTTTTTCAGAGAAACCACACAAATCAAGTTTAACAGTTTACCAGGTAGGTTCTTTACTTTAAAATAATCAATCATGGTTACAAATTACAACACAACATATTCAAAATAGAGTATAGAGAAAAATACTAAGTCATACCTGGCAATCGCTACACACAATACACAAAGTGAGATGTGCGGGAGAGTCTGGCTACAGCTTCCCCCGAGTTCTCTGTTTCCTATGCTTATAAGCCCAAATTCTGTGTTTGATCTGGCTGTGGATGATCGTAAAACCATAAACTAGCCAAAAGGCTAATATTGCACTTTTCGTCCCCCCTCAAAGGGGGGTTTGGCAGAAAGAGTTTCCTGTGGTATAATTCCACAGCGGCAGTTTACTCCTGAGTTATGAAATATATATTTCCTCCATGTTGACCATTTAGGAAATATAGGCCATTGCACCACACACACCGAGACCATCAAAACGATATCAAACATGAATAGGTCTACGTTCGTGTTGTCATGAGAATCCCATCTCTGCATAGTTTTCAAATGTGATTAATATTAATGCCACAAACAGTCCCAGGATTCCTGTTGAGAACATTACATTATACCCTAGTTTCCCCTGTTCAGTCAGGTACATTAACTGTGTGTATTTACTCATGTAACACTCAGAAACTGAACAATATATACTTATTCCTCTGGAAAAAGACTGTACAATGTATGTTCCAGTGTCAGGACTATTTCCAGTATATACTGTACAATGTAGCATAAATATTCATCACATTTTAAGGTTTTTAGGCTTTAGGAAGACCAAAGCAGTCTGCACTGTTATACCATGCTGTGTGGGCATTATTTGAATGAAAGGGATGTGGCCTGTCTCAGTGATGTCAGGTGGGAGCAGTCTTGCATTGTCCGTGCGCGGGAGTTTCAAACAGATCAGGGTCTCTCCCAGGATCATAAAATCCTAGGACCTTCTCGGACACCGTAAACCTGAGGCCAGATGGTCCCAGCAAATGTCCCGGCATCAGACGCGTGACTTTACAGCTCTCAAAGATTACAAAGATTGTCACTTCCCGGTACCGTGTTCTCTTTACTTTTCATCTCTGGGATGTCAAATCCTGACTTACAACGCATTGAAAATAGATATGGCCGTTTTTTTTATCGTATGTCCGACAAACTGTAATCATTCCGGACATTCTGGCCGGCAGTTTAAAATCCTAGCGCGACCTCTGATGTGCATCTCATAATGCCTCACTGTGTCACTCGGAGAAAATAGTAATAAATAATAATAAAATGAGGGAATGGGAATTTAACACTTCCTTTCTTTGCTGTCTAGTTGAGTCTGTCCCTGGATAGGACATACACCTGTTTTTTTCATAATTAAAGCATTTGGTATTTGAAAGGTAATTCAGAATGTCTTCTAAGTATTGTAACACTGTGAGCATACAACTAAAATCATTTAAATGGGAAATCAGGAGCAATGTTCAAACATTCAAATATTTCAAAACTGCATGTACAAGACAATTTAAAATTGGAGCTGTTCTGTTGACATGTCAGTGGAAAATTATACAGATTATATAAATGATTTCTTTCCTTCATATGTATCTTGTGGCCCAGCTAAACTCCCTTCGGAAGCACTGTGTTAGGTCACCATTTTCCCTGTGTGTTTGCATCCCTCAATGTCAGGAAAGGATGAGGGCTCCTGCATTGAGGGCTGGACGGGCTTCAATGGCCACTGCTTCAAGTATACTGGACTGAAGCTGAGGTAACACAAAACAGCACTAATATGTCCTTTAAATGTAACAATAATGTACTGCAATAGTAATAATAATAATAATGATTATTATCATTAATATAATAATTTTAAGAGTTTATTTCTAATACATCAGGGGTTGGATTTACTAAGAACTTTACCATGGGCAAAAGCTTTTACCACATGGAAAATCAATAACATGAACAATGATTGGTCATAGTATTTATTTTGCCCTAATCCCTGGTTGTGTTATTAGTTTTGTGCGTGCTAAAAGGTTTTGCACATGCTTAGTAAATCAGGCTGTAGGTTTATAAAACATCACGGCTTAGATTAATGGTTACTGGGCTATTAATGAACCCAACAATTTGGGGAATGAGCACTGTGTGGTTACAAACTGGCATGGTAAGCCTAAGCAAACTCTCCTCACTGCTGCTGGGTGGATTCGACTGACTTTTCACTCTCGTGTTAAGTACAGCACAGAAAATGTGGAATGATCTCAGCTGCGGACACCTGAACAGATTCAGATGCTGGAGTCGACAAAGAAAGCAGCTCTCTGACCTGCCAGAAGTATACGTGTTTTTGCTTTCTCACCCTCCATTAGAGTTATCTCTGTTACCTCTGTCCCTCAAATAAAGCCTTCCTAAGCATGTTATTGAAGCCTTGTGGTCATGTTTCTCTGGTCATTTGTGGTCAGTTTCACCTCCTATTTTGTCCAGACTCTCATAACTCTTCTCTACATGCATACAACTTATTAAAACAGCATGGTAGTTATCCTATACAATCTGTCTCCAGGATCATCAGGGCTTACAGTGTACATTTTAACTACATGTGCTGCAGGAGTTCTACAGACAAAATTCAACAAAATTCAAGAATTTCACCGAATATACACCCACAAAGTATTGATAACAAGGCAAAGTGGGACATAACATTTATTGTCAGAAAAAGTTATGGGGAGACAAATTAGTTAAACCCATGTGATGTTTAAACAAACACATAAGTTGGTAAAAATTACACAAGTAAAAGGCAGAGATAATATATGTTACCCTGCGGTCCTAATATACATGATATAAAGGAAAGAAAACAACCAAACTGATTTTAAATGTATGTCACTTTATTCTAGTCCAATGTTTAATTCAAATCCGGCATGTTCCAGCATTTCATCATTTGACTTGTTCACAAACTGCCTGAAACGCTCAGGCCCTGAATTTTCTTATTCAACAGTGGATAAGGCTGTGTAGCTAGTTTGAATAGGACATGAATCTGTTTTCTTAAGACAGGTTTTGGCAAGCAAATACCTTACCATAACCCCTCCAGTCAGGTTGAGGTTGATATTTAAAAGGCCAGGCATGGTTCAGTCAAGAAGAAGACTCCTCTTGTAGTCACGAAGCTCAAAGTGCTGCCATAAGGTAACAGAATACTTATTGTTGGCTTATTTTGATAGAATATAAAGCACGAGAGGAGCTATAAAAACAGCCCCTCCATTCATATTGCTGGTGATCTTGTGCCTCTTCATTGTATTGCATTATGGGTGATGTAGATGTGTCTTTCTCTCATGGTAGTTGAAGAGCCATCATGGCCTTTACATTGTCAACGTTCCTCTGTGTTGCTGTTCTTTCTGGCATGACCTTTGGTGAGTATTATTATTTTTTTTTTACTTGTATGTTTAGCAAGGTATAAGTCTGAATTCATGACAATAGAAAAGGCTTTGGTATCAAAATATTAAACAAAATCTGACTAATACTCTCTTCTTTGTTTAATTAAACCAATAATTGGACAAGAGGTTGCTTTTCTAGGTGTAAATCAGTTGATAATTGAGAGAGAACTGTGAAAAATGGCCATTGTCTTTGTGCTCCTTTGTTTTTCAAACAGCCGAGACAGAATTTTGTCAGGGTCCCTGCCCTGGAGGGTGGACGTACCACAATCGCCGCTGCTTCCAGTACGTCTCCGAAGAGGCAAACTGGCTTGATGCTGAGGTAACATCGCTTAGTTCACTTTCTGGAGTTCCATTGGCCTCAACAGTTTTTCTTTGTGCGCAATGGAGGGCATATTAGATACTTTCAGAAGTTTCTGAAGACCTGCCAGTTTCACAATTGTAGTTATAGGATCACTGGTGGCTTTGTGGTTTTAAAGCAAAAATATACGCAACTCCAAAGCAGCTTTTTACAGGGACATTATGCCAGGTTTAACAAATGGGAATTCAAATTTTATAGCGTCCATATAGAATTACAAACATGAAAATATTTTAAATATGTAGGTAGCTTTCTCCTACTTTTCTCCTCACTTCTCAAGTTCTTCACTCCCAAGGCTGACATAGGACCCCACGCTACAGTTTCTTGGAGCTCAAGTTGTAATGGCTATACAAAGTAACCAAAAATAAGATTAAATATAGTTTCACATGATCACACCGCAAACCAGAAATCTCATTTCGGATGCCAAAAACTGGAAGCACAAAGTTCCTGTTCAAGCTGCTTCGGGGTGCCCTAATACCAGACAATTTAAAGCCTGCAGGTTATCAGACACATCAGTGAATATCTAAAACATCCCCCATAAAAAAACTGTGGTCCAATCAAAAACATAGATACAATAAAGCTGAAATTTAATTTTTTGAAACTCCAGAAAGTTATCCTTTTAAACTGGAACACCAAAAACATTCTAGATTCTAAAATAGTTCTAGAAGTGCTAAGCTTCTAATGGTGATAGCCTTTAACCTCAAAGTACAATTCTAATGAAAAATACAAGAAACAGAAACACATAAAAAAGATTTAAAATTGTAATACCATTCATGTCTAATCTTTTAACTAGGTGTTCACGTTTTACACAATTTATACATGTGAAAACTGCAGTAATCAATCGTTTTAATCTGTATCATACATTTGAATAATATTGTTTGTAAAATAGCACTTTACACCCTTTAAGTCGTATTTAAATAATGACCATTATGAAACAGCTGAAACAAAACTCTCTCTCTTTCCATCTCACTCTACCTCTCTCAGGCACACTGTGTGCATCATGGAGGACACCTGGCTTCAGAGGGCTCTGAAGATGATCATGCGTTTCTTAAGGAGCTCCAAAGCCATAATGGTGATAGTGCCAAGCCATTCTGGATCGGACTGTCAGATGTCAACAAGGTACTGTAGGTAGAGATCTGCGAAATTTGTAGGATTTCACCCTACCAAATAAATCCCTGTGTAATAACTGCAGGCATTGGAATGTTCCGATCAGCAGAATAATTACATAATTAGTGATCAGTTGTGACCCCCATTAAAGTAATTGGTTGAGATGATACACTGAACGTCTTTGACCAACTGGGTGCAACTCCTGGTACGCTGCACACTGACCGACTCAATTTAGGGGTATCATCATGTTTTTCACAGAACATGACAAAAGTCTGGTTGAAATGAACTCTTGGTTTGAGAGTAGATAGAACAGAATACATTAAACACATACAATGAGGTTGGACAACTGAAAAAGGAATACAAAAAAAATGGGTTCAGCAGGAACATACCGTGCTATTGCGTCAAAACATTCAAAGAAGTTACTGAGAAACTGACAACATGCATTCCAAAGGAAACCGTGGTTTCTTGTAACTCCAACAAGGCACTGCATTGATACTCTAATTGAGTTCTGTGACAGAGGTGAATAAATTATTAAAACACATTGTGAAGAAGGAAATTAAAAGATAAAGTTTAAATCTTGCATTTATATGTCATTGGAGTTTCATCTGTTTCAGCCTATCAACTTGTAAGCCCACACCACTGCAATCCATTTCATTTCAATGATTAGTGTTATTTAACAATTCTTGTGCAGGTAATAAACTCGTACTTTTTATGTGGAGACCAATTTCCCAGAAAGAAGCAACATGACTGTGCACCACTATGAAAATGTTTTCCTGCATGTCTGTGCTTCTATGCACTGACAGCAGAACCTGACAGTGTGTGAACATTACTGTCAATCATCCTCCATGCTTAATTATGATTATGCCAATTGATGAAGATTATTAGGGAGGGTAAATTTGATAATTGAATGATCTGTTGACCTCTTGCTGAGGAATGACTGAATTGCAGGTGAGAACTGCCCTAGATAAACAGCTATACGATTATAGCCTGTAATTACTCATCTGTGTGTGTGTGTGTGTGTGTGTGTGTGTATGCCGTTAAATCCGATGCCGAAATTCATGATATTTTATGTGACATGATTTGTTCAGATACATGCATATTGTTTCAATGCATTTGATGTGCATCTCCCTTGTTCAGGAGGGAACATGGCTATGGTCCGATGGCAATCATGCCGACTTTACAAAGTGGAATTCCGGAGAGCCAAACAACTCAAACGATGAGGACTGTGTGCACTCAAACTATGGAGGTAGGCTTTCTCACCTTCTCACTATCACTGTAGGAGACCTATGATAGAAATACTGATTCCTCTCTCTCATTTTTTTAAATAATCCACAGGCCAAAAAGATTGGAACGACATCGACTGTACCAGAAGTTATCCTTACATCTGTTCCATGCATTATTGATGTGGGCCTGTACCGAGACTAAGCAGCTCACTGAAGAGGCAGCTTTGTTACCCTCTTTTAATAAATTTCTCCAAGCATTCAATACTTGCTGTCTGGGTGTCTGATTTATATTAGATAGAAAGTTAGCTGTCGTTTGTCAAAATCCAGGTAAACGTTGTCTGAACTGAATGCTTTTGTTAGCCTAATGCAGAAAGGAGACAATTTGTATTTACTTGTATTTACTTTATTTGCAAACACTTAATACCTTTTCCAAAGAAAGAGAAACAGCATTACTGATTTCACAAGGCAGGACCACACTTGAATCAAAATTAAGAGATGTTTATGAAGTTAGTGGGAAAGGCAAAATGGGAGTGGACGCCAGCATAGAGGAGGCGACTCTGTGGGTTTTTGGCTCTGAGTCGAAGGGACGGCCAGCCATTAACTGGGTCGGAGGAACTCCGGAAGACCGCGACGTCTAGCCCAGCCGTGAATGGGGCTGGAGGAACTCCGAATGGCTGTGAAGACTGTTCCCCCCCTGGAGAATTCTCCAACTTGAAAAAAGAAGATGAGAGGGTGGAGAAAGGGGGTGGGTTGAGATCGCATGTATGAATGAGGCATGTTGTTGGTCTGCTCTTAAGTAGGTGCTCATAATTAGTGGTATAGTTTACAGGTGTGTTGGTTGATTAGCATGAGGGATGTCAGGTGTGTTGCTGGATGGAGTGGGTGTTCATTCCTGTGGGAAGAGGAGAATTGGTTATGATTCAGTGTGGTACTCCTCCTGAATTTTAGTTAATACTTAACACCATTTAATAGTCATAGCACAATGTTGCCATAGTGCTAGCAGGTGGCAACATAGCACAACGTTTTCACCTGTTTTTTTTTTTGTTTGTTTTTTTTATTGTTAAAAAGAAGGGGTGCAGGTACAGTGGATACATTTCATCAAAATTATAATATGAGATCACATTGCTACATTCCAGGAAGTACAACACCCATCCCCCTCCCCCTCCTCCTCATTTCCACGCCATCCTGAATACCACCCCCCCCCCCCCCCCCCCCCAAACCACTGCTCCACATGAGCAGCAGACACCCCTGCACCAATTTCCAGAGCACGAACGGCGACGGCAGAACAAGCCACAACTGCCTCCTTAAGTGTACTCCATCTATCCCTAAATGCCTCTAGACTGTCATTATCATGTGCCAATAGCCCCTCTATTGTGCTGTGATGCCTTACCTCTCTTTTGAATCTCTCCAACTGCAATTCATGGATAAATTGTGCTTTAAAAATGAACCTTTTTCCCAAAAAAATTATCATATTTACAAAAGTTAGGTTATATTCCTTTAAATCACCCAACAATACAGTCTGTATATCAATATAACAACTGATATTGCAATTCAATAACCAGTTTTGCACACCATTCCAAAAACAGACTACATGAGGACAGTACCAAAAAAAGATGTGGTAAATCTTCTGTCTCCTCCACACAAAATATACATTTGTCTGTCCGTTCAATGCCCCAGATTTTTAACATCCTCCTTGTTGCCAAAATTCGGTACAGTACTTTCAGCTGGAAGGCTCACATATGGGAGTCTATAGTTGTTTTATATATATTCTCATATATCGAATGCCAAGGAAGTGGTACATCAATAAGTTGTTCCCATTTTTGCTGAATCTTATATGGTTTATCAAATATACCTTTGGTTTTTAGATAAAAACGGTAGATTTTTTTATTTATTTTTGTATTTCTGGTCCATTTATTATTTTTGATATAGGGTCTGCAAACCATTAGTTTATTGAATGCCTTGACACTTTTTTTCCATTTCCATGGCAGGGATGCAAGCAGTTGATTGTAGCTCTGTATTGAAACAACCTGTCCAAACACTTTGGTCAGTTGTTTATATGTCATTATCCTACCGTCTCCATTTAAAATATCATTAACAAAAGTAACATCTGTTTGATAAATATTGGTTTATTTTCCCTTAATATATTTGAATTAAACCATAAGATCTGTTGAGCTATCTGCTCTATTTTATCTGGAGGGTGATACTGGAATTGTAACCAACTGTGTATGGATTCACTTAAAAATGGTGACAATTCAAAATGCATTTGCTTTCTAAACCATTGAAAGTGGATAGCATCAAGCTGCAAAAAAGCAAAAAGGCCATCCTTAAACAGGGGATGAGCGCGTTTAAGTAGCTTACTACAGAACCAATCGGCGTTCGAACAGAACTTCCTGATTAGTGATGATTTCAGAGAGAGATTTAACATTTTAATATTTAATAGTTGTACACCTCCAAGTTCGTATTCATTGTAAAGGTAAGCTCGTTTTATTTTATCTGGCTTTCCGTTCCATATAAAACCAAATATTTTCTGTTCGTATAGTTTAAAAAAGTAGTCGCCAGGACTAGGTAAGGACATAAATAAGTATACAAACTGTGATGTTACCAAATAATTGATTAAAATTGTTTTACCATATATGGTTAAATAGTTGCCTCGTCATGGCTGTAGTATCTTATCCAGTTTTGATAATCTCCTTTGGAAATTTATTGCTGAGAGTTCTGTCAGATTCGTTGGAATATGGATTCCCAGCAAATCCACATCCCCATCAGTCCACCTTATTGGCAGATTACAGGGCAGTGTAAAAGCAATGTTTTTTAAAGACCCAATCCGCAGTATAGTGCACTTGTCATAATTTGGTTTCAAACCAGACAAATTGGCAAAAAGATCCAAATCTTGTATAAGGTTTTTTAAGGAGTCTAGACATGGAGAGATGGGGAAGCATGAGTCATCTGCATACATAGATACTTTTGCACCTAGACCATGGATATCCAATCCTTATATTTCACTGTTTAATCTTACCTTAATTGCTAACATTTCTATAGCAATTATGAATAAATATGGTGATAGGGGACACCCGTTTCACACCCCTTGATAACTTAAAAAAACGGGAGAAATTACCATTATTTATAATTATGCATTTAGCATTATTGTACATAACTTTTACCCATTTTGTTAAAGAGGGCCCAAAGTTAAAAAAAAATCCAGAAATTTATAAACAAAATCCAGTCTTACCCTATCAAAAGCTTTTTCAAAGTCTGGAACAAATACCATCCCTGGTTTCTTTGCATAGTCATAATATTCTATGATTTCTAGTATCTGTCTTATGTTATCTCCAATAAAGGGTCCCTGAATGAACCCCGTTTGATTATCGTGTATGATATCTGATATAACATTTTTAATCCTAAACACTATACATTTTGCTAATATTTCAGCATCATAACACTGAAGAGTAAGGGGTCTCCAGTTTTTTAAGAAACTGGGGTCTTTATAGTGACCGCTCGGGTCTTGTTTCAACAATAAGGAAAGAAGACCTTGTTGTGTATCTGACAGTTTCTCTTTTTCATAAGCATAATTAAAACATGCAAGTATTGGTTCATTTATTACATCATAAAATATTTTGTACACTTCAATGGGTATGCCATCTAGGCCAGGTGTTTTCCCAGTTTTGAAGGAGTTAATTACTGTTAGCAGCTCCTCCTCAGTAATTACGCCTTCACAGGAGCTACGCTGTGTAGAAGACAATTTATAATAGTCTTTTGGAAAAAATGTTTTTAAACTGTTGCTCTTCAAGATTAACCGGCTGTGACTGGAAGGAGTATATTTGTGCAAAATATTTTGTCTCTTCTTCAAGGATTTTATCAGGAGAGTCCAACACTATTCCCTCAGTGGTTATGAGTTTTTGTATATTCTTCTTATGAGTATTTTGGTGCTGAAGTTTCAAAAAATAAATGTGTACATTTTTCTCAGTTTTCCATCCATTGTGCTTTATTTTGGAGATATGTATTAGTTGATCTTTCTTCAATCAATTCCTCTAGTTCTTTTCGTTTTTCTTCTAGCTTACTTTGAGTTACAGTATCCCAGGCTAAGTCTACCAATGTTGTTAGTTTTTCTATTTTGGTTATTAAGTCGGGAACTGGGCTTGTAGCTGAAATATTACGGGTTTGATTCCTCGCTGAAGTACCTCCATTGTACACCTGAACAAGGTATTTAACCTGATTCAAATCTGTTAAATGCCAATATGTAATGTAATTCAACAATCTCGGTGTGTAATACACTATGTTAAATGTGCGTAAAATCATTTAGAAACATCATATTCCTCCATAGAAGTACCTGTGCTTCTTGTGGTTATTGTATGGCTTTTTTGGGTAAGCTGTTGTATGAACTGGAACATAGCTATGTGTCAATTGTGTTTTTTTGGTTTGTGTCTCTGCACTAAATCTTTTGCCTTACATTACAGCTGATATCCAGATAATTTAATCATCCATCTCTCCTGAATCTTGAAGATCCATCATGGCCTCCTTCCCAATGTCAAAGCTCATTTGTAAAGCTGCTCTTTTGGGCCTAACTTTGGATGAGTGTTTTCTAACATCCGATGGCTAGCTAGCTATACACAGGTTATGATGCATTATTTTCAGGTAGTTGTATGTGCATCAGGGGTCGCGTTAGGCCGGCAATTGCCGGTTTTGACCGTTTTTTTATGACCAAGGCCGGAAAATGTAATTCCTTCCGGACATTCGGGCCGGTAAAAAAACAAAACATTATTTTTTACTTTGCAATATAGTAATTTAACATATTTAGTCTC
The DNA here is from genome assembly GCA_029718625.1 of Synaphobranchus kaupii. Lineage (NCBI taxonomy): Eukaryota > Metazoa > Chordata > Actinopteri > Anguilliformes > Synaphobranchidae > Synaphobranchus > Synaphobranchus kaupii. The sequence continues at coordinate 19,986,502 of CM056394.1, forward strand.
AAAACCACGGCAATTTATCATTAGGCCTATTATCACCACAAATCAGACAACGCTCCTCTCACGAAATCCGCTATTTCAAATCGTCTGCGTATCTCAAGCTGGGCTAAAACTTATGACTTTCGATTTCAAATCAGCAGCTGCTCACTACCATGAAATGAAGCATCGTTGCAAATGAAAGGAGCCTATATGGATTGCTCGTTTTTTTTGCCAGTTATAAAAAGGCCGTTTTTAACTGTCAGTAGGCATAGGCTACTTTAACTTAATAGGCTAAAAGCTTGATATAATCAGTATTTTTTCCCTTGTTAAATCAATAGCCTAGGCCTACACTGTTGTGGTCTGACTTTCCCGAAAGCGTTGTTCGTTAACGTTAGGTCGGATCCCAATTGTCACGTGTCGTTGCTGGCTCTTTTCCGTATAGCATCTTCCGCAACTCTGCAATTTGCCTTGGAGTAAAGAAATGTTAAAATCGTTATTCAAAATGAGGTTATTGCTCGTTATTCTGAAGAAAAATGTGTTCTAATGAACTAAAGATGCAAAATCAAGACAGCTTCTTTTGTTGAGAAAACATTAGGCTACGCACGCATTCACGCACACTAAATGCGCGATTTTAATGTAATTCATCCGCATGTGCAAGGCGAAGCTGTTATATTTAATTTTTATATTATTCCTTTATTTTCAAATAGTTTTCAGTCCAAAATATAATACTATGCTGTAACATATGTTGTTAGGCTACATCATTAAATGCACCTGCCTGTCGTTCATGCTGTAAATCTCGCGCAGCTAGACCAATGAGGGAATAGCCCGGAGCGAAGGTTTAAGCGTGATATGTTCCGCTGTTGCTGTGGGAAAAGGTAAGAGTTTTGAAATGTTACTGTTCTTACAACCAGATGAGACTGCTTCTTTAAATTTGCGGGATCAGCTAGTAATTGACCACGTGTCAGAGGCAATAGTACCACTTTGCCTCCCGCTCTAAGTCTGGTCTGCAGGCTGACCCCAGCTTATCCAAAAAGGCAGCCTGTGTATATTATATTAACTGTCAGCCACCAACGCTGATTCTATACTCATATGTATCTGACTCCAATTTAATTATTAGTATATAATTGCAATGTAGAATTTATAGTTGATTTGTTAAAGTACTCTCATACTCTTGAGTCTGTTCTCTGAACTGGATGCGCTGGTTCCACCGGGTGCTACATACGGCCGTTTATGTACACCACTCACTGCTGACTAGATGTCTGCATTTATCTCAGAGGTTGCGGAAGAGGCCACTTCATAAGGTATAGCCTATCCAAAAAGGTTCAGGGACCCGAGAAGATAATATTGGCAACACCCGTTCTCAACATGTATAAAAGTCAGGAGATGATCTAACTTAAGACATAGTTCTACGGGTGCAATACTCCGTGATACATTAAGCTTAACTTGTCAATCTCCGTAGATCAGCAGAGGGGGTAACCCAGACTGAGGAAATTAATCAACTCATTACCGTGTTAACAGAGATAGAATGTCTTTTTCAGAGAAACCACACAAATCAAGTTTAACAGTTTACCAGGTAGGTTCTTTACTTTAAAATAATCAATCATGGTTACAAATTACAACACAACATATTCAAAATAGAGTATAGAGAAAAATACTAAGTCATACCTGGCAATCGCTACACACAATACACAAAGTGAGATGTGCGGGAGAGTCTGGCTACAGCTTCCCCCGAGTTCTCTGTTTCCTATGCTTATAAGCCCAAATTCTGTGTTTGATCTGGCTGTGGATGATCGTAAAACCATAAACTAGCCAAAAGGCTAATATTGCACTTTTCGTCCCACCTCAAAGGGGGGTTTGGCAGAAAGAGTTTCCTGTGGTATAATTCCACAGCGGCAGTTTACTCCTGAGTTATGAAATATATATTTCCTCCATGTTGACCATTTAGGAAATGTAACTACACTGGTCCAATGCTAATAATAAGGCCACGAATCATACTGGTGTCTTCCGATTTATTTATCTCACTCTCTCTCTTCAGATCGTCAGACAACGTGAAAACTAAAAGTGAAACACAACGAGGCATGTTACAAAGATGGCTGTGCCATTGCTAGAGTCCATTGTTGCACAGGGCCTAACTAATGTGACGTAAATGACATGGAAAATGTAATCCTATTACACAAACCAAATAAACACAAAAGCATAAGATACACCAACAATACAAAAATGTCTTTTTACCGTGTGCGCCCTTAGACCATGTGTAGAATGTGTAGAACTTTCATGGACGCTCTCTCTCTCTCTGCACAACGGTAGCTTCTCTGCTGGTGCATAACTTATCTTTCCCATAATGCAATCATGTAAACTACTATAATGATCATGTGACCCAACTCGTTTTTAAAAGAAAAGTACATTTTTAAACTGGTTTTAACCATCACATTTTTAACCTGTATTTATTTATATCTGTATTTATTAACCACATTGTAATTCTTCATTCAATTATAATGAAATGTAGCACAAACCAAGTCTCTACTTTTGAGACAGCTACACTCCCACCAAATTACTGAGATTTGTGATGTAAATATGGAACAAATCTGGTCATTTCAACTTGGTGTACATTGTATTTTACTCTCTTTTACGGGTAAGATTACTCTCTTTTACAGGTACGTTCTCTTTACATACAAGTGAAACCCATTATGTACAACTAACCAACTCTTTGGGCTTCTGATTACGTAAGTATGTAGGACAGGTAAGTATTTAGACCTGCTAAGGTAAGTATTTAGGACAGGTAAGTGTTTTAGTTGTTTTCTACAAGCACAACCAACTTGTGTATGGGACGCTCAAGAGTGGAAGGATTTGTGAGCCTTTTGCCTTCTTTCCCTATAGGTTTCTATCTCCCATTTGGATTGTGGCTTTCCGTACCAGTCCATCATTATCTCTGCAAACATCAAGGACTCTACCTAGTTTCCATTCGTTACGGTGAGTCTCATTATCTTTGACGATGACAACATCTCCTATCTTCACATTTCGTCTTGGAGAGTGCCAACGCTGTCTGAGGGTGATATTTGCAAGATACTCTTTCCTCCATCTGCTCCAAAATTGCTCCGTTAGATATTGTACTCTGCGCCACCTCTTTGCGGCATACAGATCTTCCACTACAAACTTTCCCGGTGGAGGCAACGGAACAGAGGACTTCATGGTGATCAAATGGTTTGGGGTAAGTGGCTCTAGGCTTTTGGGGTCGTTGATACTGTTGACGGTGAGTGGGCGGCTATTCACGATTGACATGGCTTCATACAAAAAGGTTCTCAATGAAGCATCATCTAATCTACCTGCGCTCTGTGAGAGGACCGATCTTAACACACTCCTAACTGTCCTAATCTGCCGCTCCCACACACCTCCCATGTGACTGGCGTCTGGTGTGTTCATGAGAAAGTCACATTGCTTTTCAGCCAGGTACTTAGTCAATCTGTCTTTGTCCACTTCCTTAAAGGCCTTTGCCAGCTCGTTCTTTGCCCCAACAAAGTTTGTCCCTTGATCTGATCTAATTTGTCTGACAGCTCCACGGATTGCTATAAAACACCGAAGAGCATTTAAGAAAGCGTCAGTTGTAAGGTCCTCCACCATTTCTATATGGACTGCTCTTGAGGATAGACAGGTGAATATGAGACCATACCGCTTAAACTCTTTGCGACCTTGTTTTGTGTGAAATGGTCCAAAACAATCCATTCCGCTGTAGGTGAACGGAGGTGAGGGATCGACGCGGTCCACAGGTAAGTCTGCCATCTTTTGTTCCTCTGTTGACCTGCGCGCTCTCCTGCATGTGACACATTGTTTGATGTGGTTTGCCACAGCTTTGCTCCCTCCAACGATCCAGTATCCATTTGCTCTCAGTTCATTTAGGGTCTGTCCTCTGCCTTGGTGTTGAGTTTTGGCATGGCAGTAGTCCAGAATCAGATGTGTAACCACACCATCCCTCGGCAGGATTACTGGGTGCTTCAAGTCGAGAGGTAAGGAAGCATTCTTCAGACGCCCTCCCACCCTGAGAACACCATCTTGCAGGATTGGATCTAGCTGGTATAACTGATAGTTGTGTGACAGTTTACCATGACTCAGAGCTCTCATTTCTTCTTTGAAGGCCTTCTTCTGTGCCAACTTTACAAGCACAAGACTTGCCTCTCTTCGGTCTTCTACTTGTATGGGCTCTGCTGTTTTGTCTCCTTTTGCCAGACGCTTAATTCGAGCGACGACATTCAGTGCTGTCTGCCATTTTGAGAACCGTTCAAATCTTGACAGATCATCCTCCTCTTCAACTACTTCTGTTTGTAGTACTGGTATTGATTTTACTTCAGGGTCTCCCATTAGGAGCTCTGGAGTTGTCTTTAGTATGGCGATCTCTCTTTCCCACAGGAACTTCGGTCCAGTGAGCCAGTTTGAGCTTATCAGCTCTGTCACTTTAAGGCCTCTTGAGGCGTGATCCGCAGGGTTTTGACTAGTGTCAATGTAGTACCACTGCGCCGGGTCAGTTGTTTCTCTAATCCTTTGGACTCGATTCGCCACAAAAACATGGAACCTGCGGGCATCATTGTTAATGTAGCCTAAGACTACTTGGGAATCGGTCCAGAAGTATTCTTGGTCGATTTTGAGCTCCAGCTCCTCTTTTAGCATTCTGCTCACCGCTGAAGAGACCACTGCAGCCGTTAACTCCAATCTTGGTATGGTGACCACTTTCGTTGGTGCTACTCTTGCTTTTCCCAAGATGAAGGAGCAATGCACCTTTTCTTCACTCACTACACGGACATAGGAGCACTGACCATACCCTTGGCTGCTTGCGTCAGCAAAGTGATGCAACTCGACTTTTTGGATCTTCCCCAGGTTTTCAGGAGCGAAGCATCTTGGGATCTGGAGCTTTTGCAAAGCCTCTAGATCATTCAACCAGCTCTCCCACCGTGGCTTCAGTTCAGCGGGCAGTGGTTCATCCCATCCTATGCCCCTTTGGCACATTTCCTGTAGTACTTTCTTCCCCAGTAATAGGAAGGGGGCCAGGAACCCTAATGGATCAAACACAGAGGCTACAGTCGAAAGTATTCCACGCCGTGTTGCAGGTCTCTCATTCAGGTTGACTTTGAAGAAGAATGTGTCACTGCTCACATTCCATTTTACTCCCAACACGGTCTGAACTGGAAGCTCGTCATGACTGAGGTCCACGTCCCGAACACCACTGGCTCGTTCACTCTCAGGGACTGACTCTAAGACCTCTCTGTTGTTGGATATGAACTTGTGGAGGTGTAATCTGCCTTCTGCGAACACCAATTGCGCTTCTTTTACCAGCCGAATGGCTGTGTCTACATGCTCTACACTGACAAGGCCATCATCAACATAGAAGCTCTCTTTGATGAAGTTGGCAGCTAGGGGATACTCTTTGTCATGTTGGCTCGCTAGGTACTTCATTCCATAATTGGCGCAGCCAGGAGATGAAGCTGCTCCAAAGAGGTGGACCTTCATGCGGTATTCCTTTGGTTCTGAGTTCAGCTCACCATTTTCCCACCACATGAAGCGTAAGTAGTCTCTGTCTTCTTGGTCTACATGGAACCTGTGGAACATTTTTTCCACATCGCACATGATTGCGATCGGATGCTTGCGGAACCGGCAGAGTACTCCCGTCAGTCCATTTGTGAGGTCAGGTCCCGTCAGTAAGTGATCGTTCAGAGCCGTGCCATCATACTTAGCGGAGCAGTCAAACACAACCCTTATTTTGTCTGGTTTTCTTGGGTGATAGACTCCTTGGTGTGGAATATACCACACATTTCCTTTTTCAGGTTCATTCTCGGCTCTTTCTGCATCACCATCCTTGAAAATGCCTTCCATGAATCGCACATAGTCATCCTTGAACTTGGGGTTTTTCTCAAGCTTCCTTTTCAGGTGTCTCAGTCGTACCAAGGCCAACTGCTTATTGTCAGGCAGTTGGGGGCGTGCCTTAAAGGGAAGGGGCAGTTCCAGGTGACCATCGATGTTTTGGTGTATTCTTCCATTCAGTGTCTGTAGGAACTGTATGTCATCTTGTGATATGCTCTTTTCCCCAGGGTTTGTGTCTTTGAAATCTGATTCAAGGGCTCTGATGACAGAGGCTGGAGTCAGTGGGGGAAGTTCCTTGACAGATATGTGTAAGATGGGAATTCACACCCCAGAGCACCTAAGAACACAATACCGGGAAGCGACAATCTTTGTGATCTTTGAGAGTTGTAAAGTCACGCTTCTGGTGCCAGGATGTTTGCTGAGACCATCTGGCCTAAGGTTTACGGTGTCCGAGAATGTCCTAGGATTTTATGATCCTGGGAGAGACTCTAATCTGTTTGAAACTCCCGCGCACGGACAATGCAAGACTGCCCCCACCTGACGTCACTGAGGCCTCCTTTCATTCAAATTATGTCCACACAGCATGGTATAACAGTACAGACTGCGTTGGTCTTCCTAAAAGCTTAAAAACCTTAAAATGTGATGAATATTTATGCTACATTGTACAGTATATACTGGAAATAGTCCTGACACTGGAACATACATTGTACACTCTTTTTCCAGAGGAATAAGTATATATTGTTCAGTTTCTCAGTGTTACATGAATAAATACACACAGTTAATGTACCTGACTGAACAGGGGAAACTAGGGTATAATGTAATGTTCTTCAACAGGAATCCTGGGACTGTTTGTGGCATTAATATTAATCACATTTGAAAACTATGCAGAGATGGGATTCTCATGACAACACGAACGTAGACCTATTCATGTTTGATATCGTTTTGATGGTCTTGGTGTGTGTGGTGCAATGGCATATATTTCCTACATGGTCAACATGGAGGAAATATATATTTCATAACTCAGGAGTAAACTACCACTGTGGAATTATACCACAGGAAACTCTTTCTTCCAAACCCCCCTTGAAGGAGGGACGAAAGGTGCAATATTAGCCTTCTGGCCAGTTTATGGTTTTACGATCAGCCACAGCCAGATCAAACACAGAGTTTGGGCTTATAGGCATAAGAAACAAGGAACTCGGGGAAGCTGTAATCAGACTCTCCCGCACATCTCACTCTGTGTATTGTGTGTAGTGAATTGCCAGGTATGAATTAATATTTTTCTATACTCTATTTTTAATATGTTATGTTGTAATTTGTAACCATGATTTGATTATTTTTAAGTAAAGAACCTACCTGGTAAATTGTTAAACTTGATTTGTGTGGTTTCTTTGAAAAAGACATTCTATCTCTGTTAACACGGTAATGAGTTGATTGATTTCCTCAGTCTGGACTTCCCCCTCTGCTGATCTAGGGAGATTGACTAGTTAAGCTTAATGTATCACGGTGTATTGCACCCGTAGAACTCTGTCTTAAGTTAGATCATCTCCGCATGCCTTTTATACATGTTGAGAACGGACGTTGCCAATATTATCTTCTCGGGTCCCTGAGCCTTTAAGATAGGCTATACCTTATGAAGTGGTCTCCTCCGCAACCTCTGAGATAAATGGAGACATCTAGTCAGCCGTGAGTGGTGCACATAAACTGCCGTATGTAGCACTCGGTGGAACCGGCACATCCAGTTCAGAGAACAGGCTCCAGAGTACGAGAGTATCTTAACAAATCAATTATAAATTATACCTTTTAAATTATATACTAATAATTAAATTGGAGTCAGATTTATACGAGTATGGAATCAGCGTTAGTGGCTGACCGTTAATAGAATATACACAGGCTGCCTTTTTGGATAAGCTGGAGTCAGCCTGCAGACCAGACTAAAGCAGGAGACAAAGTGGTACTATTGTCTCTGACACGGGGTAGCTGATCCCGTGAATTTAAAGAAGCAGTCTCATCCGGGTGTAATAACAGTAACATTTCAACACTCTTACCTTTTCCCACAGCAACAGCGGAAAATATCACGTTTTAACCTTCGATCCGGGCTATTCCCTCATTGGTCTAGCTGCGCGGGATTTACAATTGGTGACCCCGACGTGATCCCAGTTGCTGTTTCTGAAGTTTCAGTGACAGGTCCGAACGACGTGATCCCTCTGGCAGGAGGGTGTCTGCTTTTCTTTAACTCTGAATTTCTCCTGCAACTTTGTTTAAAAAATCCTTACAGTTTGGCGTAATTGACAGCATACTCCGAACAAGGGATTTTCTGGTCAGTGTAACTCCTGGTTCTTGATCCTTGGTGTGGTGAGTAACACAATTATTTTACGTAGTAGCATATACTAGGGAGAGTATTTGTTGTTTCACCATGTAGACACTGTTTAGGGGATCGACATATCCCGGACAGGCCCTGGGACCGTAGAAACCGGGCGCATTCCAGACTACTGCCCTTCAGGGTATTAATAAACAATGGAAGGCAGGGAAAGATAGGAGAACTGCATGGTTTTCTAAATCTGTGTAATTGTGAGGTAGCAGCCCTCACTGTTATATTTATATATATCTATGTATGTGTGTATATACGTGTGTAGATATATATCTATATATATAATGTTGTTGACACTGTCATTCTAGGATGCAGAAGTTTTATATATTATGAGGTCATTATGACTGCAATAATTATAGAACCCTAGAATGAGTAAATGGAAGATGAGTGCTTCATGGCGCAACTTAAAGGTTTGAGGATGTGTATTAAAGAAAGTAAAAGGTTTGAGATGTTGTTGACATTGATTGTTGTTGTTGACATAGGTTTGAGACATAGAAGGCATGTTGATGCAAGGTATTGCTCTGGTGTTCCACAATACTGTGGGGGACGCAGAGAATCTTGTTCAGACACAGAGGAGGAAATGACACTGGTGAAAAGTCAGTGAGAGTTAGAGGATAATTGTATGTAGAGAAGTGTGAGGAAGTGTTGAAGGTAATAGTAGGTAGAATGCAGAATGTAAGTGACAGGATATAAAAATTATTCCATGTCATATCAACTGTTGCTAGTTATATCAATAAATAACAAATGGCTCAGAAGCTATTTTTATGTAAAAACAGAAGTCTTCCTTCTGTAGTTACTTTTTGTGCCATATTGGTGTTTTTATTTTGCTTTTAATTTGTGTTTAGATATACATCTGTAATACCAGAAAGTTAAAGTGCATAGTATAGATAAATAACTATAAATCTATATAAATTGCCTGGGCATGTCATGTAGGAAATGTTGGAATTCACCAATATACCTACTTGTGTGCCAATTAAATTAACTGAGGTATGCTTATAGAAGCTCACGGATGTATTTTTGTGTAAATTTCTCTAGCACAAAAACCTATGCTAGAATGTCTGTCTGACGTCAATAGACCAGTCAGTGCTATAAAATGAACTAAAAGCCACCAGAGCTTTCACTCGCCTTAGTTAGGGCCAGCATTTTCTGTTCCTGCAGGGAAGTGTTTATGACTACTAAGGAGATGTCTTTCTAGTCAGGGCTCCTAAATGGTTTTATAGTTTGGGAGAATAGAACCTACCGCAATTAAATAACTAACTAACTAACTAAATTAAAATAAATAAATAGATAAATAGAAGAAGAAGAAGCAATTTCTTCTTTAACTTTACTCCATATTTACCCCTTTCATTTAAAAGCTGAAGTAGGGTCATTTTTTAGCAAAGACTGGCTTATTGGTCTCTTTTGTCCATTTGTCTCTCTGTTTCTTTTCTTTCTATCTGTCTGGTTGAACATCTTTGTTCCATAAAAAGCAGTAAACCTACATTCTTCAGAGAGTGTATGATTTTTGTTTTTCAATCATAAATAACTGGCTATCATCATTTACCCAATACAGAACCTGAACTATGCATACAATAACCCTGCATAGGTTTCTCTCCTTCTTCAGAGCTTTTGTCTGACGACCACAGTAGGCCGACGGCTTTCGTTTGGACCAGGCAGAAGGAGGAACCTACTGCGTGGGGCGATGCGAGGCTAGTTTGGAGATTTTCACTAGCCCTCAGAACTGTATCTGGACGCTGCATCACTGCTTCAGTCTGACCACCTGCGGTTACCGCAAGCCCACGCAGTGCCCTAAAATCTACCCCCTCCCTCCTGGCGGCCTTATTAAAAGAAATGTTAATATAACTGTTGCATGACATGAATCTTGTAATGGCACATGTGAATTAGAACATTTCAAACATCCTGTCAGCGTATGTAACACACTGTAATATAACTGATGAAACGTATGCATTGTTATAGGCACAGCTCGATGATTTAGTCTCTGATTACAAAGTCAGACTCGCCGTTCAAATTCCACCCGTACGTTCAAAACGGGACCTGTTTGGTGACGTTACAGGTCTTTTTGGCACAGGTAATTCCATTTCTAACACTTATCAAATAACCAAAACGATCTCAGTATTCTGCATGGTTGGCAAATCAGGGCGCCACTGGTTTCCAACACCTCACTAATAGTAATAAAAACATCATTAAGGCAATTAGGTCTGAAGCGCAGGCGCTTCTCACCATCAGCCACTCATTATTCAATCAGACCCGTACCATCGAGTGTGACTTAGCCTGCAGGACGTGTACACAGGATTTGTTTACTGCTGCCAGATAGGAAATCTTGGACCTTCGTCTGCGTAAAACCCCTAGGCATGTATTAATTACCTCATTGAGACCTTATACCTGCATAGGTGTATTGCTTCAGAGAAGATGAGACTATACATTATTCTGAATTGTTGACAACATTAATGATGTTTACTGGAACTGCGTGTTTAGGATGTATAGGGTTCTTTGTTTCCTTTCCTTTAATCCACCCAGACCAAGTGTATCCAAATTCCACTACCATACGCTCCATTGGCGTAGTAGTGAAGAATCAGGTCCTCAAATTAGATAATCTAACAGGGTACATTACCATGAGGGGCACTGAAACCATATTCACCACCCGTACGTGTTGTCATGAGACCTCAAGTTATATAATTTGTACTTGTAATACTTGTAATCTTTTTCCCACAATGACACCAAGCTCATTCGTGTTCAGTCCTCGCGGCCATGCGGATGCAATCCAGGTCTCCTACACGCAATGGTGCGTCACCCGCTCCGCCCAAGACGCCTACACCTGGTGGGACTGGGTGTTCCGAGGGTGCGTCATCGCCAGCGCCCTCATCTTCACCTTCACCTTGATCCAGGGTTGCTATTTCCGACACCTTATCCGCAACCTACACACTTCCACTCACGCTGCACTGGTTCTCAGCCCTCTCCAGCTGCCCCAAGGCCGGCCATGAGACCACAGGCACCAGCAGGGGATCGCCGAGCCAGGGTTTTCCATGACCCCTTGGGACTGTGTTCTTCTTGTCCCACGGGGCCAGAGGGGGGAACTGTAAGATGGGAATTCACACCCCAGAGCACCTAAGAACACAATACCGGGAAGCGACAATCTTTGTGATCTTTGAGAGTTGTAAAGTCACGCTTCTGGTGCCAGGATGTTTGCTGAGACCATCTGGCCTAAGGTTTACGGTGTCCGAGAATGTCCTAGGATTGTATGATCCTGGGAGAGACTCTAATCTGTTTGAAACTCCCGCGCACGGACAATGCAAGACTGCCCCCACCTGACGTCACTGAGGCCTCCTTTCATTCAAATTATGTCCACACAGCATGGTATAACAGTACAGACTGCGTTGGTCTTCCTAAAAGCTTAAAAACCTTAAAATGTGATGAATATTTATGCTACATTGTACAGTATATACTGGAAATAGTCCTGACACTGGAACATACATTGTACACTCTTTTTCCAGAGGAATAAGTATATATTGTTCAGTTTCTCAGTGTTACATGAATAAATACACACAGTTAATGTACCTGACTGAACAGGGGAAACTAGGGTATAATGTAATGTTCTTCAACAGGAATCCTGGGACTGTTTGTGGCATTAATATTAATCACATTTGAAAACTATGCAGAGATGGGATTCTCATGACAACACGAACGTAGACCTATTCATGTTTGATATCGTTTTGATGGTCTTGGTGTGTGTGGTGCAATGGCATATATTTCCTACATGGTCAACATGGAGGAAATATATATTTCATAACTCAGGAGTAAACTACCACTGTGGAATTATACCACAGGAAACTCTTTCTTCCAAACCCCCCTTGAAGGAGGGACGAAAGGTGCAATATTAGCCTTCTGGCCAGTTTATGGTTTTACGATCAGCCACAGCCAGATCAAACACAGAGTTTGGGCTTATAGGCATAAGAAACAAGGAACTCGGGGAAGCTGTAATCAGACTCTCCCGCACATCTCACTCTGTGTATTGTGTGTAGTGAATTGCCAGGTATGAATTAATATTTTTCTATACTCTATTTTTAATATGTTATGTTGTAATTTGTAACCATGATTTGATTATTTTTAAGTAAAGAACCTACCTGGTAAATTGTTAAACTTGATTTGTGTGGTTTCTTTGAAAAAGACATTCTATCTCTGTTAACACGGTAATGAGTTGATTGATTTCCTCAGTCTGGACTTCCCCCTCTGCTGATCTAGGGAGATTGACTAGTTAAGCTTAATGTATCACGGTGTATTGCACCCGTAGAACTCTGTCTTAAGTTAGATCATCTCCGCATGCCTTTTATACATGTTGAGAACGGACGTTGCCAATATTATCTTCTCGGGTCCCTGAGCCTTTAAGATAGGCTATACCTTATGAAGTGGTCTCCTCCGCAACCTCTGAGATAAATGGAGACATCTAGTCAGCCGTGAGTGGTGCACATAAACGGCCGTATGTAGCACTCGGTGGAACCGGCACATCCAGTTCAGAGAACAGGCTCCAGAGTACGAGAGTATCTTAACAAATCAATTATAAATTATACCTTTTAAATTATATACTAATAATTAAATTGGAGTCAGATTTATACGAGTATGGAATCAGCGTTAGTGGCTGACCGTTAATAGAATATACACAGGCTGCCTTTTTGGATAAGCTGGAGTCAGCCTGCAGACCAGACTAAAGCAGGAGACAAAGTGGTACTATTGTCTCTGACACGGGGTAGCTGATCCCGCGAATTTAAAGAAGCAGTCTCATCCGGGTGTAATAACAGTAACATTTCAACACTCTTACCTTTTCCCACAGCAACAGCGGAAAATATCACGTTTTAACCTTCGATCCGGGCTATTCCCTCATTGGTCTAGCTGCGCGGGATTTACATATGCGATGGCACAGACCTGTCACGTCTGTTGACCTTACGACTCGTGGTGTGCCGCCGACAATGCTCCAGCCCAAGTCTGTCTGGATGGCGTAGGGCTCATAGTCACCTCCGGTGATTACATGTCGTGGAGCTAATGCTCTGGAGCAATCGTAGCCTATTAGGAGTCCAACCTCGCAATCCATCCGTTTTGGTATTTCATGTGCTATGCTATTCAGGTGTTTCCACCTTTTGGCTGTGTCTGGGGTAGGTATGTGAGAACGCTCTAGTGGGATAAAATCCCTGGTGTAGGCAGGTGGCAGGTCGATAGTGCTTTGCGATGAGAACCCTCTAACACTAAGCCCACTAACTCTTTCACTCTTAACTACGGAGTCTTTTCCCATCATAGTGGAAAGCTTTAGCTTTACTGGTTCTAAAACTGCCCCCATCCTCTCACATACTTCCCTGTCTACAAACGTGTTGCTACTCTGAGTATCTAACAGGGCATATACTAAGGTCTCTGACTCGGTGGTGTCCAAAGAAATCCATACCGGCACTATCATGGATGTGCTCCCCTCACCGCCTCTGTTTACATAGCAAGACAGAGAAGATGTGTTTTCTTCTGCTTGCGTAGGAGATGTGTTTGCTTCTTCTGCTTGCATGGCATGAGCAGATGTTTTCTCTGCAGGAGGGCGGTCCTCATGAAGTGGGGTTGGATGATATTTCTTGCATATGCCACAAGTAGCTTTTTTCTTGCAGTCCTTTGAATTGTGTCCTCTTCTGAGACACCCGAAACACAGCTTATTGTCCATTATGAACCTTTTCTTGTTTTCCACAAGTTGGCCAAGGAGCTTCTGGCATTTGTGGATGGAGTGGCTCTCTTCACAGTACATGCATTTGACTGGGTTTGATCCAAAGGACTCCTTTGAGCTGCCCTCCGCTGCATTGTGAGTTTTCACCCCTGTAGTTGACTGTGACTTCTCTGGTGCTGTTGCGTTTGTGAGGAATGCATTAGCCTTTGGGCGCTTTACATCTCTAAATTGCCTTTCTTCTGTAGGCTTCAGCGCATGGAAGGACGTCATGGGATTGCATGCAATTTCAGCTTCTTGTGCAATAAAATCAGCAAACTCTTTGAAACTTGGGTAGTCCTCTGTTTGTTTCAGTTGCCTTGTGACCTGACGATTCCAGCGCGAGGTCACCCAATCAGGCAGTTTTTGGAGCATCTTTTTATTTTCTTCGCAGTCATTTAAAACTTGTAGCCCCTTCACGTATGGCAAGGCGTTGCTGCAAGTTGTGAGAAAGTCACTGTACTGTCTCAGTTTAATGGACTCCCTCGAACTTATCTTGGGCCAGTTATTTAGCTTGTCTCTAAAGGCACGCTGGATCACAAAGGGGTAGCCATACCGGGTGTTCAGTGTTTCCCATGCTTGATCGTAAGCTTCATCGTCATTTCTAAAGAAGCTTCCTTCCAACACAGATCGTGCCTCTCCACTGATGTATTTCTGTAGGTAAAACAACTTGTCAGCTGTATTTGTGCAGCGGCGTTCGATTAATGCTTTGAAGCTTGTGCTCCACTCCAGGAAGTTCAGCGCATCCCCTGAGAAGACGGACGGTTCGGGAGCAGGAAGTCTGGTAAGTACCATTGCATCATGAAGGGCCTGTGCGAATGGTGTTTCAAGGTAAGTACTGTTTGTTTGTTTATTATCATTGCTCTTACATGCTTCTTCTCTTTTAACTTCCTTTCTAAGTACTGGATGAGAAACAGCTACCTCACTGCTTATGGACGGCTTATCACTGCTATTTTCATCATGTTTCTCACTTGAATCGGCTTCAGAGTATGCCTTAAGCTTAGCAGCTATTACCTTTAGATCTCTCTGATTTTCTAGCCTTTTTAGCTCTAGTGTTTGTGCTGCAATCACATCTGCCATCTCTATTTCTGCCTTCTTCGCAGCAAGCGCGGCAGCGCATTCTGCTCTTTTTACTGTGAGGCTATGTTGTCCGGATGAGCGGTTTGAGTGGAGGCTAGGAACAGGTCTAGCGACTGTGGACCCGAATATGGACCGGGCATACTCAACATCAAGCACCTTATCAAGTCTTGTCTTTTCTGCCTCAGCATCAAACTCATCTAGTCCTGTTTCACTCATGCCTACTTTCATAAGATCCATCAACTTCATTGTTACAGCTTCACAGGAATCCATCTTTCTTCTGATATCAGTAGAAGGCGCTACTTGGACTCGTATTCTATCATATGCATCCTTCAGCTGTGTCTCTAGCTCTTCAACGTCTTCCATCATGTTAACCAACTCTGTGTCAGAGCACTCATTTTTCAGTTTAGCACGTGCAGCTCTAACTCCCTCTTTCCACTCTTCATACCGTGTGCTAAATTGACTCTCTATTTTAGAAGCCTCTTGCTCCTTCAGTGCTGTTCGGTCTGTTCCTATTTTACTATAGGTTTCATTGATGAGTAACTCTGTTTTCTCTATTTCAGCCTTATCGACTAGTTTTCCTGATTCCTCACATAATTTTGTAAGTTCTAGTTGGAGAGACTGTATTTGTTCCCTTAGTTCACCACACTCTGACTTTTTACTATGAACCGACATTATGCTGTGCAATGTACTTTATCAATCACTATGTTATTGTAAAGGTGCAAATAAATGTTTTACCACTAAGCTGTGTGTGTGTGTCCTTCTTAAGTGTAAACCAAATAGGCTAGTAATATGCAGTAGTGACAAATTACTCAAATAAACCTCAAATAAACTGAATGAATTAGATAAGGCTACACTCTTCACAGTATTAGACTTTCTACTATAAGTAGCCTTCTATCAAATCAACATTAACTTTCAAACACACATTACAATATTAGCAACAATGCAACAATATTCAGAAATAGAAAATTAGGCTATAATGTCGAATAATCAATGTCTCTTTTACTATACTTTTCAGATGTTCATAACTTTGCAGGGTTAGCACAGTCAAACCTGACGCCGGTCCTTGGGTGATGCAATCCTTAAATCCGCGGGCTTCTCTTTATGACAACGACAGTCTCTGCGCTCTGAAGGCTGCTCTTTGCAGTGTATTTGCAGAACTGTTCATTGTCCACCGCTTCCCTCTTGTGGTGAATCCGCGGCTCTACACTGTCTCTCGGATTACTCAATGGAATTCCTCTCCGGCTCCGGATGACGCTGCTCCTGCGCTGCGCTGACTTCTTTCGTTCGCCCTGGCGGTTGTTTCACTGGCTGCGCTGGGTGTAGCTAGCTTCCTGCTCTGGCGGGCTAGTTTCACTGGCTGCGCTGGGTGTAGCTAGCTTCACTGCTTTGGCGGGCTAGTTTCACTGGCTGCGCTGGGTGTAGCTAGCTTCACTGCTTCTCTTGGCCGCGTTGACGTTACGTTTTCACTGTAACTACACTGGTCCAATGCTAATAATAAGGCCACGAATCATACTGGTGTCTTCCGATTTATTTATCTCACTCTCTCTCTTCAGATCGTCAGACAACGTGAAAACTAAAAGTGAAACACAACGAGGCATGTTACAAAGATGGCTGTGCCATTGCTAGAGTCCATTGTTGCACAGGGCCTAACTAATGTGACGTAAATGACATGGAAAATGTAATCCTATTACACAAACCAAATAAACACAAAAGCATAAGATACACCAACAATACAAAAATGTCTTTTTACCGTGTGCGCCCTTAGACCATGTGTAGAATGTGTAGAACTTTCATGGACGCTCTCTCTCTCTCTGCACAACGGTAGCTTCTCTGCTGGTGCATAACTTATCTTTCCCATAATGCAATCATGTAAACTACTATAATGATCATGTGACCCAACTCGTTTTTAAAAGAAAAGTACATTTTTAAACTGGTTTTAACCATCACATTTTTAACCTGTATTTATTTATATCTGTATTTATTAACCACATTGTAATTCTTCATTAAATTATAATGAAATGTAGCACAAACCAAGTCTCTACTTTTGAGACAGCTACAGGAAATATAGGCCATTGCACCACACACACCGAGACCATCAAAACGATATCAAACATGAATAGGTCTACGTTCGTGTTGTCATGAGAATCCCATCTCTGCATAGTTCTCAAATGTGATTAATATTAATGCCACAAACAGTCCCAGGATTCCTGTTGAGAACATTACATTATACCCTAGTTTCCCCTGTTCAGTCAGGTACATTAACTGTGTGTATTTACTCATGTAACACTCAGAAACTGAACAATATATACTTATTCCTCTGGAAAAAGAGTGTACAATGTATGTTCCAGTGTCAGGACTATTTCCAGTATATACTGTACAATGTAGCATAAATATTCATCACATTTTAAGGTTTTTAGGCTTTAGGAAGACCAAAGCAGTCTGCACTGTTATACCATGCTGTGTGGGCATTATTTGAATGAAAGGGATGTGGCCTGTCTCAGTGACGTCAGGTGGGAGCAGTCTTGCATTGTCCGTGCGCGGGAGTTTCAAACAGATCAGGGTCTCTCCCAGGATCATAAAATCCTAGGACCTTCTCGGACACCGTAAACCTGAGGCCAGATGGTCCCAGCAAATGTCCCGGCATCAGACGCGTGACTTTACAGCTCTCAAAGATTACAAAGATTGTCACTTCCCGGTACCGTGTTCTCTTTACTCTTCATCTCTGGGATGTCAAATCCTGTCTTACAATGCATTGAAAATAGATATGGTCGTTTTTTTTATCGTATGTCCGACAAACTGTAATCATTCCGGACATTCTGGCCGGCAGTTTAAAATCCTAGCGCGACCACTGATGTGCATCTCATAATGCCTCACTGTGTCACTCGGAGAAAATAGTAATAAATAATAATAAAATGAGGGAATGGGAATTTAACACTTCCTTTCTTTGCTGTCTAGTTGAGTCTGTCCCTGGATAGGACATACACCTGTTTTTTTCATAATTAAAGCATTTGGTATTTGAAAGGTAATTCAGAATGCCTTCTAGGTATTGTAACACTGTGAGCATACAACTAAAATCATTTAAATGGGAAATCAGGAGCAATGTTCAAACATTCAAATATTTCAAAACTGCATGTACAGGACAATTTAAAATTGGAGCTGTTTTGTTGACATGTCAGTGGAAAATTATACAGATTATATAAATGATTTCTTTCCTTCATATGTATCTTGTGGCCCAGCTAAACTCCCCTTCGGAAGCACTGTGTTAGGTCACCATTTTCCCTGTGTGTTTGCATCCCTCAATGTCAGGAAAGGATGAGGGCTCTTGCATTGAGGGCTGGACAGGCTTCAATGGCCACTGCTTCAAGTATACTGGACTTGAGGCAGAATGCACTGAAGCTGAGGTAACACAAAACAGCACTAATATGTCCTTTAAATGTAACAATAATGTACTGCAATAATAATAATAATAATAATAATAATGATTATTATCATTAATATAATAATTTTATGAGTTTATTTCTAATACATCAGGGGTTGGATTTACTAAGAACTTTACCATGGGCAAAAGCTTTTACCACATGGAAAATCAATAACATGAACAACGATTGGTCATAGTATTTATTTTGCCCTAATCCCTGGTCGTGTTATTAGTTTTGTGCGTGCTAAAAGGTTTTGCACATGCTTAGTAAATCAGGCTGTAGGTTTATAAAACATCACGGCTTAGATTAATGGTTACTGGGCTATTAATGAACCCAACAATTTGGGGGATGAGCACTGTGTGGTTACAAACTGGCATGGTAAGCCTAAGCAAACTCTCCTCACTACTGCTGGGTGGATTCGACTGACTTTTCACTCTCGTGTTAACTACAGCACAGAAAATGTGGAATGATCTCAGCTGCGGACACCTGAACAGATTCAGATGCTGGAGTCGACAAAGAAAAGCAGCTCTCTGACCTGCCAGAAGGATACGTGTTTTTGCTTTGATTTCTGACCCTCCATTAGAGTTATCTCTGTTACCTCTGTCCCTCAAATAAAGCCTTCCTAAGCATATTATTGAAGCCTTGTGGTCATGTTTCTCTGGTCATTTGTGGTCAGTTTCACCTCCTGTTTTGTCCAGACTCTCCAATACGAAGCGCCTTCACGATGCCCCATAACATTCTCCACATGCATACATCTTATTAAAACAGCATGGTAGTTATCCTATACAATCTGTCTCCAGGATCATCAGGGCTTACAGTGTACATGTTGACTACATGTGCTGCAGAATTCAACAAAATTCAAGAATCTCACTGAATATACACCCATAAAGTATTGATAACAAGGCAAAGTGGGACATAACATTTATTGTCAGAAAAAGTTATGGAGAGAGCAATTAGTTAAACCCATGTAATTTTTAAACAAACACATAAGTAGGTAAAAATTACACAAAAGTAAAAGGCGGAGATAATATATGTTACCCTGCGGTCCTAATATACAGGATATAAAGGAAAGAAAACAACCGAACTGATTTTAAATTCATGTCAACTGTTTCCATTCAGTCAAATTCATTTCTACAAAAATATTTTTTTTATATTTCACTTTATTCTAGTCCAATGTTTAATTAAAATCCAGCATGTTCCGGCATTTCACCATTTGACTTGTTTGCAAACTGGCACAAACTGCCTGAAACGCCCAGGCCCTGAATTTTCTTATTCAACAGTGGATAAGGCTGTGTAGCTGGTTTGAATAGGACATGAATCCGTTTTCTTAGACAGGTTTTGGCAAGCAAATACCTTACCATAACCCCTCCAGTCAGGTTGAGTCACCCAAAATATTTAAAAGGCCAGGATTGGTTCAGTCAAGAAGAAGACTCCTCTTGTAGTCACGAAGCTCAAAGTGCTGCCATAAGGTAACAGAATACTTATTGTTGGCTTATTTTGATAGAATATAAAGCATGAGAGGAGCTGTAAAAACAGCCCCTCCATTCATATTGCTGGGATCTTGTGCCTCTTTATTGTATTGCATTATGGGTGATGTAGATGTGTCTTTCTCTCATCGTAGTTGAAGAGCCATCATGGCCTCCTTTACATTGTCAACATTCATCTGTGTTGCTGTTCTTTCTAGCATGACCTTTGGTGAGTCTTTCTTATTATTATTATTATTATTTTTTACCTTGTATGTTTAGCAAGGTATACGTCTGAATTCATGACAATACAAAAGCCTTTGGTATCAAAATATGAAACAAAATTTGACTAATACTCTTTTCTTTGTTTAACTGAAATGAATAATTGGACAAGAGGTTGCTTTTCTAGGTGTAAATCAGTAGATAATTGACAGAGAACTGTGAAAAATGGCCATTGTCTATGTGCTCCTTTGTTTTTCAAACAGGCGAGACAGAATTTTGTCAGGGTCCCTGCCCTGGAGGGTGGACGTACCACAATCGCCGCTGCTTCCAGTACGTCTCCGAAGAGGCAAACTGGCTTGATGCTGAGGTAACATCGCTTAGTTCACTTTCTGGAGTTCCATTGGCCTAGACAGATATTTTTTTGTGCGCAATGGAGGGCATATTAGATACTTTCAGAAGATTCTGAAGACCTGCCAGTTTCACAATTGTAGTTAGAGGATCACTGGTGGGTTTGTGGTTTTAAAGCAAGAACATACACAACTCCAAAGCAGCTTTTTACAGGGACATTATGCCAGGTTTAACAAATGGGAATGAAAATGTTATAGCGTCCATACAGAATTACAAATATAAAAATATTTCAAATATGTAGGTAGATTTCTTCTACTTTTCTCCTCAATTCTCAAGTTCTTCACTCCCAAGGCTGACATACGACTCCACGCTACAGTTTCTTGGAGCTCAAGTTGTAATGGCTATACAAAGTAACCAAAAATAAGATTAAATATAGTTTCACATGATCACACCCCAAACCAGAAATCTCATTTCGGATGCCAAAAACTGGAAGCACAGAGTTCCTGTTCAAGCTGCTTCAGGGTGCCCTAATACCAGACAATTTAAAGCCTGCATGTTATCAGACACATCAGTGAATATCTAAAACATCCCCCATAAAAAAAAACTGTGGTCCAATCAAAAACATACATACAATAAAGCTGCAATTGAATTTTTTTTAAACTCCAGAAAGTTATCCCCTTAAACTGGAACCCCAAAAACATTCTAGATTCTAAACTAGTTCTAGAAGTGCACAAACTAAGCTTCTAATGATGATACCCTTTAACCTCAAAGTACAATTATAATGAAAAATACAAGAAACAGAAACACATAAAAAAGATTTAAAATTGTAATACCATTCATGTCTAATCTTTTAACTAGGTGTTCACGTTTTACACAATTTATACATGTGAAAACTGCAGTAATCAATGCAGTAAGTCCCTAACGTTTTAATCTGTATCATACATGTGAATAATACTGTTTGTAAAATAGCACTTTACACCCTTTGTCATATTTAAATAATGACCATTATGAAACAGCTGAAACAAAACTCTCTCTCTTTCCATCTCACTCTACCTCTCTCAGACACACTGTTTGGATATTGGAGGAAACCTGGCTTCAGAGGGCTCTGAAGATGATCATGCGTTTCTTAAGGAGCTCCAAACCCATAATGGTGATAGCGCCAAGCCATTCTGGATCGGACTGTCAGATGTCCACAAGGTACTGTAGGAAGAGATCTGTGAAATTTGTAGGATTTCACCCAAATAAATCCCTGTGGAGTAACTGCAGGCATTGAATTGTTCCGACCAGCAGAATAATTACATAATTAGTTATCAGTTGTGACCCCCATTAAAGTAATTGGTTGAGATGATACACTGAACTTTGGTCTTTGACCAACTGGGTGCAACTCCTGGTACGCTGCACACTGACCGACTCAATTTAGGGGTATCGTCATGTTATTCACAGAACATGACAAAAGTCTGGTTGAAATTATCTCTTGGTTTGAGAGTAGATAGAACAGAATACATTAAACACATACAATGAGGTTGGACAACTGAAAAAGGAATACCAAAAAAATGGGTTCAGCAGGCACATACCGTGCTATTGCGTCAAAACATTCAAAGAAGTTACTGAGAAACTGACAACATGCATTACAAAGGAAACCGTGGTTTCTTGTAACTCCAACAAGGCACTGCATTGATACTCTAATTGAGTTCTGTGACAGAGGTGAATAAATTATTAAAACACATTGTGAAGAAGGAAATTAAAACATAAAGTTTAAATCTTGCATTTATATGTCATTGGAGTTTCATCTGTTTCAGCCTATCAACTTGTAAGCCCATACCACTGCAATTCATTTCATTTTAATGATTAGTGTTATTTAACAATTCTTGTGCAGGTAATAGACTTTTTATGTGGAGACCAATTTCCCAGAAAGAAGCAACATGACTGTGCACCACTATGAAAATGTTTTCCTGTATGTCTGTGCTTCTATGCACTGAGAGCAGAACCTGACAGTGTGTGAACATTACTGTCAATCATCCTCCATGCTTAATTAGTGCCAATTGATGAAGATTATTGGGGAGGGTAAATTTGATAATTGAATGATCTGTTGACCTCTTGCTGAGGAATGACTGAATTGCAGGTGAGAACTGCCCTAGATAAACAGCCATACGTTTATAGCCTGTAATTACTCATCTGTGTGTGTGTGTGTGTGTGTGTGTGTGTGTGTGTGTGTGTGTGTGTGTGTGTGTGTGTGTGTGTGTGTGTGTGTGTGTGTGGCGTTAAATCTGATGCCTAAATTCATAATATTTTATGTGACATGATTTGTTCAGATACATGCATATTGTTTTAATGCATTTGATGTGCATCTCCCTCGTTCAGGAGGGAACATGGCTATGGTCCGATGGCAATAGCGCAGTATCTCCGGACGACTTTACAAAGTGGAATTCCGGAGAGCCAAACAACGTGAACAATGAGGACTGCGTGCACTCAAACTTTGGAGGTAGGCATTCTCACCTTCTCCCTATCACTGCAGGAGACCTATGATAGAAATACTGATTCCTCTCTCTCATTTTTTTAAAATAATCCACAGGCCAAAAAGATTGGAACGACATCGCCTGCACCAAGAGTTATCCTTACATCTGTTCCATGTATTAGTGATGTGGGCCTGTACCGAGATTAAGCAGCTCACTGAAGAGGCAACTTTGTTAGCCTCTTTTAATAAATTTCTCCAAGCATTCAATACTTGCTCTCTGGGTGTCTGATTTATATTAGATAGAAAGTTAGCTGTCGTTTGTCAAAATCCAGGTAAACGTTGTCTGAACTGAATGCTTTTGTTAGCCTAATGCAGAAAGGTGACAATTTGTATTTACTCAAATTTGCAAAAACTTAATACCTTTTCCAAAGAAAGAGAAACACCATTACTGATTTCACGAGGCAGGACCACACTTGAATCAAAATTAAGAGATGTTTATGAAGTTAGTGGGGAAAGGCAAAATGGGAGTGGATGCCAGGGTAGAGGAGGCGACTCAGTGGGTTTTTGGCTCTGAGTCGAAGGGACGGCCAGCCATTAACTGGGTCGGAGGAATGGCTGTGAAGACTGTTCCCCCCTTGGAGAATTCTCCAACTTGAAAAAAGAAGATGAGGGGGTGGAGAAAGGGGGTGGGTTGAGATCGCATGTATGAATGAGGCATGTTGTTGGTCTGCTCTTAAGTAGGTGCTCATAATTAGTGGTATAGTTTACAGGTGTGTTGGTTGATTAGCATGAGGGATGTCAGGTGTGTTGCTGGATGGAGTGGGTGTTCATTCCTGTGGGAAGGGGAGAATTGGTTATGATTCAGTGTCGTCCTCCTCCTGAATTTTTGTTAAAGGGTCGGTTTGAGATTTGAACGCACAGTCATATCTAATTTAAGGTAAAAAGCTAACGAACCAGAGCCACTTTACCGAGTGCTTCATGTCCCCTTTAATACTTCACACCATTTAATAGTCATAGCACAATGTTGCCATGGTGCTAGTAGGTGGCAACATTGCACAACGTTTTCACCTGTTAGCATCACGGCAACTACCGCATTTGTGGAGCCGACAATGCAGTGCAGTTCCCACACGCGGGAGGCAGCTAACCTCGCGACAGTTTCACCACGTGGGATTGTTTTAGACTGTACAGCCTACTGGGCTGTTTACTTAGTGCTGGTAGTTTTTTTGTTTTTTTTTGTATAATTGTTTTTATTCATTTTTTATACACATATACATGTACAGTGTCCAGACAAATAACTGTGTAATACTTTCTAACCTCTAATATTTTAAGTTAAACCATTTCCTATTCAAGCTTGAGTAGACAGAGATAACAAAACAAAAAGTAATAGGACTATTTCCAATGTCTTACATTCAAGTAATTATTACTTTGGTCATTTCATAAACCCACCCTTCCCCTACAAAGTACACAGACACCACATATGAAGAACTAAACTGCCATACATAGACATACATACTTAATAATAATAGCAATAATAATAATAATAAAGGTAAAAAAAAATAATTTATATATACAGTCAAGCTGGTTTCACCTTCTCCACGTTTTATTACGTTACAGACATATTCTACAATAGATTGAGTTAATTTTTTGTCTCAAAATTCTACACAAAATAGCCCATAATGACAAAGTGAAAACAGGTTTTTAGACATTTGTGCTAATTTATTAAAAATCAAAATGTAAAATAGCATATGTACACAAGTATGCACACCCTTTGATATGACACCCAAAAGTGAGATGAGGTGCATTTTGTTTCCACTGATACTGCTTGAGATGTTTCTACAACTTAATTGGAGTCCACCTGTGATAAATTCAATTGATTGGACATGATTGGGGATTGCCAACACCTGCCTATATAAGGTCTCACAGTTGACAGTGCAAGTCAGAGCAAACTCCACGCCATGGGGTCAAAGGAATTATCTGCAGACCTCAGAAACAGGATTGTGTCAAGGCATAGATCTGGAGAAGGGTACTGAAAAGTCTCTGCAGCTTTACAGGTCCCAAAAAGCACAGTGGCCACCATCATTCGTAAATGGAAGAAGTTTGGAACCACCAAGAATCTTCCTAGACCTGGCCGCCCGGCCAAACTGAGCAATCGGGGAAGACGGGCCTTGGCCAGGGAGGTGAGCAGGAACCCAAGGGTCACTCTGACAGAGCTCCAGCGTATCCTTGTGGAGATGGGAGAACCTTTCAGAAGATCAACCATCCAGGCAGCACTCCACCAATCAGGTCTTTATGGTAGAGTGGCCAGACGGAAGCCCCTCCTTAGTAAAAGGCACATCACAGCCCGCTTCAAGATTCTCTGGTCTGATGAAACCAAAATTGAACTTTTTGGCCTGAATGCCAAGCGTGACATCTGGAGGAAACCAGGCACCGCTCATCACCTGGCTAATACCATCCCTACAGTGAAGCATGGCGGTGGCAGCATCATGATGTGGGGATGTTTTCCAGCAGCGGGAACAGGACGACTAGTCCTGATAGAGGGAAAGATGAATACAGCAAAGTACACCGAGATCCTTGAAGAAAACCTCTGGACCTCAGACTGGGGTGAAGGTTTACCTTCCAACATGACAATGACCCGAAGCACACAGCCAAGAGAACAAAGGAGTGGCTTCGGAGAAAGTCTGTGCATGTCCTTGAGTGGCCCAGCCAGAGCCCAGACCTGAATCCAACTGAACATCTGTGGAAAGAGCTGAAAATGGCTGTGTACCGACGCTCCCAATCTAACCTGACGGAGCTTGCAAGGATATGCCAAGAGGAATGAGCAAAAAAGTCCAGAAACAAGTGTGCCAAGCTCGTGGCTTCTTTGCCAAGACGCCTTGAAGCTGTAATCGCTGCCAAAGGTGCAGCAACCAAGTATTAGGCTAAGGCTGTGTACAGATATGTAACCCCTAAATAACCTATTTTTGTCAGTAAAATAAAATTGCATATTTTCTAAAAACCTGTTTTCACTTCGTCATTATTGGCTATTGTGTGTAGATGTTTGAGGCAAAAAATGAACTCAATCTATTGTAGTATAAGTCTGTAACGTAATAAAACGTGGAGAAGGTGAAAGGGGTGTGCAGACTTTCTGGCTTGACTGTATATATAATAATAAAATAAATAAATAAAGGAATAAATACAATTTTATTTAGTTCCTTCTTCAAACCGCCGGCCGATATAAGCTACAATGCTTCATATATTGTCCTCCATATCTTATTAAATTGTGTTCCTCTATTGTTGTCCTTTGACATTGTCCTCTCAATATTCAAATAATGTTTCATTAATGTTTTCCAATTTTGGAATGTAGGTGCTTCAGTGTTTTTCCAATTTTTCAAAATACATTTTTTTAAAACTAATGAGGAAAAAAGAATCTGCCATCCAATTGGATATCGTACATTTTCCACATTTTGGAAAACGCTTATCAGGGGTGTAAAAACTACCTTACCGGCACTATCCAGGTTTCAATTTCCTCCCAAATCTTCCTAATTTTATTACAAAACCAAAAGGCGTGTACGAGGGAGTCTCACTGAATGAGGCATTTCAAACATCTATCGGATAAGTTTTATCTCTACTGTAATAGATTCTTGTCATGAGTTTATATTGAATTAAACGTAAATTTTCATTAGTTGTAATTTTTTTTTGCAAACATTCTTTCCATTTAATATCAGCATTTACAGTATTGAGATCCCAATTCCATTTACTCTAGATTGTTTGAAATGCTTCAACATCTATTTCTAACTTAAGTAGGATCGCATACACTTTTCCTATCAAGCCTCTCTTTTCCTCGGGGTTAAAAATAACTTTTTCAATTTCAGTTGGTACTCTGGATTGCCCAAGATCAAAATTTTGCAATATCCAGTTTTATAGTTGTAAATATTTAAAGAATTCCATATCTTCTAACTTGTATTTGTTTTTAAGCGCTTTGAAAGATCGAATTGTACTATGAAAAATTATATCTGATCATTTTTGAATTCCACAACTTATCCAAGTTTGCCAGTATAGTTGAGTGTTTTGAATAGTTATCGATGAGTTATTCCAGATGTGGATATATGTAGGAATATTTATTTCTTTACCTGATATATTTATTTATTTTTTTCCATGCGTACTATTAATAACAAAATTATTTGTTTTAATTTTATGCTTGGAGAAAAGGGCTAAGAATAAATTATAAGGTTGCAACTGGTGATCTTCAATATCTATCCATGGTTCCTCATTTTGATTATTAATAATACTGTCAATATAAAATAATTGAGCCGCATGATGATAAAGCTCCATGTTTGGAAGATTTAGGCCACCCTCATCTCTAGGATAATGTAAGACCTTTCTACTTATACTTATAGTGCTGGTAGTTTCTATCCTTGAGGAAAATGCAGTGACATGATTGGACAGAGTGGCTTGGTAGTGTATGCCCTGAAAGAGAAGGGACCAAGTACGCTTACTGTATAATAAAAAGTTTGGCTACCAACCGTTGACATATCTCCACTAAAACTCCACCCACATTCTTCCGTTTCCAGTGTTCAGCTTTAGTCTCACAGCAAGAAACCCGCTCCTCGGGTGTTCCCGCTTTCTCACTGTAGTGAGCTACTCACTACCTCACTGTGCTGCTCTGCTGGAGCTCCACCTCTAACTTTAGCTTTAATCTCAATTTTTATTTATTGGCAGGTGGAGGGGCATTGCCACTGTGTTTCACAAGCCTGATTAAGGTAACAAGTCACAACTGAGCTGATAAATAAAAAACTCCAGTTACACACATGTGCAGGGTGGTGATACTGATGCAGCTGTTCATGGTCCTGGAGGCAGAATTTGGCCTTCAGCTAAATTTGGCCTTCAGTAGCAGCAGCAGTAGCCTTTTTTTGCGGTGATTCTTCCAGGTTTATGAAGCACTACAAGGGCTGTCATGATTAGGAAATCAATCAGGCTAGCACCGCGGTTGTAAATTTGATGCAAGCCAATAATGGTACCATTGGAAGGAGTTGAGTAAGGGAGTGGAATGGCTGAGCCTGGGGAGGTTGTAGATCAGGTGATCAGCAGCATTCTGGATGAGCTGCAGAGGTCTGAAGGTGGAGGAGACCAACAAGGAGGGAGTTGCATTAGTTTAGATGGGAAGAGCTGGTTTGAGTAGGTGGTGAGCAAGCCCAGATTCTGTGGATGTTGTACAGGAACTATACAATCAATGCTCTCTTAGCTTATCATAATACTTATTGTACTAGATGAACCGTAGTTCTCTTATTCTTTATGTTGAACAGAATCAACTCTTTTAGATCTTTGAGGTAGAAGAGGAGAAGGGGGCTTAATGAGGAAATGGCCAAAAACCTATGTGGTTTTAACAACTTTGCAAAGAAATGTAGAGATTGTAAGGGGATTTCCATTCTCCAGACCATAAACTGGACACTCCTCAACTTCACAGCACCTCAAATTGCAGGAGTCGGCAGCACAAGAGGTCAGAAAAACCAGTTGGCACCCAGATCAATGAGGCAAACAAGATGAAAACGAACTGATGGCCCTCTGGTAAATGGCTATCTTCTCCTAACTTTTCTGTCTCACCCACAATCTTGGGGGGGGGGGGGCAACCTTGTCTAACCCCTGAGTGGATGTGAAAAAATTGTGTTGTAGAACCACTTTAATACTTTACTTTACTGATGCTATTGTGGTAATAAATTATCTTAACTTGTTTTCTTAAACCAAGAGGAAGGTTCATTGCATCCAGGACCTTAAACATGTACCTGTGGCTCACTCTTTCATGGGCTTTTTTAAACATACAGAAAGGATTTGACCTTTCGACAGAGTGAGCGTAAATGTCGCGGATCAGGACAAGATTGTCAACGGTCGACCTCCCCGGGACCCCACAAGCCTGTTCTGGACCCACGACCTGAAGGCCAGTACATGAGGGCCTTCTCCAAGATCTTATAATCGGCCCCCAATAGGTTTATAGGTCGCCAGTTCTTAAGGCAACACTCCTCTCCTTTACCTGTATATGGAAGTGCTACAATGCTTTCCTTCATTGAGGGGTCAGGTGGCCCACACTGTACACTTACATTCAGCACTGTCGTTACTTCTGTTTTCAGATGTTCCCAGAACGCCAGATAGTATTTGGCAGGGAGCCTGTCAGGACCTGGGGTTTCCCTGGTATTTAAACTGCTTACCACATGGGTTACCTACTCAGTGGACAGGCTCTCCTCCTCATCTCCTTCCCCTGTAGGTATTGACTGTATGTTTTGTAAGTATGAATCAACCATACTTGGTTTGTTTTCTTTTTAGTGTTGTACAGTTGTTTATGGAAAAGTCTAATATGTTCTTTATGCCTTGTTCCTCCTTATGGAAATGTAATATACTGCAGTATATTTTAAATATATTGTAAAGATAATTTTGATATATTTACAATATACTGCAGTATATTCTTTTTCCATAAGGGGATTTAACCTGTGCTGTCCTGTATTTGGTTTTTCTTGTATTCAATTTTATTGAAAAAGTAGCTTGTGCATTTGACATTCTGATCTAAATGTTTTATCCTCCTTTGATACCGTATTTTTTCTTGTTCCATTCTGTACAGTGCTGCTAAGTTGTAATTTATCTGTGCAATTTCTTGTGCTACCTTAAACCCCTGTGCCTGTAACCCCCTGAGTCGCTGAAGTATGTTGTGCAATTTCTCAATTTTTTCCCTCTTTTGTCTTACCTGCCTCCTTCCTACTGTAATAAAATACCCCTTTGTGCGTGATTTAACCATTTCCAGCCATTCTCTTGGTGAATCGCACAAGTCTCTGAATGTCTTCCATTCCATTCCTCTAGTCTACATATGTATGCCGTGATGCATTTAGTTTCACTAGTCCCATTCCTCCGTGCTCTGGTATGCACAATGTGATCTGTATAGGGAGTGCTTTATATATATATATATATATATATATATATATATATAACAAGTTTATTCAATAGGATAAACCCCTTGAGATGAACCATCTCGTTTTCGAGGGGGTCCTAACAAACAATACAAAAAATCCATAAATAAAATAAAAACAAAAAACGAATCAAAGACATTAAAGATCGGGGCAGCAGGTGCAGCAACATCAGCAGCAACAGTGGTGGCATTTGTGGCAGCAGAGGGAGGAGGCATGTCATGGGCAGCCAGATGGTGGTATACCCCAGGGGCACTGGACAGGTCAAGGTCAGACTCGAGGGGGCCAAAACGGTTGATGAGTGATTGGAGAATTGGCATCGGTCATGCGATATCTCTGGCTCACCATCCTCCTCCCCTTGCCAACTTGAATAACTTCCGTCCAGGGAGCATGGTCAATAGGGGTGGAAATAGATCCATGGCCATGTATCAGAGGGGAATGTGTTCGTGGAGGGGAACAGTGCCCCAATTCACCAGTGGCAGGGGCACCATCATTGTAGGGGCTATAGGTGTTAAAGGATAAGTTCGCTATTTTGGACCTTGGACCCTATTTGCGGTCTGTCTTCCATGAACCTGACACATTGAGTCCATATTTTCGCTGATCGGTCCAGTATTGAGCTAGCTACAGATTTCCTGTAGGCTCTCACTGGGCTATAATAGAAGTCAACAGGGCAATTAGAAATGTTATGGAAAAACAACGATAAATGTGCTTTTATAGCTCAGTGTGTATTCTTACGGTCTCAGTATGCTCTCCTGTGAAATGTAGGCTATCGCAAACGCAAACCGAACGTTGAAACAACAGTTCCATTTGAAACAGAACTATTTCTCCGACCGCACTACCTCGCACTATAAACTTCCGCAGTCTAGCTACGTTGTAGAGAGGCCACTTGAAAAGCAGTTGATCACAAATCCTGACCTCCCGTTGGAGTTTACTAGCTAGTAGCCTACAGCAGAACTATTTGTAATGCAGTGTTTGTAATCATCATTTGTAATAATTTACATTACCTGCGCAACTTCAGCCTCTCTCTCTTCTCTTGCTCTCTTATCATCCATCTCTTGTAGTTCCGTGTCCGTGTATTCTGGCTCAAATCTGTAGCCAGTAACGTCAAAGTCAAAATCGAATTCTTCATCTTCGTAATCATTATAGTCATCCATCATCCAAGTTTTTTTGTGGAAATTGTAGCCTACGTTGCTGCAGGTAAACAAACGCAGACTGCTCACATAGATAGTTTCGTAAACGGCCGGCACACCTTCCCGCTCCCCCACCCCCGACACATAGTACTCCGCGGGAGCAGCGAAAACAAGCAACAGAGAAATGCTTACTTCCAAGCCATGCCAAGCACATACAAATGTTTGGATTGAGATACATTTCACAGGAAAGCATACTGAGACCGGTAACAATACACCTTGAGCTTCCCGTCTCATTTATTGTACATGAAAGCACATTTATCGTTGTTTTTCCATAACATTTCTAATTGCCCCGTTGACTTCTATTGTAGCCCAGTGAGAGCCTACAGGAAATCTGTAGCTAGCTCAATACTGGACTGATCAGCGAAAATATGGACTCAATGTGTCAGGTTCATGGAAGACAGACCGCAAATAGGGTCCAAGGTCCAAAATAGCGAACTTATCCTTTAAGGATCCGAGAAGGGACTGGACTGAAATGCACGACTCTGAGACAGAAAATCCAATAATTCCAATAATTTATTACTTCGTCAACAACTCCAGAAGTATAGGGAGAGATAAGGGTAGGGACCATCATCTGGCCATCTGGCTGCCCATGACATACCTCCTCCCTCTGCTGCCACGATCACCACCACTGTTGCTGCTGATGTTGTTGCACCTGCTGCCCCGATCACTGCTGCTGCTGCTCCTGTTGCCCAGGTTGCTGCTGCTGGTGCTGGTGCTGCTGGTGCTCTTGTTCCTCCGGCTGCTGCTGCTGCGGCCAGTGCTACTCCTGCTGCCCCTGTTTCTGCTGCTGCGGCGGCTGTTGCTCCTGATACAACTCCCACTGACGCTGTGGCTGTTGTATCTGGCCCTGTTGTCGCTGCCAATGCTCCTGCTACTCGTCCACAGCCACCATCTACATTGATCATTGGGAGCTCCATGGTTAGGCATGTCTCTATCAAAGGGGCTGAGACCCGCTGTTCCCTGGAACCCTTGTGTCAGACATAGACCACCTGCTGCCATCTATCCTCGGTCAGGCCCCATCTGCTGAAAGTTTGGTGGTCCACGTTTGGTCAAGTGACATCAGATTGGCACAGTCTGAGAAACTGAAGGCAGACTTTAAGTCCCTCATCTACACCCTCAGTCAGTCTGGAAGGAAACCTGTCATTTCAGGTCCCCTGCCTTCTTCGTCCCGCCATGGCTGCATGAGGTTTACTCGCCTTCGTCAGCTACATGTCTGGCTGAAAAGCTATTGTAAAATCATGAGCATCACCTTTGTAGACAATTTGAACCTCACCTCTAAAACGCGATGGAATCCACCCAAACTGGGCCGGCTCTAGGCTGTTGGCATCAAACATGTCATTAGCACTGGAGTCATTAAAATTGGAGTCTTCTGGTTCCATTCCTGAGTCCCTCATTTACAATTGATGTCTCCCAGGCCCAAACTCCTCAAACCGACTAGCCTTAATAATCCCAAAGCTCTTCCATTTTAAGTACAGGCTTGGGCTGCTGCTAACACCATGCTCTCCCACTCTATATATCCTACTTCTCCTGTGGTAGATAATGCTCCTCTAGTATTACCACTTACTCCTACCTCTGATATTAAATACTCATTAAACACAGAACATTCACCTGCTTATAACATCCTGATAATATTGAACAATAGACCACCGGGACGTTACGCTGGGACAGTAGCTGGCAGGAATCATAATAATTTAGTTATAGCCCGAGTCTCTCATCTCACTTCGACTCTGCAGCATAATATTTCAACGGATCCTGTTCGCCTAAACAGTCCTGATGTTTTTAAATCCAGAACAGGATTGGGTTTCTTACATCTAAATATTTGAAGTCTGCATCAAAAACAGAAACTCAATCATATTAATATCCTGGCCTCTCGGTTCGATTCTGACTTGTTCTTACTGAAACTTGGTTCAAGAAAAGCACATCTGATAGTGACGATGCTATAAGTGGCTACAATATCATTAGAATAGATAGATTTGGTAAGGGGGGAGGTGTCGCCATTTATGTCAAGACTTGTTTCTCTATCACTATTTTGAAGTCTATCTCAATTACAAAATTCTTTGAATTCATTGCACTAAAACTTGATTTGGGACTTCATCATTCAATTACAGTGGCGGGGATCTATAGGCCTCCCTCTGCCCCAGCGATTGCTTTAGAGAAGTTAGCAGAGTTACTTTCTCCTTTTACTGACTCAGAAATATTAATCCTTATATCCTGTTCCCGTTGCCTTCTGTCATGGTTTTAACCCTTTTTGCCTATGCGGTCGTTCTCCTTGGTGGCCACACGAGGGCGCTGCTCTTTTGGTGGATGCTTGCTCCGCCCTGCTTAGATTGCGGAGCTGCTGTTAGCGCCCACACCTGTGCGTGGGCACCTGGAGAGATATATAAGCCTACCGTTTCCTTCGTTCGGGGCTTCGAGATTAATTGTTCATTGTGTTTGTTCATTGTTTTGTACTGTGGTGTTTTGTTGGCTGTGAGTTATTCGTACCATTTGGGCTATTCGCCTATTTTAACGTCTCCTTGTTGAGGCAGGGCTTATTTCTTGCTGGCTCGGTAGTTACTTATCTCGTAGAAGTATGGGACCGCGGATCTCTGCTCTATTTCGTCTTTTGTCCTTTTTCTCCGTGTATGGAGATTTGGGCGATTCTGTTCGGAACTGTAGTTCTGTTCGCCCTTCGGTGCATGTCGTCTCATGGGGAGATCGGGCGTTTCGCTTCTACTAGGTTGCTTAGCTTGTAGAAGTATAGAGTAGCTGTTCTTTGTTCCATTTTCGCCTGTTATTGGTTCCTACTGTATGCGGATGATTCAACGATATACACGTCAGCCTCTACAGCCGATGAATTAAATGCTGTCCTAAATTCAGAGTTGCAATCAGTAGTCGATTGGATAAAAAATAATAAATTGGTTTTAAACATATCAAAGACAAATAGCATCATTTTCGGTTCAAACTATGCTCTCAGTACGAACCCAGTCTTGAAACTTTTAATAAGTGATGCGGCAATTGATCAAGTCCAGGAGACTAAACTCCTAGGAGTAACATTAGACAGTAAATTGTCATGGTCACAACACATAAATAATCTAGTGGTGAAAATGGGAAGAGGTATTTCTGTTGTTAAAAGATGTGCTCATTTGTTACCACTAAATACTATCAAACAGGTGATTCAAGCGTTAATCTTATCGAAGCTTGACTATTGTCCTGTAGTATGGTCTAATGTAACGACGAATAAACTGAAAAAATTACAAATGGTACAAAACAAAGCAGCACGTATAGCGCTGCGTTGTGAGTACAGAACTAATGTCGCAACGATGCACAACTGTTTAACTTGGTTACTTGTCAAAAATAGGTTACTCTATTCACTCCTTGTATTTACTAGGAAAGTTCTTGTTACAAAAACCCCCACAATTCTGTATAATAAATTATCTCTAAGTCTTGACAGACATGACTATTCCACCAGACATGCTTCTGCACGAGGTTTTACACTTCCAAAAGTAAGGTCTAACGCAGTAAAGCGAACTATCATGTTCCGAGGTATGCAGGAATGGAACTCTCTTCCCAGACATGTTACACAGGAGAATAGTAAAGGTCGTTTCAAAATCTTGGTAAAAAAATATTTTTTTTCCAACTAGAGAAATTAACATTCCCAATGCATATTAAAGGTGTGAATATAAATAAAAATGCATGTCTAATCAAGAGATAAGGATATATGTGATAAAAATGTGTGTGTCTGATATGGATATTAGAAGATTGAGAATTGGTTGAGATAAACATAGATAATGTATGAAAAAGCTAAATTGTATATTATACTGTATATGAATTGACTACGATCATGTCTTGTTGTTTTTAATTTGCCTGTATGTCATGTGAATGTCTAAGTGTATAATGTAAGTCTGTAACTGTATTTTATGTGTATGGACCCCAGGAAGAATAGCCACAGCACTGCTGTGGCTAATGGGGATCCAAATAAACTTAAACTTAAACTTAAACTGAGAGTCCTGGCGTTTGCTTCTACTCATTTCCGTGTTACGGTGAGCCAGTGAGTAGCTTTGGTACGTTTATTTCCTGTTTTGTCTCCTTCTCGTGGACTACGTTCCTCTTTGTTGTGAGTCAGGGTTTTTGTTTATATTTAGAGGCTGTCGTGCTATTTTTGCGTTGGTATTTTGTTGCAGCTGTCCTCCGTCCTTTTTACCTACGGGACGATTTTGTTCGGAACTGTTGTTCTGTTCGGTTTCCGGGTATGTTTCTCCGAGTTTGGGCGAGGTTGACTGCGTGTAGCATGGGAACGTCTGTTCTCGGTTCCTTCGCCTCGTTACATATTCCTTTACTGAGAGGCTAGGGCGTGTGTTTTCAATTAAGCTTGCGTTAGTCATTTTGGATAGAAAAGTTATGGGACGACAGTGCTCCGTCGGCTCACCTGTAAAATGTTTCTCTCTCCTGGGAGATCGGGTGTTTACCCCTTTGTTTTCTGCATTTGACTGCGAGCCTATTTATCTAGCCATGGAACGTTAAATCTCTGTTCCTGTTCGCCACGTTACATTTCCCCTTACTGAGAGGCAGGGCTTGTATTTGTGTTTGTGCTTGTGCTAGTCAGATAGCCGATAATTTCGGTGCAGCTGTCCTTTCGTCTTTTGTGCTTTTTCTCCATGTATGGAGATTTGGGCGATTCTGTTCGGAACTGTAGTTCTGTTCGCCCTTCGGTGCATGTCGTCTCATAGGGAGACCGGGCGATGTTGGGGACATGTTTGCGTGTGACTGCGAGCCTCAATCTAAGCCTTGGAACATTAATTATCTGTTCCTTCGCCTTGTTACATTTCTCCTTTCTGAGAGGCTTGGGCGTGGCTTTCTATTTTAAGCTTAGTCATTTTGCTGGTAAGGCTATGGGACTGCGGTGCTCCGTCGGCTCACCTGTAAAATGTTTCTCCCCCCTGGGAGATCGGGCGTTTACCCCCTTTATGTTCTGCATGTGACTGCTAGTTTATGGAAGTAGCCACGGAACGTTATCTCTGTTCTTTCGCCCCCTCTTAATCAATCGTATCATTCTGCAATATTTGTTGACTGTTTATTTATTTGTGCCCTTACGCTACTCGTCCGTTCTTATGTGTCTCGTTACCGAGACAGGGCGCTTATTATTTCTGGCTATTCAGAGACCTGTCCTTGCGCTTCTACTTATGGGCGTGTGACAGTAAGTCGGTTGGTAGCGTCTGTAGGCGTGTTCGTTGTTATTGTCTCCTCCCTTATCTGCGGGGTTTCCCGCCTTAGTGGCCCTAGGGCTTTAAGAATCCCTTGCTGCGTTTGGCTCCTCCTTCCTCACACGTCACGCCACATTACACCTTCTGTCCCCTGGGCCTCCGCGCCTTCTGTCCCCTGGGCCTCCGCGCCTTCTGTCCCCAGGGCCTCCGCGCCTTCTGTCCCCAGGCTGAGTGCCTGCTCCTGTCTGCGGTGCCCCGCACAAGTTCCTGACCTGCCTGTTCCTGTCCTACCCAGTCTGTCACAGCCCCCTTCCTGCCCAGTCTGTCACAGCCCCCTTCCTGCCCAGTCTGCCACGCCCCGTTCCCTGCCCAGTCTGCCACGCCCCGTTCCCTGCCCAGTCTGCCACGCCCCGTTCCCTGCCCAGTCTGCCACGCCTCGTTTCCTGCCTGCAAGCTTTTGTCGCTCTACAAGAGGCCCTTATCAGTCTAAAACCTATACTGAATGCTAGTAAAACTAAAAAAAAAGAGCAAAAAAAAAACGAACTATGAAAATATCCAGATCTTGACATTAAATGGTATGCCTATTGAAAGAGTCCCTCACTATAAATATCTGGGCATTTATATTGATGATAATTTCACCTTTAAAGCCCATATTGATCTTCTTTTTTAAAAGTTGTGGATAAAACTTGGCTTATTGTACAGAAACAAGGCTTTCTTTCCTATGTGTTAGAAAGAGGGTTGTGGAATTCATTTTCCTCCCTGTCCTGGACTATGGTGACTTATGGTAATTTATAGACATGCAGCTGCTACCACTCTCAAACCCCTGGAAAGCCATTTACCATTTATATCTGGTGATAGTAATGATGCACATCATTGCACCTTGTAAGCAATAAGTTCAGTGGCCCTCTCTTTATGTGAGACGTGATCTGCACTTTTATATTTTTATCTACAAAGCCATTCTTTTAAAGCTTCCAATATACCTCTCAGGACTTCTTGAATGGAAAGTTAGTAGTCATTTTACCCGCTCACAGGACTGGTTGGTTCTCCACGTTCCTCAGGCTGCCACAGTTCATAGTCAAACTGCTTTTAAATGTTGTGCTCCGAGGATCTGGAACAACCTGCAGCTTGTTTTAAAACTAGACTCTCTAATTAGTTTGGTGCTCACTGTATATAGTACAATTTATGAATGTTTCTATAATATGTGGATATGAACTTTCTTGCACTGAAGGATGAGGTGAAATTTGTGAAGGATGGCAAGCTGACTGCTCCGTGGCCTCCAGACACCAGGGGGCATCCACTCCTGACAAAAGCAACAGAGAGATTTTATATCTGATTAATCCATCAAATAAAATGTACAAATATTTAATTTCAAAGTCGTTTGTAAGAATACCATGGTCCCAGAGTGATAACGGCGGGTAATTCTGTGAGCTAACTTATAGAGCCAACAGTCTCAAATAGGGACACATTTTGCTAATATCTATTCCATTTTTGTCCAAGCCCACCATTACACACATTAACATCCTGCCATGTTATTAGACAAATTATTGACAGATGTTTTGCACAGTGTGTATGAGGTAAAAAAAACGAAACCAGATAAAAACTAGCACCGACTCAATTCAAGTATAAAGAAAAACATCACAGTGCATGCAACAGACTAAAAATTATATCTTCAGGGTTATTCAATATAAGAATTAAATGGACTCCAAATTACATCCTACTATTTTAGCTAGCAATCCAATCAAATATTGACTGATGAAATAGAATTTAACTAAATGAACAAATACATTTACAAATTGACAATTGATTTGCCATAAATAACTTCTAACATAAAAAGACTGTGTCGATCGAGAAGCTAATTATAAATTCACTATATTTGAAAATGCAGGTCATTTAAAAAAATGTATATCATTTGACGCCCAATGTGGGGCTGTGTATATCCAATTCCCACACCATTTTGGAATGGCTAATTAATCCGAAGTGCCTTCATGGGCAAACAGCACTGCACGGGACACATAGGTAAATGCAGGTCATTTTAAGCACCTTTCACACATGCATCTTAACCTGTAAATGTTCCGGCAATTTTCGGTGTCGACCCCATGTGTGAAAAGAGCTGCAGTCGATTTTCCAAGTTTGAGAACCACTTAACTAGACTGACACATGAAATGAAATTTAGTATTGTCAATGAATTTTAGGAAAATCTCCCAGACAGAAGATAATTCTGGGCCAAATATTTCCAACAGAAACTTCTTTTTAAAATGGTCCTGCACTGTACCTGACTTAATTTATACAACAGTGAGGAAACAAATTGGAATCTGCAATTGCAAAGAGTTAAAATCAGACAAAGCCCTTTTCAGAGGGGATAGGTTTTCAGGACAATGGGCAGAAGTCTATGGAGGCTCTCTGTTAGTTTTTTCAGGCAGTCTCCCTGGTTTGGCAGTTGTTCCATCAACTGGCTTTGTTGAATTTGCAGAATGAAAATAGCCTCCTCAGAGGTAACATTTGTAGCGCCTTGGCTAGGCAGCGTTTTATATGAATCGTTAGAAGTCGCTGGTTCTTCCATTCTGACTTTGATATTTTGTAAGGGGGAGTGTAAGGTTCGGAGAACCAAACGCGACTGACAAGGATTTCTAACAGCGTATCTAGAGAGATACGCCACAAAACACAGAAGTAGCCGCACCAGGACTGGGATAACACAGGATCGGGAGCAAAACTTCCCTAGCACAAGGCAAAACAAAGCAACCTCCAAAAACTGAGACGATCTCGATAAATAGCGAGAATAACTAACAAAAGAACCTCACGCACTAAATAATTAGGTGTAACAAGAGGTAGTGAAACAAAACAAAAGAAACACCATGTATATACGGGCGAGAGAATGAAAATGAAACTAGAACCTGTTACCTACAGCTCTAGGTGAAAACAAGCTGAACAAAAAGGTAACTGGCAGAAGAGTACAAAGGATAAAGAGAGAAAGGAAAGAAAAAGACTAAAATAAATCTTTCTCCTAACTCTAAACCGGACTTGCTGCGTTTCCTATTCGTACGAACCAGAAATGCAGTGACTGAATCTTATACCTTACCGAATTTGTTGTAAACATAACAAAGACAATATGGAAGTGCGGAAATGCAGAAGTCCTGAGGTATTTATAGCCATCATGAAATGCAAAACAGGTGCAGAGAATAATTGTCGGGCAAGATACGAATACCGGAACGGAGGCGGGAAAAAAATCAGATAGAGCGTCCCGACGACGCCAAAAAAAAAGACGACCGCAGAAACAGCAGGGGCTGCAAATACCCATGACAGTACTGCCTTTCCAAATTCAAAATGCTGCTATATGCAGCTTCTGAATGTCAATTAGAATATTTATTTATTTTTATTTTCTGTTAAATTCACAAGACTAAATGTAGCCTTTGATTGTGTCATGGGTGATCCTGCATTGATGGCATATTATGTTCTTATCTTTATCTTTGACATCGGTGCTGGCAATACTAAATTACTTTTTTCTTTACTAAACGTCTTCGATTTCAGTGTCAGAATAATTATTTATTTAGATTTTTCTGAGCCATTTTGAATTTGTAGGCACCTGTAAATGGAATTTGCAACTTCTG
Source organism: Synaphobranchus kaupii (assembly GCA_029718625.1). Classification (NCBI taxonomy): domain Eukaryota; kingdom Metazoa; phylum Chordata; class Actinopteri; order Anguilliformes; family Synaphobranchidae; genus Synaphobranchus; species Synaphobranchus kaupii. Next base: position 20,026,309 of record CM056394.1, read on the forward strand.
TCTATGGCAATTCATGGACATGGATTTATGGTAATCGTAAAATAAGGTGCACACGCCTGTCATTTAGGATTAATTGGAATGCATGAACATATGCATGTGAATACAAACAAATCTGCCTTTCTTTATGGTTTGATGAATCCAGCATACATTTTCCATACAAACTTGTTTTGTACGTAAATGTACGCACATATTTTCGAACCTTTCATGAATGAGGCCATATGTCTGTAATGTAATTGTTATCACAGGACGTCTGCAATGTGAATGATCCATTCAGATGGGATAAAGTATCAGTGTCTATAAATGCAGAGATGGGAGTGTCTACTCCATGTACGTGTTGATATCACACCAAAAAATGCTCCTGCATCATACAACATTAGTTACACATCATATATCTTCACTGCTAACTCATTGCTTCTGACAGAAAAGCGCTGGGAGGGAAAAATTGAAGAAGACACAGGTGCTCAAAAGAAATTGACAAAAGTTAGCATTTTTCAACTGTCCACAAAAAGCGTAAGAAGCATTGCTTTATACCTCTTTATTAACGTTAGCTTGAGAAAAATAGTACACTGTTAGGCTAGTCTGTATGCATGTAAGTCTATAGCTCAGCTACTGCAGAAGATAGCTTAAAGCTGCCACAAGTGTTGTGACACTGATAAGTACTTTTGAGCCAGTTTTTGGATATTCTTCTCTGCCTTCTTGTTTAATGTACACTTAGGGATCAATTTACTAAAGGTTTGCATGTACAAAAACACGTGTAAAACTGTTACCACCCACACAAAAAAATTGTCCAAGGTGGTCAACTAACGAGGTGTAAAGAGGATTGCCCATGCTAAAATTGAAAGACACGTTGACTTCTCATTTTTGTGAGTTAGCCTGAATGAATATGCAACATTGGGCACACCTACTTTATTTTGCAAAATAGTGGGAGGTAGTCATGCAAATAGATTACTTTAGTACGTCTAACATGATTTACTAAGCCAGAAAGGAAGTTTGGGAACAGTATTTGCAGGTACATTTTAGTACAAATGGAAAGCAGGTATTAAAAGACACAGAATCGATAAGATGACAGCTGTCATTGTAGCAAGACAGTACGGGTGTTAGGAATATCCATAAGATTCTGAATGATTGCATAACAATGGGGGCTAATTAACTGGCCCATTCTAGCTAATGCTCAAAATACACAAGAAGAGAATTTGTGAACATCTGGGCGAGATGTGAACCTACATTCAGCTCTCAAGAACCTTCCTGTTTACATTAAGTGCTTAGATCCGGATTCCAACTTGTTTTCTGTACAGCCATGCACTTCTTCAAGCATGTCCTCCTTCCATAGTAGGACTTGTGGGTAATTCCTATGAAACACTATTGTTTACATTATCCATATCATCGCTTTATAAAGGAGTAGTGAAGCAATGTGAGTAGGAAGCGGTCATCGCACAGCAGAACAGAACTACTGATCACACACATCTAGACCCACATGTCTATTCCCTTCCCACTTGTATCTACAGGTAAGAGAACAAACAGGCCTTCTGGCCTCATACATATTTTTTCATTTTATTTAATTTCAATTGAAAAAAATGTAGTGTAAAGTTAGGGAACTGGGCTTGTAACTGAAATATGATGGGTTTGATTCCTCACTGAAGTACCTCCATTGCACACCTGAACAAGGTATTTAACCTGATTCAAATCTGTTAAATGTTAATGTGTAATGTAATACAACAATCTCGGTTAACCCTTCTGTGGTGTTCATGTTTTCGTTACTCACCCAGACCGGTGGACCCACAACATTATTGGGTTTTTAAAACATTTAAGCCATAACAACTTATGTAAAAATACTTCACAGATATTGACTTTATCTCAACTACAAGCAGTATAGACAGCATATATGGGTTAATATTGACCATTTACCTCTGCTAGATCACATTTATCAATAAAAGTGCTATTCGTTTTTTGTGATAAAATGTGATTTTTGTAAAAAAAATAAAAAAAATAATAATCAAGACATGGGAGGAATAAATCATGTTTATCTTGAACAAATATAAATGAAACAAGGTTTTTCCTCACTAGTGATGTTTATTGCTTTGAACTGAACAAATTGGAATGACAAATTTTGAACACAAATTCATACCGGTCTACACACCACATGAGGGTGAGCAGACATTATTTTTGCCATACTGATCAATCCTTGTAAGGAGCCACACATGCAAAGCTATTTATTTGTTGTGTCCCTCTCTCAATTTGCAGCTGCGGTAGAGTGCGAGAAAATATAGAATGTTTAGATCAGGGCTGCCCAACCCTGTTCCTGGAGATCTACCGTCCTGTAGGTTTTCACTCCAACCTTAACAAAGCACACCTCATTCAACAGCTAGAGATCTGATTGAGCTGCTAATTAGTAGAATCAGGTATGCCAAATTAGGGTTGAAATGAACACCTACAGGATGGTAGATCTCCAGGAACAGGGTTGGGCAGCCCTGGTTTAGACTATTTTGAAATAACATTATGCAGGTTCCCGCAAGACATTGTGTAGTGTCACACACTACAGTGAAGAGTGCTGGAAAATGTGGGAGCAGACAGGTTCTCAATGCTATGTTGAAACCTTTTGTGTGTGTGTGTGTGTGTGTTGGGGTGTATTGGGGGAGGTTGGGTGGGTGTGGGGGTAGTGATGGGACTAGGCATTTGTCCCAATAATGCCTATAAAATGGTGGAGAGGATCGTGTTCAATCTATGAAACATGCTGCAAATCTAAAGGAGCAACCACATACATACACACACACAGACACACACAGCAGGCCCATGTACTAGGAAGACAGAGTGAAGGTTTTTGTTTCATTTTTACTATGTTTACTTGTTTTCACCTACAATTTCTACACTTGTATTACCATCGGGTCCAGTGGACCCGAACACCACATATGTAATATAAATGTGTAGGGGGGGTGCACAGTGTGCACTCAATGAAAATGTGTTCTTTTACATGTTCAGCACAGAAAATGAGCCAAGGCCAATGAGTCTCAGGTTGAAAAAATAATTAATTGTATCATTTTTCTTTTAGTAAACATTGAAAACAGGTCCCACAGACCCGAACACCACACAAGGGTTAAATGTTTAATGTGCGTAAAATCATTTAGAAACATCATATTCCTCCATAGAAGTCAAATACCTGTGCTTCTTGTATGGCTTTTTTGGGTAAGCTGTTGTATGAACTGGAACATAGCTATGTGTCAATGGTGTTTTTTTGGTTCGTCTCTCTGCACTAAACCTTTTACAGCTGATTACAGCTGATATCCAGATATTTTAATCATCCGTCTCTCTTGAATCTTGAAGATCCATCATGGCCTCCTTCCCAATGTCAAAGCTCATTTGTAAAGCTGTTCTTTCTGGCTAACTTTGGGTGAGTGTTTTCTAACCTCCGATGGCTAGCTAGCTATACACAGGTTATGATGCATTATTTTCAGGTAGGTGTATCTGCGTCTCATAATGCCTCACTGTGTCACTCGGAGAAAATAGTAATAAATAATAATAAAAGGAGGGAATGGAAATTTAACACTTCCTTTCTTTGCTGTCTAGTTGAGTCTGTCCCTGGATAGGACATACACCTGTTATTTTCATAATTAAATTTGGTATTTGAAAGGTAATTCAGAATGCCTTCTAGGTATTGTAACACTGTGAGCATACAACTAAATCATTTAAATGGGAAATCAGGAGCAATGTTCAAACATTCAAATATTTCAAAACTGCATGTACAGGACAATTTAACATTGGAGCGGTTCTTTTGACATGTCAGTGGAAAATTATAAAAATTATTTATTTCCTTCATATGTATCTTGTGGTCCAGCTGAACTCCCTTCAGAATCACTGTGTTAGGTCACCATTTTCCCTGTGTGTTTGCATCCCTCAGTGTCAGGAAAGGATGAGGGCTCCTGCATTGAGGGCTGGACGGGCTTCAATGGCCACTGCTTCAAGTATACTGGACTGAAGCTGAGGTAACACAAAACAGCACTAATATGTCCTTTAAATGTCACAATAATGTACTGCAATAATAATAATAATAATAATAATTATTATTATTATTATAATTAATATATTAAAGTTTATTTCTAATACATCACGGGCTGGATTAACTAAGAATTTTACCATGGGCAAAAGCTTTTACCACATGGAAAATCAATAACATGACCAATGATTGGTCATAGTATTTATTTTGCCCAAATCCCTGGTTGTTATTATTTTTGTGCATGCTAAAAGGTTTTGCACATGCTTAGTAAATCAGGCTGTAGGTTTATAAAACTTCACGGCTTAGATTAATGGTTACTGGGCTATTAATGAACCCAACAATTTGGGAGAATGAGCATGTGTGGTTGCAAACTGGCATGGTAAGCCTAAGTAAACTCTCCTCACTACTGCTGGGTGGATTCGACTGACTTTTCACTCTCGTGTTAACTACAGCACAGAAAAAGTGGAATGATCTTAGCTGCGGACACCTGAACAGATTCAGATGCTGGATTCGACAAAGAAAAGCAGCTCTCTGACCTGCCAGAAGGATACGTGTTTTTGCTTTGATTTCTCACCCTCCATTAGAATTATCTCTGTTACATCTGTCCCTCAAATAAAGCCTTCCTAAGCATGTTATTGAAGCCTTGTGGTCATGTTTCTCTGGTCATTTGTGGTCAGTTTCACCTCCTGTTTTGTCCAGACTGTCCAATACGGAGCGCCTTCAGAATGCCCCATAACATTCTCCACATGCATACATCTTATTAAAACAGCATGGTAGTTATCCTATACAATCTGTCTCCAGGATCATCAGGGCTTACAGTGTACATTTTGACTACATGTGCTGCAGGAGTTCTACACAAAAAATTCAACAAAATTCAAGAATCTCACTGAATATACACCCACAAAGTATTGATAACAAGGCAAAGTGGGACATAACATTTATTGTCAGAAAACGTTATGGAGAGACCAATTAGTTAAACCCATGTGATTTTTAATCAAACACATAAGTAGGTAAAAATTTCACAAAAGTAAAAGGCAGAGATAATATATGTTACCCTGCGGTCCTAATATACAGGATATAAAGGAAAGAAAACAACCAAACTGATTTTAAATGCATGTCAACTGTTTCCATTCAGTCAATTCAAGGGAATCAAATAATTTATTGAAAAAAGGCCCTTTATGTTCTGATGAATTGTATTGTATCATGCCATGCATTCATCTGTTTTCATTTCTACAAAAATATTTTCTTTATATTTCACTTTATTCTAGTCCAATGTTTAATTAAAATCCAGGACGTTCCGGCATTTCATCATTTGACTTCTTTGCAAACTGGCACAAACTGCCTGAAATGCTCAGGCCTTGAATTTTCTTATTCAACAGTGGATAAGGCTGTGTAGCTGGTTTGAATAGGACATGAATCTTAGACAGGTTTTGGCAAGCAAATACCTTACCATAACCCCTCCAGTCAGGTTGAGTCACCCAAAATATTTAAAAGGCCAGGATTGGTTCAGGATTGGTTCAGTCAAGAAGAAGACTCCTCTTGTAGTCACGAAGCTCAAAGTGCTGCCATAAGGTAACAGAATACTTATTGTTGGCTTATTTTGATAGAATATAAAGCACGAGAGGGGCTGTAAAAACAGCCCCTCCATTCATATTGCTGGTGATCTTGTGCCTCTTTATTGTATTGCATTATGGGTGAAGTAGATGTGTCTTTCTCTCATCGTAGTTGAAGAGCCATCATGGCCTCCTTTACATTGTCAACATTCCTCTGTGTTGCTGTTCTTTCTGGCATGACCTTTGGTGAGTCTTTCTTGTTATTATTATTTTTTTTTACCTTGTATGTTTAGCAAGGTATAAGTCTGAATTCATGACGATACAAAAGGCTTTGGTATCAAAATATGAAAAAATATTTGACTAATACTCTTTTCTTTAACTGAAACGAATAATTGGACAAGAGGTTGCTTTTCTAGGTGTAAATCAGTTGATAATTGACAGAGAACTGTGAAAAATGGCCATTGTCTATGTGCTCCTTTGTTTTTCAAACAGCCGAGACAGAATTTTGTCAGGGTCCCTGCCCTGCAGGGTGGACGTACCACAATCGCCGCTGCTTCCAGTACGTCTCCGAAGCGGCAAGCTGGCTTGATGCTGAGGTAACATCGCTTAGTTCACTTTCTGGAGTTCCATTGGCCTAGACAGATATTTTTTTGTGCGCAATGGAGGGCATATTAGATACTTTCAGAAGATTCTGAAGACCTGCCAGTTTCACAATTGTAGTTAGAGGATCACTGGTGGGTTTGTGGTTTTAAAGCAAGAACATACACAACTCCAAAGCAGCTTTTTACAGGGACATTATGCCAGGTTTAACAAATGGGAATTAAAATTTCATAGCGTCCATACAGAATTACAAATATAAAAATATTTTAAATATGTAGGTAGCTTTCTCCTACTTTTCTCCTCAATTTTCAAGTTCTTCACTCCCAAGGCTGACATAGGACCCCACGCTACAGTTTCTTGAAGCTCACGTTGTAATGGCTATACAAAGTAACCAAAAATAAGATTAAATATAGTTTCACATGATCACACCGCAAACCAGAAATCTCATTTCGGATGCCAAAAACTGGAAGCACAGAGTTCCTGTTCAAGCTGCTTCAGGGTGCCCTAATACCAGACAGTTTAAGCCTGCAGGTTATCAGACACATCAGTGAATATCTAAAACATCCCCCATAAAAAAACTGTGGTCCAATCAAAAACATACATACAATAAAGCTGAAATTTTATTTTCTTAAAACTCCAGAAAGTTATCCCTTTAAACTGGAACCCCAAAAACATTCTAGATTCTAAACTAGTTCTAGAAGTGCACAGACTAAGCTTCTAATGGGGATACCCTTTAACCTCAAAGTACAATTCTAATGAAAAATACAAGAAACAGAAACACATAAAAAAGATTTAAAATTGTAATACCATTCATGTCTAATCTTTTAACTAGGTGTTCACGTTTTACACAATTTATACATGTGAAACTGCAGTAATCAATGCAGTAAGTCCCTAACGTTTTAATCTGTATCATACATGTGAATAATATTGTTTGTAAAATAGCACTTTACACCCTTTAAGTCATATTTAAATAATGACCATTATGAAACAGTTGAAACAAGAAGGGCATTCCTCTCTCACCTCTCTCTCTTTCCATCTCACTCTACCTCTCTCAGATACACTGTTTGCATCATGGAGGAAACCTGGCTTCAGAGGGCTCTGAAGATGATCATGCGTTTCTTAAGGAGCTCCAAAGCCATAATGGTGATAGCGCCAAGCCATTCTGGATCGGACTGTCAGATGTCCACAAGGTACTGTAGGAAGAGATCTGCGAAATTTGTAGGATTTCACCCTACCAAATAAATCCCTGTGGAATAACTGCAGGCATTGGATTGTTCCGACCAGCAGAATAATTACATAATTAGTGATCAGTTGTGACCCCCATTAAAGTAATTGGTTGAGATGATACACTGAACGTCTTTGACCAACTGGGTGCAACTCCTGGTACGCTGCACACTGACCGACTCAATTTAGGGGTATTCACAGAACATGACAAAAGTCTGGTTGAAATGATCTCTTGGTTTGAGAGTAGATAGAACAGAATACATTAAACACATACAATGAGGTTGGACAACTGAAAAAGGAATACCAAAAAAATGGGTTCAGCAGGAACATACCGTGCTATTGCGTCAAAACATTCAAAGAAGTTACTGAGAAACTGACAACATGCATTCCAAAGGAAACCGTGGTTTCTTGTAACTCCAACAAGGTACTGCATTGATACACTAATTGAGTTCTGTGACAGAGGTGAATAAATTATTAGAACACATTGTGAAGAAGGAAATAAAAACATAAAGTTTAAATCTTGCGTTTATATGTCATTGGAGTTTCATCTGTTTCAGCCTATCAACCTGTAAGCCCATACCACTGCAATCCATTTCATTTCAATGATTAGTGTTATTTAACAATTCTTGTGCAGGTAATAGACTTTTTATGTGGATACCAATTTCCCAGAAAGAAGCAACATGACTGTGCACCACTATGAAAATGTTTTCCTGCATGTCTGTGCTTCTATGCACTGAGAGCAGAACCTGACAGTGTGTGAACATTACTGTCAATCATCCTCCATGCTTAATTAGTGCCAATTGATGAAGATTATTGGGGAGGGTAAATTTGATAATTGAATGATCTGTTGACCTCTTGCTGAGGAATGACTGAATTGCAGGTGAGAACTGCCCTAGATAAACAACCATACGTTTATAGCCTGTAATTACTCATCTGTGTGGGTGTGTGTGTGTATGCCGTTACATCTGATGCCTAAATTCATGATATTTTATCTGACATGATTTGTTGAGACACATGCATATTGTTTTAATGCATTTGATGTACATCTCCCTTGTTCAGGAGGGAACATGGCTATGGTCCGATGGCAATCATGTTGACTTTACAAAGTGGAATTCCGGAGAGCCAAACAACGTAAACGATGAGGACTGTGTGCACTCAAACTATGGAGGTAGGCTTTCTCACCTTCTCACTATCACTGCAGGAGACCTATGATAGAAATACTGATTCCTCTCTCTCATTTTTTAAAATAATCCACAGGCCAAAAAGATTGGAACGACGTCGCCTGCACCAACAGTTATCCTTACATCTGTTCCTTGTATTACTGATGTGGGCCTGTACCGAGATTAAGCAGCTCACTGAAGAGGCAACTTTGTTACCCTCTTTTAATAAATTTCTCCAAGCATTCAATACTTGCTCTCTGGGTGTCTGATTTATATTAGATAGAAAGTTAGCTGTCGTTTGTCAAAATCCAGGTAAACGTTGTCTGAACTGAATGTCTTTGTTAGCCTAATGCAGAAAGGAGACAATTTGTATTTATTCAAATTTGCAAAAACCTAATACCTTTTCCAAAGAAAAGAAACATAATTACTGATTTCACAAGGCAGGACCACACTTGAATCAAAATTAAGAGATGTTTATGAAGTTAGTGGGGAAAGGCAAAATGGGAGTGGATGCCAGGGTAGAGGAGGCGACTCAGTGGGTTTTTGGCTCTGAGTCGAAGGGACGGCCAGCCATTAACTGGGTCGGAGGAACTCTGGATGACCGCAACGTCTAGCCCAGCCGTGAACAGGGCTGGAGGAACTCCGAATGGCTGTGACGACTGTTCCCCCCCTGGAGAATTCTCCAACTTGAAAAAAGAAGATGAGAGGGTGGGTTGAGATCGCATGTACGAATGAGGCATGTTGTTGGTCTGCTCTTAAGTAGGTGCTCATAATTAGTGGTATAGTTTACAGGTGTGTTGGTTGATTAGCATGAGGGATGTCAGGTGTGTTGCTGGATGGAGTGGGTGTTCATTCCTGTGGGAAGAGGAGAATTCGGCATCACGGCAACTACCGCATTTGTGGAGCCGACAATGCAGTGCAGTTCCCACACGCGGGAGGCAGCTAACCTCGCGACAGTTTCACCACGTGGGATTGTTTTAGACTGTACAGCCTACTGGGCTGTGTACTTAGTGCTGGTAGTTTTTTTTTTTTTTTTGTATAATTGTTTTTATTCGTTTTTATACACATATACACATACAGTGTCCAGACAAATAACTGTGTAATACTTTCTAACCTCTAATATTTTAAGTTAAACCATTTCCTATTCAAGCTTGAGTAGACAGAGATAACAAAACAAAAAGTAATAGGACTATTTCCAATGTCTTACATTCAATTAATTATTACTTTGGTCATTTCATAAACCCACCCTTCCCCTACAAAGCACACAGACACCACATATGAACAACTAAACTGCCATACATAGACATACATACTTCATAATAATAATAGCAATAATAATAATAATAAAGGTAAAAAAATAAATAATATATTTATATATATATATATATATATATAATAAAGTAAATAAATAAAGGAATAAATACAATTTTATTTAGTTCCTTCTTCAAACCGCCGGCCAATTTAGCAACTCCATATGAGCTACAATGCTTCATATATTGTCCTCCATACCTTATTAAATTGTGTTCCTCTATTGTTGTCCTCTGACATTGTCCTCTCAATATTCGAATGATGTTTCATTAATGTTTTCCAATTTTGGAATGTAGATGCTTCAGTGTTTTTCCAATTTTTCAAAATAACTTTTTTTAAAACTAATGAGGAAAAAAGAATCTGCCATCCAATTGGATATCGTACATTTTCCACATTTTGGAAAACGCTTATCAGGGCTGTAAAAACGACCTGTTTACCGTCACTATCCAGGTTTCAATTTCCTCCCAAATCTTCCTAATTTTATTACAAAACCAAAAGGCGTGTAGGAGGGAGTCTCACTGAATGAGGCATTTCAAACATCTATCGGAGGAGCTGGTATCAAAATGATAAGTTTTATCTCTACTGTAATAGATTCTTGTCATGAGTTTATATTGAATTAAACGTAAATTAAATGTAAATTTTCATTAGTTTTTTTTGGTAATTTGCAAACATTCTTTCCATTTAATATCAGCATTTACAGTATTGAGATCCCAATTCCATTTACTCTAGATTGTTTGAAATGCTTCAACATATATTTCTAACTTAAGTAGAATCGCATACACTTTTCCTATCAAGCCTCTTTTCCTCGGGGTTAATAATAACTTTTACAATTTCAGTTGGTACTCTGGATTGCCCAAGTTAAATATTTTGCAATATCCAGTTTTTTAGTTGTAAATATTTAAAGAATTCCATTTCTTCTAACTTGTTTTTAAGCTCTTTGAAATATCGAATTGTACTATGAAAAATGATATCTGATAATTTTTGAATTCCACAACTTATCCAAGTTTGCCAGTATAGTTGAGTGTTTTGAATAGTTATCGATGAGTTATTCCAGATGCAGATATATGTAGGAATATTTATTTCTTTACCTGATATACGTATATGTATTTTTTTCCATGTGTTTAAAGTACTATTAATAACAAAATTAGTTGTTTTAATTTTATGCTTGGAGAAAAGGGCTAAGAATAAATTCTTCTTCGTCGTTTGGGTGGGATCTTTTTTTGTCCCACATCCCCAGGCTCGGGGCCGAGGGGCTATCCTTTTACCACCCCGAGCCTAGGGGGGGGTTCACCCGGACTATATTTCAGGGCACACCTCCAGTAGCCACGTCACCGTGTCATCATCCAGAACCGACAGACCATGCATCCCATTGGGTGCCCGATAAATCGGGCAGTCCAGGATGACATGGTCTGCGGTTTGTTCCTCCGCGCCACACTCGCAGGCTGCGCAAGAAGCCAAGCCCCATCTGTGCATCGATGAGCGGAAGCGCCCAACGCCGGTCCGGAGGCGGTTAAGCCTCACCCATGCCAGTCTAGGCAGGTCCACCCCAATAGGGGGAAAACCGACGTCTGGGATGAAGTCACGGAGTCTAGAGGTGTTCTCCTCCCACTCCGTGCTCCAGATGTAATCCGCCCACCGTGCCGCACTGATGTTATGATCACTGCATTGCTGCAGGAATTCCTGTGCGGCAGGCACAAATGGGTGTCTCGACTTAAGGCGCCGGGGAGGCTCAGCAATTACAGCGAGCCTTTCGTGGAGCAGATGGTTTGGCTCCATGGCCCGGCACGCGAGACGTGCTGTGGCTCCCGCGCGGCGAAGCCCAGCGGGCTGGATGCCTGCAAGAATGGGAAGATTGTCCACGGGAGTGGGACGCAGGCATCCTGTCACGATGCGCAAGGCTTCGTTGATGGGCGTATCGATGAGGCGGGTGTGGGCACTGCGACACCATACCGGTGCGCAGTACTCACTAGTCGAGTAAACAAGGGCCAGGGCTGCCGTACGCAATGTTCTTGCGTCGGCGCCCCAGCCTGACCCGACTAGTCGCCTCATCAATGCCACACGAGATGTTAACTTCTTGCGCAGTGACTCAAGGTGTCGGCGAAACGTGAGCGACCTGTCCAATGTCACGCCGAGGTAGATTGGCTCAGCGCAGCATGGCAGGGGTGTTCCGCCAATATATATTCGGAGCTCACGTTTAGCCTCCCTGTTGTTAAGATGGAAGGCCGCCGACACCGTCTTTGCCTCGCTGAGCTTCAACCTCCATTTCCAGAGGTATGCCACTAGTGTCTGCATGTCCTGGCTCAAAGTCCCCTCCAATGACTGCCAGTCTCCAGCGGAGTACACCAACGCGAGGTCATCCGCGTAGGCATACTTCCGCGAGACCGTATCAGGCAAGTCATAAGTGTAGATATTATAGAGGAGGGGGGCCAGGACAGATCCCTGGGGGACGCCGTTCTTGAGGCGTCGTAACCTGCTTTGCTGTCCGCTACCAGTGGTAAGGTTAAAGCTGCGATTTCGGACAAGCTCCAAGATCATACTGACCATGTGCCTGTCCGGCAGCAGGCGGAGCAGCTTGCAGGTGAGGCCGCGGTGCCATACGGTATCATAGGCAGCCGTCAGATCGACAAAAACGGCTCCGGCCTTCTTCTTGAACGAAAAGCTGTCCTCGATGTCTTGAGTCATCAAAGTGACTTGGTCTACGGTCGATCTCCCGCGTCGGAACCCGGCCTGCTCCCGAGGGAGCAGTGGGTCGACGATCGGTTCGACGCGGGCGTAGATAAGACGCTCGAGGATCTTGAAGGGGATGCAGAGCAAGGAGATGGGACGATAGCTCTTAGGATCCCCTTCAGGCTTATTTGGCTTAGGGATCGCGACAACTAGGGCTCTTCTCCAGATTTTGGGGATCTTGAGTTGGCGCAAGCAGGAAGAGAGGAAAGCTCTTAACCAGGACTTCAGGGCAGGTGCGGCATGGAGTATAAGCTCCGGACAGATGGAATCAGGGCCCGGAGCTTTTCCTGGCTTTAGGTGCTGGAGGGCGGCAGCGAACTCCTCCGGTGTGAATTCACCGGAGATGTTATCGCTGCTAGATGTTGGGGCCCTCCAGAGGTCAGACACTTCTTTTGCCACGAGTCGTGATGACTCGCGGTCTTTACCCTCGTATACCCCATTTTTCACAAATTGTGATGCGATTTTATTTGCAGAAATGGGGCAGTGACGAGGGGAGTGTCTTGACCTGCCAGTGAGGTTGTTCAGGATACTCCATGCCTTGCGGCTGGAGTGCGAGAAGTCGATGGAATTGACAGCCTCCTCCCAGCGCTCTTGTCTCCTCCGGCCGAGTCTTGACAACAGGGCTGTAGCAGCCCTGTTTGACTCGGTTCCGGCAGGAGCCTGAAGGAAAACGCGGTAGAGGTTCTCGCACTCCGCATCCCAGCACGGTTTGTAGCTATTGCGACGTCCGCGTGGGATGGATTTCTTGGCCGCTTTCACTAACATGCCACAGAAGTCCCGGTATGCCTCATCCACGTTGTTGGTATTAGGCGATGGGAGACGCCACGTGGATTTGTTAGTGAAGAGGCGGGAAGCGTTTCCAATTGGCCTTACGGAAATTCCATCGCTTCACCGGCTCACTCGGGATAGAGTCCACGAGTTTAGGCACGGTTATCAGCGATGGTCGATGTTGGGACCGCGGGAACTTTCCGAGCACACGTCTGTCCGGGAGCTGGTTGTCTGCACCGACACTCGCAAATGCCACGTCAGGATTCGTCCCAGGTGTTCCAGCGACACGGAGAGGAAAGCTGGCTGCACCCTTTGGATCGTATAACAGGGGCCAGGCAGTTGTTAGCTGCCCAAGCAGCCAGGTTCTCTCCGTTGGGTGGTGTTGGTATTGTACCCCCAGTCTTCATGCTGACAGTTTAAAGTCGCCAGCATAGAGACAGGGGTGGGGGAAACACCGGGACAGACACCGGCGTGAATCGCGAGGGGGGAGGCTTGTAGACGTTTACAATTTAAAACCGGCAACGTCCACGCACAACCACTCAATCTCCGAGTCAGCCGGAGATTGATCGGCGAGAGTCCAGCTCAGCCTTTCATGGACAAACGTGGCAAGGCCGTGTTTCCTGCTTAGGATAGACCCAGCTAGTGTGAAATTTGGTAATACTAGCTTATCTGCTGAAAAGCAATGGGTCTCCTGGAGGAGGATGACGAGGGCCTTGGTGGTATAGGCCAGCTCCTCGATGATGCTGATCTTGTTGGAGGTGAGTCCTTCGGTGTTCAGCTGCAGTATTCTGGGTTGGAGGCCAGCGGAGTAATCACCACCGGCTCTCCTCCCCGACTGCAGCCGAGCACCAGCCCGGGTGAGGGCCCTAAATTGGCAAATTCTGTTTCGCTTATGACTGCGATTGGCAGTCATAAGTTACTGACGGGAGACACCACGAGAAGGTGTTTGCCATGTCCCCCCTATGATATGGTTGTAACGGTGATCTTCAATATCTATCCATGGTTCCTCATTTTGATTATTAATAATACTGTCAATAATAAAATAATTGAGCCGCATGATGATAAAGCTCCATGTTTGGAAGATCTAGGCCACCCTCATCTCTAGGATAATGTAAGACCTTTCTACTTATACTTATAGTGCTGGTAGTTTCTATCCTTGAGGAAAAATGCAGTGACATGATTGGACAGAGTGGCTTGGTAGTGTATGCCCTGAAAGAGAAGGGACCAAGTTACGCTTACTGTATAATAAAAAGTTTGGCTACCAACCGTTGACATATCTCCACTAAAACTCCACCCACATTCTTCCGTTTCCAGTGTTCAGCTTTAGTCTCACAGCAAGAAAACCCGCTTCTCGGGTGTTCCCGCTTTCTCACTGTAGTGAGCTACTCACTACCTCACTGTGCTGCTCTGCTGGAGCTCCACCTCTAACTTTAGCTTTAATCTCAATTTTTATTTATTGGCAGGTGGAGGGGCATTGCACTGTGTTTCACAAGCCTGATTAAGGTAACAAGTCACAACTGAGCTGATAAATAAAAAACTCCAGTTACACACATGTGCAGGGGTGGTGATACTGATGCAGCTGTTCATGGTCCTGGAGGCAGGAATTTGGCCTTCAGCAGCTGTAGCAGCAGCAGTAGCCTTTTTTTGGGGTGATTCTTCCAGGTTTATGAAGCACTACAAGGGCTGTCATGATTAGGAAATCAATCAGGCTAGCACCGCGGTTGTAAATTTGATGCAAGCCAATAATGGGTACCATTGGAAGGAGTTGAGTAAGGGAGTGGAATGGCTGAGCCTGGGGGAGGTTGTAGATCAGGTGATCAGCAGCATTCTGGATGAGCTGCAGAGGTCTGAAGGTGGAGGAGACCAACAAGGAGGGAGTTGCATTAGTTTAGATGGGAAGAGCTGGTTTGAGTAGGTGGTGAGCAAGCACAGATTCTGTGGATGTTGTACAGGAACTATACAATCAATGCTCTCTTAGCTTATCATAATACTTATTGTACTAGATGAACCGTAGTTCTCTTATTCTTTATGTTGAACAGAATCAACTCTTTTAGATCTTTGAGGTAGAAGAGGAGAAGGGGGGCTTAATGAGGGGAATGGCCAAAAAACCAAATTTTAATGTTTGGAAAATCTGGACATTCAGGGTCCCAGGGGCTCTGCTGAGTTCTATGTGGTTTTAACTACTTTGCAAAAGAAATGTAGAGATTGTAAGGGGATTTCCATTCTCCAGGACCATAAACTGGACACTCCTCAACTTCACAGCACCTCAAATTGCAGGAAGTCGGCAGCACAAGAGGTCAGAAAAACCAGTTGGCACCCAGGATCGATGAGGCAAACAAGATGAAAACAAACTGATGGCCCTCTGGTAAATGGCTATTTTCTCCTAACTTTTCTGTCTCACCCACACTCTTGGGGGGGGGGGGGGGGGGGGGGGCAACCTTGTCTAACCCCTGAGTGGATGTGAAAAATTATCTTAACTTGTTTTCTTAAACCAAGAGGAAGGTTCATTGCATCCAGGACCTTATAACATGTACCCTGTGGCTCACTCTTTCAAGGGCTTTTTAAACATACAGAAAGGATTTGACCTTTCGACAGAGTGAGCGTAAATGTCGCGGATCAGGACAAAGATTGTCAACGGTTCGACCTCCCCGGGACCCCACAAGCCTGTTCTGGACCCACGACCTGAAGGCCAGTACATGAGGGCCTTCTCCAAGATCTTATAATCGGCCCCCAATAGGTTTATAGGTCGGCAGTTCTTAAGGCAACACTCCTCTCCTTTACCTGTATATGGAAGTGCTACAATGCTTTCCTTCATTGAGGGGTCAGGTGGCCCACACTGTACACTTACATTCAGCACTGTCGTTACTTCTGGTTTCAGATGTTCCCAGAACGCCAGATAGTATTTGGCAGGGAGCCTGTCAGGACCTGGGGTTTCCCTGGTATTTAAACTGCTTACCACATGGGTTACCTACTCAGTGGACAGGCTCTCCTCCTCATCTCCTTCCCCTGTAGGTATTGACTGTATGTTTTGTAAGTATGAATCAACCATACTTGGTTTGTTTTCTCTTTAGTGTTGTACAGTTGTTTATGGAAAAGTCTAATATGTTCTTTATGCCTTGTTCCCCCTCATGGAAATGTAATATACTGCAGTATATTTTAAATATATTGTAAAGATAATTTTGATATATTTACAATATACTGCAGTATATTCTTTTTCCATAAGGGGATTTAACCTGTGCTGTCCTGTATTTGGTTTTTCTTGTATTCAATTTTATTGAAAAAGTAGCTTGTGCATTTGTCATTCTGATCTAAATGTTTTATCCTGCTTTGATACCGTATTTTTTCTTGTTCCATTCTGTACAGTGCTGCTAAGTTGTAATTTATCTATGCAATTTCTTGTGCTACCTTAAACCCCTGTGCCTGTAACCCCCTGAGTCGCTGAAGTATGTTGTGCAATTTCTCAATTTTTTCCCTCTTTTGTCTTACCTGCCTCCTTCCTACTGTAATAAAATACCCCTTTGTGCGTGATTTAACCATTTCCAGCCATTCTCTTGGTGAATCGCACATGTCTCTGAATGTCTTCCATTCCTCTAGTCTACATATGTATGACACTCTAACTGCCGTGTTTTCCAAAAGTGATGCATTTAGTTTCACTAGTCCCATTCCTCCGTGCTCTGGTATGCACAATGTGATCTGTAGAGGGAGTGCTTTATATATATATATATATACAGTCAAGCCGGAAAGTCTCCCCACCTCTTTCACCTTCTCCACGTTTTATTACGTTACAGACATATTCCAAAATTGATTAAATTAATTTTTTCCCTCAAAATTCTACACACAATTGGGGGGTGAGACTAGATTCAGCTGTAAATTACACTGGTACAGTATGGAACACATGGCTGGCTAAATGGCTGTAAGTTATCAAGGGTCTGAGCTATCAAACGAGCCCCAAACCATCACTCTGTTGCCAGATATGGAGTAGATGTGGATGGATCACTGCAAGGGTTATTTCTCCGGACTCATTTTCCTATAGAACTCTATGGGGAAAAAAGACAGGAGAAACAATCCTTAAAGTGATCCATCCACATCTAGTCTCACCCCCCAATTTCCATAGAGATCCATTCAAATGCAGAGAGGTTATAGTATCGGTTGTAACAGTACCTGAAAATAAGATATCGACAGTTTTTTGATGTTGATGGTCACAGACTTCAGGAAGTAACAGCATGTAAAGGATATGCGACCAAATATGAAATATGATACTTTAAAAATACGTTAAAGCAAAGGGTATGAATACTTATGTAAATGAGAAATTTTATATTTTTATTTTTAATAAATTTGCTAAAATCTCAAAAAAACTTTTTCACATTGTCATTATGGGGTGTTGTGTGTAGATGTTTGAGGCAAAAAATGAACTCAATCTAATGTAGTATAAGTCTGTAACGTAATAAAACGTGGAGAAGGTGAAAGGGTGGGGAGACTTTCCGGCTTGACTGTATATATATATAACAAGTTTATTCAATAGGATAAACCCCTTGAGATGAACCATCTCATTTTCGAGGGGGTCCTAACAAACAATACAAAAAATACATAAATAAAATAAAAACAAAAAACGAATCAAAGACATTAAAGATCGGGGCAGCAGGTGCAGCAACATCAGCAGCAACAGTGGTGGCGATTGTGGCAGCAGAGGGAAGAGGCATGTCATGGGCAGCCAGATGGTGGTATACCCCAGGGGCACTGGACAGGTCAAGGTCAGACTCGAGGGGGCCAAAACGGTTGATGAGTGATTGGAGAATTGGCATCGGTCATGCGATATCTCTGGCTCACCATCCTCCTCCCCTTGCCAACGTGAATAACTTCCGTCCAGGGAGCATGGTCAATAGGGGTGGAAATAGATCCATGGCCAAGTATCAGAGGGGAATGTGTTCGTGGAGGGGAACAGTGCCCCAATTCACCAGTGGCAGGGGCACCATCATTGTAGGGGCTATAGTTGTTAAAGGATAAGTTCGCTATTTTGGACCTTGGACCCTATTTGCGGTCTGTCTTCCATGAACCTGACACATTGAGTCCATATTTTCGCTGATCGGTCCAGTATTGAGCTAGCTACAGATTTCCTGTAGGCTCTCACTGGGCTACAATAGAAGTCAACGGGGGCAATTAGAAATGTTATGGAAAAACAACGATAAATGTGCTTTTATAGCTTAGTGTGTATTCTTACGGTCTCAGTATGCTCTCCTGTGAAATGTAGGCTATTGCAAACGCAAACCGAACGTTGAAACAACAGTTCCATTTGAAACAGAACGCACTGTAAACTTCCGCAGTCTAGCTACGTTGTAGAGAGGCCGCTTGAAAAGCAGTTGATCACAAATCCTGACCTCCCGTTGGAGTTTACTAGCTAGTAGCCTACAGCAGAACTATTTGTAACGCAGTGTTTGTAATCATCATTTGTAATAATTTACATTACCTGTGCAACTTCAGCCTCTCTCTCTTCTCTTGCTCTCTTATCATCCATCTCTTGTAGTTCCGTGTCCGTGTATTCTGGCTCAAATCTGTAGCAAGTAACGTCAAAGTCAAAATCAAATTCTTCGTCTTCGTAATCATTATAGTCATCCATCATCCAAGTTTTTTTGTGGAAATTGTAGCCTACGTTGCTGCAGGTAAACAAACGCAGACTGCTCACATAGATAGTTTCGTAAACGGCCGGCACACCTTCCCGCTCCCCCACCCCCGGCACATAGTACTCCGCGGGAGCAGCGAAAACAAGCAACAGAGAAATGCTTACTTCCAAGCCATGCCAAGCACGTAAAAATGTTCAGATTGAGATACATTTCACAGGAGAGCATACTGAGACTGGTAACAATACACCCTGAGCTTCCCGTCTCATTTATTGTACCTGAAAGCACATTTATCGTTGTTTTTCCATAACATTTCTAATTGCCCCGTTGACTTCTATTGTAGCCCAGTGAGAGCCTACAGGAAATCTGTAGCTAGCTCAATACTGGACTGATCAGCGAAAATATGGACTCAATGTATCAGGTTCATGGAAGACAGACCGCAAATAGGGTCCAAGGTCCAAAATAGCGAACTTATCCTTTAAGGATCCGAGAAGGGACTGGACTGAAATGCACGACTCTGAGACAGAAAATCCAATAATTCCAATAATTTATTACTTCGTCAACAACTCCAGAAGTATAGGGAGAGATAAGGGTAGGGACCATCATCTGGCCATCTGGCTGCCCATGACATACCTCCTCCCTCTGCTGCCACGATCACCACCACTGTTGCTGCTGATGTTGTTGCACCTGCTGCCCCGATCACTGCTGCTGCTGCTCCTGTTGCCCAGGTTGCTGGTGCTGGTGCTGCTGGTGCTCTTGTTCCTCCGGCTGCTGCTGCTGCGGCCAGTGCTACTCCTGCTGCCCCTGTTTCTGCCGCTGCGGCGGCTGTTGCTCCTGATACAACTCCCACTGACACTGTGGCTGTTGTCGCTGCCAATGCTGCTGCTACTCGTCCACAGCCGCCATCTACATTGATCATTGGGAGCTCCATGGTTATGCATGTCTCTATCAAAGGGGCTGAGACCCGCTGTTCCCTGGAACCCTTGTGTCAGACATAGACCACCTGCTGCCATCTATCCTCGGTCAGGCCCCATCTGCTGAAAGTTTGGTGGTCCACGTTTGGTCAAGTGACATCAGATTGGCACAGTCTGAGAAACTGAAGGCAGACTTTAAGTCCCTCATCTACACCCTCAGTCAGTCTGGGAGGAAACCTGTCATTTCAGGTCCCCTGCCTTCTTCGTCCCGCCATGGCTGCATGAGGTTTACTCGCCTTCGTCAGCTACATGTCTGGCTGAAAAGCTATTGTAAAATCATGAGCATCACCTTTGTAGACAATTTGAACCTCACCCCTAAAACGCAATGAAATCCACCCAAACTGGGCCGGCTCTAGG
Source organism: Synaphobranchus kaupii (assembly GCA_029718625.1). NCBI lineage: Eukaryota > Metazoa > Chordata > Actinopteri > Anguilliformes > Synaphobranchidae > Synaphobranchus > Synaphobranchus kaupii. Next base: position 20,046,583 of record CM056394.1, read on the forward strand.
CTGTTGGCATCAAACATGCCATTAGCACTGGAGTCAAACCTATTAGCCTTAATAATCCCAAAGCTCTTCCATTTTAAGTACAGGCTTGGGCTGCTGCTAACACCATGCTCGCCCACTCTATACAGTGCCTTGCGAAAGTATTCACCCCCCTTGGCATTTTTCCTATTTTGTTGCATTACAACCTGTAATTTAAATAGATTTTTATTTGGATTTTATGTAATGGCCTTACACAAAATAGTCCGAATTGGTGAAGTGAAATGGAAAAAAAAAAGAAAAAGAAAACTTGTTTTAAAAAATTTAAAAAAAATTAAAAACTGAAAAGTGGTACGTGCATATGTATTCACCCCCTTTGCTTTAATGTATTTTTAAAGTATCATATTTAATATTTGGTCGCATATCCTTTGCATGCTGTTACTTCCTGAAGTCTGTGACCCATCAACATCAAAAGACTCTCGATATCTTATTTTCAGGTACTGTTACAAGCGATACTATAACCTCTCTGCAATTGAATGGATCTCTATGGGAATTGGGGGGTGAGACTAGATTCAGATGTAAATTACGCTGGTACAGTATGGAACACATGACTGGCTAAATGGCAGTAAGTCATCAAGGGTCTAAGGTATCAAACGAGCCCCAAACCATTACTCTGCGGCCACATATGGAGTAGATGTGGATGGCTCACTGCAAGGATTATTTCTCCTGACTCATTTTCCTATAAAACTCAATGGGGAAAAAAGTCAGGAGAAGAAACCCTTAAAGTGATCCATCCACATCTACTCCATATGTGGCCGCAGAGTGATGGTTTGGGGCTCGTTTGATACCTTAGACCCTTGATGACTTACTGCCATTTAGCCAGTCATGTGTTCCATACTGTACCAGCGTAATTTACATCTGAATCTAGTCTCACCCCCCAATTCCCATAGAGATCCATTCAAATGCAGAGAGGTTATAGTATCGCTTGTAACAGTACCTGAAAATAAGATATCGAGAGTCTTTTGATGTTGATGGGTCACAGACTTCAGGAAGTAACAGCATGCAAAGGATATGCGACCAAATATTAAAAATGATACTTTAAAAATACATTAAAGCAAAGTGCACGTACCACTTTTCAGTTTTCTTTTTCTTTTTTTTTCCATTTCACTTCACCAATTCGGACTATTTTGTGTAAGGCCATTACATAAAATCCAAATAAAAATCAATTTAAATTACAGGTTGTAATGCAACAAAATAGGAAAAATGCCAAGGGGGGTGAATACTTTCGCAAGGCACTGTACATCCCTACTTCTCCTGTGGTAGATAATGCTCCTCTAGTATTACCACTTACTCCTACCTCTGATATTAAACACTCATTAAACACGGACCATTCACCTGCTTATAACATCCTGGTAATATTGAACAATAGACCACCGGGACGTTACGCTGGGACAGTAGCTGGCAGGAATCATAATAATTTAGTTATAGCCCGAGTCTCTCATCTGACTTCGACTCTGCAGCATAATATTTCTGCGGATTCTGTTTGCCTAAACAGTCCTGGTGTTTTTAAATCCAGAACAGGATTGGGTTTCTTACATCTAAATATTAGAAGTCTGCATCAAAAACAGAAACTCAATCATGTTAATATCCTGGCCTCTCAGTCCGATTCTGACATTCTTGTTCTTACTGAAACTTGGTTCAAGAAAAGCGCATCTGATAGTGACGTTGCTATAAGTGGCTACAATATCTTTAGAATAGATAGAGTTGGTAAGGGGGGAAGGTGTCGCCATTTATGTCAATTTATGTCAAGTCTATCTCAATTACAAAATTCTTTGAATTCATTGCACTAAAACTTGATTTGGGACTTGATCATTCAATTACAGTGGCGGGGATCTATAGGCCTCCCTCTGCCCCAGCAATTGCTTTAGAGAAGTTAGCAGAGTTACTTTCTCCTTTTACTGACTTAGAAATATTAATCCTTATATCCTGTTCCCGTTGCCTTCTGTCCCCTGGGCCTCCTGCCTTCTGTTGCCTGGGCCTCTGCGCCTTCTGTCCCCTGGGCCTCCTGCCTTCTGTTGCCTGGGCCTCCGCGCCTTCTGTCCCCTGGGCCTCCGCGCCTTCTGTCCCCAGGGCCTCCGCGCCTTCTGTCCCCTGGGCCTCCGCGCCTTCTGTCCCCAGGCTGAGTGCCTGCTCCTGTCCGCGGTGCCCCGCACAAGTTCCTGACCTGCCTGTTCCTGTCCTGCCCAATCCGTCACAGCCCCCTTCCTGCCCAGTCTGCCATGCCCCGTTCCCTGCCCAGTCTGCCACGCCTCGTTTCCTGCCTGCAAGCTTTTGTCGCTCTACAAGAGGCCCTTATCAGTCTAAAACTTATACTGAATGCTAGTAAAACTAAAAAAAAGAGCAAAAAAAAACTAACTATGACAATATCCAGATCTGCACATTAAATGGTACGCCTATTGAAAGAGTCCCTCACTATAAATATCTGGGCATTTATTTTGATGATAATTTCACCCTTAAAGCCCATATTGATCTTCTTTTTAAAAAGGTGTGGATAAAACTTGGCTTCTTGTACAGAAACAAGGCTTTCTTTCCAATATGTGTTAGAAAGAGGGTTGTGGAATTGATTTTCCTTCCTGTCCTGGACTATGGTGACGTAATTTATAGACATGCAGCTGCTACCACTCTCAAACCCCTGGAAAGCCATTTACCATTTATATCTGGTGATAGTAATGATGCACATCATTGCACCTTGTATGGCAAAGTTCAGTGGCCCTCTCTTTATGTGAGACGTGATCTGCACTTTTATATTTTTATCTACAAAGCCATTCTTTTAAAGCTTCCAATATACCTATCAGGACTTCTTGAATGGAAAGTTAGTAGTCATTTTACCCGCTCACAGGACTGGTTGGTTCTCCACGTTCCTCAGGCTGCCACAGTTCATAGTCAAACTGCTTTTTAAATGTTGTGCTCCGAGGATCTAAAACTAGACTCTCTAATTAGTTTGGTGCTCACTGTATATAGTACAATTTATGAATGTTTCTATAATATGTGGATATGAATTTTCTTGCACTGAAGGATGAGGTGAAATTTGTGAAGGATGGCAAGCTGACTGCTCCGTGGCCTCCAGACACCAGGGGGCATCCACTCCTGACAAGAGCAACAGAGAGATTTTATATCTGATTAATGCATCAAATAAAATGTACAAATATTTAATTTCAAAGTCGTTTGTAAGAATACCATGGTCCCAGAGTGATAACGGCGGGTAATACTGTGAGCTAACTTATAGAGCCACCAGTCTCAAATAGGGACACATTTTGCAAATATCTATTCCATTTTTGTCCAAGCCCACCATTACACACATTAACATCCTGCCATGTTATTAGACAAATTATTGACAGATGTTTTGCACAGTGTGTATGAGGTAAAAAAAACAAAACCAGATAAAAACTAGCACCGACTCAATTCAACTATAAAGAAAAACATCACAGTGCATGCAACAGGCTAAAAATTATATCTTCAGGGTTATTCAATATAAGAATGAAATGGATTCCAAATTACATCCTACTATTTTAGCTAGCAATCCAATCAAATATTGACTGGTGAAATAGAATTGAACTAAATGAACAAATGCATCTTAACCTGTAAATGTTCCGGCAATTTTCGGTGTCGACCCCATGTGTGAAAAGAGCTGCAGTCGATTTTCCAAGTTTGAGAACCACTTAACTAGACTGACACGTGAAATGAAATTTAGTATTGTCAATGAATTTTAGGAAAAGAACCCCCCCCCCCCCCACCCCCTCCCAGACAGAAGATAATTCTGGGCCCAATATTTCCAACAGAAACTTCTTTTCAAAATGGTCCTGCACTGTACCTGACTTAATTTATACAACAGTGAGGAAACAAATTGGAATCTGCAATTGCAAAGAGCTAAAATCAGACAAAGCCCTTTTCAGAGGGGATAGGTCAGGACAATGGGCAGAAGTCTATGGAGGCTCTCTGTTAGTTTTTTCAGGCAGTCTCCCTGGTTTGGCAGTTGTTCCATCAACTGGCTTTGTTGAATTTGCAGAAGGAAAAGAGCCTCATCAGAGGTAACATTTGTAGCGCCTTGGCTAGGCAGCGTTTTGTATGAATCGTTAGAAGTAGCTGTTTCTTCCATTCTGACTTTGATATTCTGTAAGGGGGAGTGTAAGGTTCAGAGAACCAAACGCGACTGACAAGGATTTCTAAAAGCGTATCTAGAGAGATACGCCACAAAACGCGGAAGTAGCCGCACCAGGACTGGGATAACACAGGATCGGGAGCAAAACTTCCCTAGCACAAGGCAAAACAAAGCAACCTCCAAAAACTGAGGCGATCTCGATAAATAGTGAGAATAACTAACAAAAGAACCTCACGCACTAAATAATTAGGTGTAACAAGAGGTAGTGAAACAAAACAAAAGAAACACCATGTATATACGGGCGAGAGAATGAAAATAAACTAATTTTATTTAATTAACTGGCCCATTCTAGCTAATGCTCAAAATACACAAGAAGAGAATTTGTGAACATCTGGGTGAGATGTGAACCTACATTCAGCTCTCAAGAACCTTCCTGTTTACATTAAGTGCTTAGATCCGGATTCCGACTTGTTTTCTGTACAGCCATGCACTTCTTCAAGCATGTCCTCCTTCCATGGTAGGGCTTGTGGGTAATTCCTATGAAACACTATTGTTTACATTGTCAATATCATCGCTTTATAAAGGAGTAGTGAAGCAATGTGAGTAGAAAGCGGTCATTGCACAGCAGAACATAGCTACTGATCACACACATCTAGACCCACATGTCTATTTCCTTCCCACTTGTATCTACAGGTATGAGAACAAACAGGCCTTCTGGCCTCATACACATTTTCTCATTTTATTTTATTTTTTCAATTGAAAAAAATGTAGTGTAAAGTTGTAACTGAAATATTATGGGTTTGATTCCTCACTGAAGTACCTCCATTGCACACCTGAACGAGGTATTTAACCTGATTCAAATCTGTTAAATGCCAATGTGTAATGTAATACATGAATCTCGGTTAACCCTTGTGTGGTGTTCATGTTTTCATTACTCACCCAGTGTTCGCGGGTCTGGTGGACCCACAACATTATTGGGTTTTTAAAAACAACATATGTAAAAATACTATACACAGATATTGACTTTATCTCAACTACAAGCAATATAGACAGCATATATGGGTTAATATTGACCATTTTCCTCTGCTAGATCACATTTATCAATAAAAGTGCTATTTGTTTTTTGTGATAAAATGTGATTTTTGTAAAAAAAAAAAATATATATATAATCAAGACATGGGAGTAATAAATCATGTTTATCTTGAACAAATATAAATGAAATAAGCTTTTTCCTCACTAGTGATGTTTATTGCTTTGAACTGAACAAATTGGAATGACAAATTTTGAACACAAATTCATACTGGTCTACACACCACATGAGGGTGAGCAGACATTATTTTTGCCATACTGATCGATTCTTGTAAGGAGCCACACATGCAAAGCTATTTATTTGTTGTGTCCCTCCCCCAATTTGCAGCTGGGGTAGAGTGCGAGAAAATATAGAATGTTTAGATCAGGGCTGCCCAACCCTGTTCCTGGAGATCTACCGTCCTGTAGGTTTTCACTCCAACCTTAACAAAGCACACCTCATTCAACAGCTAGAGATCTGATTGAGCTGTTAATTAGTAGAATCAGGTGTGCCAAATTAGGGTTGAAATGAACACCTACAGGATGGTAGATCTCCAGGAACAGGGTTGGGCAGCCCTGGTTTAGACTGTTTTGAAATAACATTATGCAGGTTCCCACAAGACATTGTGTAGTGCCACACACTACAGTGTAGAGTGCTGGGAAATGTGGGAGCAGACAGGTTCTCAATGCTATGTTGAAACCTTTTGTGTGTGTGTGTGTGTGTGTTGGGGTGTATTGGGGGAGGTCGGGTGGGTGTGGGGGGTAGTGATGGGACTAGGCATTTGTCCCAATAATGCCTATAAAATGGTGGAGAGGATCGTGTTCAATCTATGAAACATGCTGCAAATCTAAAGGAGCAACCACATACACACACACACAGACACACACAGCAGGCCCATGTAGTAGGAAGACAGAGTGAAGGTTTTTGTTTCATTTTTACTATTTTTACTTGTTTTCACCTACAATTTCTACACTTGTATTACCATCGGTTCCAGTGGACCCGAACACCACATACACTACTCACAAAAAAGTTAGGGATATTCGGCTTTCGGGTGAAATTTCAGGATGAACCTAAAATGCACTATAACCTTTACAGGTGAAATTCATTTGACCTTCTCTAAACTTTTGAATGCACATGTCCAACTATTCAATGTTTCAGTACTTTTTGCACAACTTGCTGTTCTCTAACAAGGAGCTGAACGGCAAAAATTCACAACAGGTGTTTGATCCATGAATCGACCAATAAATTTCCTGGTTCAATTAGAATTGGTATTTAAACAGTCCTCTTCATCATGCTGTTCACATTTTGACATCATGAGACCAAGACGACACCTAACAATTGATCAACAGTACCTCGCCATTGCGAGGCTTCAAACAGGATGTTCTCAGAGGGAAGTGGCCACTGAGCTTAGAGTGTCACAGAGTGTCATCAGCAGGTTGCAACAGAGATACAGAGAGACTGGAAGAGTCACAGAAAGGCATAGAATTGGACGTCCTTTGGCCACATCCCACACTGATGACCGCTTCATTGTGAACAGTGCCCTGCAGAACCGGATGATGAATGCCACTCAACTCCAGGCACATTTAAGGGAGGTGAGAGGCACCCAAGTGTCACGTCAGACCATTCGAAACCGTTTACATCAGCGTGGTCTGCGTGCTAGACGACCTGCAAGGGTACCTGACCACACCACCAGGCACAGGCGTCATCGTCTTGCATGGGCCAGGGAGCATTTACGCTGGACGAGGGACCAGTGGGCCTCAGTGCTGTTCTCTGATGAAAGTCGATTCACGTTGAGCAGAAATGATGGCCGCCAACGATGTTGGAGACGTCAAGGAGAGCGCTATGCATCAGCCACTGTTGTCACCAGACGACCCTTTGGTGGTGGCGGTGTTAGTGTGGGCAGGTGTGTCTAGTCAATACAGAACTGGCCTACACTTTGTGAATGGTACAGTGACAAGCCCATACTACCTGAATAACATCATTAATCCAGTCATTGTGCCCCTGCATGAACAATACAGGCCTAATTTCATCTTCATGGACGACAATGCTCCAGCTCATCGAGGTCGCATCATTAGGGAAAGGCTGCTGGAGACTGGGGTACCTCAAATGGAGTGGCCTGCACTTTCTCCAGACCTGAATCCCATAGAAAACCTATGGGATCAGCTGACTCACCGTGTAGAGGCTCGTAACTCTGTACCCCAGAACCTCAATGACCTGAGGGCCGCCCTTCAAGAAGAGTGGGATGCCATGCCTCAGCAGACAATAAGTCGACTTGTGAACAGCATGAGACGTCGTTGTCAAGCTGTAATTGATGCTCAAGGGCACATGACAAGTTATTGAGACATTGACATTTTTGTTGTGGTATACCCACCACTGTTGTTGGCTTTTGTTTCAATAAATTGTTTGAGATGAGGAAATCACCATTGCATGCTTCTACTTAAATGCCCTACTTTCATGATACGTATAATATCACTGTAGCGTGAACTTACATTTTCCATAAATTTCACCCGAAAGCCAAATATCCCTAACTTTTTGTGAGTAGTGTATGTAATATAAATGTGTAGGGGGGGTGCACAGTGTGCACTCAATGAAAACGTATTCTTTTACATGTTCAGCACAGAAAATGAGCCAAGGCCAATGAGTCTCAGGTTGAAAAAATAATTAATTGCATCATTTTTTTTTGAAAACGGGTTCCACAGACCCGAACACCACACAAGGGTTAAATGTTAAATGTGCGTAAAATCATTTAGAAACATCATATTCCTCCATAGAAGTCAAATACCTGTGCTTCTTGTGGTTATTGTATGGCTTTTTTGGGTAAGCTGTTGTATGAACTGGAACATAGCTATGTGTCAATGGTGTTTTTTTGGTTCGTCTCTCTGCACTAAACCTTTTACAGCTGATTACAGCTGATATCCAGATATTTTAATCATCCGTCTCTCTTGAATCTTGAAGATCCATCATGTCCTCCTTCCCAATGTCAAAGCTCATTTGTAAAGCTGTTCTTTCTGGCTAACTTTGGGTGAGTGTTTTCTAACCTCCGATGGCTAGCTAGCTATACACAGGTTATGATGCATTATTTTAAGGTAGTTGTATGTGCGTCTCATAATGTCTCACTGTGTCACTCAGAGAAAATAGTAATAAATAATAATAAAAGGAGGGAATGGGAATTTAACACTTCCTTTCTTTGCTGTCTAGTTGAGTCTGTCCCTGGATAGGACATACACCTGTTTTTTTCATAATTAAAGCATTTGGTATTTGAAAGGTAATTCAGAATGCCTTCTAGGTATTGTAACACTGTGAGCCTACAACTAAAATCATTTAAATGGGAAATCAGGAGCAATGTTCAAACATTCAAATATTTCAAAACTGCATGTACAGGACAATTTATCATTGGAGCGGTTCTTTTGACATGTCAGTGGAAAATTATACAAATTATATAAATTATTTCTTTCATTCATAAGTATCTTGTGGCCCAGCTAAACTCCCTTCAGAATCACTGTGTTAGGTCACCATTTTCCCTGTGTGTTTGCATCCTTCAGTGTCAGGAAAGGATGAGGGCTCCTGCATTGAGGGCTGGACGGGCTTCAATGGCCACTGCTTCAAGTATACTGGACTGAAGCTGAGGTAACACAAAACAGCACTAATATGTCCTTTAAATGTAACAATAATGTACTGCAATAATAATAATAATAATAATGATTATTATCATTAATATAATAATTTTATGAGTTTATTTCTAATACATCAGGGGTTGGATTTACTAAGAACTTTACCATGGGCAAAAGCTTTTACCACATGGAAAATCAATAACATGAACAATGATTGGTCATACTATTTCTTTTGCCCTAATCCCTGGTTGTGTTATTAGTTTTGCGTGTGCTAAAAGGTTTTGCACATGCTTAGTAAATCAGGCTGTAGGTTCATAAAACATCACGGCTTAGATTAATGGTTAGTAGGCTATTAATGAACCCAACAATTTGGGGAATGAGCACTGTGTGGTTACAAACTGGCATGGTAAGCCTAAGCAAACTCTCCTCACTACTGCTGGGTGGATTCGACTGACTTTTCACTCTCGTGTTAACTACAGCACAGAAAATGTGGAATGATCTCAGCTGCGGACACCTGAACAGATTCAGATGCTGGAGTCGACAAAGAAAAGCAGCTCTCTGACCTGCCAGAAGGATACGTGTTTTTGCTTTGATTTCTGACCCTCCATTAGAGTTATCTCTGTTACCTCTGTCCCTCAAATAAAGCCTTCCTAAGCATATTATTGAAGCCTTGTAGTCATGTTTCTCTGGTAATTTGTGGTCAGTTTCACCTCCTGTTTTTTGTCCAGACTGTCCAATACGGAGCGCCTTCACAATGCCCCATAACATTCTGCACATGCATACATCTTATTAAAACAGCATGGTAGTTATCCTATCCAATCTGTCTCCAGGATCATCAGGGCTTACAGTGTACATGTTGACTACATGTGCTGCAGGAGTTCTACACACAAAATTCAACAATCTCACTGAATATACACCCACAAAGTATTGATAACAAGGCAAAGTGGGACATAACATTTATTGTCAGAAAAAGTTATGGAGAGAGCAATTAGTTAAACCCATGTGATTTTTAAACAAACACATAAGTTGGTAAAAATTACACAAAAGTAAAAGGCAGAGATAATATATGTTACCCTGTGGTCTTAATATACAGGATATAAAGGAAAGAAAACAACCAAACTGATTTTAAATTCATGTCAACTGTTTCCATTCAGTCAATTCAAGGGAATCAAATCATTTATTGAAAAAAGGCCCTTTATGTTCTGATGAATTGTATTGTATCATGCCATGCATTACTCTGTTTTCATTTCTACAAAAATATTTTCTTTATATTTCACTTTATTCTAGTCCAATGTTTAATTAAAATCCAGGACGTTCCGGCATTTCATCATTTGACTTCTTTGCAAACTGGCACAAACTGCCTTAAACGCTCAGGCCTTGAATTTTCTTATTCAACAGTGGATAAGGCTGTGTAGCTGGTTTGAATAGGACATGAATCCGTTTTCTTAGACAGGTTTTGGCAAGCAAATACCTTACCATAACCCCTCCAGTCAGGTTGAGTCACCCAAAGTATTTAAAAGGCCAGGATTGGTTCAGTCAAGAAGAAGACTCCTCTTGTATTCACAAAGCTCAAAGTGCTGCCATAAGGTAACAGAATACTTATTGTTGGCTTATTTTGATAGAATATAAAGCACGAGAGGAGCTGTAAAAACAGCCCCTCCATTCATATTGCTGGTGATCTTGTGCCTCTTTATTGTATTGCATTATGGGTGATGTAGATGTGTCTTTCTCTCATCGTAGTTGAAGAGCCATCATGGCCTCCTTTACATTGTCAACATTCCTCTGTGTTGCTGTTCTTTCTAGCATGACCTTTGGTGAGTCTTTCTTATTATTATTATTTAATTTTTTTACCTTGTATGTTTAGCAAGGTATACGTCTGAATTCATGACAATACAAAAGCCTTTGGTATCAAAATATGAAACAAAATTTGACTAATACTCTTTTCTTTGTTTAACTGAAATGAATAATTGGACAAGAGGTTGCTTTTCTAGGTGTAAATCAGTTGATAATTGACAGAGAACTGTGAAAAATGGCCATTGTCTATGTGCTCCTTTGTTTTTCAAACAGGCGAGACAGAATTTTGTCAGGGTCCCTGCCCTGGAGGGTGGACGTACCACAATCGCCGCTGCTTCCAGTACGTCTCCGAAGCGGCAAACTGGCTTGATGCTGAGGTAACATCGCTTAGTTCACTTTCTGGAGTTCCATTGGCCTAGACAGATATTTTTTTGTGCGCAATGGAGGGCATATTAGATATTTTCAGAAGATTTTGAAGACCTGCCAGTTTCACAATTGTAGTTAGAGGATCACTGGTGGGTTTGTGGTTTTAAAGCAAGAACATACACAACTCCAAAGCAGCTTTTTACAGGGACATTATGCCAGGTTTAAAAAATGGGAATGAAAATGTTATAGCATCCATACAAAATTACAAATATAAAAATATTTCAAATATGTAGGTAGCTTTCTTCTACTTTTCTCCTCACTTCTCAAGTTCTTCACTCCCAAGGCTGACATACGACTCCACGCTACAGTTTCTTGGAGCTCAAGTTGTAATGGCTATACAAAGTAACCAAATATAAGATTAAATATAGTTTCACATGATCACACCCCAAACCAGAAATCTCATTTCGGGATGCCAAAAACTGGATGCACAGAGTTCCTGTTCAAGCTCCTTCAGGGTGCCCTAATACCAGACAATTTAAAGCCTGCAGGTTATCAGACACATCAGTGAATATCTAAAACATCCCCCATAAAAAAAAACTGTGGTCCAATCAAAAACATACATACAATAAAGCTGTAATTGAATTTTTTTTAAACTCCAGAAAGTTATCCCCTTAAACTGGAACCCCAAAAACATTCTAGATTCTAAACTAGTTCTAGAAGTGCACAAACTAAGCTTCTAATGGTGATACCCTTTAACCTCAAAGTACAATTATAATGAAAAATACAAGAAACAGAAACACATAAAAAAGATTTAAAATTGTAATACCATTCATGTCTAATCTTTTAACTAGGTGTTCACGTTTTACACAATTTATACATGTGAAAACTGCAGTAATCAATGCAGTAAGTCCCTAACGTTTTAATCTGTATCATACATGTGAATAATACTGTTTGTAAAATAGCACTTTACACCCTTTGTCATATGTAAATAATGACCATTATGAAACAGCTGAAACAAAAAGGGCATTCCTCTCTCACCTCTCTCTCTTTCCATCTCACTCTATCTCTCTCAGGCACACTGTTTGCATCAAGGAGGAAACCTGGCTTCAGAGGGCTCTGAAGATGATCATGCGTTTCTTAAGGAGCTCCAAAGCCATAATGGTGATAGTGCCAAGCCATTCTGGATCGGACTGTCAGATGTCCACAAGGTACTGTAGGAAGAGATCTGCAAAATTTGTAGGAATTCACCCTACCAAATAAATCCCTGTGGAGTAACTGCAGGCATTGGATTGTTCCGACCAGCAGATTAATTACATAATTAGTTATCAGTTGTGACCCCCATTAAAGTAATTGGTTGAGATGATACACTGAACTTTGGTCTTTGACCAACTGGGTGCAACTCCTGGTACGCTGCACACTGACTGACTCAATTTAGGGGTATCGTCATGTTATTCACAGAATATGACAAAAGTCTGGTTGAAATGATTTCCTGGTTTGAGAGTAGATAGAACAGAATACATTAAACACATACAATGAGGTTGGACAACTGAAAAAGGAATACCAAAAAAATGGGTTCAGCAGGCACATACCGTGCTATTGCGTCAAAACATTCAAAGAAGTTACTGAGAAACTGACAACATGCATTACAAAGGAAACCGTGGCTTCTTGTAACTCCAACAAGGCACTGCATTGATACTCTAATTGAGTTCTGTGACAGAGGTGAATAAATTATTAGAACACATTGTGAAGAAGGAAATTAAAACATAAAGTTTAAATCTTGCATTTATGTCATTGGAGTTTCATCTGTTTCAGCCTATCAACTTGTAAGCCCACACCACTGCAATCAATTTCATTTCAATGATTAGTTATTAGTTATTTAACCATTCTTGTGCAGGTAATAGACTTGTACTTTTGATGTGGAGACCAATTTCCCAGAAAGAAGCAACATGACTGTGCACCACTATGCAAATGTTTTCCTGCATGTCTGTGCTTCTATGCACTGAGAGCAGAACCTGACAGTGTGTGAACATTACTGTCAATCATCCTCCATGCTTAATTAGTGCCAATTGATGAAGATTATTGGGGAGGGTAAATTTGATAATTGAATGATCTGTTGACCTCTTGCTGAGGAATGACTGAATTGCAGGTGAGAACTGCCCTAGATAAACAGCCATACGTTTATAGCCTGTAATTACTCATCTGTGTGTGTGTGTGTATGCCGTTGCATCTGATGCCTAAATTCATGATATTTTATGTGACATGATTTGTTGAGACACATGCATATTGTTTTAATGCATTTGATGTGCATCTCCCTTGTTCAGGAGGGAACATGGCTATGGTCTGATGGCAGGCCTGTCGACTTTACAAAGTGGAATTCTGGAGAGCCAAACAACGTAAGGGAGGAGGACTGTGTGCACTCAAACTATGGCAGGTAGGCTTTCTCACCTTCTCACTATCACCGCAGGAGACCTATGATAGAAATACTGATTCCTCTCTCTCATGTTTTTTAAATAATCCACAGGCCAAAAAGATTGGAACGACATCGCCTGCACCAACAGTTATCCTTACATCTGTTCCATGCATTAGTGATGTGGGCCTGTACCGAGATTAAGCAGCTCACTGAAGAGGCAACTTTGTTACCCTCTTTTAATAAATTTCTCCAAGCATTCAATACTTGCTGTCTGGGTGTCTGATTTATATTAGATAGAAAGTTACCTGTCGTTTGTCAAAATCCAGGTAAACGTTGTCTGAACTGAATGTTTTTGTTAGCCTAATGCAGAAAGGAGACAATTTGTATTTACTCAAATTTGCAAAAACGTAATACCTTTTCCAAAGAAAGAGAAACATCATTACTGATTTCACAAGGCAGGACCACACTTGAATCAAAATTAAGAGATGTTTATGAAGTTAGTGGGGAAAGGCAAAATGGGAGTGGATGCCAGGGTAGAGGAGGCGACTCAGTGGGTTTTTGGCTCTGAGTCGAAGGGACGGCCAGCCATTAACTGGGTCGGAGGAACTCCGGACGACCGCAACGTCTAGCCCAGCCGTGAACAGGGCTGGAGGAACTCCGAATGGCTGTGACGACTGTTCCCCCCCTGGAGAATTCTCCAACTTGAAAAAAGAAGATGAGAGGGTGGGTTGAGATCGCATGTACGAATGAGGCATGTTGTTGGTCTGCTCTTAAGTAGGTGCTCATAATTAGTGGTATAGTTTACAGGTGTGTTGATTGATTAGCATGAGGGATGTCAGGTGTGTTGTGAGTGGGGTGTTCATTCCTGTGGGAAGAGGAGAATTGGTTATGATTCAGTGTCATCCTCCTCCTGAATTTTTGTTAATACTTAACACCATTAATAGTCATAGCACAATGTTGCCATGGTGACAATGCAGTGCAGTTCCCACACGCGAGAGGCAGCTAACCTCGCGACAGTTTCACCACGTGGGATTCTTTTAGACTGTACAGCCTACTGGGCTGTGTATTTAGTGCTGGTAGTTTATTTTTATTTTTTTTGTATAATTGTTTTTATTCGTTTTTATACACATATACACATACAGTGTCCAGACAAATAACTGTGTAATACTTTCTAACCTCTAATATTTTAAGTTAAACCATTTCCTATTCAAGCTTGAGTAGACAGAGATAACAAAACAAAAAGTAATAGGGACTATTTCCAATGTCTTACATTCAATTAATTATTACTTTGGTCGTTTCATAAACCCACCCTTCCCCTACAAAGCACACAGGACACCACATATGAACCAACTAAACTGCCATACATAGACATACATACTTCATAATAATAATAGCAATAATAATAATAATAAAGCTAAAAAAATATATATTTATAATATATATATATAATAATAAAATAAATAAAGGAATAAATACAATTTTATTTAGTTCCTTCTTCAAACCGCCGGCCAATTAGCAACTCCATATGAGCTACAATGCTTCATATATTGTCCTCCATACCTTATTAAATTGTGTTCCTCTATTGTTGTCCTCTGACATTGTCCTCTCAATATTCAAATAATGTTTCATTAATGTTTTCCAATTTTGGAATGCAGGTGCTTCAGTGTTTTTCCAATTTTTCAAAATAAATTTTTTTTAAACTAATGAGGAAAAAATAATCTGCCATCCAATTGGATATCGTATATTTTCCACATTTTGGAAAACACATATCAGGGGGTGTAAAAACTACCTGTTTACCGTCACTATCCAGGTTTCAATTTCCTCCCAAATCTTCCTAATTTTATTACAAAACCAAATGGCGTGTAGGAGAGAGTCGCACTGAATGAGGCATTTCAAACATCTATCGGAGGAGCTGGTATCAAAATGATGTTTTATCTCTACTGGAATAGATTCTTGTCATAAGTTTATATTGAATTAAATGTACATTTTCATTAGTTGTAAGTTTTTTTGTAATTTGCAAACATTCTTTCCATTTAATATCATCATTTACAGTATTGAGATCCCGATTCCATTTACTCTAGATTGTTTGAAATACTTCAACATCTATTTCTAACTTAAGTAGGATCGCATACAATTTTCCTATCAAGCCTCTCTTTTCCTCGGGGTTAAAAATAACTTTTTCAATTTCAGTTGGTACTCTGGATTGCCCAAGTTCAAAATTTAGCAATATCCAGTTTTATAGTTGTAAATATTTAAAGAATTCCATATCTTCTAACTTATATTTGTCTTTTAAGCGCTTTGAAAGATCGAATTGTACTATGAAAAATTATATCTGATCATTTTTGAATTCCACAACTTATCCAAGTTTGCCAGTATAGTTGAGTGTTTTGAATAGTTATCAATGAGTTATTCCAGATGCGGATATATGTAGGAATATTTATTTCTTTACCTGATATAGTTTTTTTATTTTTTTCCATGCGTACTATTAAGTGACAAAATTAGTTGTTTTAATTTTATGTTTGGAGAAAAGGGCTAAGAATAAATTATAAGGTTGCAACTGGTGATCTTCAATATCTATCCATGGTTCCCCATTTTGATTATTAATAATACTGTCAATATAAAATAATTGAGCAGCATGATGATAAAGTTCCATGTTTGGACGATCTAGGCCACCCTCATCTCTAGGATAATGTAAGACCTTTCTACTTATACTTATAGTGCTGGTAGTTTCTATCCTTGAGGAAAATGCAGTGACATGATTGGACAGAGTGGCTTGGTAGTGTATGCCCTGAAAGAGAAGGGACCAAGGACGCTTACTGTATAATAAAAAGTTTGGCTACCAACCATTGACATATCTCCACTAAAACTCCACCCACATTCTTCCGTTTCCAGTGTTCAGCTTTAGTCTCACAGCAAGAAACCCGCTCCTCGGGTATTCCCGCTTTCTCACTGTAGTGAGCTACTCACTACCTCTCACTGTGCTGCTCTGCTGGAGCTCCGCCTCTAACTTTAGCTTTAATCTCAATTTTTATTTATTGGTAGGTGGAGGGGCATTGCCACTGTGTTTCACAAGCCTGATTAAGGTAACAAGTCACAACTGAGCTGATAATCAATACTCCAGTTTCACACATGTGCACGGTGGTGATACTGATGCAGCTGTTCATGGTCCTGGAGGCAGAATTTGGCCTCCAGCAGCTGTAGCAGCAGCAGTAGCCTTTCTTTGGGGTGATCCTTCCAGGTTTATGAAGCACTACAAGGGCTGTCATGATTAGGAAATCAATCAGGCTAGCACCGCGGTTGTAAATTTGATGCAAGCCAATAATGGTACCAGTGGAAGGAGTTGAGTAAGGGAGTGGAATGGCTGAGCCTGGGGAGGTTGTAGATCAGGTGAGCAGCAGCATTCTGGATGAGCTGCAGAGGTGTGATGGTGGAGGAGACCAGCGAGGAGGGAGTTGCATTAGTCCAGATGGGAAGAGCTGGTTTGAGTAGGTGGTGAGCAAGCGACAGATTCTGTGGATGTTGTACAGGAACTATATAATCAATGCTCTCTTAGCTTATCATAATACTTATTATACAAGATGAGCTGTAGTTCTCTTATTCTTTATGTTGAACAGAATCACCTCTTTTAGATCTTTGAGGTAGAAGAAGAGAAGGGGGCTTAATGAGGAAATGGCCAAAAACCTAATTTTTGTGTTTGGAAAATGTGGACATTCAGGGTCCCAGGGGCTCTGCTGAGTTCTATGTGGTTTTAACTAATTTGCAAAGAAATGTAGATTGTAAGGGGATTTCCATTCTCCAGACCATAAACTGGACACTCCTCAACTTCACAGCACCTCAAATTGCTGGAGCAGCACAAGAGGTCAGAAAAACCAGTTGGCACCCAGATCAATGAGGTAAACAAGATGAAAACGAACTGATGGCCCTCTGGTAAATGGCTGTCTTCTCCTAACTTTTCTGTCTCACCCACACTCTTGGGGAAGGTTCATTGTATCCAGGACCTTAAACATGGGGGGGGGGGGGGGTCTAACCTTGTCTAACCCCTGAGTGGATGTGAAAAAATTGTGTTGTAGAACCACTAATTAATACTTTACTTTGCTGATGCTATTGTGGTAATAGATTATCTTAACTTGTTTTCTTAAACCAAGAGGAAGGTTCATTTGTACCTGTGGCTCACTCTTTCGAGGGCTTTTTCTTGTTCTAAATGAAACATACAGAAAGGATTTGACCTTGTAGGAGGGGAGTCAATGTGTAACGCAGAAAAGACTGACATTTTGAAAATACCTGAGTACTGGGGTTTGTCATGCGCATCAAAGGACCAGGCAGCCTTGGAATAACATTTGGCGACTAGGATGTCCTTTGGATGTATGGGCCATTGGCTCACAGGAATGTCCCCATCTGGGGAAAAGACTGATAAGGAACTGTGTCATGAGTGAATATGTGTGTTTTGGGGGCATTAAGGGCAGAAGGGGTCATTAAGCCACTGACTTACTATGGGAAAGGGAAATTGGAAATGGCCGACCCGGACACCTGTTGACCTCTCCCGTAACCTCATACCTAGGTCAGTCCTAGGGGAAAACCTCCGGACAGTACCACAGTGCCCTCATGTTGGCACATCTGTCATTACACCTTTTACTTCTCTCCTGGAGTAAGACTCAAAAACTTCAGTTGAGAGAGTCAACAAACTCGGTATAACTTTACACATGTGATCCTTATATTGTTACATTACGTCTTATGTAATAAAAATAGGAATTGCATGTAAAATGGTACATCAGGAGGGAATTTTCATGAAAACTGCAACATAAGATTATTAATCTGTGAATAATAATCATGATGGCAATCTGTTTGGTATGGATGTAATCCGGTAAAATCAAGGAATCAAATGAGATACAATTCATACCAAATGGAGTTTAGTAAAACATAATTTCAATAACTCAGGGGAAAACTATAACATTGGAATGTCCTTCTCTGGTAATCATCTCCTTTTCCCCTCTCCCTAGACAGGAGATTAGGCACCCTACTCAACATCCCTCAAAGGTGGGGGTCTAAGTTCCAGATTCGACCACACCTCCAGGTTAATTTATGGCGCTGCCGCCTGGTTCAAACGCGGGATTTGGCATAAAAGAAAGGGAGACAAACCTATCTGGGAGAATCGTAACCGATCTCCCACACCGTGCAGATTGTGTGTTTTGGGTAAGGAATATCGCAATCGATTTCCCACACTGTGCGTATTCTGTGTGTGTGTGCAGCGGAAGCAGGCCGGGTAAGATATTTACTCTGTGTTTTCTTTTCTTAATTTCTATATTTTGTAATTGACTAATAATTTTAAGATAATGACCTACCTGCCTGTGAATAAATTCTTCTTATTTTAACTTGCGTGGTCTCCATGACTCTAATCCATTTTATACCTTTTTCAGCCTAAGTTACGACTGAATACTCAGGGGAACAATTCTGACCAATGACCAACTGATCAGTGGCGTGGTACTTTATGTGGAGTTCCCAAGTTGGGAATAGGCGGTCAAGTTCGGCCAGTAAAAGGATTGGTAATGCACGGCTCTGGGAATTTGACGTGAAGAGAGCCCATGGACGTTCTACGTCGGTTCTTGTCAAATTAGCCTTAAGGAGCCCTCTGAGTGGACGCTGACCTGGGCTCGCAACTATCTATGTAAAAAATAATGCATGTATTGTGTTGGCCAGAGCCCCAACCTGTTCTCCACCAAACTGAGATTCGGCAATAGTGCTAATCCCGGGAGCATATATTGAGTAATGGTGGCACACCAGGAAGAGTCGAGTGTAACCACTCCGAGCTTCACGCATGATTAAAGTAAACTCTAAATTATAGTTTAATATGGTGTCAGAAAATTACGAGTAAACCAATAGTAACTGTTACGCTTACTGTTTGTGATCATAGATATATTCGATGTGTTGTTCAGCTCCTGTGTGAGTGTTCTAATGCTCACATTAGAATATTGACATTTGGACGACAGGTCGGATATATCCGTGATGACAACATGGCCCCGTTTACGAATGGAGAATAATAAGAATCATACTGATCCGTTTCAGGCCTGTCTTAAGCGTGATATGGAGCAGTGCATTCATATCTGACTCGTGGCGACTGACCCGGTATATTCTTAAATGTACTTGTAATCTATTCATGACCGGAGGATAAATCACTAAACTCTTTTTATTTACATCACAACAGCAGAGGAAAAACATGTTTGCTCCTGAACAAGCTGTTGTTTTGTGGACGCAGTTCGTAACATAATAAATTCACTGCCTTACTCGCTCATCTTCAACATGTTTGTCATCACATATTCATTTTGGAGCGAGCTATGATGTGTCTACTACGAAAAAAATACTGTTTTGTGAGATGAGACAGCAGGGGATGTTGCAGGTACAGTACAGCCCAGCGTCTCGGAGCAAGCAGCCAAACTGTGGGTTAAGTAATCAATTGCTCCATACCTGTATAACCTTATCAATTTAGATATTAATTTAGCTATTCCACCCCCTCCCGTACGCAATCGCCGTACTCCCCCTGCCATGAACGTTACCATTGCTTAGCAATGTTGGGTTAGCTAGCTAGCAAACTAACGATAGCTCACGGCAAGTCGTTTTAACATTTAGCTAGCAAGCTAACGATAGCTTATGGCAAGCCCTTTTAATTTAAATGTTATTCGACTTCCTTAAGGTCATCCTTGCTGGCTGGCCAAATAAGTTGGCTAGCTACCGTGATTGCCTAGCTAACGTTACTAATGTTAGCCAGGTGCTCCAATTAGAACCCTAACCGGACATTTCTACGCCTGGATAATTTTTTTTCCGTCTCAAAAATTAAGAAAATTTGCAGGGAATAGAGCCAAAGTGTTAGCGGTATGTTTGTACTTACTCAATACGGGGATGTTTAAAATAAAACAAATCATTTATCGGAAAAGAATACGGAGTCTGCTTTTGTAAATGTTTGCAATGTTTGTGATTAGGTTACAGGATGCAGATGAAAGTTAATGCCAGCTACGACGTTATGTAGGGCACTATGCTTTAGCTAGCGTGTGAACCCACTAACCTACAATGCTGACTTTATCGGGAACAGTTTTCAGAACGGGGTTTCATGCTGCGGAAAACCGTGACAGACTGCTCTGTCACAGTCAAGTTAATTAGCGGTTAGCCAAAAATACGGTGGTGCTGTGGTGGTTTGCTCGCTTAAGACTATGGGGGACAGCTTGCTACCTTTCTAGCGGCGCTAGTGACATTTATAATAAAAGCAGTCTTGTCAAAATAACATGTGATTGATTGACCATCAATATAGTTCATGGCAATAGCGTTACCCTATGTTCATCAGTGTGTGGTGATGCAGTGCGTCAAGCTTGGCTACCGAGCTCAGCTGGTATGCTATCTAGCTAATCAAATTAGCTGATGTTAGCTGAATATAAATTGAAGATAAGTGAATGAATGTTAAATATGTGACGAATACCACACATTCAATGTGAATAAATGACACAGTAAAATCGAGGATGAAAATTCAATTTTATATTATAAAACATTAGCAACTTAAAGAAGTTTACTGCGAGTTTGTTTTGCAAAATGGTGGGTTTGGTCAGGTCATGGGCTTCTCCACCCTGATCTGTCAATCATACTGTGCCTGGACCATGAAGACCATATCCGGTCGACCCTGTTCCAAACAACGTCACTTCAGCTCCATGGAGCAGGCGCAGTTTGTACAAACGGGCGGTGAAAAAGTCTTCCGGAGACTCAATTCGGTTTTTATGAGGCCGTGGGAAGGCAATGGGTGACATCACGGTGACTTTGTCCATATTTTTATACAGTCTATGGGCTTAACACGCATGAAATCACACAGAGCATGGACAGCCCTGGGAGTGTGTGAACGGGGATGATACAAAGGAGGGAATTCAATTAAATTCAAGAAACTTTATTAGTCAGTAGCGCTCTTTAAATCCTGTTTAGTCGATGCATGCGCGCATCATTCACAAACTGAACAAGATTAAAAATGGAGTTTGCATAGGTCTTCAACTAATCGTCTCTATCGCTCAACTTTCACAATATGATTTTTATTTTATTTTGCTGCAGCGTCTATTAAGCCATGTTCTGAGCCATGACAGAAATGTTCAGTAGGCTATGTTGTTACTGACTTTGCTGTAAGTCTATATAACAACATCTTATTAATCACCTTTTAAAATGTGGGTCTGTTATTGTGATTTGCTTATGTTGGTATGTGCCTATAACGTTGGCATTGTTTAGCCTATAAATTGTGAACTCACCTCTAATTCAGCCCAGCTCTTAAATGTTTTGTTACTGCTGTCTCCTCCCATCGATTACGGATGTAACGGAAAAGCAATATGCTGGAAGTGGTGTTGGTGGACCAGTAGGGGGCAATCTTCCCTCTGGTCAAATAAATCCCAATGCCCCAGTGCAGTGATGGGGACACTTAGAATAATGACTGGAAATCATACATTCACTAATGAATGTAGGCTGACTACTTATAATTTACAAAAGAGAAGACATTAAACCAGACATTAATTAGAAGATACCAGTAAAGAGAGAGATAAGCCAGAAATTGCAAATATTATTTACCCCCCAGCGGAACAGGAATGAAAGGAACTACTGTTACGCCCCTGTAAGGGGGGAAATGGCAAGAATTGAAGCGGACACGATGTTGCTGGCTTCACGTCCAAAATATAATGAATAATCAAATACATACATTACATGTTCATCAAATTTCACAACAACAAATGTCTGTACTGCACTTTCAAATCAATGCACAACAGTAAATACACACACTGTTCCTTTTACAGCCAACATTACAGAACATATACACATTTTCCCTTTAATGACTTAAACAAATATGTACTGTCTCTTTAAGAAACTACACAGTTGGAAAAATACATGTATAAACAGCACCTACACAAACACTATACTCCTTAAAACTTTAGCACGGTAACATTGCTATCGTATCCATACGCTATCGTATCCATACCTGCTTTCTCACTGAATAGCACAGCACATTTCTATCACGCTCTGTCTGCGTGACCCAAGCTAGCAAATCTGCTGCAGCCCACGCTTTCATGTACAGGCTAACTAAATTAGCTTACGAAAGTTTCGCTTTAGACAGCCATTTTATCATCACCACGTTTCTATCACGCTCGGTCTGCATGACCCAAGCTAGCAAGTCTGCTGCAGCCCACGCGTTCATGTACAGGCTAACTAAATTAGCTTACGAAAGTTATGTTTAACACAGATATTTTACCGTCAACATGTTCCTTGCAATGTAGGAAACCTATGTACACCAA
This sequence comes from Synaphobranchus kaupii, assembly GCA_029718625.1. Taxonomy (NCBI): domain Eukaryota; kingdom Metazoa; phylum Chordata; class Actinopteri; order Anguilliformes; family Synaphobranchidae; genus Synaphobranchus; species Synaphobranchus kaupii. The sequence continues at coordinate 20,069,261 of CM056394.1, forward strand.
TAAACATTTTACCACCATTCTTCTTACCTGTAAGGGGGGAAATGGCAAGAATTGAAGCGGACACGATGTTGCTTCTTCTTCTTCTTCTTTGGGTTTCTATGGCGGGTTGCTACCAACTGTCAGGTGCATACCGCCACCTACTGTTACGGAGTGTGGACAAGCGATAGCAGGGATTCAGACCCTCCCACCTACCCCAATCGAATAAATAAAATTAAGCACAGCTCTGCGAACCTCATATCCCACTGACCCACCCAGGAGCCCAGCCAATGTAAACTGCCCACCCTTATCCCCAATGAGTTTCCTAAGTTTCTCCCTCTCCCTAACATATGCCTGACATTCTAGCAGAATGTGCCTAACTGTTTCTTTATTATTGCATTGAGGACAGTTGCCGGTATTGTGCTTCCCTATCCTAAATAAACTGTCATTCAATGCAGAATGACCCAACCTAAGCCTAGTTAGTATAGTTTCCTCCCTCCTACTCCCGCAAAGAAGAGGCCTCCCAGAGACCCCTGGCCGGACGGCATACAGGTGACGCCCCCTACTTTCTTCATCCCACCTCTGTTGCCAAATCTTTCCGATCATATGTTTAGCCTTAGACTTGACCTCCCCTTTACCATAAGGGACATCCACTGTAATGCCGCCCAGCCTAAGGGCCCTCTTAGCGAGGGCGTCAGCCCCCTCGTTACCCCTCACACCCACATGCGCCGGCACCCAGCAAAAGTTTACCCCAATACCCCTCTTATACAGCCTATATATGCTAGCCATAACCTCCATTACCAGATCCTCCCTGCAGGATGTTGGAGCTGTTAAGCTCTCCAGTGCCGATGCAGAGTCAGTGCATACTACTGCTCTATCTGGTGTTACCTCCTCAACCCACTGCAGTGCCAGGATTATTGCCACCATTTCGGCTGTAAAAACTGATAGGCCATCCTCTAGCCTCTCTGACCTCCTGACTCCAAATAGGGGCACAATCACACCTATCCCCACACGACCTGTCTCCGGATCCTTAGCACCATCTGTAAAGACAGGAAGATGTGTCTGAAATGTTCGATCAATATAGCTCTCAACCCTCCCGCCAACATCAGCCCATCCCTCCCTATCCTGCTCCAACAGCCACCAATCTATATCCGGCTTCAGGAACAACCAGGGCGGGACCGCAGACACTGGAACAGATGGTGCCATTGCGACATCCATGATACCCAGTTCAGTAGCCCACTTATTAGCCGTCCACCCAAAACCCACACCCGGCCTAGCTGTATATTCCCAGCACTCACGCAGTACCGCAGACGTCAAAAAGGCACTGGAGTGGCCCTTCACTGTGGCCCAATATGCCATCATTAATTTGATCCTCCTCAACTCCAATGGCCATTCCCCCATTTCCACCAACATTGCACACACTGGGGTCGTCTTAAATGCTCCACAGCATAATCGCAATGCCTTTGCCTGGACCACATCTAGACGCTTCAATGTTGACGGCGCAGCTGAGCGGAACACCATACACCCATAGTCTAGGACTGATCTTATGAGAGCATAATATATAGATACAAGGGACGATCTATCCGCCCCCCACTCACAACCTGCCACACACCTCATAAGGTTAAGGACCTTCTTACATTTTGTCACTACATGCTCTATATGTATTTTCCAGGTCAAATTAGTATCAAACCACAGGCCCAAATACTTAAAGGAACAAACCCTCTCCACAGGCTGGCCATATAGGCTCAACACTTCCGTATCCGGAATCCGCCTCCTTGTAAAAAACATGCTCTTAGTTTTCTGTATCGAAAACCTAAACCCCCATTTCATGGACCACTCCTCTACCCTAAAAATGGCCTCCTGCACCCTTCTCCTAACGTGGCCTATGTTACGCCCCCGTTTCCATAAAGCACCGTCATCAGCGTACAATGCTACCTCCACATCCCTATCAACCCTAGCAAAAACATCATCAATCATGATGCTAAACAATAGTGGGCTAATTGCACTACCCTGTGGCGTACCAATATTCACTGCACAAGGTTCCGATAGAGCAGACCCCACCCTAACTTGCATAGACCTGTTTAAAAAGAAGGACAGAATCCAATTATAGACCCGTCCAGCCACCCCCAACCCTTCCAATTTTAGCAAAAGGCCTTCTCTCCACATAGAGTCATATGCCTTTTCTATATCAAAAAATACGGTCACCACCACATCCTTTATAGCCTGCGCCTTCTTAATATCTGTTTCCAACCTCACCAGGGCATCAAATGTGGAGCGACCTCTCCTGAAACCACTCTGCACCTGCGATAGCAGACCCCGCCCCTCCAAAAAATGAGTCAACCGCCCCACCACCATGCGTTCCATCAGTTTACAAAAATTTGATGTCAGTGCTATTGGGCGGTAGCTAGCAGCACTAGCAGGGTCCTTCCCCGGCTTCACAAATGGCAAAATCACTGCCTTCTTCCACATCCCCGGGAGGCTGCCCTCCACCCAAATTTTATTGAATACCTTCAATACAACCATCAATACCTTCTCTGACACATGCCTCAACATCTCATAGCTCACCAAATCCTGACCCGGGGATGAATTACCTGCCCTCTTCACAGCCAAAGTAAGCTCAAGCATAGTAAACTCCACATCCAATACACTATCAAATACCATCTTCTTATGACCTAAATCCCTGCGTTCCTCCAACACCTCCCTTCGTTGCCTCAGGCACTCTGCACTCAACCTCACACCACCAGCTTCCCCTGACAACGTCTTGGCCAACATGTTCGCCTTTTCCCCATCTGTTCTGGCAACCAGATCACCATCCACCAAAACAGGCACTCGCCTCATCCCACCACATCCCCTCATCTTCTTAACTATCCTCCACACATCATTCATGCAAGTCTCTCTCCAAAAAGTGGAGCAGAGTCGTCGCCACGCTGCCCTCTTAGTCCTTTTAATGGTGCGCCTAACCATTGCCCTCAGTCTCTGATACTCCAGCACAGCCTGCTGCGTCATAGACACCCTCAGAGCCCTAAAAGCTTGGTTTCTCGCCCGAACTGCCTCTGAGCACTCATCCGTTCCACCATGGGACCGCCCTCCTAACCCCTTTACCCCTACGCACCGGAATCGCTCGATTAGCAGCCCCAATAAAAACGTCAGTCAGCCCCTCAACACACATATCTACATCCCCCTCAACCGAGACGCCCTGTACAGCCGCCTCACACAGCTCGTTAAATTTATTCCAGTCCGCTTTATTAAAACACCAAGCCCTCGTAGCACTTCCAGGCCTTTGGTCAACCCCATAACCCACCTCACAAAAAATCGGGAAATGGTCGCTCCCCACTGTTGACTCCGCCCATACCCTCCAATCACACACAGCAGCCATGTCACTCGAAATTAATGTGAGATCCAAACAAGATGTAGCACCAGTCCTAACATCAAACCTTGTACCCTTACCCGTGTTCACACAGACCAGTGACATATCTTCCATAAGCTCCTCAACAATCTCCCCATTCGCATCCGTATGTTCACTGCCCCACAATGTGCTATGCGCATTAAAATCACCACACCACATCGCACGTATAAGCCCTATTGCGGCATAATCCTTTAAGGGCCTCTAACGACAGAGGAGCACATGGGTTATAAAAATTAATCACCAGCAAACTGCTCTCCATTCCAAACACTTCCACTACCACACCTTCCAATTCCGTATTCACCTGTATTTCCCGGTACCCCAGTCCCTCCTTTATAAATGTAGCACACCCCCCTCCCTGTCCCCAAACCCTGTCTTTTCTGACTGACTCATACCCAGGTAAAACAAAATCCAGATGCGGTTTCAGCCACGTCTCCTGGACGCATACAACCTCCGGCAGAGCAGGAGCCTCCACAAGGAACCTCTTAAACTCTTGCCCGTTGGCAATCAGGCTGCGAGCATTCCACTGGAGAAATAAAATTGCCATTATACTAACCAGGAGGCTGCGACAGCACACCTCCTTCCCGAGCACGTAATTTATCACATAGATTATCATATGTCATATCTGTAATTCCCAGAAAGATCTCAGCCGCCCCCAGAATTATCTTCAGTTTCTCCGTGCGTCTTGTCGCCTGCGACGCACAGTTAACCACCGTCGCAATAAATGCTATAAAATCAAACTTCTTAACATGAAGCACATCTGGATCAGCAACACAGCTATGCTCACATCCTCCCCCCTTACCACCTTCCGCTAATTCACCAGCCGGAACCACACCCGCACCACCCGTCCGCGCTACCTCTCTGGGAAGCCTCCTCACAGCCTCGGAGTAAGAGACATTTTGGGTAACTTTAATTTTCTGCACTTCCTGGGCCTGTTTTTTGCACTCTGCACCCCCCATACGCCGCACTATGCTCGCCCCCACAATTACAACATTTCAAGCCTTTACCCTCCTCACATTCCCCAAAACCATGTCCCTCCCCACACCTCACACATCTCTTCTTCCCCTTACATACTGCTGCCACATGTCCCATACGCTGACAGTTAAAGCACCGCAAAGGCTGTGGCACAAACCGTCTCACAGGATAGCACATGTATCCTATTTTAACTTTCTCTGGTAGTGGACCCCCCCCATAATCCAGCAATACCGACAAACTGTCCTCCTTTTGTCCTTCCCTTGTACGCCGCAACCTACTACAATCCAGAAGTTTACCACCCTTGATGCATTTCCGTAGTTCGGCCATCTCCATAGACAGGGGAACGCCTGTAATTACCCCCCTATTTCGAGCCCCGCCGGGCACCACAACTTTCTCTACTTCATGTCCCCCCATTTTACGGCAGCCTAGCGCTTTAGCTTGCTGTTCCTTACTGGAGCAAAACACCAAAATCCTTTCGTCTCTCAGCCACCTCGCCGACTCAATATCACCAATGTCCTTTGCCAATATCTTAGACATTTTTACCGGATTTGGCAGCTGCCTTTCACTCTTTTTAAATGTTATTATAACCTTGAATTCTGTTTCCCCTGCTCGGCTATTTATGCTCGATTCCTGTTCCATCGACTTCACTGTTTTCGTGCTCCGGTGTTCCCGGTTGTCATCCCCCGAACCATCCGACAACCCACGTTTTTTCCGGGGCATATGCCATTCCATGTCTGATGGCTCAGACCCGTCCGAAGACCCTGCCATCGCCCTCCAGTCACGCAACAGGCGTAGTCAACCCGCCTCAGTCTCCCGATATCCAAACTCACTACAAACCCTACTGCGATTCGGCGGTGACACTCCAAAGATATATCAACGCAAAGCACAGCAAAACAAAGCAAAACAAAACAAAACAAAACAAACTAAAGCAAAACACAGCTACCGATTTCCCGCTGTCCGATTTCAAACTACCTCCGCTCATGCGCAAACCAAAACCTCGCCCCCCGGCTGCACGATGTTGCTGGCTTCACGTCCAAAATATAATGAACGATCCGCGAGAAACACGCTCCCCCTACAGGAAACACTCGGAAGGCCAGAGCAATCAACGCACATCCCTATAACGAAGCAATGGATTACAGATATCAACTGATAATTAAACTTTAGAAAATAAAGAAACATTATAAAAATGTTATTTCAAGTGCATTTTCGTAAAACATTGAAGAAAGCGATTAAATGTGTTTTCAACACATTTTTACATTCAGTGCGCATTTTTATACATTCAGTGCACATTGTTATATCCATTACACTACCACCACAAAAAAAAAGGATGAACTTCTTCTCCAAACAAACTCCAAAACTGACTAACTTCTTTCCTTCATTACACTAATAAAAATACCTCCACAGGAAGAGCATCCATTTTTACATTACATTTACATTTTAGTCATTTGGCAGACGCTCTTATCCAGAGCGACATACATTAGTGCATTTTCCAACTTGAACCAAGTGCGTTAAAACAACCCTAAAAGGTAAATACGATTTCAAACACGCGCGGTCAGTATGATAATTATTTTTAAAAAATTTTTTGGGGGGGGGGGGGGGGTACGGTTAGAACAGCTCTTGATACGGAGGACTGGCTTTTCTTTGATGTTTGTGGGGGGTGAGTGAGTGAGAGAGAGACAGAGAGCGACAGAGATGGAGAGAAAGGGGGCGAAGATACATCGAAGATACTGTCCAAAAACAACATGTTAAACAATAGTTGGGCTTGTTACTTTAAAAAAGTAATATACTACACTGTAGGATATCTAATACTGCACAGACAGAAGGGGTGTGCTTTGTGGACTCTCCCACTTGGTTCACCAACCATCTTTAAAACATTTAGTCCATGCCCAGTTTAATAGTCCCTTTGTGATCTTCTGGCCAGCAGATATATGGACACACTGACTTATGCCCCATGATGATCCAGTGTGGTGCGGAGACATATCTCTATTAGAGATATTGTGTCGCTGCTGTTATGACACCCTGGTTCAGTCTCTTCCTTCTCCAGTGTCCGGGTATCTAGACTGGCAAGGGACAAGAGGTTCCCTGGACTTTGGGTAACATGCAGTGTTTTTTCCCATTAATGTTGCAATTGCATGAGTGAAATGCAACCTACTCCCAACAGTGTCTCTACCAGTTCTGCATGGCATGCGGGGGGCTCTGTCTCCTGTGACAGGAAGCTGGATGATCCACAGGTGGCAAAGTGCGGTCAGGACCTCTCTTCTGATGGGCAGGGAAGCACCTCTTTCCCTGTCGGAATCCATTTTGGCTCCTTTAGCCTGGGTCCAGTTGGGTGGACTGCTGACGGCAGTTGCTTAGGCTAGCTTCCTGCGGCAGGGTGTGGGAACGGTTGCACTTGTTTGCACTTGTGTCTGTGGGTGTCCTTTAGGGAATGGCAGGAGAAGACTGTGGGAGTTGAGGGCTTAGGCCTTATCACTCACAGCAACATGTGAAGAGGGGAACAATTAATGATAGCACTGCGTGTTATGACCGCTGTTAGTCCATGCAGGGGAACCTTACCGACAGGGTTTACCATCCACGGGATTGGCAGTCCAAATAATCACATGAATAGGGCAGACTTGTCCATAAGTGTCCAGGAACAGTATTTGGTGGGGCACCTACACTCTATGAAAGGGACTTAAAAAGAACATGGGCATGGTATTAGGTTAAAAGGTGGTAGGGATGTAGGGGGGGGGGGGGGGGCAGAGACAGAGACAGAGAGAGGCCGACAGAGAGACGGAGAAACAGAGAGAGAGAGAGAGAGCAAAAGACATTAGGCAACATCCTGTCATTCCCTCTCTTGGATCGATAGGTGCATGCAGCTGCTAAGGGCCTATCATTCCATAATCATAAAAACCACACATTTGGACATTGTATATATCAGTGTACAATGATAGCCTCATGAAAGCAACTGTCCAAATGGTTCACTAACCATCTTTAAAACAATTAATCCAAGTCCAGTTTAATAGTCCCATTGTGATCTGCTGTCCAGCAGATATATGGACACACTGACGTATGTCTCACAATGAACCGGTGTGGTGCAGACATTTTTTTGTGTCACTGCTGTCATGGCACCATTGTAAATCCCGCGCAGCTAGACCAATGAGGGAATAGCACGGAGCGAAGGTTTAAGCGTGATATGTTCCGCTGTTGCTGTGGGAAAAGGTAAGAGTTTTGAAATGTTACTGTTCTTACAACTGGATGAAACTGCTTCTTTAAATTCGCGGGATCAGCTAGTAATTGGCCACGTGTCAGAGGCAATAGTACCACTTTGCCTCCCGCGCTAAGTCTGGCCTGCAGGCTGACCCCAGCTTATCCAAAAAGGCAGCCTGTGTATATTATATTAACTGTCAGCCACCAACGCTGATTCTATACTCGTATGTATCTGACTCCAATTTAATTATTAGTATCTAATTGCAATGTAGAATTTATAGTTGATTTGTTAAAGTACTCTCATACTCTTGAACCTGTTCTCTGAACTGGATGCGCTGGTTCCACCGGGTGCTACATACGGACGTTTATGTACACCACTCACGGCTGACTAGATGTCTGCATTTATCTCAGAGGTTGCGGAAGAGGCCACTTCAGAAGGTATAGTCTATCCAAAAAGACTCAGGGACCCGAGAAGATAGTATTGGCAACACCCGTTCTCAACATGTATAAACGTCATGCAGAGATGATCTAACTTAAGACATAGTTCTACAGGTGCAATACTCGGTGATACATTAAGCTTAACTAGTCAATCTCCCTAGATCAGCAGAGGGGGTAACCCAGACTGAGGAAATTAATCAACTCATTACCGTGTTAACAGAGATAGAAGGTCTTTTTCAGAGAAACCACACAAATCCAGTTTAACAGTTTACCAGGTAGGTTCTTTACTTTAAAATAATCAATTATGGTTACAAGTTACAACACAACATATTCAAAATAGAGTATAGAGTAAAATACTAAGTCATACCTGGCAATCGCTACACACAAGACACAAAGTGAGATGTGCGGGAGAATCTGGCTACAGCTTCCCCCAGTTCTTTGCTTCCTTTGATTATATGCCCAAATTCTGTGTTTGATCTGGCTGTGGATGATTGTAAAACCATAAACTGGCCAAAAGGCTAATATTGCACTTTTCGTCCCCCCTCCAAGGGGGGTTTGGCAGAAAGAGTTTCCTGTGGTATAATTCCACAGCGGCAGTTTACTCCTGAGTTATGAAATATATATTTTCTCCATGTTGACCATTTAGGAAATATAGGCCATTGCACCACACACACCGAGACCATCAAAACGATATCAAACAAGAATAGGTCTACGTTCGTGTTGTCATGAGAATCCCATCTCTGCATAGTTTTCAAATGTGATTAATATTAATGCCACAAACAGTCCCAGGATTCCTGTTGAGAACATTACATTATACCCTAGTTTCCCCTGTTCAGTCAGGTACATTAACTGTGTGTATTTACTCATGTAACACTCAGAAACTGAACAATATATACTTATTCCTCTGGAAAAAGAGTGTACAATGTATGTTCCAGTGTCAGGACTATTTCCAGTATATACTGTACAATGTAGCATAAATATTCATCACATTTTAAGGTTTTTATGCTTTTTGGAGACCAAAGCAGTCTGTTCTGTTATATTATGTTGTGTATTTGAATGAAAGGGATGTGGCCTGCCTCAGTGACGTCAGGTGGGGGCAGTCTTTCATTGTCCGTGTGCAGGTGTTTCAAACAGATCAGAGTCTCTCCCAGGATCATAAAATCCTAGGACATTCTCGGACACCATACACCTGAGGCCAGATGGTCCCAGTAAATATCCCGGCATCCGACGCGTGACTTTACGGCTCTCAAAGATTACAAAGATTGTCACTTCCCGGTACCGTGTTCTCTTTAGGTGCCCTGGGGTGTCAAATCCTGTCTTACAGCTTGGTCCAGTCTCTTCTTTCTTCAGTGTCAGGGTATCTGGACTGGCAAGGGAAGAGGTTCCCTGGACTTCCTTGGGTAACATGCAGTGCTTTTTCCCATTAATGTTGTAACTGTGTGAGTGAAAGTCAGCCTAATCACAGAGTATCTCTACCAATTCTGCACACTGTGCGGGGGCTCTGTCTCCTGTGACAGGCACCTGGAAGATCCACAGGTGGCAAAGTGCGGTCAGGACCTCTCTTCTGATGGGCGGGGGAAGCACCTCTTTCCCTGTCGGAATCCGTTTTGGCTCCTTGAGCTCGGGTCCAGTTGGGTGGACTGCTGACGGCAGTCGCTTAGGCTAGCTTCACGTGGCAGGGTATGGGTCCGGTTGCACTCCTTTGGCTGCGGAGGGCCACAGCGTTCAGCAAACCGGGATGACAGAAGGCATCCTGTCATCTTGCTTCTTCCTCACATGGATGCCCCTTAACCACGCCCGTCTCATCTCTGTCCAGGGGTCTATGCCAGTTTTGGCTTTGGTTCCCTCTCTGGGCAGCTGGGCTGATCGTCGCTCCTAGGCCTCCAGTCCATCACTGCTCTCCGAACACTTCTGACGTCGGAAAGGGGCTCTTGCACTTTCCCTGGATGACGTGTGTGTGCGAAGTTTGCAGGTGTGGCTCGGGGGTGGAGAGATAAGGGTGTGGGAAGCTGTTGTTCCAACTTCCATCTAGCTTTGGAGTGCAAGACAACACTCTGGCGGAGACTTTGAGGGCCCGAGGGGTCGTAAAACGGCCGGGGGTTGGCTTCCTGCTCCATTTCTCCCGGGGTCTCTTTGCAGCTCTGATAGGGGAGCGAGGCTTTCGCAGAGGTCCCCCTATCTCTGTCACAGGAACTGTGGAAGTGGGAGAGTCCACAGAGCACACCCCTTCTGTCTGTGCAGTATTAGATATCCTACAGTGTAGTATATTACTTTTTTAAAGTAACAAGCCCAACTATTTTTTAACACGTGCAATATTCCTGAAATGAAAGAAAGCACTTCTGGTCACATTGCTGATATGAGATTTAAAACTTAGAACAGAATCTAAAATAACCCTTAAATTCATACTCTTAGAGTATGTGCTGCCACCCATGATAGTGACCTGTACAAAAAGACTTTGTATATCCCTACTGCAGTTTTGTGTACGCTATTTCTCTATTCCTCTTATGCCTCACACCAATATTGATAGCTAACTTTTGATAATATTGGTAGATAGCTTTTGAAAAGTGGATCTAAATCTTTCAGTCTTTTACATTTCAAATCCTTTGTAAGAGTATGCTAAAGCTATATGGTAGATGTGTAATATGCTGTGATTGCATTAGGTTATTCAGTGTATACTGTGGGACAGCGCTGGGGATGGTCGCTGTACCACGTGGTGAACAGACAGAAAACAGCACAAAAAAGGTGTAATTTATGTTGCTTTTTATTAACAAAAACACTCACGAAAACCAAACACAGGGCAGACCGCTCAGCAGTGGCTTTCAAAATGAGTCCCAAACAAAAACTCCATTAATGATTCCAATCTGCAAATTAAGAGTAGAATATATGATCTATGATGGTATAAGTCACAAAGAAAAACCTCTCTATGTATGCACTCCAGCAGCAGGAGATATTTAGTTTCCATGTGCAAATGGCACTTACTGGCCACTTTGACTTACTCGCAAAATTCCGCTTAGCTTGAGCTATTTGTGATTCAGATATGTGACTTATCCTCTGTTTTAAGTGTCTGTCCAGTATGTATTGTAGTTTTCACTCTCTGCAACTTTGTTCGGAAAAAAATGTGGTTTATGTCTAACGTCACCAATAGATGCAGTATTTTTCATAATCATCTTTCGCATAAATAGATGTTAGAATGAGTACATGTTATATAATATTGGCCTTATTTTCCTTGGCCTAGCTGACTTGCAATTATCAAAGAGCTGTCCTAAAAGGAAAAAGATGTAAAAGTATGACTAACCGTATATATCACACCATACAATTTAAAACATATGATAGATTAACCCCCCGCCCCCCCCCAGATTTGCGGTGACAGAATGCATCTAAGAAAGTATTCAACAGCGGATGTGAGGAGGTGCGTCCGGCAAAGAAGGGAAAGGATATACAGACCAATATTATATGTTTTATGATGAACTGATAGATAGTGGCTGGATCATCTTACTTTGACAGAGAGAAGAAATTGTGCTTGTACTACGTATGTTCCAAAATGATTTGCACAGTGTACTGGTATTGGTTAAGTTGAAGATGTCACAAATACTTAATAATACTGTGTAAAACCACCGTACAAAATTTTACTAAATACATAATAAAAAACAAATTATCTTTAAGCCCTTATCACATACAGTGGTATCAATAATTTTTCCTTTTTTATTTTTTTATTTAACCTTTATTTAACCAGGAAGTCACTTGAGATATGATATCTCTTTTACAAGAGAGACCTGGCCAAGATAGCAGCAACAATAAGTAAGTATTAAAATACATAAAAAAAACACAGAATACAAATAAGACAATAACAAAGAGTAACATTAAAGCAAATTAAAACATAAAATCACAATCACATCATAGTATAACACACAGGGAAAGGCAGCCATGTCTATTAAAAGCAATTACATTCTTCCCTAAAAGTCTCTTGAATGATATGTTTAAGATGCCCACACGAGGGCAGTGTCGCCAGCTTAAGACTTTTCTGTAAATTATTCCAAGCCCAAGGAGCATAGTGAGAAAAGGCAACTTTGCCAAAATCAGTGTGGTAGTTGTTAGAAGAAACAGAAAGCATGCTACAGAGAAAGGGATGAAGCTTACCAATAATAGCTTTATAAATAAAAAGATACATATGAAGTTTCCTACGTAGCTTCAATGAGGTCCAATCACATAACTCATAAAGAATACAATGATGAGTATGTGATTCAGCATTTAAAATAAAGCGCAACGATGCATGTGAATGGAATCTATCTTGCCTAACAAAGAGGAGGGAGTGTGCATATATAGGATATCACCATAGTCTATTACAGCTAACAATGTAGATTGGACTAAATTCTTTCTTGCCTTAAAGGAGAAACATTTCTTAAAACGAAAATAAAAACCCAATTTTAGTTTAAATTTTTTCACAAGGTTTTCAATATGTATATTAAACGCCAACTTCTCATCCAGCCATATGCCAAGATATTTATAAGAAGAGACCTTTTCCAATTTGTTTCCCCCTAAGGTCAACATGGTGAAACTATGTGTAGACTGTATGCGACCAATCACTGTATTGGTCTCATATTCGGTTTAGGGACAATGCCGTTAATGGGTTACTCACTGGGCATATTAATAGTTTCACTAGTGGGTTATGTAGCTGCTCTGGGATAGCTGTTAGAGTCAATGTCAAGATGGATCCTAGTGTTCTTTCATAAAATGATAGAGGGGTCAAATACTGGGATATTTATAGTCTCACTGACCAGATTCAGTAACCTTAGTTAGGGTTCCCTGTGATAACTATTAGTTTCAGTACCCAGATATACATATTCTTCAGGTTAAAGTCGCTTCTTTATGGCGCAGAAACGGTGTCTGCAAGATTCCCGGACGAGGAGTACGTTTACCTCCTAGGCTAGAAGGTCTTCGTGTCAAGAGAACACTTAGATGAATGCCTGGCAGCAGTAGAATGTCTTACTCTCCGGGGTACAGAGTATTGCCGCACGATAACCACACCCCAGTCAATGTGCACATATGCAAACCTGTATTCACAACAAACATCCATGTTGCAGAAAGAATACCTTACCCGGACCACTTCGCTAGGACTAACCCGAGATAAGGAGGACTGGAGCACACAGAGCTCAGAGCAAAAAATTATTTAATGAGACTGACGTTTTGACGTCTTCTTCAGAGTCAAAAGGAAATACAGACAACGCACAGGGAGGTATATAAATATCCTCCCATCAATTACACATAGTAAGGTGCGCATGTGTGGGACTAATAGATCTCGTCATTGATTCCACATACATAATGTTATATTCTTTAACAGGGTAGAGAGAAGACTGACAAATATCATAGGTAATTAAACTGAATAATATCCTATTATGAGCATGGCATAAACAATATATAATGAAAATCAAATAGCCTATACACAAATTACAAAAAACATGAAAGATTCAGAGACTCATTTAACCCATTGGGTTCCACACTATTAAGTGTATGTATCCAGTACGCCTCTCTGCGGAGCAATTGCTAATGCTAGAGCAACTCTATGGCAACTGGTAGCATCCACTACCAAGCGCACTTAAACACTCCACAGTGCACCCAAAGCAAATAAAATACGACGACAGTCTATCAGGGTTATACCATCATTTATGACGTCAAACTATCCTTTACTTTATGCTGACCTAATATCTCTGTGGAAGTACGGCGGCGGAGCGAACGTGGCCATTGCAACTTGTTACTCTTCTTTGTTGTTGTAGTCGACAAGTGCCGGCACTACATTCGTAGGTAACGTAAATTATCGCTCCCCCGATAGACTGTCGTCATATTTTATTTGCTTTGGGCGCACTGTGGAGTGTTTAAGTGCGTTTGGTAGTGGATGCTACCGGTTGCCATAGAGTTGCGCTAGCATTAGCAACGTGTGTTATGTCCAAAAGAAGGGACAGCATGGAATTAGCTGAAAATGGTTTCCATCAATCAACTACATCATGGGTAAGTCGTAATTGAGACATGGGGCCCTATCTTACACCCGGCGCAAAGCGGCGCTAACGCAAACGCAAGTGTCTTTGCTATCTTACACCCGGCGCTAGGTCCATAATAACGCCTAACGCTTATGCCGTCAAACTAGCATGTTTGACGGCGTAACTCTTGCGCCATCATTCGTGTTGGTCTTAAGATGAGGAGTGGCCAGGTTTCTTTTTGGCATATTGCTATCTTGAGCCAGCAGAAAGCGCTTGCGCTAGAACCACCACAAACCTGGTCTAAAGTCATGTCGCAGTTGTTTACATGCTATTTTAACGGCGCATATAAGTGCGTCTACATAGGCGTGTGCACAACGCGCATACCCTCCTGTCTGTTACACACAGGGGCGTGCACAGGCATGACTAAAATATCTAGATCACAATGTGAAATATTATTATTGTGTAGGCTATATCAAAAATGCATAATAATAAAAGGTTCCATAGGTCCACATACCTTTCCCTCAGCGAAGGGAAACAATGCCACATTACATTGCTCTCAGCCCACTCCATCAACATCCAGGCGATGTGCGATGGTATGGGACAATGGCTATCCATTAAAAAGGAGCTGATAACACCTATAGCTATCAAGCCTAATGCGCGAATTGTCTTTGCACCTAATGCGTGAATTGTCATTCAATGGAAAACTCGCGCACGGCAATAGACGGACATTTAAGTTCTGAAAATGCGCTTCAGATGTCATTACAATACAGCTCTGTTTATCTATGAATACAGCCTGTAAGTAAATAGAATGGTTTGTGACTGAAAAAAGTTCAAAACCTTGTCCAGTGAATATTGCATTTATTGTTTTTCAAATAGCCTAGGCTACAGCGAATTCGCTGTGCATAAGGTTTTTCTCGATAGCCTGTGGTTAAAAAACGGAGATGTCACCATGTTAACTAAATTGTAACCTTAGCTATTCTTCGTCCTTCATATTTTTTTAAATGACAGTGACCAGGTTTCCATACTCTCACCGTTTAAAACCCAGCTGATTTCACCCGTTATTCCTTAACTGAACAAAACGATTTTAAGGAGAACTAAGCGTCTAATTAGAAACTAAAACAAATTTGCAGCACGTTACACAATTAATTCACAATTAATTTTAATGCCATTCTCTGCACGTTTAACGGTCTTCCTGGGAAAGTGGATTGTTTTAAAGGATTACGCTACGAGTAAAACAGGTTGGTCACATTTCCATAAACAGGACATTATTAAACAAGGGGAAATATGCGTGAACTTATGGGTTGCGAACCTGACAGCTTTATTGTATGGCTATTTAGTGTCATCATTAAGGCAAAATAACGGTATGTATGTTATTAATCAATATTAGCCTACTAGCCTAATGAACTTTTGAGAACAGCCTCTTGAAATTGATGTTTGACACTTTCATTGCATAATCAAACAAAATTCGCTGAACAAGCAGGCTAATTTGGCGTTTTCTAAGGTGAGACTGAAGCCATTGATAGCTTATTCTCAGCTGTTGCAGGTCCTTTTAACGAAATTTAACCGCACATATTTTGTAAAATAACAGCCCTGTCTGGAATTACCGGGAACTCATAGGCTAATGGTTAGTCCGAATAATATTGATCATACTCCATTTAGCCTATTCCTTGATCACACTAAACACGCACGAGCATGTCTGTTTCGCCATCATAAGCAATCCGCCAAGGTGGAAAAGCAGGCTTTTAAAGGGAATGGGATATGACATTTTGATTGGTTTATTGAATGTCACGCCCAAGACACACCTATAATTAATGAAGCGACTAGGTTCAGCCCAGTTGCGCCATGCGCCGTGCTTAGCGCCAAAAAAACACGCCGTTAAAATAGCAAAAGTGGACTTGGACACGCCCTAAATGGACTTAGGGCCATGCGCTTAGACTAAGCGCCAAGATCGCCAAGATAGGGCCCCAGATGTCCAAAATTCCGAACTATCCCTTTAACAGTTTGTATGACGGGAGAGGCTGCATTAACATATCTCCTGGCAGGCCTTTTTACTTATCTTTTTTTTTGTATCTTTTCAAATTCTTGTTAGTTCTTGGCATTTGCTCCAGACTTACAGTACCTACTGCAGCTTTAATGGAGAACACACAGAAATCTCCAAACAAAGCCTGGACACATCAGAAGCAGAAGTCATAGCAAAGTAAAACAGATAAATTAGTTGAACTGATAGCAACATTAACCTAACATACCTTTTATTTGTCACATCATTGATTTACGATCAGTTTAATAGCTTCAATGAAACCTGTGGAGGGCAGAGCTAAGAACTGATGCAAACCATGATGAGTAACCATGCAACTGACAATTGAACATTTAAAAGAAAATTATAATAACTGTGGCATGCGGCTGTGCATTTTGTCACAAAATTCGTACAGTCCCTTTCTTCTGGAGGTTTTGCATGTTTTTGGGAATCAGGTGCAGTTCGAGTATGTTTTGAATTTGGGAAATTTGTAAGTGAAATGTTCTCTTTTAAAGTGTAGATGCAGCTGTCTCAATCGGCTGTTAGTTGCAGTTGGAGCCCAGACTGTCTTCTCTAGTATGCTTGAAGAACTTTATTAAATGAGGGTAACATCTTCAGTGAGCTGCTTCACCTTGGTAAAGAGGGCCGCGTCAGTCATTAAATCGCAAGGCACAGATGGACGGATACATTGAGTTACATGAAGTGTCCTTCCAGCCTTTTTTGTCTATGGGTAAAAAATGAGAGGGAGGAATCAGTGTTTTTCTATCATAGGTCTCCTGAGTGATGGGGGAAAGGAGAGAATGCCTACCTCCATAGTTTGAGTGCACACAGCCCTCTTTGCCCCCATTGTTGTTAGGCTCTCCGGGATTCCACCTTAAAAAGTCCCCTTTAGCACTTGCACTTGTACCATCGGACCATAGCCATGTTTTCTCCTGAACAAGGGAGAGGCACATCAAGATGCATCATCACACTCTGAGAAAAGCATTTACACATAAAGAATCAGTGGATTTTTGAATCAGATTTAATAGCACACACACATAAAGATGAGTAATTAAAGGCTATTAAAGACAACAGACGACAAGATGTCTTTACCATATTTTAAACAGGGGGATTCTACAAATTGTGCAGATCCCCTCCCACAGTACCTTGTGGGTGTCTGACTGTCCGTACCACCTTAAAAAGTCCCATTTAGCAATGGCACTAGTACCATCGGACCATAGCACCATAGCAATGTTCCCTCCTGAAAAAGGGAGAGGCACATCAAGATGCATCAACACAATCTGATTGTGCCTCAGAAAAGCATTTACACATACAGTTTCAGTGGATTTATGCAATACATTTAATGGGACACACAAATAAAGATAAGTAATTAAAGGCTATTAAAGACAACAGAAGATAAGATGTCTTTACCATATTTTAAACAGGGGGATTCTACAAATTGTGTAGATCCCCTCCCACAGTACCTCGTGGTTGTCTGACAGTCCGATCCAGAATGGGCCGTTTTTAGGGTCATGTCTCTTATGGAGCTCTTTAAGAAACTGATGCTCATCTTCACTGTGCTCTGAGGCCAGGTTTCCCCCAAGATGCAAACAGTTTCGCTGAGTGAGTGAGAGAGGGAGAGAAAAAATTAGTTTGGTAGATGGTAAAAATAAATAATTTTATGGAGAAATCAAAATAATTGCAGTTTTGACAGCCAGAGATTGTGTAAAATGTGAAAACTCATTAGATATATATATCAAAAAAATTCATTTTCTGTTGCTTGTAGTTACATTACACTTGTAGTATATCTGAAACAAAAATACAAATCAACATTAGAAGCTTAGTTTGTTTACATTTAAAAATTAAGATTCTGGAATGTTTTGCTTCCTGTAGTTCAGTTAAAAGGGATTTACTTTTTACTTTTTTTACTGGTTTACCTTCTTGAGTTCTATCATTTTTTAGATTATTTTTTCAGATTTTATGCCTCCAGAGGTTGTGTGTATGTACATTCATTGATCATTTTTAAATGAATTACATTTAATATTATTTTTGGTACTTCCTGTGGCCATGCCACCTCAGCTCAAGGACATTGTGGAGTGGAGTGAAGAGCATGTGCTGCTTCAGAACTCAGAAGGAAATAAATAATGGCACAATATAAAAATGAATTTTTATGTTTGTACTTGCAAACAGATGTTATAAAAATTAATCTGCTGTTATTTACTCTGGAGGCATAACAATGTACAGACTGGTTTTGTGTCACTTGCAGTGTATTTTATTGCTTTAAACCACAAAACTACAAATACCCTTATTCTTAATGCTGAATGTAAATCTGAAAGGTCATCAGATACTTCAGCACGTATAGAAAATGCCCTCCTTTGCACAAAACACTGCCGGGGCCACAAATTGTACAATACAAACTACAACTGAAACCATATCTATACAAGCTAGAGGATGTGAACTATTCCTTTAACATGTTACCTCAGCATCAAGCCAGGTCTTCGCATCAGCAACGTGCTGGAAGCAGTTGCCATTGTACTGAACCCAACCTTCAAGGCAAGGACCTTGACAGAATCGTATCTCAGCCCCGTGAGATACTGAGGAGCACATACATACAATGCAACTGGTCTGCTGGTTGGTTTGTTGGTCGCATCTCTCAAACACAAAACTCACAATACGGATCAGTACATTGTTGAAGAGTCTTCTCAGGTTTCTATCACACAGTGCTACTGTGCCCTCCCAAAACTGGTTGTCAGGGAGAACTATAATGTTCAACCATTTCATAAGAACTATTGACTAAGATCTGGCATTATTCCTGTTGCAATAAATCACTAAACATTTGATTCCTGGAAGGCCAGGTTTTCACCATTCTCTGTCAATTAGTAACTTATTTAGCTTTCACCTAGAAAAGCAAATTCCTGCCCAATTATTGATTTCAATTAAACAAAGAAGCGAGTATTACAGTAATTGCCCATTGTTTTATAATTTGTGACCAAGGCCTTTTGTTTATAACACTCCCGACTGGAAAGAACATGGATCAGTACTCACCCAAAGTCATGCTAGAGAGAACAGCAACACAGAAGAATGCTGGCAATGCGAAGGAAGCCATGATGGCTCTTTAACGACCAGGAGAGAAAGACACATTTACATCACCCATAATGCAATGCAAGGGTCAATGAAGAGACACGATCAACAGCACTATAAATGGAGGGGCTGTATTTACAGCTCCTCCGGTGTTTTATACTGTATCAAAATAAACCAAGAATAAGTCTTCTGTTACCTTATGACATTGAATGAGGTGATTACTTGAGGAGTTTTCTTCTTTTTCTCTTGACTGAGCCGATCCTGGTCTTTTGAATCTTTCTTATTGAGGACTGGGGAGATATGGGTGGGGCAAAAACCGTCGGTGACTGCAGACATATGTCCTATTCAAATCAGCTGCTGAAACCACATTCACTGTTAGACCAATAAGAAAATTAAGGGCCTGAGGGCCTCTACCTCTGTTTCAGGAAGTCTGAAAACAGAGGTAGAGTCTCCACTTCTTTGAGGGATGAAGGGGGTGGAAATCTAGTTTGCACTCTGCGCTCCAGAACTTCCCATAAAGGTGCAATTATCTTTAGATCTGGTGATTGTGCAGGCCATGGAAGGCATTTTACATCATCCTCGTGTTCTTGGAACCATTCTTTAATGTTTTTTTACAGGGTGTATGGGGGCGTTATCACAATTTTCCCGTAGCAAGTCCATTTAACAAGCAACTCCCTACCCAGTCTATACCTACCCATGCTTGACATAGTGGACAATAGCGTCTATGTGTGAGTTCATAAATATATTTATTCATCATCTAAAAGTAGTGTAAACATTCATTGCTCAGTCGTGTTTTCTGGTTGATGTAGCGACTTTCTTTGAAGCTAGAGTATTTGGCAGCATTTTCCTGTTGGTGGAATATAATTTTGTAGTGAAAAAAATTATAAAATTGTCGTGTTATCGTACATAATACAGGCTATAGTCTTATCTTCCTGGGCTATACTTGTCACTTAGGGCATGGAAAATACTCATTCTAATTTACAGTGCGCTGATATATAGATGAATGTAAAGAACTTTCCTTGGAGTCATTATGAATAGGAACTTTTTTGTTAGTTTGTTTTAAACTGCAGAAAAATGCCATCCCAGGGCAAATGAATACATACTGTACAGTACTGGGGAAACTGATGTTTTATTGAGGTACAAGAGTGAATGATATGGCTACATATTTGGGTGTGTGTAACGATGTGATATCAATGTTTTCATCTTAAACCATCACAAGGGGCAAATATATATGCTTTATAATGGACAAAACAAATTGTATTCATTTTATGACATGTTTTGGATAGGGTTTTGGACCCACAGATCTGATGAACAGATGAAAAGATGGTAATTCATTCCCACTTGAAAATGATGCAAACATTTGTTTTATGAGCCAAAATAGTAGTTTGTAGTGAAATATATAATTATTTTATGATTTAGAGCAGTGTGAGATTTAGCCATTTGGATTGATTTGGAGACACTAATGGACAACAGGGTCCACTGCCTATATTTTGCATCATTGATCTTAGTAGTTCTGCATATCATCTTCAGAGTTTGAACACTTGTGGTCACAGAGGTTATGAGCCAGGAAATATATAGATTTACCTGTTTAACATACAGTTTAAGTTGAAAGTTTACATACACCTTAGCCAAATCCATTTAAACTCAGTTTTTCACAATTCCTGACATTTAATCCTAGTAAACATTTAAGAATGTGAAATGTCAGAATAATAGAGAATTATTTATTTCAGCTTTTATTTCTTTCATCACATTCTCAGTGGATCAGAAGTTTACATACACTCTGTTAGTATTTGGTAGCATTGCCAAATTGTTTAACTTCGGTCAAACGTTTCAGGTAGCCTTCCACAAGCTTCTCACACTTCGGCCACCGCCTTCTGCTTAGCCGATGCGCGCAATAGAGAGGATCGCACATGCCTCCAAACTGCTCGACACCTGTGAACGAAGGAAGCAGCACATAACATAAAATTTGAGAGCTGGGAACCACAGACTCAGGGCGTGACTCTTTCAGACCGATCAAAAATGCGTGACAGCGCATCCGGTTTAATATTCTTTGCCCCGGGTGATAGGTCAGAATAAAATTAAACCTGGTAAAGAATAACGCCCAACGAGCTTGACGTGAGTTGCGTGTCTTAGCCTGTTGGATATACTCCAGACCATAAAATCCGTCCAGACCATAAAAGGATGCTCCGCTCCTTCCAACCAATGGCGCCACTCCTCCAACGTCAATTTGACAGCTAACAGCTCACAATCTCCAACGTCGTAATTTCTCTCGGCAGATGTAAGAACCCGAGAGAAATACGCGCATGGGTGTAGGTTGCGGTCCAGCGGAGAGTACTGGGACAGAATGGCCCCAACCCCCAGCTCAGAGCCGTCGACCTCTACCACAAAGGGGAGGGAGGGATTGGGAGAACCTCCGAGCCCATCAGCCCTAGAAGCCGCTTCAGCCCTAGAATTCCACTGGAAGTGGGCCGGAAGTGTCTTTTTAGTGAGACTGGTAATGGGAGCGGCAACTGTGCTAAAATTACGGATGAACCTCTGATAAAAATTGGTGAAGCCCAAGAACCGTTGTACTTGCTTCACCGAATTGGGCGTAGGCCAGTTCTTCACCGCCACAATTTTTTCTGGGTCCATAAGTACCTTACCGTTCGCCACAATGAACCCCAAAAAAGAGACAGAGCTGGTGTGGAAAGCACACTTCTCGGCCTTAACAAATAGCTGGGCCTTAAGAAGTGCCTCCAGAACCTGCCTAACGTGGACGATGTGGGATGAGAGATCCGGAGAAAATTTTTTTATATCGTCTAAGTAGACAAAGACAGATTTCACCAGCATCTCTCTCAAAACATCGTTCACTAGCACCTGGAATACAAAGGGGGCGCTAGTGAGGCGGAAAGGCATGGCCCGGTACTCGTAGTGCCCATGGTGCGTGTTAAACGCTGTCTTCCACTCATCGCCCTCACACATGCGCACAAGGTTGTAGGAATGTTGCGAAGGTTGAGTTTGAAAAAGACCGACGCCCCCTGTAAGCGCTCAAATGCGGAGTTGGATGAGTGGGAGAGGATACTGATTTTTTCTGGTGATGTCATTGAGCCCTCGGTAGTCTATACCGAGAGAGATCTCTAGTGGATTCATCCTCTGCTTAATAACTCCAGAACCCAAAGGGTGACTATGACGGGCAGTAACCTGATGTGATTCACTGTCACAGAAAGTCTATGCAAACTTTCAGTAACTTTCTGTAGGCATTCTCCCTGGTTGTGCAGTTGTTCTATCAACTGGTCTTGTTGAATTTGCAGGGAGAAAATAGCCTCCTTAACAGTACCTCCTGTAGCGCCCCGGCTAGGCAGCGTTTTGTAAAAATCGGTAGAAGTCGCTGGTTCTTCCATACTGACTTTGAGATTCTGTGAGGAGGAGTGTTAAGGTTCGGAGAACCAAACGCGACCGATAAGGATTTCTAAAAGTGTATCTAGAGAGAGATACGCCACAAAACGCGGAAGAATCCGCACCAGGACTGAGATAACACAGGATCAGGAGCAAAAATTCCCTTGCACAAGGAAAAACAAAGCAACCTCCAAAAACTGAAAAAAAAAAAAACATTGCATCAAACGGGAAACTGGGAAGCATCGAATGACAAACGGCATATTTGATGTGCTGGTTTGTTAATTCAGGTGTTGAGTTTTCACTATACGATGTGGTCTTTTGTTAGTTCACTTGTTGAGGTTTGACTGTACGGTGTGGTCTTTTATTAATTTGCGGGTTGAGTTTTAACTATACGATGTGCTCTTTTGTTAATTCACTTGTTGAGGTTTCACTATATCGAGCATAGCGTCAGTTCAGGCAGGTCACGAGAGTGAAACCCGGCCATAGTTAATCAGCTGACAGCTCAGCTGAGTAGTGACGATTCACCCATCAGTCCATTCACATAACAAGGCGGTCTATTTAACCGCCTCGCCCTACCATGGTGGATCCCCTGCCAGCACACCCGCTGCACACAAAACCATCTTCTACGCTGCACATCCTGCTTGTTCTACTACACGCCGGGGGAAAAGAATCGGAATCCTGCAAAATTCTACGTAAAAGCTAAGTGATGTCAAGCTCTGTATTCTTAAGTTTTATGGTCTGTTAGACAAAAGAAAAGGGCGATATATTCAAATAACATTCGGTTATTCCAAACCTGCTTCCCTGCATGCATGACTGCACACTGTCAGCGAAAACGAATAGGATTCCTGAATTTGTTGCTAAAGCTAAGTGACTGCAAGTATCGTTTAAGCTTATGGTCCGCTATGGAAACTGGCGATATTCAAATAACATTTCCCGGACAAGGAAGGGCTATATTCACGTTGCGTAAGCTGGCTATTTAAAGCGTGTGTCTTGTCGTGTAACCCGGACCTTATTGCTCGTATTCGAAACCTTCCAACAGGATTGCTAGCTGACATTAACAGACTATATTGGCTTCAGAGGCATAAAACGCACGGTAACCTTTATATGATCCTTGGGCTAACCTAAACGGTAAGCATACACCCTGCCCCGGAATATTGGTTGGTCATGTTCGTATACTCGCTGCCTCGTTCTGGAAGTGGGAGACCAAAAAAGATCTGATATTTCGTGGATGCGGTCCGACTAGGCTAATCATTGAGCTGGCTTCTGATACGAGAGGTTCGTGGCCGTTCACGGAGGCTGATAACGTTACGTAAGTGGGGAGAAAATGAATAAATAAACAAATGCGACAAATGATTAGTCTACATAGTTCACGTCCTAACGCACTGCTGCTCCAACTATTATCGTAACTAGTTCTGCGTGTGTAATCGGTAATGATGTGAAGACTAGGCCTACCGTTAACCTGGTATGTAATTATACATTCTACGTTATTGCGTTGGCCGATCTGTATCCTGCATGGTATTTTAATTTATCTGGACATAATTGCGCTTGTAGGCCTAGCCTACTGCATCTGCGTAGCCTACTCGGATACCTAGCTAATAGTTTTCAGGTTGAATTTAAGTGTTGTAGCCTATTCATCATTATTACGGCTAAATTATATCATTGCCAGGGATTTGTAGGCTATTTTACCCTAGCATACTACTGATTGCAGACAACCCTAATTCACATTGCAACATTACGCGTGTAGTTTTTGTGGATACTACTAGGGGAGAACCGGGACGAAAGAATAACATTGATTTTCGCGAAAACTACAGAAACCCGAATACCGTAGATCAGTCAGTATGTGACACGTGTAATCATTTCACTCTGCAAAGAACCAGTGATGTGCGTCCCGTTTTGGCGGAGTGCTAGACCAAAGTTATTCTGACCGCTGGAAGTAAAATATCGAAACCGGAAGTGTTTTTCGGTCGTATAAGTGTGTTCATGTTTGAATTTTCCAAACGTGCATAATTTTCTTAATACAACTGGGGACTAAAGGACAGCATAGGTTCGAATGTGATGCTTGCGAGAATTAGCTCATAGCCAAGTTGAAAGCAAGCGAGACACGAGCGGGACGAAAGACACACCGTTAAAAGGCAGTGGTGAAAATAAATGCACAACCTTGGAATATGTATTGACCCCATCAGAATCGAGTATTCAACAATGCCGTGGTATAAATGAATGTAATGTATAATAAGCATTAATAAATGATGTCTGGTAGCTATTAATAAAGGTGAGTTGCTATTAAATCATCAATTTCAGACCGTTTAACGTTTGCGATGCAAAATTCAATTAATTATGCAACGGATGCTCGACGCATGGTTGATTTTCATGGATTTTAAACTTATAGCAAGTGGGTAGGCGGAGCAAGAGGTCCAATTTCGGGGCTGGAAGATTCGCACTTGGATTAAAGCCTTGCGTTTTCATAACGACTACGTCGAAACATCAGTTACTTTTAAATTCTTTACCGACGCAGCGCTTTCTATTGCTTTTGGGGGTTTATAATACTATGGTTGCAGAAACATGGCCTAAAGAGCTGCAAACTCTGCCTCGCAATATTCAATTTATAGCTTTGCTCGAACTATACCCAATCATCGTTGCTTGCATCCTATGGGAACAGCTGGCCAAGGAAACAAATTTTGGCCTATTGCGACAACCAAGCCACCGTCAACATCATTAACAAAGGATGCTCGTCTGTCCCTTTCATCAATAGGCTAGTAGACGCCTGGACTGGATTGCGTTATGCATAATTGGATTTGGACTTGCATTATGAAAAATTCACGCTTCGCGCTGTTCTTGCATATACTACAAATACAACTTCAGTAGTTAGAATGGCCCTAGGCATACGGGCGCCATGAAGCCAATGTTACGCACAGCATCCTCCCTGACGTCAGGGAGAAGACCAACAGGCGTTGGTATGGTATTAATTGGCATTTGACCAACCAAGCCACCGTCAACATCATTAACAAAGGATGCTCGTCTGTCCCTTTCATCAATAGGCTAGTAGACGCCTGGACTGGATTGCGTTATGCATAATTGGATTTGGACTTGCGTTATGAAAAATTCACGCTTCGCGCTGTTCTTGCATATACTACAATACAACTTCAGTAGTTAGAATGGCCCTAGGCATACGGGCGCCATGAAGCCAATGTTACGCACAGCATCCTCCCTGACGTCAGGGAGAAGACCAACAGGCGTTGGTATGGTATTAATTGGCATTTGACCTGAGGGATGAAGAGCTTCTCCCCATAAGCATGCCGGCTTCATCAGTAGCCGAAAGGTCACGCATAGCTTTTAGGTGGTTGGTACATATACATATACTACAAATACAACTCCAGTAGTTCGAATGGCCCTAGGCATACGGGCGCCATGAAGCCAATGTTACGCACAGCATCCTCCCTGACGTCAGGGAGAAGACCAACAGGCGTTGGTATGGTATTAATTGGCATTGACCTGAGGGACGAAGAGCTTCTCCCCATAAGCATGCAGGCTTCATCCGTAGCCGAAAAGTTCACACATAACTTTTAGGTGGTTGGTACATATACATATACTACAAATACAACTTCAGTAGTTAGAATGGCCCTAGGCATACGGGTGCCATGAAGCCAATGTTACGCACAGCATCCTCCATGACCGTTAGGGAGAAGACCAACAGGCGTTGGTATGATATTAATTGGCAGTGACCTGAAGGGATGAAGAGCTTCTCCCATAGGCATGCCGGCTTCATCCGTAGCCGAAAGGTCACACATAGTCCTTCATCACTACACATAGAACTCCCCTGATTAGTTTTGCTCCCATGGAAGTCCAACAGGCGTTGGTACACATAGCCACTGATCCACGTAATGTTAGAAGACCGAGAGCTGGAAGGTCACACAGTTTTTCATCACTACACATATAACTCCCCTGATTAGTTTTGCTCCCATGGAAGTCCAACAGGCGTTGGTACACATAGCCACTGATCCACGTAATTTTGAAGGACCGAGAGCGGTAGGTCACACAATTTTTATCACTACACTTAGAACTCCCCTGATTAGTTTTGCTCCCATGGAAGTCCAACAGGCGTTGGTACACAAAGCCACTGATCCACGTAAATGTTAAGGGGCCTTGGGTCGAAGGACAGGATGGCTACATCGGTAGCTGAAAGGTCACACATTGTTATTCACCACTACACATAGATTTCCCTGGGTAATCCAATGTCTGGCTCCCAGGAGAAGTCCAACATGCGTTGGTACGCATAGCTACTGATCCATGTAACGTTTAAAAGGCCTCGAGCTGAAGGACAGGATGGCTTCATCGGTAGCCGGAAGGTCACACATTGTTCTTTATCACTGCACATAAACTTCTTGGGGTTAGTCATACTATACTCTGGCACACGGGGGAGTCCAACAAGCGTTGGTACACTTAGCCACTGATCCATGTAACGTTAAAGGACCTTGTGCTGAAGGACAGGATGGCTTCATCGGTAGCTGGAAGGTCACACATTGTTCTTTATCACTGCACATAAACTTCTTGGGGTTAGTCATACTATACTCTGGCACACGGGGGAGTCCAACAAGCGTTGGTACACTTAGCCACTGATCCATGTAACGTTAAAGGACCTCGTGCTGAAGGACAGCATGACTTCATCGGTAGCCAGAGGTCACACATCGTTCTTTATCACTACACGTAGAACTTCCTGGGGTTATTTTGCACTGCATCTGGCACAGGGGAGTCCAACGGGCGTTGGTGCACATAGTCACTGATCCATGTTACGTTAGAAGGACCTTGTGCTGAAGGACAGTATGGTTTCATCGGTAGCCAGAAGGTCACACATTGTTCTTCACCACTACACATGGATTTCATGGGGTTGGTCAGCACTCCGTCTGGCGCACGGGGGAGTCCAACAGGCGTTGGTGCACATGACATTGATCGTTGTGGTATTGGGGGATCCTTGAGCAGATGGACAGATCGGCTTTCTCCAAGGCGAGGGGTCGTTGCACGGTCATCACGTGTGCACATGCTGGCAGCACTTGGCGTATGGTTGTTTTTGGGGTTGTGCAGCTGCCCTCGCCGCCATACCCATGCTTGCTCGCGTGGATAGGCGGGAGGGCTTGGTGAACAGAACCATACCGCCAAACCTAAAATGTATTGTTTCATAATGTCAATAAAGTTATTTGAACAACAGTGGCCTGACTGAAATCGAGCATAGCGTCAGTTCAGGCAGGTCACGAGAGTGAAACCCGGCCATAGTTAATCAGCTGACAGCTCAGCTGAGTAGTGACGATTCACCCATCAGTCCATTCACATAACAAGGCGGTCTATTTAACCGCCTCGCCCTACCATGGTGGATCCCCTGCCAGCACACCCGCTGCACACAAAACCCCCCCCCTCCACCCCAGCTCCATCCTCTTCAGTTTCCCATTGCGCACATACACCTAGCCTATATCGCTCCTGCATGAATCACTAACATTTTCGAGTGCCTACTGATTTCTTTTCCTCTTTCCTTCCCGCTTCGGCATCCGCCGGAGCGATAGCTATAGATCAACAAACATCGTTCTCCAGAAGCAGACGGTCGGCTCCAGCTCCATGCATGTACCCAGCTATGATGCACCTGCGGGCTTCAATCAGTCTTCCTCACCGGCTCCTTATACATTGACATTTTCATACGTTCTGTCTACAAATTTCTATTCTGTAATCAGCATTTAGTAACCGGTGCCAGTCAGCGGCGGATGGACTTCCCCCTCAGAGTCAGGTTCTGCCCAAGGTTTCTTCCTGCTAACAGCAGGGAGTTTTTCCTTGCCACCGTCGCCTTAGGCATGCTCTACGGGGTTTCAGGCCCGGTTCCTTGTAAATTCTTGTGATAATGACACTTAAAAGTGCCATTTATATATATACATATAACTGACTGAATGGATTCTGTCAAAACCATTCTCAGTGCTGCGGTTCTGTTCTAGCATAACCCTAATGGGGGTTGTGCAGCTGCCCTCGCCGCCATACCCATGCTTGCTCGCGTGGATAGGCGGGAGGGCTTGGTGAACAGAACCATACCGCCAAACCTAAAATGTATTGTTTCATAATGTCAATAAAGTTATTTGAACAACAGTGGCCTGACTGAAATGGTGTGGTCTTTTATTAATTCACGGGTTGAGTTTTCACTACATGATGTGGTATTTTGTTATTTTGTGTGTTGAGATTTAAATATATGATGTGGTATTTTGTCAGTTGATGTGGTCTTTTGTTAATTAATGTGTTTAGTTTTCACTATAAGATGTGGTCATTTGATATTTGAATGTGGCACAGAATAGCTTCCATACAGCTGTAGCTAAGGCAGCATCCAACCACAATTGCAATCACAATCGTTCCAACCACAACTGCAATCCCACTTTTTTCTTCATTAGGAACTTTTCATGGTTAGAGGGATCATTTACCCTCTTAAGCCACATTATGTCAGAAATAGCTATGCATGCCATGAAGAATAAAAGTACCATGTTCACATTGTGCTATATTACAAACAATTACATAAAGAGGTAGCAAAAGATTTTTAACTGATCTAAATAAAGGCTGAGGTGAATCAATAGGGTCCTAATTGGTGAAGGTGTTCAAAGATAATGCAAGTGACAACATTAAAATAAAACATTAACATTAACTATAATAGTGTATTTAAAGTCCAAAGTCTAGTTTAAAGTGTGCAATAGCAGGGTCCTTCTCTGGTCAGATGGGAATTAGCACAGTGTTAAATTTTCTGCACTATAATGTCCAATGCATCTGGTGCGATGCAGTCAAAGTTAATCTACAAACGGAGAGTCTTGTTCTGAGCCGTTGTGGACTTTGAATACCATGAGCATACCTGGGTGGTATTTAACAAAGCAGGATAATTGCACTTAGGGCTAAAATACGTTGCTGTTATTGTGTAGAAACACGCGATTGTGTGCGTTCTTTTATTTTTTATTTTTATGTATTTATATACATTCGGCTACTTATGTTATTGTTATTATGTATATGGCTACTAGTGACTATTCTGAAATAAATGTATTTTGTTGCAAATTTCTTAATACAGCTTCTTCTTCAATTCAAACTGTAAACCATGGATGTGCATGGAATAAGCTTAGTTGAAGCTTCGGTTTCCAGTAAGTCAGACATGACTACAAGAGCACAGCATAAGGCTCCCCAAAGACGAATGTTTTTGTCTGCATTTGTGTGAGATTAAAACATGTAGCCAATGGTACAGTTATTTAAATAATTAGTTTTTTACATTAATGCAACAACGCGATGTTAACCAGGCAATATTTTGCGTTAGAACTGTATTGTCTGTGCCTGAGAAATGAGATATGCGTTCCTGAAGCCTATTGCGTAACTGCGAACCTGCGATCAACATTTTGTTGGTAGCGAGTAGACTAATGTTAGACTACCAGACCATGTCGTGTGACATTCACCTCTTAAGTAAGGAAAATAAGACAAAATAACTTTTGTGTTGCGGGTACCAGAAATTGTGTACCAAAACTAAATGCTAGGATCAGGTGAGAATTGAACCAACAATCTGCTACATGCTAGAGCAACACTGTAACCATTAAGCTACAGACACCTTCACGGTTTGTGCAGTAGGTAGACAGTCTCTGAAGCATGTAAATGGGACGAGGCAATTTTAAACAGAGCTTCTGATAGGCGGATTAAAGACGGTTGTCCAATGGGGAGAATTATTCTTTGAGGGTATGGAGGAGGAAAAAATGGGAAGAAGAAGGAGAAAAACCGGCAAAATAACCCGTTTGGGGCTTTATTGTGTGGATGGGTGAAGTTGTATGTGAATGCTGTGTGGTTACATGAGGTCAGAATGTACAGAAGTTCATGTTTTTAAGGGCTTTGAGTCATTGTGGTTACTTCTGTAGGAAACCCTGAAAAGTGCCAAACTCTCAGTGCTGTATAGGTATGGGGCATGCCCCGCCAAGCCGTAACTTGACGGATGGCATACCTGCCATTCCAATCTTTTTCTTGGTCGTGGTCCACTGACACCATATCAATTGATCTTAAAACCTTTTCAACGTCCATTGCCATTACAGTTCATAGCAGTAGCAGCATTTTCAACGTCTCCATTTTTTTAAGCGAGTAAGTAAACAGAGGCCATGTGAGTTTCCACCCGATACAGAAACAATCACCTCATAGAATGGTTCATAATCAAGTCCGTATCACGCCATTCGAATGGGTAAGGGTTATACCCCCCACCATCCAGGTGGCTCAGATTGTCAGAATAACCCCATTCAAAGGGGCACGATAAGCTAGATATTAAATTAGTGTTTTAGCCAGCACATGTAGGCATATAGCTACTAATAGCCTAATAATAACATTTTTCAGCACCACAAGTAGCCTACTGTAGCATAGCTACGTTAAATTACTGTGCATTACAATTTAGTTTTTATAAAAATTCAACAACCTGGCATATACTACGTGGCCATGTTGTCTTACGTTCATGTGCGCATTATTGTGTCCCTTTGAATGGGGTTATTCTGACAATCTGAGCCACCTGGGTGGTGGGGGGTGTAACCCTTACCCATTCGAATGGCGTGATACGGACTTGATTATGAACCATTCTATGAGGTGATTGTTCAGGATTGTTCGGGTGGACTTTCACAGAGCCAATGGAAACTAGGAAGGTGTTAATGGACAGCTGATTAGTCTGTCCCCTCATTCTGAAGCCCGCCCCAGGCAAACATGATTTTAACAAGCGTAGTTGTGTTACTTCTTACAGGTATTTAGAGACCCAATATGTTGTATATTATATTAAGTGAGTTTAACCTTAATAACACTTTAACCTTCGTTATATGGAGAAAAAAAACTAAAAAAATTTTTTGGGTTTTCTTTCATGTTTTGCGCTGTATTGTGAATTGCAGAAGTGCGACTTGCGGACCGTTTTACCAGCTTGTGTCACATATGGGGCCCAATCTTACACCCGGCGGAAATCGGCGCTAACCCAAACGCAAGTGTCTTTGCTATGTTACACCCGGCGCTAGGTTCATTATAACGCCTAGCGCTTACGTCCTTTAACTACCATGTATTCTTGCGCCCATTACAAGTGAACTGGGCGTGTTGGTCTTAAGATGAGGAGTGGCCAGGATTCTTTTTGGCGTATTGCTATCTTGAGCCAGCAGAAATCGCTTCCGCTAGAACCATCACAAACCTGATCTAAAGTCATGTCGCAGTTGTTTAGATGTTATTTTAACGGTGCTTATAAGTGCGTCTACATAGGCGTGTGCGCGCGTACACCCTCCAGTCTGTTACACACAGGGGCGCGCACAAGCATGACTAAAATATCAAGATTACAATGTGAAATATCATTCTTGTGTAGGCTTTATCAAAAAATGTATGACAATAAAAGGGTCCATAGGTCAAAGACCACATACCTGTCCCTCAGCTCACTCCATCAACATCCAGGCGATGTGCAATGGTACGGGACAATGGCTATCCATTAAAAAGGAGCTGATAACACCTATATCAAGCCTAATGCGCGAATTGTCATTTACACCTAATGTGTGAATTGTCGTTCAATAGAAAAGTCGTGCACTACAATAGACGGACATTTGAGTTCTAAAATTGCGCTTCAGATGTCATTACAATACAGCTCTGTTTATCTAGGAATGCAGCCTGTAAGTAAATAGAATGGTTGTGACAGAAACAAGTTCAAAACCTTGTCCAGTGAATATTGCATTTATTGTTTTTCAAATAGCCTAGGCTACAGCGAATTCGCTGTGCATAAGGTTTATTCGATAGCCTATGGTTAAAAAACGGAGATAAATGTCACCATGTTAACTGAATTGTAACCTTAGCTATTCTTCGTCCTTCATATTTTTTAAATTACAGTGACAAGGTTTCCATACTCTCAGCTTATTAAAACCCCGCTGATTTCACCTGTTATTCCATAACAGAACAAAAGATTATAAAGAGAACTAAGCGTCTAATTAGAAACGAAAACAAATTTGCAGCACGTTACACAATTAATTTACAATTAATTTTAATGCCATTATCTGCATGTGCGCTTTACAGGAGCAGGTCTGTTTCCCCTGCTGTAAATCACACTTTTCACGGTCTTCCTGGGAAAGTGGATCGTTTTAAAGCATTACGCTTCCAGTTAAATAGGTTGGTCACATTTACATAAGCAGGACATTATAAAACAAGGGAAACTATGCTGAACCTATGGGTTGCCAACCTGACAGATTTATTGTATTTAGTGTCATCATTAAGGCAAAATAACGTTATTTATGTTATTAATCAAAATTAGAATGCAGGTAGCCTAATGAAGTTCGGATGAAGCTTGAGCATGAGTTCATTGCATAATCAAACAAAATTTGTTAAGCAAGCAGGCTAATTTGGCGTTTTCTAAGGTGAGACGGAAGCCATTGGTCGCTTATTCTCAGCTGTTGCAGGTGCTTTTAACGAAATTTAACCGCATATATTTTGTAAACAGCACTGTCAGGAATTACCGGGAACTCATAATGGTTAGCCCGAATAATATTTATCATAGGCTACTATTGATCCATATAGCCTATTCCTTGATCGCACTAAACACGCACAAGCAGGCTTTTAAAGGGAATGGGATATGACATTTTGATTGGTTGATTGCATGTCACGCCCAAGACACACCTATAATTAATGAAGAGACTAGGTTCAGCCCATTTGGACATTGCGCCGTGCTTAGCGCCCAAAAAACACGTTGTTGGTTAAATAGCAAAAGTGGACTTGGACACGCCCTAAATGGACTTTACGCCATGTGCTTAGACCAAGCGCCAAGATCGCCAAGATAGAGCCCATGGTGTCATCAGCGATGTCTTTAATGGATAGCCATTGTCCCATACCAGCCATAACAGGGATCCCCCTAGAAGATTGCAGGAAGGCGTTGGCCAATATAAAGGAGTCATGGCATGATGGCTTAATTTTTGAATACATGTGTAACCTAGCTTTACACCTAGAAAATCGCAAATCACCTGGATGTTGATGGAGTGCATTCCCTTATGTTTTACATATAAGAGCGGACTCTGATGGGGCTATTCCAGGGAATCCAAAGTTCGCAGTTAATTCCTTTTACCCGTCTTGGCTGACAGGTGTTATGGGGACTTGAATGTACTCATTGGCATGTCGGACTAGGCTTGAGGTAACTACATGTATGGCCAAATTTACGGCAGATTGTGATATGCTTCAAATTTAATTTAGGAGATTTTGGAACAACCCACTTGCAAAAAAAAAAGTAGCGCAGCTGTTAATTTCATAGCAACGGGGATCGTCACCAGTTCAGTTGTCAGGACATGACAGATGTTTGATAAGCGCAATTTAAGGTGGCATTCCCCTTCGCTGAGAGACAGGTATGTCGTCCTTGGCCGATGGACCCTTTTATTATTGTGGATTTTTTGATATAAACAATATTTAACATTGTAATCTTGATATTTTTATGCATGTTTGTATGCACCGCTGTGTGTAACAGACAGGAGGGTGTACACACGTTGTGCACACGCCTATGTACACGCATATTACTATCTTAATATTGTGGCTTTAAAATAACATTGAAACAACTACAACATGACTCAATACCAGGTTTGTGTTGGCTTTAAGGCAAACCCTTTCAGCTGCATCAAAATGGCAATACACTGACAATGCATCTGACCACAACTCAACTAAAGACCAACACACCAGATGGGCTCAAATTGCTATTTAAACAACATAGGCGCTGGACGGGAA
Source organism: Synaphobranchus kaupii (assembly GCA_029718625.1). Classification (NCBI taxonomy): domain Eukaryota; kingdom Metazoa; phylum Chordata; class Actinopteri; order Anguilliformes; family Synaphobranchidae; genus Synaphobranchus; species Synaphobranchus kaupii. Next base: position 20,103,396 of record CM056394.1, read on the forward strand.
AATGACTGCGCCGGTCAGTCTGATACTGCTGCCATTGACACTTATTTGGTCCTCATGTTGACAGAGAACAGCAACAAACTCCAAATGCAAATGCCACACCTAGAATGAACTCTCTGTCTTTTGTTAGCTTTCTTTTCATGAACTAATGATGCAAAAACACACAGCTGGCCAAGAAACAACTGAGCAGTCAATTGTCCAATTACTTTTAGACCCCTAAAATGGGGAGATTATGTATAAAAAGGGCTGTAATTTCCACATGGATTACCAAATATGGATGTACATACAAAGTCTATACCCTTTAATGTCATATTCATTGGTTAATTTCAAATCCAGTGTGATGGAGTACACAGCCTAAAATACTAAAATTGTGTCACTGTCCAAATGCTTACAGACTGCACTGTAGTTTAAATTTTAACATACTAATTTCCATGGCAACAACAATAACAAAGATGCAGTGCACCTTGCATGTGAATCCATATGTGTGATCTGAACATTGTTACTGAATGGAATAATGGGACAGAGAGTTGGCTGAGAGCTCATACTAATCAGAAGGACTCTTTACAAATAAGAAAACCCAGGGTGGAATTTCCCTTTAATTAGAATCCTATAGTCTATAGATTCCAATGCAGCTCCCCAAGCATTCCATCAAAATTCTAAAGCCTCAAGTTACAATTCTTCTCATAAAGAGGGTTATTTTCTCTGATATACATAACATACATCATTTTAAAACTTGTTTTGTGTTCTTTCCCATTACACTACTATGGGTAGCACCAGACAAAACTGTAGATTGTTATTAAGCTTTTTATATAGGCATTGTGAAATTGCCTTATTACATCATGAGAGGTGAAAGGTCAAGCTCTATTGATATCAGGGTACCGATCATAATACTATTTGATAAATGAGATTTCTAAGCTTATTTTCTGCATTGGTTAACTGTTGAGGTTTAAGTGACAAATTATGAAAAAACATGAAAAACAAATAATGATGGAGGGATGAAAAAAGGAGTGATAGCAAATAGAAAGCTCCCATTGGCGCAATGCTATCATACACTTTCTAATATTGGGGACATAGACCTTCCAGAAAATCACCATGAGACATCATCCCTCCAAGTGGGCATCACCACCTCTGTCTCAATCGGTGTTAGTTGCAGTGGGAGCCCAGCGTGTATTCTCTGGTAGTGTTGGCCAGTCTGTACTTCATAAAAGGTTTCTGTGTTTTAATATAACAAAGAAAACCCAGACAGCATGTACTGAATGCTAGGATAACTTTATTAAAAGAGGGTAACAACACAGAATCTTCAGTGAGCTGCTTCACCTTGGTAAAGAGGGCCACATCAGTCATTCAATCGCAAGGCACAGATGGACGGATACTTTGAGTTACAAGAAGCGTCGTTCCAGCCTTTTGGGCCTATAGGTAAAACATGAGAGAGAGTAATCAGTGTTTTTCTATCATAGGTCTCCTGAGTGATGGGGGAAAGGAGACAATGCCTACCTCCATAGTTTGAGTGCACACAGTCCTCTTTGCCCCGATAGTTGTTAGGCTCTCCGGGATTCCACCTTAAAAAGTCCCCTTTAGCAGTTGCACTTGTACCATCGGACCATAGCCATGTTTTCTCCTGAACAAGGGAGAGGCACATCAAGATGCATCATCACACTCTGAGAAAAGCATTTATACATAAAGAATCAGTGGATTTATGCATCAGATTTAATAGGACACACAAATAAAGATGAGTAATTAAAGGCTATTAAAGACAACAGAAGACAAGATGTCTTTACCATATTTTAAAAAGGGGGATTCTACAAATTGTGCAGATCCTCTTCCTCATTACCTTGTGGGTGTCTGACAGTCCGATCCAGAATGGGCCGTTTTTAGGGTCATGTCTCTTATGGAGCTCTTTAAGAAACTGATGCTCATCTTCACTGTGCTCTGAGACCAGGTTTCCCCCAAGATGCAAACAGTTTAGCTGAGTGAAGGAGAGAATAAAATGTGTTTGGGAGAAGGTAAAAAAAGTTATTTTATGAAGAAATTTAAATTACTGCAGTTTTTCACAGCCAGAAATTGTGTAAAATGTGAAAACTCATTAAAAGATAACATAGTTATGGCTTTGCACCAGTGGCGGCTCCTGAGCTGAAAATTGGGGAGGCAGAAAACTTCCCTTTAAACTGATTATTGGTCTTAATCATTTTTCAATCAGTTTCCTTGATTAACAATAGGCTACATCAGCGTTTAATTCACCAATTACTCAATGCCATCAAATGTAGCCAGTTCTCCTCAATTAGGCTATTAGGCAAGTAATAAAATTATTTTAACTTGCATCGCAAAATTGTGCACATTTTAATCAACATTATAATTGTGGATACATGTGCTCTTCGTTCTCCGCACTCTTAATTCCGAAAATATCCATGGAAATTAAACGATCTTAAAGCTCAGCTTTTGTTAGATAATTTTTTTAATTATTTTTTTTAAATAATCTAACAAAAGATGAGGTTGTGCTAAACCTGCAATAAAAAAGAATCTAACAAAAGCTGAGCTTTCAGATCGTTTAATTTCCATAAATATTTTCGTAATTAAGAGTGCGGAGAACGAAGAGCACATGTATCCACAATTATAATGTTGATTAAAATGTGCACAATTATGCGATGCAAGTGAAAATAATTTTATTACTTGCCTAATAGCCTCATTGAGAAGAACTGGCTACATTTGATGGCATTGAGTAATTGGTGAATTAAACGCTGATGTAGCCTATTGTTAATCAAGGAAACTGATTGAAAAATGATTAAGACCAATAATCAGTTTAAAGGGAAGTTTTCTGCCTCCCCAATTTTCAGCTCAGGAGCCGCCACTGCTTTGCACACTCATTAAGATTCGAGAATGTTGTGCTTCCAGTGGTTCAGTTAAAATGGATTTACTTTTTAAACTGGTTTACTTTCTTGAGTTTTGTCATTTTTCAGATTTTTTTCTCCAACTTTATGCCTCCAGAAGTTCTGTGTATGTATATTCATTGATCATTTTTCAATGAATTACGTTTACTCTTATTTTTGGTACTTCCTGTGGACATGCAATCTTATCTTTGGTACTTCCTGTGGCCATGCCACCTGAGCTCAAGGACATTGCGGAATGGGGTCCTATATCAACATTACGACTCAGGTCGTTGGGAGTGAAGAGCATATGCTTCTTCAGAACTGAGAAGGAAAGAAATAATGGCACAATATAAAAACTGATTTTTATGATTGGACTTGCGAACAGATGTTATAAAATCTATCTGCTGTTATTTATAACCTCTGGAGGCATAACAATGTAAACACTGTTTTCAACTCACTTGCAGTGTATTTTATTGCTTTAAAACACAAACCTACAAATGCCCTTATTCTCAATGCTGAATGTAAAGCTGAAAGGTAATCAGATACTGACTTCAGTAAGTATAGAAAATGCCCTCCTTTCCACAAAACACTGTAGGGGCCACTGTATAATACACACTACAACTGAAACCATATCTATGAAACTTAGAGCAAGTGAACTATTCTTTTAAGTTGTTACCTCAGCATCAAGCCAGGTCATCCTATCAGCAACGTGCTGGAAGCAGCGGCCATTGTAGTGAACCCAACCTTCAAGGCAAGGACCTTGACACAATGCTATCTCAGCCCCGTGAGATACTGAGGAGCACATACATACAATGCAACTGGTCTGCTGGTTGGTTTGTTGGTCGCATCTCTCAAACACAAAACTCACAATACGGATCAGTACATTGTTGAAGAGTCTTCTCAGGTTTCTGTCACACAGTGTTACTGTGCCCTCCAAAAATTTGTATAATGTCAGGGAGAACTATAATGTTCAACCATTTCATAAGAACGATTGACTAAGATCTGGCATTATTCCTGTTACAATAAATCACTAAACATTTAATTCCTGGAAGGCCAGGTTTTCACCATTCTCTTTTAATTAGCAACTGATTTAGCTTACACATAGAAAAGCTAATTCCTGCCCAATTATTGATTTCAATGAAACAAAGAAGCAAGTATTACAGTAATTGCCCATTGTTATTTTATATTTTGTGAGCAAGGCCTTTTGTTTCTAACACTCCCGACTGGAAAGAACATGGATCAGTACTCACCCAAAGTCATGCTAGAGAGAACAGCAACACAGAAGAATGCTGGCAATGCGAAGGAAGCCATGATGGCTCTTTAACGACCAGGAGAGAAAGACACATTTACATCACCCATAATGCAATGCAAGGGTCAATAAAGAGACACGATCAACAGCACTATAAATGGAGGGGCTGTTTTTACGGCTCCTCTGGTGTTTTATACTGTATCAAAATAAACCAAGAGTTCTGTTACCTTATGAAAGCACTTTGAATGAGGTGATTACTTGAGGAGTTTTCTTCTTGTTCTGTTGACTGAGCCGATCCTGGCCTTTTAAATCTTTTGAGTGGGGGGCCTGACTTGGGAGGTATAGGTGGGGCAAAAACGGTCAGCGACTACAGATATTTGTCTTATTCAAACCATCTGTAAAGCCACATCCACTGTTAGACCAATAAGAAAATTCAGGGCCTGAGGGTCTCTACTTCGGTCTCAGGCCAGTCTGTGCAGATTTGCAAGAAATTTTCTAAAAATGGGATGCATGAACATCCTGGAATTAGAACTTGGGGCTCGATCTTACACCCGGCGCTAAGTGGATAAGAGCGTCTGCCAAATGACTATAATGTAAGTGGGGGTAACTCAAATGCAAATGTCTTTGCTAGTTTCAGACCAAGTCAGTGGTCATTTTAGCGTCCCGTGTTCATGTTGTTTAAATAGCAAGTGAACTTGCGCCCATAGCAAGTGAACTGGGCGGGTTGGTCTTAAGATGAGGTTTGGGCAGCCAGGGTAATTTTTTGGCATATTGCTATCTTGAGGCAGCATTAAAGGGATAGTTCGGAATTTTGGACATAATGTCTCAATTACGACTTACCCATGATGTAGTTGATTGATGGAAACCATTTTCAGCTAATGCCATGCTGTCCCTTCATTTGGACATACACACGTTGCTAATTCTAGTACAACTCTAAGGTAACCGGTAGCATCCCCTACGAAACGCACTTAAACACTCCACAGTGCACCCAAAGCAAATAAAATACAACGACAGTCTATCAGGGTTATTTTGAGTGTTTATACCATCATTTGAAGTCAAACTATCGTTGAATCCTTTACTTTGTGCTGACCTATATTCTCTGTGGAAGGATGGCGGCGGAGCGATACTGTACGTTACCTACAAATGTAGTGCCGGCACTGGTCGACTACAACAACAAAGAAGAGCAACAAGTTGTAATGGCCACCTTCGCTCCGCCACCGTACTTCCACAGAAAATATAGGTCACCACAAAGTAAAGGATTCAACGATAGTTTGATTTAAAAAATGATGGTATAAACACTCAAAATAACCCAGATATACTGTCATAGGATTTTATTTGCTTTGGGTGCCCTGTGGAGTGTTTAAGTGCGTTTGGTAGTGGATGCTACCGATTACCATAGAGTTGTGCTAGCATTAGCAACGAGTGTATGTCCAAAAGAAGGGACAGCATGGAATTAGCTGAAAATGGTTTCCATCAATCAACTACATCATGGGTAAGTCGTAATTGAGACATTGTGTCCAAAATTCCGAACTATCCCTTTAAGCGCTTGCGCTAAAACCACCACAAACCTGGTCTTAAAGGTTGTATCAGCGATTTTGGGTGACGTCACTTCTGAAGCGAAATCCCAAACAAACATACTTATGAATAATTATGTTATGTTTTAAAAAATAGTGTTCAAGCATCCAGAATTATAACCACGTTAATAACGTTTGTAAGAAACCAAACCGTTTGTAAATCCGTCAAGATTTCAGCGAGATAAGAGTATTAGCGTTTGTGCAGATCATTGTGATTGGTTGGAATACTGTTTATTTTGGTTTTGAGTGGTTGGTAGTACCATTTGTTTTTGTGTACGATCTCGGAGCATAGGCTGCCTACAGAGACGCGGTTTTTTGATGGCCTGCTTATGGGGCGGGCAGCTAGCGGATCGTGAGGAAAAATCAGATGAATGTGATCATTTATGTTTGCACCCAAAATCGCTGATACAACCTTTAAGTCATGTCGCAGGTGATTCAATGTTATTTTAACCGCACAATTTGAAGATGGTAATATGCATCTACATAAGCATGTGCACAATGTGCGTACACCCTCCTGTCTACATTGTGTAATGAGGATAAATATTTCCCCCAAAATTTATTGAATTCCTTAGTAGTTGTTTTTAAAATTTTATTTATTTTAAGACCAATGTGTATTTTAAATCCAGGATGTTCATGCATTCCATCTTTAGGCTCTTGCTTGCAAATCTGGACAGACTGGCCTGAGGTAGAGACCCTCAGGTCCTGAATTTTCTTACTGGACTAACAGTGGATGTGGCTTTGCAGCTGGTTTGAATGAGACATATATCTGTAGTCATTGATGGTTTTTGCCCCACCCATACCTCCCCAGTCAGTAACCCCGCTCAAAAGATTTAAAATGCCAGGATCAGCTCATTCAAAAACCCATAGAAGAAACTCACTCAATCTGCTGTCATACGGTAACAGAATACGTATTCTTGGGTTATTTCGATACAATATAAAACATCAGATGAGCTGTAAAGACAGCCCTTCCATTCATAGAGCTATTGATCTTAGAGGGGACTTCAGACCTCACTTGTTGCCGTGGATAGATACTACATCAATACAGTTATACATATTTAATAAAAATAAGTAAATTAATGCCTCAAATAAGTATACATTTAGGCAATATGTATTACTTTCATTGGAAGACATTCTTTTGTTGTTTTTCTGCCATGCTTTTATTTATTTATTTTTTGCCATTGCTTCCTTGATGTCTTTTATTGCTATGAATTCTGGGAAATCCCACTGGCAAAGTCTTGGGAAGTCTGCACCCAGAGGGGCTCTCTGGAAGTCTGTATGAGCCCCCTTGCAGACTTAATGAATTGGACAGCCCTAGCCGCTCTGGACTTCACTGGAATGCGCCCATTTAGTCTGCCAATCTGCAAGTGCAGGGAAGACCGGACATTTCGATTCAGCACTTGTGTCTCTTTATTGACCCTTGCATTGCATTATGGGTGATGTAGATGTGTCTTTCTCTCCTGGTAGTTGAAGAGCCATCATGGCCTCCAGCAGAAATCGCTTGCGCTAGAACCACCACAAACCTGATCTAAAGTCATGGCGCAGTTGTTTACATGTTATTTTAACGGTGCATATAAGTGCGTCTACATAGGCGTGTGCACAACGCGCGTACAACCTCCAGTCTGTTACACACAAGGGCGCGCACAAGCATGAGTAAAATATCAATATTACAATGTGAAATAACATTCTTGTGTATAGGCTATATCAAAAAATGCATGACAATAAAAGGGTCCATAGGTCAAAGACCACATACCTGTCCCTCAGCTCACTCCATCAGCATCCAGGCGATGTGCGATGGTACGGGACAATGGCTATCCATTAAAAAGGAGCTGATAACACCTATATCAAGCCTAATGCACGAATTGTCATTTACACCGAATGTGTGAATTGTCGTTCAATAGAAAACTCGCGCACTGCAATAGACGGACATTTGAGTTCTAAAAATGCCCTTCAGATGTCATTACAATACAGCTCTGTTTATCTAGGAATACAGCCTGTAAGTAAATAGAATGGTTGTGACAGAAAAAAGTTCAAAACCTTGTCCAGTGAATATTGCATTTATTGATTTTCAAATAGCCTAGGCTACAGCGAATTCGCTGTGCATAAGGTTTATTCGATAGCCTATGGTTAAAAAACTGAGATAAATGTCACCATGTTAACTGAATTGTTACCTTAGCTATTCTTCGACCTTCATATTTTTTAAATTACAGTGACAAGGTTTCCATACTCTCAGCTTATTAAAACCCCGCTGATTTCACCTGTTATTCCATAACGGAACAAATTATTTTAAAGAGAACTAAGCGTCTAATTAGAAAGAAAACAAATTTGCAGCACGTTACACAATTCATTTACAATAAATTTTAATGCCATTATCTGCATGTGCGCTTTACAGGAGCAGGTCTGTTTCCCCTGCTGTAAATCACACTTTTCACGGTCTTCCTGGGAAAGTGGATCGTTTTAAAGCATTACGCTACCAGTTAAACAGGTTGGTCACATTTACATAAGCAGGACATTATAAAACATGGGAAAATATGCTGAACCTATGGGTTGCCAACCTGACAGATTTATTGTATTTAGTGTCATCATTAAGGCAAAATAACGTTATTTATGTTATTAATCAAAATTAGAATGCAGGTAGCCTAATGAACTTCGGATGAAGCTTGAACATGAGTTCATTGCATAATCAAACGAAATTTGTTAAACAAGCAGGCTAATTTGGCGTTTTCTAAGGTGAGATGGAAGCCATTGGTCGCTTATTCTCAGCTGTTTTGCTGGTGCTTTTAATGAAATTTAACCGCATATATTTTGTAAACAGCACTGTCAGGAATTACCGGGAACTCATAATGGTTAGCCCGACTAATATTTATCATAGGCTACTATTGATCCATATAGCCTATAGCATGTCTGTTTTGTCATCATAAGCAATCCGCCAAGGTGGAAAAGCAGGCTTTTAAAGGGAATGGGATATGACATTTTGATTGGTTTATTGCACGTCACGCCCAATACACACCTATAATTAATGAAGAGACTAGATTCTGCCCATTTGGACGTTGCGCCGTGCCTAGCGCCCAAAAAACACGTCGTTAGTTAAATAGCAAAAGTGGACTTGGACACGCCCTAAATGGACTTTAGGCCATGCGCTTAGACCAAGCGCCAAGATCGCCAAGATAGAGCCCATGGTGTCATCAGCGATGTCTTTAATGGATAGCCTTTGTCCCATACCAGCCATAACAGGGATCCCCCTAGAAGATTGCAGGAAGGCGTTGGCCAATATAAAGGTGGATGTTGATGGAGTGCGTTCCCTTATGTTTTACATATAAGAGCGGACTCTGCTGGGGCTATTCCAGGGAATCCAAAGTTCGCAGTTAATTCCTTTTACCCGTCTTGGCTGACAGCTGTTATGGGGACTTGAATGTACTCATTGGCATGTCGAACTAGATTGTGATATGCCTCAAATTTAATTTAGGAGATTTTGGAACAACCCACTTGCAAAAAAAAAAAAGTAGCGCAGCTGTTAATTTCATAGCAACGGAGATCGTCACCAGCTCAGTTGTCAGGACATGACAGATGTTTGATAAGCATGTAGAACCCGCACAGCTAGACCAATGAGGGAATAGCTGGAGGGGAAAGTGCAACGTGTTTTTCCTCTGCTGTTGTGATGTAAATAAAAGAGGTTAGTGATTTATCCTCCATTCATGAACAGAGCACAATTATATTTAAGAATATACTGGGTCCGTCGCCACGAGTCAGATATGAATGCGCTGCTCCATATCCCGCTTAAGACAGGCCTGAAACGGATCAGTATGATTCCTATTATTCTCCGTTCGCAAACGGGGCCATGTTGTCATCACGGATATATCCGACCTGCCGTCCAAATGTCAATATTCCAATGGGAGCATTAGAACATTCACAAAGGAGCTGAACAACACATCGAATATATCTATGATCACAAAAAGTAAGCGTAACAGTTACTATTGGTTTACTCGTAATTATCTGACTCCATATGAAACTAGAATTTAGAATTTAGCTTTAATCATGCGTGAAGCTCAGAGTGGTTACAGTCGACTCTTACTTGTGTGCCACCATTACTCAATATATGCTCCCGGGATTAGCACCATTGCCAAATCTCAGTTCGGTGGAGAACACAGAGGTCGGGGGTCTGGCCAACACAATACATGCATTATATTTTACATAGATAGTTGCGAGCCCAGGTCAGCGTGCATTTAGAGGGCTCCTTAAGGCTAATTTGACAAGAACCGATGTAGAACGTCCATGGGTTCTCTTCACATCAAATTCCCAGAACCATGCATCACCAATCCCTTTTACTGGCAGAACTTGGCCGCCTTTCCCAACTTGGGGACTCCACATAAAGTACCATGCCAATGATCAGTTAGTCATTGGTCAGAATTGTTCCCCTGAGTATTCAGTCGTAATTTAGGCTGAAAAAGGTATAAAATGGATTAGAGTCATGGAGACCACGCAAGTTTAAATAAGAAGAATTTATTAACAGGCAGGTAGGTCATTATCTTAGAATTATCAGTCAATTTACAGAATATCGAAATTAAGAAAAGAAAACACAGAGTAAATATCTTACCCAGCCTGCTTCAGCTACACACAGACACAGAATATGCACAGTGTGGGAAGTCGGTTGCGATCTTCCTTACACAAAACACAGAGCCTGCACGGTGTGGGAAGTCGGTTGCGATCTTCCCTGATAGGCTTGTCTCCCTTTCTTTTATGCCAAATCACGCGTTTGAACCAGGCGGCAGTGCCATAAATTATCCTGGAGGTGTGGTCGAATCTGGAATTTAGACCCCCACCTTTGGGGGTTGTTGAGTCAGGAGAGAGGAAAAGGAGATGATTACCAGAGAGGACATTCCACTGTTATAGTTTTTCCCTGAGTGGTTGAAACTATGTTTTACTAAGCTCCATTTGGTATGAAATGTATCTTGTTTGATTCCTTGATTTTACCGGATTACATCCATACCAAACAGATTACCATTATGATTATTATTAACAGATTAACAGTCTTATTATGTTGCAGTTGTCATGAAAATTCCCTCCTGATGAACCATTTTACATGCAATTCCTGTTACTACTACATAAGACATAATGTAACAATATAGGAATCACATGTGCAATGTTTGTAAGGTTTACCGGGTCTGTTGACCATCTCAACTGAAGTTTTTGAGTCTTAATCCAGGAGAGAAGGAAGGGGTGCAATGACAGAGGTGCCAACATGAGGGACGGGAAAGATCACAGATGTCTAGAAGGACATTCCGTTCCCATTGTTTTGGCCAGGGGCTTAATGGCCTCTTCTGCCCTAAATGCCCCTAAAACACACATACACACCCATGATAAAACAGTCCAACTTCCTTTTATCATAGTCTTTTCCCAGATGAGGACATCCTTGAGAACAGATGGTCTGAAAAACCCCAAGGAAGTCAGGGTAGTCTATTGTTTTATTACAAGGCCCTCTGGTCCTTTGAAGTGTATGACGAGCCCCAGCTCGTGGGTCCCACTTTGACTCCCCTCTTACAAGCACAATTTAAGGTGGCATTCCCCTTCGCTGAGGGACAGGTATGTCGTCCTTGGCTGATGGACCCTTTTATTATTGTGGATTTTTTGATATAAACAATATTTAACATTGTAATCTTGATATTTTTATGCATGTTTGTATGCACCGCTGTGTGTAACAGACAGGAGGGTGTACACACGTTGTGCACACGCCTATGTACACGCATATTACTATCTTAATATTGTGGCCTTAAAATAACATTGAAACAACTGCAACATGACTTAATACCAGGTTTGTGTTGGCTTTAACGCAAACCCTTTCAGCTGCATCAAAATGGCAATACACTGACAATGCATCTGACCACACCTCAACTAAAGACCAACACACCAGATGGGCACAAATTCTTTTGCTATTTAAACAACATAGGCGCTGGACGGGCAAATGACTGCGCAGGTTAGTCTGATACTGCTGCCATTGACACTTATTTGGTCCTCATGTTGACAGAGAACAGCAACAAACTCCAAATGCAAACGCCACACCAAGAATGAACTCTCTGCCTTTTGTTAGCTTTCTTTTCATGAACTAATGATGCAACAACACACAGCTGGCCACGAAACAACCTAGCAGTCAATTGTCCAATTACTTTTAGAGATTATGTATAAAAAGGGCTGTAATTCCCACATGGATTACCCAATATGGATGTACATACCCTGCAATTAAAGCTCAAAGTCTACCATTTAATGTCATATTCATTGGTTAATTTTAAATCCAGTGTGATGGAGTACACAGCCTAAAATACAAGAATTGTCTCCCTGTCCAAATGCTTTAAATTTTAACATACTAATTTCCATGGCAACAACAATAACAAAGATGCAGTGCACCTTGTATGTGAATCCATATGTGTGATCTGAACATTGTTACTGAATGGAATAATGGGACAGAGAGTTGGCTGAGAGCTCATACTAATCAGAAGGACTCTTTACAAATAAGAAAACCCAGGGTGGAATTTCCCTTTAATTAGAATCCTATAGTCTATATATTCCAATGCAGCTCCCCAAGCATTCCATCAAAATTCTAAAGCCTCAAGTTACAATTCTTCTCATAAAGAGGGTTATTTTCTCTGATATACATAACATACATCATTTTAAAACTTATTTTGTGTTCTTTCCCATTACACTACTATGGGTAGCACCAGACAAAACTGTAGATAGTTATTAAGTTTTTTATATAGGCATTGTGAAATTGCCTTATTACATCATGAGAGGTGAAAGGTCAAGCTCTATTGATATCAGGGTACCGATCATAATACTATTTGATAGATGAGATTTCTAAGCTTATATTCTGCATTGGTTAACTGTTGAGGTTTAAAGGTTGTATCAGCGATTTTGGGTGGAAACATAAATTATTTTTTTTTTCCTCACGATCCGCTAGCTGCCCGCCCCATAAGCAGGCCGTCAAAAAACCGCGTCTCTGTAGGCAGCCTATGCTCCGAGATCGTACACAAAAACAATGGTACTACCAACTACTCAAAACCAAAATAAACAGTATTCCAACCAATCACAATGATCTGCACAAACGCTAATACTCTTATCTCGCTGAAATCTTGACGGATTTACAAACGGTTTGGTTTCTTACAAACGTTATTAACGTGGTTATAATTCTGGATGCTTGAACACTATTTTTTAAAACATAACATAATTATTCATAAGTATGTTTGTTTGGGATTTCGCTTCAGAAGTGACGTCACGTTTGTGCAGATCATTGTGATTGGTTGGAATACTGTTTATTTTGGTTTTGAGTAGTTGGTAGTACCATTGTTTTTGTGTACGATCTCGGAGCATAGGCTGCCTACAGAGACGCGGTTTTTTGACGGCCTGCTTATGGGGCGGGCAGCTAGCGGATCGTGAGGAAAAATCAGATGAATGTGATCATTTATGTTTCCACCCAAAATCGCTGATACAACCTTTAAGTGACAAATTATGAAAAAACATGAAAAACAAATAATGATGGAGGGATGAAAAAAGGAGTGATAGCAAATAGAAAGCTCCCATTGGCGCAATGCTATCATACACTTTCTAATATTGGGGACATAGACCTACCAAAAAATCACTATGAGACATCATCCCTCCAAGTGGGCATTACCACCTCTGTCTCAATCGGTGTTAGTTGCCGTGGGAGCCCAGCGTGTATTCTCTGGTAGTGTTGGCCAGTCTGTACTTCATAAAAGGCTTCTGTGTTCTAATATAACAAAGAAAACCCAGACAGCATGTACTGAATGCTAGGATAACTTTATTAAAAGAGGGTAACAACACAGAATCTTCAGTGAGCTGCTTCACCTTGGTAAAGAGGGTCACATCAGTCATTCAATCGCAAGGCACAGATGGACGGATACTTTGAGTTACATGAAACGTCGTTCCAGCCTTTTGGACCTATAGGTAAAACAGGAGAGAGAGTAATCAGTGTTTTTCTATCATAGGTCTCCTGAGTGATGGGGGAAAGGAGAGAATGCCTACCTCCATAGTTTGAGTGCACACAGTCCTCTTTGCCCCGATAGTTGTTAGGCTCTCCGGGATTCCACCTTAAAAAGTCCCCTTTAGCACTTGCACTTGTACCATCGGACCATAGCCATGTTTTCTCCTGAACAAGGGAGAGGCACATCAAGATGCATCATCACACTCTGAGAAAAGCATTTATACATAAAGAATCAATGGATTTATGCATCAGATTTAATAGGACACGCAAATAAAGATGAGTAATTAAAGGCTATTAAAGACAACAGAAGACAAGATGTCTTTACCATATTTTAAAAAGGGGGATTCTACAAATTATGTAGATCCCCTCCCATAGTACCTTGTGCTTGTCTGACAGTCCGATCCAGAATGGGCCGTTTTTAGGGTCATGTCTCTTATGGAGCTCTTTAAGAAACTGATGCTCATCTTCACTGTGCTCTGAGACCAGGTTTCCCCCAAGATGCAAACAGTTTAGCTGAGTGAAGGAGAGAATAAAATGTGTTTGGGAGAAGGTACAAAAGTTATTTTATGAAGAAATTTAAATTACTGCAGTTTTTCACAGCCAGAAATTGTGTAAAATGTGAAAACTCCTTAAAAGATAACATAGTTATGGCTTTGCACACTCATTAAGATTCGAGAATGTTGTGCGCCCAGTGGTTCAGTTAAAATGGATTTACTTTTTAAACTGGTTTACTTTCTTGAGTTTTGTCATTTTTCAGATTTTTTTCTCCAACTTTATGCCTCCAGAAGTTCTGTGTATGTATATTCATTGATAATTTTTCAATGAATTACATTTACTCTTATTTTTGGTACTTCCTGTGGACGTGCAATCTTATCTTTGGTACTTCCTGTGGCCATGCCACCTGAGCTCAAGGACATTGCGGAATGGGGTCCTATATCAACATTACGACTCTGCGAACAGATGTTATAAAATTTATCTGCTGTTATTTATAACCTCTGGAGGCATAACAATGTAAACACTGTTTTCAACTCACTTGCAGTGCATTTTATTGCTTTAAACCACAAACCTACAAATGCCCTTATTCTCAATGCTGAATGTAAAGCTGAAAGGTCATCAGATACTTCAGTAAGTATAGAAAATGCCATCCTTTCCACAAAACACTGTTGGGGCCACTGTACAATACACACTACAACTGAAACCATATCTATAAAACCTAGAGCAAGTGAACTATTCTTTTAAGTTGTTACCTCAGCATCAAGCCAGGTCTTCCTATCAGCAACGTGCTGGAAGCAGCGGCCATTGTAGTGAACCCAACCTTCAAGGCAAGGACCTTGACACAATCCTATCTCAGCCCCGTGAGATACTGAGGAGCACATACATACAATGCAACTGGTCTGCTGGTTGGTTTGTTGGTCGCATCTCTCAAACACAAAACTCTCAATACGGATCTGTACGTTGTTGAAGAGTCTTCTCAGGTTTCTGTCACACAGTGTTACTGTGCCCTCCAAAAATTTGTATAATGTCAGGGAGAACTATAATGTTCAACCATTTCATAAGAACGATTGACTAAAATCTGGCATTATTCCTGTTACAATAAATCACTAAACATTTCATTCCTGGAAGGCCAGGTTTTCACCATTCTCTTTTAATTAGCAACTGATTTAGCTTACACATAGAAAAGCTAATTCCTGCCCAATTATTGATTTCAATTAAACAAAGAAGCGAGTATTACAGTAATTGCCCATTGTTGTTTTATATTTTGTGAGCAAGGCCTTTTGTTTCTAACACTCCCGACTGGAAAGAACATGGATCAGTACTCACCCAAAGTCATGCTAGAGAGAACAGCAACACAGAAGAATGCTGGCAATGCGAAGGAAGCCATGATGGCTCTTTAACGACCAGGAGAGAAAGACACATTTACGTCACCCATAATGCAATGCAAGGGTCAATAAAGAGACACGATCAACAGCACTATAAATGGAGGGGCTGTTTTTACGGCTCCTCTGGTGTTTTATACTGTATCAAAATAAACCAAGAGTTCTGTTACCTTATGAAAGCACTTTGAATGAGGTGATTACTTCAGGAGTTTTCTTCTTGTTCTGTTGACTGAGCCGATCCTGGCCTTTTAACTCTTTTGAGTGGGGGGCCTGACTTGGGAGGTATAGGTGGGGAAAAAACGGTCAGCGACTACAGATATTTGTCTTATTCAAACCATCTGTAAAGCCACATCCACTGTTAGACCAATAAGAAAATTCAGGGCCTGAGGGTCTCTACTTCGGTCTCAGGCCAGTCTGTGCAGATTTGCAAGAAATTTTCTAAAAATGGGATGCATGAACATCCTGGAATTAGAACTTGGGGCTCGATCTTACACCCGGTGCTAAGTGGATAAGAGCGTCTGCCAAATGACTATAATGTAAGTGGGGATAACTCAAATGCAAGTGTCTTTGCTAGTTTCAGACCAACGCAGTGGTCATTTTAGCGTCCCGTGTTCATGTTGTTTAAATAGCAAGTGAACTTGCGCCCATAGCAAGTGAACTGGGCGGGTTGGTCTTAAGATGAGGTTTGGGCAGCCAGGGTAATTTTTTGGCATATTGCTATCTTGAGGCAGCATTAAAGGGATAGTTCGGAATTTTGGACATAATGTCTCAATTACGACTTACCCATGATGTAGTTGATTGATGGAAACCATTTTCAGCTAATGCCATGCTGTCCCTTCATTTGGACATACACACGTTGCCAGTTCTAGCACAACTCTAAGGTAACCGGTAGCATCCCCTACCAAACGCACTTAAACACTCCACAGTGCACCCAAAGCAAATAAAATACAACGACAGTCTATCGGGGTTATTTTGAGTGTTTATACCATCATTTGAAGTCAAACTATCGTTGAATCCTTTACTTTGTGCTGACCTATATTCTCTGTGGAAGGATGGCGGCGGAGCGATACTTTACGTTACCTACGAATGTAGTGCCGGCACTGGTCGACTACAACAACAAAGAAGAGCAACAAGTTGCAATGGCCACGTTCGCTCCGCCGCCGTACTTCCACAGAGAATATAGGTCACCACAAAGTAAAGGATTCAACGATAGTTTGATTTAAAAAATGATGGTATAAACACTCAAAATAACCCAGATATACTGTCGTTGTATTTTATTTGCTTTGGGTGCACTGTGGAGTGTTTAAGTGCATTTGGTAGTGGATGCTACCGATTACCATAGAGTTGTGCTAGCATTAGCAACGAGTGTATGTCCAAAAGAAGGGACAGCATGGAATTAGCTGAAAATGGTTTCCATCAATCAACTACATCATGGGTAAGTCGTAATTGAGACATTGTGTCCAAAATTCCGAACTATCCCTTTAAGTGCTTGCGCTAAAACCACCACAAACCTGGTCTTAAGTCACGTCGCAGGTGATTCAATGTTATTTTAACCGCACAATTTGAAGATGGTAATATGCATCTACACAAGCATGTGCACAATGTGCGTACACCCTCCTGTCTACATTGTGTAATGAGGATAAATATTTCCCCCAAAATTTATTGAATTCCTTAGTAGTTGTTTTCAAAATTTCATTTATTTTAAGACCAATGTGTATTTTAAATCCAGGATGTTCATGCATTCCATCTTTAGGCTCTTTCTTGCAAATCTGCACAGACTGGCCTGAGGTAGAGACCCAGGTCCTGAATTTTCTTACTGGACTAACAGTGGATGCGGCTTTGCAGCTCGTTTGAATGAGACATATATCTGTAGTCATTGATGGTTTTTGCCCCACCCATACCTCCCCAGTCAGGAAAGATTTTAAATGCCAGGAACAGCTCATTCAAAAACCCATAGAAGAAACTCACTCAATCTGCTGTCATACGGTGACAGAATACGTATTATTGGCTTATTTTGATAGAA
Source organism: Synaphobranchus kaupii (assembly GCA_029718625.1). Classification (NCBI taxonomy): domain Eukaryota; kingdom Metazoa; phylum Chordata; class Actinopteri; order Anguilliformes; family Synaphobranchidae; genus Synaphobranchus; species Synaphobranchus kaupii. The sequence goes on from CM056394.1 coordinate 20,120,967, forward strand.
TATAAAACATCAGATGAGCTGTAAAGACAGCCCTTCCATTCATAGAGCTATTGAACTTGGCTGAATCCAAATGTACCCACTTTAGACTAATGGATTTGGCCCTCAGTCTTACATACAGTGAAGTGTTCAGCGTCATTATGTCAAGTCTGCAAGGGTTCAGGGCTGTGTGGATATAAAATGCACAAATGAGAGGGGACTTCAGACCTCACTTGTTGCCGTGGATAGATACTACATCAATACAGTTATACATTTTTAATAAAAATAAGTAAATTAATGTCTCAAATAACTATACATTTAGGCAATATGTATTACTTTCATTGGAAGACCTTCTTTGGTTTTTTTCTGCCATGCTTTTATTTATTTTTTTGCCATTGCTTCCTTGATGTCTTTTATTGCTATGAATTCTGGGAAATTCCACTGGCAAATTCTGGGGAAGTCTGCACCCAGAGGGGCTCTCTGGAAGTCTGTATGAGCCCCCTTGCAGACTTAATGAATTGGACAGCCCTAGCCGCTCTGGGCTTCACTGGAATGCGCCCATTTAGTCTGCCAATCTGCAAGTGCGGGGAAGACCGGACATTTCGATTCAGCACTTGTGTCTCTTTATTGACCCTTGCATTGCATTATGGGTGATGTAGATGTGTCTTTATCTCCTGGCAGTTGAAGAGCCATCAGGACCTCTTTCACTTTCTCAACATTCCTCTGTGTTGCTGTTCTTTCCAGTATGACTTTGGGTAAGTCTCTTATTTATTAATTTTTTACCTTAGATAGCAATACATAAGTCTTAATTCATGATACTACGGAAGGCTTTGGGGACAGAATATCAAGCAATTGGACAGGAAGTTGCTTTCTGGGTGTAAATCAGTTGCTAACGGATGGATAAATAAAAAATTTAGACCTGGCCATTGTATGTATGTTCTCCTTTGTATCTCAAACAGCCAGACCAGATATGTGTGAGGGTCTTTGCCCCGGAGGATGGGTGTACCTCAATAAGCGCTGCTTCCAGTACTTCCCAGAGAAGACCAACTGGCTTGACGCTGAGGTAACGTATTAAAGGGATAGTTCACTTTTGGGAGTTTTTGAAAATATGAATTCAGTTTTAGCCTGTGTTTTACATTGGCCAAACAGTTGTTTTAATGAAGATGGTGGGAATTTTATATACTTACAGAAGTCTCTGAAGATCTGCTAGATTTACAATGGTATTCAGGTATTTATGAGTTTGTGGTGTAAAGCAAGAAAATACATTGCAAGTAACTCCAAACCAGCATGATACATTTTATGGAATTTCCTCACAAGTACAAACATAAATTTTTTATATTGTGCCATTTCTTTCCTTTCTCAAGCAGCACAAGCTCTTCACTCCCAATGACCTTTGTAATTATGTTGATATAGGCCCCCACACCACTACTTAGGCTGCATAGCCATAGGAAATAGTTCCAACGAAAAATAAGATTAAACGTAATTCTTTGAAAAATAATCAGGGAATATACACACACACAACCTCTGGAGGCATAAAGTCATTGTGCAAACTGCTTTGGACTTACCTGAAGTGTACTTTCTCACTTTAGACCAGTCCCCAACATGCCCCGATAGCAACCATGATGAAGTGGACAGGTTGTCAGGAACTTCTACAAATATCTAAAATATATTTCATCGCACATAGAAACTGTATAGAAAACATACACTAATACTGAAATACAAAAACTGAAAATGGACCACTCATTTAAACTGAAACATTGTGTTTCACAAGCTATATTTCTCGTGGTGATACATTTTTGTAAATCCTGCGCAGCTAGACCAATGAGGGAATAGCCCGGAGCGAAGGTTTAAGCGTGATATGTTCCGCTGTTGCTGTGGGAAAAGGTAAGAGTTTTGAAATGTTACTGTTCTTACAACCGGATGAGACTGCTTCTTTAAATTCACGGGATCAGCTAGTAATTGACCACGTGTCAGAGACAATAGTACCACTTTGCCTCCCGCTCTAAGTCTGGTCTGCAGGCTGACCCCAGCTTATCCAAAATGGCAGCCTGTGTATATTATATTAACTGTCAGCCACCAACGCTGATTCTATACTCGTATGTATCTGACTCCAATTTAATTGTTAGTATATAATTGCAATGTAGAATTTATAGTTGATTTGTTAAAGTACTCTCGTACTCTTGAGCCTGTTCTCTGAACTGGATGCGCCGGTTCCACCGGGTGCTACATACGGCCGTTTATGTATACCACTCACGGCTGACTAGATATCTGCATTTATCTCAGAGGTTGCGGAAGAGGCCACTTCATAAGGTATAGCCTATCCAAAAGGCTCAGGGACCCGAGAAGATAATATTGGCAACACCCGTTCTCAACATGTATAAAAGTCATGCGGAGATGATCTAACTTAAGACAGAGTTCTACAGGTGCAATACTCCGTGATACATTAAGCTTAACTAGTCAATCTCCCTAGATCAGCAAAGGGGGTAACCCAGACTGAGGAAATTAATCAACTCATTACCGTGTTAACAGAGATAGAATGTCTTTTTCAGAGAAACCACACAAATCAAGTTTAACAGTTTACCAGGTAGGTTCTTTACTTTAAAATAATCAAATCATAGTTACAAATTACAACACAACATATTAAAAATAGAGTATAGAAAAATACTAAGTCATACCTGGCAATTGCTACACACAATACACAAAGTGAGATGTGCGGGAGAGTCTGGCTACAGCTTCCCCGAGTTCTTTGTTTCCTATGCTAATAAGCCCAAATTCTGTGTTTGATCTGGCTGCGGACAGTCGTAAAACCATAAACTGGCCAAAAGTGTAACGTTCCGTTCCCTTCCTGTCCGTTTTCCGGGTTTTCCTGTTTTCCCTCCGTGTCATGTTGGATTCCCTTGTCCGTGTTTTCCCTGCTGCTGCAGGATGGGCGTCTTTCTCTGTCATGTTCGTGTTTTTGTCACTTTTATTTCCGCCTATCGCTTTCCTTTCTCCTTGCATACATTCCTCACCTCTGTGTTTTGTAATCACTCCCAGTTAATTTATCTCACCTGTTTCTCATTCACGCTGTTATTCTTGGCACTATTTAAACCCCTTGCTGGCTGCTAGTCGGCGCCAGTTCGTTAACTAACCTACCTTGTCTATGTCTTGTCACGTTTCTGGTCCGGAGGTTTTGCATTTCGCTGTGCTATTTCTGTTCACCTGTTCTGCGGTTGGTAGCTATCTTCCCGTAACTTTCTTTGTTGCATGCTACTTACTTGTTTCCCTTCAACTCTCCAGACGCCGTGATTCCAGCTCCCTGTAGCAGTGTTTGTCACCCCTTAATGTTTTGTGAGTGTGTTGCGGTACTCCCACCTCCAGCTCGGGTAGAGATCCGCTGCCTAGCCTGCCTGGCTATCTCCCGCTGTTGTTCCTGTCCGGCCGTAGCTACCTCCAGTACTTCGGTTATGGTTCCAGGATCCCTGGAGTTCAGCCGGCTCTAACGAGATCAACCCTAGCTACACCTCACCTCCCAGCTCCGTGGGGTTATTCGCCAGCTAACCAGGCTGCTGACTATCCAACATTCATACCTCCCGTTCTATACCCAGTCTGTTATACCCTGCCTGTAACCTCTGCTTTGTACCCTCTATTCAAGTCAATTACCCGGTCCAGTTCCTGTTCAGTCCCGGAGTGAGTACTCCGCCAAAGTAAAGTCCAGTTTCGGCTTGGAACATTCGCGCCGTTCCAGAACCTGCACCAGAGTGATACTCCCGGTCCAGTTCAGTACAGTCCCGGTGGATAGCCCACCATTTCAGTAAAGTCCAGTTCCGGCTTGGAACGTATTCCGTTCCAGCACCTGTGTCCAGTGTGGACCTCCCGGTCCAGTCCCAGTCCAGTTCCTGTCCAGTTCCTGTCCAGTTCCGGCTTGGAACATATTCCGTTCCAGCACCAGTTTCCTGAGTGGACCTCCCGGTCCAGTTCCAGTCCAGTTCCTGTCCAGTCCCAGTCCAGTTCCAGTCCAGTCCCTGTTTCCAGTTCCGGCTTGGAACAGCAGGGCACCCCTTTTGGTTCCGGCTTGGAACCCTCCTAAGTTACAAGTCCAGCTCCGGCTTGGAGCAGTCCTTATGGGACATTGTTTTTGTTCTCTGTACTAACCTTATTATTTCCCTTCTGTACAGCTTTGGGACTACCCCAAAGCTTAATAAAAATACCCTTTTATTTGAATCTGCCTCCTGGTCGTTGCACTTGGGTTCGTCCCGTATCAGGATCGTAACAAAAAGGCTAATATTGCACTTTTCGTCCCCACTCTAAGGGGGGTTTGGCAGAAAGAGTTTCCTGTGGTATAATTCCATAGCGGCAGTTTACTCCTGAGTTATGAAATATATATTTCCTCCATGTTGACCATGTAGGAAATATAGGCCATTGCACCACACACACCAAGACCATCAAAACGATATCAAACATGAATAGGTCTACGTTCGCGTTGTCATGAGAATCCCATCTTTGCATAGTTTTCAAATGTGATTAATATTAATGCCACAAACAGTCCCAGGATTCCTGTTGAAGAACATTACATTATACCCTAGTTTCCCCTGTTCAGTCAGGTACATTAAATGTGTGTATTTACTCATGTAACACTTGAAGCTGAACAATATATACTTATTCCTCTGGAAAAAGAGTGTACAATGTATGTTCCAGTGTCAGGACTATTTCCAGTATATACTGTACAATGTAGCATAAATATTCATCATATTTTAAGGTTTTTATGCTTTTGAAGACCAACGCAGTCTGTACTGTTATACCATGCTGTGTGGACATTATTTGAATGAAAAGGATGTGGCCTGCCTCAGTGACGTCAGGCGGGGGCAGTCTTGCATTGTCCGTGCGCGGGAGTTTCAAACAGATCAGAGTCTCTCCCAGGATCATAAAATCCTAGGACATTCTCGGACACCGTAAACCTGAGGCCAGATGGTCCCAGCAAATGTCCCGGCATCAGACGCGTAACTTTACAGCTCTCAAAGATGACAAAGATTGTCACTTCCCGGTACCGTGTTCTCTTTAGGTGCTCTGGGGTGTAAAATCCTGTCTTACATTTTTGTCTCAGATAGAGTACAAATTTAATGAAAAATATAAGAAGCAGAAAACAAAAAAATGCAAAGCTCTAACTATGTTATCTTTTAATAGGCTCTTCAATTTTCAATTTCTGACTGTCAAAATGGCAGTAATCTCCATTTCTCCATAAAATTATTTATTGCACCATTTACCAAACACATTTCTTCTCTCCCTCCCTACCTCCCTCAGATACACTGTTTGCTTCTTGGAGGAAACTTTGCTTCAGAGCACACTGAAGATGATCATCGGTTACTTAAAGGGTTAGTTCGGAATTTTGGACATAATGTCTCAATTACGAATTACCCATGATGTAGTTGATTGATGGAAACCATTTTCAGATAATTCCATGCTGTCCCTTCTTTTGGACATACACACATTGCTAATGCTAGCGCAACTCGTAGGAAACTAATAACATCCACTACCAAACGCACTTAAACACTCCAAGGTGCACCCAAAGCAAATAAAATACGACGACAGTCTATCAGGGTTATTTTCAGTGATTATTCCATTTTTCAAGTCAAACTATCGTTGAATCCTTTACTTTGTGCTCACCTAGTGGATGCGTAATTCCCAGAATTACGTCAAAGGTATTCAGCATTGTTATTTGCAAATTAATCATTAGGGCACGCTTGTCATACTAAATGTGATTGGAGCCTGACATGTCAATATTGAAAATCCGTTTAAACCTTTCAACTTAAGTTATAAGGCGGGATATACCGAGTGACCAGCAAAATTATTGACCTGACAGTCTCAGAATTCTGACAACTGAAATAATGACTGCAAGACACTGAATAGAACAGAATATTGGCTGCGCTGGGAAAATGGGAGTTTAAAAGCTGCAATTAAATTTACATACAAGGACAGTTATTGTCCATAATATGTTCAAGGTTAAACTGACATTTTAAGCACAATATTTATGATTTGAATGGGTCGATTGGGTTCAGGAGGTGTGGTTACATCAATTATGCAGGGTTGGCGTGGCCCAATGTGATATCTTTTCATGGGGCCCAAAATCCCTGGATCCAACATATGCATTGCGATGACATTAGGGGAAGGATTTACAATCCAAAACATGTGCAAGTCATTGTTTGTCAATCAACATAATGAATAAAAGCTGGTGAGCAATGGAATTGCAGTCCTTTCATTATTCAAGCATCTTATGTGACAATGTTGTCCTTAATGATACAACTGATGAAATGCATGTAGTTCCTTTGTGCATTAGGCAAGCAAAAAAACATACCAACCAAAGCTCAACTTTCCATCTAATACAAATCAGACAGCCAGACATTTAGTATTGAATTATTGGAGAACTTTATTAAAGAAGGGTAACAAAGCCACCTCCTCAGTGAGCCACTTAAAACTCGGTACAGGCCCCACATCAATGCCATCACAGGGAACAGATGGAAGGATAACTTTTGCTACAGTCTGAAACATGCCAATCTTTGCCTGTGGATAAAATAGGAATCAGTGCATTTCTAATGTCTCCTGCAGTGATGGGAGAAGGGGTGGTTATTTACCTCCCCAGTTTGAAAGCACGCAGTCCTCCTTGCCCCCAGAGCTGTTGGGCTCTCCGGAATTCCACTTTTTAAAGTCCATTTTAGTACCATCAGACCATATCCATGTTCCCTTCTGAACAAAGAAGCACAAATGCATCAATATTAATTTGTCTCAAGCATACACACCCACACAAGTCAATTCAGAGTAACAGATAAGCAATTAACATCCATATCTAGGGCAGTTCAGTCACCCCTCAGCAAGAGGTCAGAGGAGTCTTGACAGTCAATTCTCAAATTTCCCCTCCCCAGTAATATTCATCAATTGCCAACAATTAAGCACATAATGATTGACAGCAATGTTCATGGTCAGGTGCTTCAGTGCATCGAAGCACAAACGTATTGGAGAACAATCATGCTTGTCCTTTCTGGGACGGTAGTCTCCACATAAATGGCATTAAAAAAAGCAATAAAAATATTTACACTAATCTTTATAATGAAATGGATGCCAGTGGTGTAGAAGATGTACAATTGCTTAATTTAAACTTTAACATTACATTTTCTTCTGCACAATGTTGAATGATACAGTATCAAGGCAGTGCCTCGTTTGTGTGCCAAGAAAACATGCCTGTTGAACCCAGTCTTGGCATCAATTTCAGTTTGACCTTATTGTAGGCTTCCTCTATTCTGATCCATCTACTCAAACCAGCAGATCAACCAGGCTTTTGCCCTGTTCCACAAACATGACAGCCCTACAATGACTCAATGTGCAGTGTACCAGGAGGGTACTGTTACACCCAGTCACGCCTTATGCTCACAACTGATCACCAATTGTAGAATTATTCTGGCGATTGGGATGATCCAATGCCTGCAGTGACCCCATGGGGATTTAGTTTAAATCATTTTGAGTCACATGCCCTACATACTGCAGCCCCTCACCATGACAGCAGAAAGGGGTGTTCATATTGTAAACAGCAGGATTCTAGAAATTATGCCAATCCTCCTACAGTACCTTGTGCACGTCTGACAGTCCAATCCAGAATGCAAGCTTGTCACCATTAAGCATGTGGAGCTTCTTAAGAAACAAGTGTTCATCTGCATTGTGTTCTGAGGCCAAGTTTCCTCTAAAAGACACACAGTGCATCTGAGGGAAGGGAAAAGGTGGTTGGTAAATACAATTAACAGCAAAATGTACAGACTGGTTGGTATTGGGGAATTTTTGGAGTAGATACAGATGGTGGCCGCCTACTTACCGTGGACAAAAAAAAATTTAAGAAACACTTCATTTCCCACTGTAACCTTGTTTTCTTCTGTTTAGGTGTTAGTGCTGGTTTTTGTTTGGCTTTTCTATATGTAAATCCCATTTAATTCAGCTGATTTCTTACAGTTCTGTCACAAACATTGACTCCTGTTTCCGCCCATATTGCTTTGAGTTTTCTATCCTGATGCTTTGTCTTCCTTGGTCTACCCATATGTTTTCCTTTTATAACCTTCATATTTAGTTTATACTTGCACCAAATTTTAGACACAGCTGACTGGGAACCACTAACATATTTTGCCACACTCCATGTTGGATTTCCTTCTTGAAGAGACAACTCTCTTGTTGGGGCCATGTTTCCTTTCAATTAGCCAAGTCCAACAGCTCTTTAAGGTCTGTAAGCACTCTCTTTTAACTGCAGATGAATTTGCAAAGAAATATACCATTCATTAAAATAATTTAATTTGTTTGAGGTATGTGTCACGATGCCAGAATGTTGCTATTAAACAAAATTTGTTTTGTGTCATATCTGTGATTTCTTTATTTGCTACGAAGTAAAAAAGCTGGGTGAACATCCTCTAAGTGTGGTGATTCCATACTTTTTGCCAGAGGGTGTAGTATAAAACACCAGAGGAGTTAAAACAGTTAAAACAGCCCCTCCATTCATAGTGCTGTTGATTGTGTCTCTTCATTGATCCTTGCATTGCATTATGGGTGATGTACAAGCCCCAATTACAAAAAAGTTGGGACAGTATGTAAAATGCACATAAAAGCAGAAAGCAGTGATTTGTATTTTTTGTTTTTTACATATATTTAATTGAAAACAGTACAAAAAAAATATTTAATGTTTTACCTTATCAACTTTATTGATCTTTGTAAATATGCGCTAATTCCAAATTTGATGCCTGCAACAAAAAGTTGGGACAGGGGCAAGTCTTTTTTTCTTTGTACCAGTCTTTTTTTTGCCCCTGTCCCAGCTTTTTTGGAACGTGTTGCAGGCATCAAATTCGTATGTATATTTGTATAAAGGCAGTGTAGTATAATGGTTAAGGAACTGGCCTTGTAACTGAAAGGTTGCAGGTTCAATTCCCAGGTAGGACACTGCCGTTGTACCCTTGAGCAAGGTACTTAACCTGAATTGCTTCAGTATATATCCAACTGTATAAATGGATAATATGTAAAAAAAAAAAAAAGTTGTGTAAGTCGCTCTGGATAACAGCGTCTGCTAAATGCCTGTAATGTAATGTAACATGAAATTTCTTTTCTTTGTACCATTTCAATTAAATATATGTCAAAGATAATTTACAAATCACTGCTTTCTGCTTTTATGTGCATTTTAAATACTGTCCCAACTTTTTTGCAATTGGGGTTTGTAAATGTGTCTTTCTCTCCTGGTCGTTAAAGAGCCATCATGGCTTCCTTCGCATTGCAGCATTCTTCTGTGTTGCTGTTCTCTCTAGCATGACTTTGGGTGAGTACTGATCCATGTTCTTTCCAGTCGGGAGTGTTAGAAACAAAAGGCCTTGCTCACAAAATATAAAACAACAATGGGCAATAGGGTGCATCGAAATGCACTGTAAAAAAATTTACGTCAACATATCAAACTGTCTGGGGTTGCATTTTGTTTGAATGCACATAGAAATGACTTTTGCAGGTTTTCGGAAAATTCATTGAGATTTAGAGGTGCAACGCAACGTGAAATTTAGAAAATGTGCCTTTTTGGGTGTTTTCAGAACTCCAATTCCTTGACAACATGACAAGGCAATTTCTAAAAATGCAAGAAATTGTTTTTGAGAATTTTTTTTTTTTAAAGAACAAACTGTATTTATTTAAGAAAAATTTTTTTGAGAACAACATTGAAATTGTCATTGAACATCATTGAAAAATGTTTTTGAGAAAAACGTATTATTCTCGAGCATCGTAGAGTCCTAGTCCTGGTCTGTGTTCAGCTTGCGCTTGCAGCAGCGAAGATTCGGCTGTTTAGAGCAGTCATGCTCAACTGCCTGCAGCACATTCTGCAGGTGCTGCTCGCTCCTGGCTGCTGCCACGAAGTCTGACGTGAGTTTGACACCACGCTCGGTGCAGTCCATTGACAACGGTGATGGCACGTACATTCACCGCACCCGCCTGGAATGCTGCACTGGTAGCCCAATCCTCTACATCGAGTGAGAGAAATGCTGGATCGACGTGCAAGACGCTGGTGCATGCCCAACCAGCAGTCTGGGTTGGCGAGGTCAGCCAAGCTGGTGGTCGGCGAGAGGGCTGGAAACTTAGGCTTGCCGAAGCCAGTGCCAAAGTGCAGCTGTGGGGCTCGTATGGGGAGATCAGCTGGCTTGTGCTCCAAGATGGCATCCGTAAGTGCGCGCCGCTCGCCAACTGGCACCTTGGTGCTGAAGAGTGCCAGGGGCAGCATCTCGCCTGTCAGGTACCAGAGGTGCCGCTCCATCGCCTTGATCGCTGATGCTGCTATGCCCTCGTCAACAGACTTGTACGCGTACAGGTGATGGTAGAGTGTGAGGTCATTCCATGCGGCATCTACGGCTGTGTCGCAGGTCAGCCACCACGTTGCGTAGATGTGCGTTATGAAGTTGGCAAATGCCCGAATCTTCAGCACTTGCTGCCGCGTGGAGATGGTCATCCATCGCGCCTTGTGCGCTCCCAGCCGTTGGAAGGTCATTGGAGTCTGCGCTGCACCGGCTGTACCCAGATACACAAGACACAGCTGCACAAACTCACAGTAGTCGCCTCGCTTGTAGTCGAGCACTCCTGCAGCGCACACGGTGAGTTCAGCACGCAACTTGCCCGCTGTACTCATGCGGCACCAGGTTCCAGTTGTCCCGCAGACGCGTGAACAAGGTAACCTCTGGCGAGCGTGACGTCTCCACCTTGAGGTCAGTGAAAATGTGGCTGAGGAGCACCTCGCCGATGTGGTGCCGGCACCCGGACCAGAGCAGTGGTCGGACCCAGTGAGAGCTGGATGGCAATGCAGGCTGCTGTGAGATGGCCGGTGTTTGACGCGGTGGTGTCAAATGCCATGTTGACAACCTGGTCGGCGCAGCACCACTCCTGCAGCAGCTTGCACGTCAGCCGGGCGATGATCGTTCCGCACGCCTCGTCAGTCCCCTTCGTATATGCCGGCACACCGAGCAGTTTGAGCCTCTCCGCATCTCCGACCAACACTGTCAGACGCTCCTCCAACTGGTGCACATTGCTGAGCATCGGCGTCAACTTGCTGTCCCAGTGCAGAGTGCACATGGGAGGTGGTGTCCACTGCTTGTGGTGTTCCTCACTGATGGCCTCCAGCACTTGGCGCGCGATCGGTCTGCTGTTGCGTAGGATGTGGAGATATTTGCCCAATTGCCACCTGACTCTGCGATTAGGGCCGCGTGTGAAGGCAGCCTGCTGCATCGGCGTGATCTTCAACCGCGTAGCCAGTGAAACGAGACTCGGCCGGCTGAGGATGTCAGGTGGAATGAAGGCTGTGGTGCCAGTCTTCTTACGCTCGTGGATGGTGTGTTCTCAGCCGGTGGAGCGGCTGTTTCATCTGCGTTGCTATCCTCATCACTTTCGCTCTCCAACACCGCCATGCTGGACGTCACAGTCATCTCCTGCTGCTCATTGGTAAAGCGTGCCTGCCGGGCTGCTGCCCCAGCTTCATGCTCCTGTCAGCCGCTTCACCTTGGATTGCAGCTTGGCATCGAACGCGCCAAATGTGGCCACTCTGTCTCCCTTCATGCTGGCCAGGAAAGCAACGTCCTCCGGATCGCGGATCAGCTCCTCGGCGTTTGGAGACCACAGCGGGAATGTGGCATCCAACCTGCACTCCATTGGGTCCACCTGTCGAGCTGTAGCCTCACTGGAACGCCTGGCCTGCGGAATGCGCCCGCAGCTTGTTGTTGGCGTCGGACAAGCGCCACTATCTTGTCGCACGCGCGCCGATCGCTCACCATTGGGATATTGGCCTTGCCGTAAAATGGCCGCACCTGCCCCAGGACAAGGCTCCGTTCAAACCAGGTCGCTTGGCATGCAGTTGCGCGTCGCAGTTGTACAGCATGCACCGCAAGATCTGGCGACCACTTGGCAGCTTGGCGCCAGTGATGATGCCATCCACATTGGTGATGCTGGCGCCCAGACCAAAGACCAGGCTGCGGCTGCTCGGGCGTGAGCCTAAGGGCGAGAGCCGCATCTTGTGAGAGCTGGATCCTGTGGCGGGGCGATGCCGTTGAGGCAATAGAGTGCCTGAAAATGTAAAGTGGTGTAACATGAAAAAACACAAAATAATTGATTAAAGAGTTGTGGTTTCTACAATCAAATGATAAACAAGGATAGTGTTACAAATATACCTTGTCATACATTAACATTATTAAATTATAATAAGGCCTACAAATATTAACATGGCCTAATTTCGGCAAGAACAAGACGATGGACACTTGAGTAGCTAGCTACCGTACTACCAGAGTAGCTAGCTGAGCTAATAAATAGACCTAATGTCGGTGAAAATGTAGATTTATAAATTCAACAAGTACAGCGCTACTCTCAATAAACATTAGCACAGTTTAGAGACATCAATATTCCGAATAGAGTACTTGCATTTTGCATTCATGCACAACTTGTTGGAACACGAGAGAAATCTTTAACGTTAGCTCCTCAATGAACAGAATGAGACAAAACCGGTCAGAACTAGTCAGAGCATAAAGTCTCCCCCTAGTGTCTAGAGAGCACACTGTCACTGCTGCCTTCAATGGGTGCTGGTTACCCCCTTTAGCCGTAAAAGCTGATGTGCCGTTGCTCCTCTAGATCACCACGTATTGCAAAAATATTTTTCATGTGTTGTAACAACATGAAATGGAAGACTTTTAGCACCCAGACAGATCAATATGCTAGAAATGTGTATTTTGATGCACCCTAATGGACAATTACTGTAGTACTCGCTTCTTTGTTTAATTGAAATCAATAATTGGGCAGGAATTAGCTTTTCTATGTGTAAGCTAAATCAGTTGCTAATTAAAAGAGAATGGTGAAAACCTTCCAGGAATCAAATGTTTAGTGATTTATTGTAACAGAAATAATCAATATTGTAACAGTTCTTAGTCAATAGTTCTTATGAAATGGTTGAACATTGTAGTTCTCCCTGACATTTATAGCACTTTTGCAAGGGTACAGTAACACTGTGTGACAGAAACCTGAGAAGACTCTTCAACAACGTACTGATCCTTATTGTGGGTTTTGTGTCTGAAACATGTGCCCAACAAACCAACCAGCAGACCAATAATGTTATATTGTGTGTATGTGCTCCTCAGTATCTGAAGGGGCAAGGATAAGATTATGTGAGGGTCCCTGCCCTGACGGTTGGCCACAAGAAGTACCAAAATTAAGATTAAATGTAATTCTTCAAAAAAATAATCAATGAATATACATACACAAACAACTTCTGGTGGCGTACAGTCACTATACAAGTGTTATGCTTGTACTTGAAGCGTATTTTCTCAATTTAGACCATAAACTGACGAATGCCCCAATAACAGCCATTGTAAAGACAGCAGATTGTCAGAAACGTCTGCAAATATTAAAAATATCCTTTGTCGCACACGGGAACTGTGTAGAAAACATATACTATACTAAACTCAAGAAGACGAGCCCCAAACCATCACTCTGTTGCCAGATATGGAGTAGATGTGGATGGATCACTTTAAGGGTTGTTTCTCCTGACTTTTTTCCCCATAGAGTTCTATAGGAAAATGAGTCCGGAGAAATAACCCTTGCAGTGATCCATCCACATCTACTCCATATCTGGCAACAGAGTGATGGTTTGGGGCTCGTTTGATAGCTCAATCCCTTGATAACTTACAGCCATTTAGCCAGCCATGTGTTCCATACTGTACCAGTGTAATTTAGAGCTGAATCTAGTCTCACCCCCCAATTTCCATAGAGATCCATTCAAATGCAGAGAGGTTATAGTATCGCTTGTAACAGTACCTGAAAATAAGATATCGACAGTTTTTTGATGTTGATGGTCACAGACTTCAGGAAGTAACAGCATGTAAAGGATATGCGACCAAATATGAAATATGATACTTTAAAAATACGTTAAAGCAAAGGGTATGAATACTTATGTAAATGAGAAATTTTAGTTTTTTATTTTTAATAAATTTGCAAAAATCTCAAAAAAACTTTTTTCACATTGTCATTATGGGTGTTGTGTGTAGAATTTTGAGGGAAAAAATGAATTTAATCAATTTTGGAATAAGGCTGTAACAGAACAAAATGTGGAAAAAGTGAAGCGCTGTGAATACTTTCCGGATGCACTGTATATGTCATGAAATCCCGGCCAGGTCCGGGCACCACTTCAAATATGCCAACCTCAAATTGTCTTATATTAAATGATCTTGAAGCACAGATTGAATTAATAATTTTAATGTCCCTAGCATGATGTGAAGAAAGAAGCTATGTGTTTACCTGTAAGTTATTCAAATTGTTAGCACACTTGTAAACCAAGGAAAATTTATGAAAACATGGTTTCTCCTCCTAATACATGGTATCGCCAGATGCTTCTTTTCACACTGCAGACTGTGGTCAGGTTTGCATACAACAGAGTTGGAACTGAACCCTCCCATACCCAGGGCAAGGAAACATGTACATGCTACATGCTGAGACAAATGCAGATTGTGTTAAAGCATTTTGATTAGCCTCACCCTTCAGGAGCAAACATGGCTATGGTCCGATGGTACAAAAAGGGACTTTTCAAGGTGGATTTCTGGACAGCCCAACAACTCAGGGTGAGGAGAGGACTGTGTGCACTCAAACTATGGAGGTAGGCATTCTCTCCTTCCCCCTATCACTGCAGGTGACCTATTATAGATAAACAAACACTGATTACTCTCTCTCATGTTTTACCCTCCGCCCAAACGGTTGGAATGACATTAAATGTCACCAAAAGTATCCGTCCTTCTGTTCCTTTAGATTGAATGACTGATGTGGCCCTCTGTACCAAGGTGAAGCAGCTAAGGCTGCTGTGTGTCACTTTTAATACATTTTCTCCGAGCATCCATATAATTGCTGTCTGGGTGTTTTTGTACAGAAAAATTATACACAGAAACCTTTTATGAAGCACAGACTGGCCAACACCGCCATAGAAAAGAGTCCATGTTCCCACTGCAACGAACAGCCGATTGAGACAGCCGCATGTCCTCACTAATATGGTAATTATAAAGAAATGAGGGAATATTTAATTCTCAAATTTCACAATATTCAAAACATACTCAAACTTGCAACTGTACCCTGAACTACAAAAACATGTAAATCTTAAAATAAAGAAAGGTACTGTATGCATTTTGTGACACAATATGAATTGTTAGTTGTGACTTTATTTATATAGCTCTGTTCATACTTGACATTCAAAGCAGTTTACAAAATAAAAAACAAAGTAACAAAAGAACAATAATGAAAATGTATAATACACATAATAAAGATTAAAATATAAAATAAACAATAAAACAAGTCAGTTAAAATAAAACAAGCCTATTAAAATAACAATGATGGCATAGAGTTAGGAACAGCAATTAAAAGCAAGTAAAAAAAAGTTTTTTTTTAAAAGGGACTTAAAAGTAGATAATGTCTCAGCAGCTCTGTTCACTGGTAAAAAACATTCCATAATGTAGAGGCCTGCACAGCAAAGGCTTTTGTCTTTAAGTTGCTTTCTGGTTCAAAAAGAAGGCCTTTATTTGATGAGTGTAGAACTCGATTTGGTACATAAGAAATCAGTAATTCTGAGATCTGATCTCAGGGGCTTGGCCACACAATGCTTTTAAAATTATTAATAAAATCTTTAAATCTATTCTAAAAGTATGCATAGCTGCATGCCAAGGTTATTATTTTCCTTTAAATGTAAAATTCTCAGAAGCATGGTTACTCTCAATTATTCGGTGGTGTGTCCTCCACTGGAGGTCTGACTTATTTGGGAAGGTTGCTTTTATCAAACAAGTGGCTGGCTGGGCTTTTGCATCAGTTCCTAGCTGTGCCCTCCAGGCAGGTTTCAATGAAGCTATTGAAGAGATCCCAAATCCATGACTTGACAAATAACAGGTTTGTCAGGTTTTTTTCCCTATCATTTCCATTAGTTTAGTCTGTGTTTTTCCAATTGCAGAACAGGGCTATGGCTTCTGCCTTTGGCACTGGGACACAGCAGACCAGGCGTGGTCAAGCTAAGATGGTCTTGCATGGGACTGTATTTTAAAATATGTTTTGGTTATTCTGGGGGAGAACAGTATTTACCTGTGGACATTGGCCGCACTCTTCTGGCAGGAGAAATTGGCTTATTTTGTATTAGGTTATTTTTTTTATATTTTATTTTACCATTTAATCTCAAACTTTGATGGTACTAAACGTCGTTCCTGTTTGTTGCAGTTTTTGGGTCTTGACATATCTTTTTGGGCTGGTGACATACAGGTCCGTACGCGACTCCTTTTCTCAGGCAAAACTGGAGATTCCAGACTGGGGTTGGGGGGGGGGGGGGGGGGGGGGGTGGTAAAGTGGTTAAAAAACTGGGGGTTGTCTTCCTGGGGTTACATGCAGCTGCACCACTTGTCGTTAGTGCAGTGATGTACCTATTCTGGGGTCTGTGGCAGAACGCTAGGTTTGGGCGATATGACAATGTTATTGTGCAGCAAAATATTGGTTGGCCATGATGATTGTCCTCATGTGCCCAAATAGCAGAACAATATTCATGAGTAAATATTTGTTCACAAGGGCTCAATGCTTATTCTGAAATGTGGTTGCCAAGTCACGCTGCCAGCAGTCAGTTTCTGGTGGCCCTAATGGACAAGATTAGCCCCAAAACTCTTGGGGAACGTCACATTAAAATTGTGTATTCTAAAAGATCTCCACCTCCAATAAGAAATTGTTTCATCAAAAAAAACTGAAGTGCAATGTATACAACATCCATCCAACCATTATCTAACCCGCTTATTCCTGGTCAGGGTTGCGAGGGGGGCTGGAGCCTATCCCAGCATGCATTGGGCGAGAGGCAGGAATACACCCTGGACAGGCTGCCAATCCATCGTAGGGCACACACCACCATTCACTCACACACTCATACCTATGGGCAATTTAGAGTCTCCAATTAGCCTGACCTGTATGTCTTTGGACTGTGGGAGGAAACCGGAGTACCCGGAGGAAACCCACGCGGACACAGGGAGAACATGCAAACTCCACATAGAAAGGTCCTCGGCCGGGATTTGAACTCGGTACCTTCTTGCTGTGAGGCAACAGTGCTAACCACTGCACCACCGTGCCACCCCAATGTTACAACAATAATATATATTTTATTTTTTTCAAAAGGCAGAACATAATGCAGAGAATGCCTTGTGATACTCGTAAAGTGAGGATCTGTACTAGGATTGTACTAGTAAAGTAGCGTGCCCCCAAACTGGAGCATCACAGATTAACACAGTGGACAAATCGCAGGAGAACAAAACTAGTAGCTAACAATAAACAAAAAAAGTGAACGCGAACTCTAACCTTAGCTTCTAACAATAACAACACTTGTAGACAAAAATCAGTAAAAGTTTTTGGACTTTGCTTTTGAGGTTATTTTCCAGTAGTTTCTCTTCAATAATTATTAGTATCATGGACACAATAAGCATGAAGCGGAGCTTGCATTCACTTTCACATTCGAGTTCGGTTGATTGATTTGTTTTATTTCTCTGATGGCTCACCTATTGTGTAAAATAGTGCCAATTTTTCTTAAAGCAATATCTTTAGTAGGATAATTTCAATATCGCACAATCCTAGTACCCCCTCAATATTTTGGTGTTAATTTAAAAAAAATTAAAAAAAAGTTCCCATACTAATACAATTATTTTTTGTTTTTTACAAATTTGTAAAGAAATGCAGAAATGGAATAATAATTCCATCTCTGATGTATTCCATCACTACATTTCTTTGAAAAATTGTAAAAAACCAATGGAACTCAGCAAGAGACACCTCATTTGCCGTGCAGTGTGGTGTGTGCATTGTGAAAACATGAATTTGACTTTTGGCTAGTTCATATCTTACTGTATGCCACCCCTCATGTGCCCCTCCTACCTACCTGATATAAAAGTGGGATTTATCTTATCTGTTCCGCAAAGAGAAGAGAACTCTTACTCATTTAATTAACACTTATGAAAAGATAAAAGCATTTATCAATTTTTGGTTATGTTTAATTTACGGCTCTTCATTGAACGATGCATTGTATTATGAGTGACTTGTGTCTCCCAGTGTTCTCTCTCTGCAGACACATGCAGATCCATCATGGAGTCTGCAACACCAGGTGCTCCTCTGCGCGGCTATCCTCTCAGGCATAGCTTTGGGTGAGTCCTGTTTTCCTGAAAATACTCAGCTGTACATGTTTTGATAAATTTGTGTAACTGTTATGAGAACGATTGGAACCACTCGCAGACACCAAAAAGATAATGGGAATAAGGCTTTTTTTTCAAGGTCGACAGAAACAGGGTCAGAGTCCAGCAAACAGTGCCTTAAAGGCAAGGCAGAATCGTAGTCTGTTCCAGGCAGTGTCAGAGTCCAGCAAACAGGGCAATGTAGAATGGGCAGAAACGAAGTCCAGAACAGGCAGGGGTCAGAACCGGGAGATCCGTCAGAGGCTGGAGAATAGGAGGGCAAAGGCTGGAGCAGGGCTAGGACAGGGAAGGGCAGGCGGGCAGGAGGACTGGAACAGGGCTGGACAGGAACAGGCAAGACAGGCAGGAGAAAACACTGGAAAGCTGATACACAAGCACGAATGCAGGGCACAAGACGATCTGGCACAGAACAAAGAAACAGGGGTGCTGTGCGTATATGCCAAATTAATGAAGAGACAATGAGGAACAGGTGAGACGAAACAACATGAGGAAACACATATCAGGTGCGGGAAGTGGAGACACAAAATGGGGAAAAGGGAAAATGTGGAATTGACTACAAATACTGAAAATACATAGAAATGAAAAACCAGGAAGAGACTAAGACGTAGAGGCATGTAACAATTGTAAGCAGTGATGTTCATGACTCTAGCTTCAAACAATTACACAGAATTTGTGGTTTTTCCACAAATAATCAATGATTTTGTTTTGAGCTTACCACTGCTGGCAAGTTTTGATAGACTTAAACAATATGTGCAGGAATAATGCCTATATCCTAAAAGTCACAGGGAATGATCTCATGATGAAGATAATTTTCCAAAGCAGAAGGGCTATGAGACTGAAGAATATGTTTGAGCAGCCTTGTTCTTGTATGTTGGTGCACCTCAGTATCTCATGGGGCTGTGCTTGGAAGTCATTACTGTCCTCTTGGGTGGAGCGGACATGATGGCCGCTGCATCCAGTTCGTCAGCGAGAAGAGAAGCTGGGCTGAATCTGAGGTAACCTTTAAAAATGAAACACCAGAAATGAAACAATCTAGAATATTTTAATTATATTCAAAACATGATGACCCAAAGTTCTTATTGTCTCAAAGTAGACTAGACTTTTTTTAAATAAAAACGTTTTTAAACATTACTTTTATTATATTTTGATTTCATATTTCAACAATATCACATGACAGGGAGTGCTGTTATACTGTATATCAGCATGACTGTGATTTGGTTGTAGATAATCACAGCCGTGCTGATATACAGCATAACAGGACAACCTTGAGAGTGATATTGCTTTTATACAACAGTTCATTGCTGTATAAAAGTACACTTACATAACATTGTGTGGCCAACAGTTTTGCATACTTCTGGGTAGGAGACGAGTGGTAGTGGGGGAGTGGAGGAAAAGAGGAGAGGAGTGAAGAATATTGGGATGCAGCCCTCCTTTGCCGTACAGTCTGTGCAATGTCAAAATACAAATTTGGCTTTTGGCTAGTTCATATCTTACTGTATGCCACCCCTCATGTAATAATAATAATAATAATAATAATAATAATAATGCCTGCCATTTATATAGCGCCTTTCTCAAGACTCAACACGCAATGATGAGGGGGGAAACCCGCCTCAGCGTAAACAAGAGAAGCTTAACCTCTTGTTAGTGGAAGTGAGCGGCACTGCCCTAACAAGGCAGAACTGTTTGTATCCTATCGTGCACAGCTGGGTAAGTAGCTAGCTAACATTACCAAATAATTAAATTGAACATCATTTTTATATTTATTCTTTAGTTAGGCTACAATACTCATAGAAAGTAATGATTTCTAAATGGAAGCTTGATGGAGTCTGTGGTGGTTAGCAACAATTGCTATGCACAGGAGCGCTCTGATTGGTTGTTCAACTAGCCAGCGCTTTGTGTTGGGGAAGGGAAAAAAAAAACGTTGGCTACTTGGTGCCCCCCTAGGGCGTGGTGCCCCTGGGTATGTGCCCAATAGCCTATATGGTAGATCCGGCCCTGAGTCTAGCCTTGTTGACCAACTGTAGGCGAGGGTGTATTGGGCGACGGTGAATGAGGCTGTAGTCAGTATGCATAGCGGTAGTATTGCGTTAGTCAGCTCTCCAATGTAAAACTGTCTTTGAGTCTTGATATCTTCACCATTTCAAAACCAATCTCAATGCCATTTCACAGGTGGATTACAATCACCATGGGTTGACTAAATGCTGAATTTAATATAGCTACGCTACGCCCCATTACTATGTTGTGGATACCCCCTAAAAATTATCCAAAAAGGCTTTTTTTAGCAAATATAACATTTAAATCCAACAGATCCCAATGCAATACCAATCATTCTGTCGGTCATTTTAAAATGCATATTTTTTACACTTTCATGGCTGTAGACTTTATTAAATTTGAATGACACCTCAAAATTTGAAAATTTTGATGATGAATTGTCCATAGACTTGACATGGGAGAAACAAAATGCTAACTTATAAAACAGGCAAACTTCTCAATGGTAGAATAATTTGATCGTTCTAAGGTTCTAAATGAACATGAGAATAATGGGAGGCCATTGCGTCAGAACACCGGCGTGCATAAGAAGGCAGCATAGGCACACCAAAATTCAAATGTTAGCTAGCCTGGTGTAAATGGGTTGTAATTGGGATGGCAGGTATGCCATCCGCCAAGTTACGGCTTGGTGGGGCATGCCCCATACCTATACAGCACCGAGAGTTTTGCCTATCGTAGCTCACACGAAATAAACTAGCTCTATTCCAAAGCAATGCTATCCAAACTTTCCTAAATTATTTAATGCAACTTGGCCCTGTGTTTCTTCATCTTTGCATGTGAAGAGATTGTGCCTCATGGAACAACATATGATTTCAATGAATGTTTTTAACAGTTGATTAATAATTACACTCCGGAAAGGATATGGTTGTAGGCAAGTTTGTTGGCAAGTTTACTTTAGAAAATTTACAGGTTTTAAAATGTTAACTGCTGCTACAGCATTCTTTACAATTCACAAACAGACATTTATATGAAGAAACATCATGTACAATAGAGAAAGGGGTGATGAATAAATAAATGCAGATAAAAATGAGTAATATTTTTACCTAGAGAATAGCGTACATAAAGCATTTTTACAAATGTATCCAGACATGTTTGTGGGTCAGATGGTGGCAAATAAGTAATAGTACCAATTTTCTTAACATAATAGTATTTATGATATTTGCAAACAGAATTTTGTGAACACAATAATATCTATGCTCTGTAGGACCACACAGGTTTTGATAGAAATCCAAATAAATAAATAAATAAATAAATACATAATAATAATAATTATAATTATAATAATAATAATACATTTTATTCATTCTGTGCTTTTCATAGACCCAAAGCAGTGGATGCAGACAATTGTTCAAACATGCCCCTATAGTGTAGTAATTTTTTCTGTTTAATTTCTAAGTGCAAACACATCTGAATCAGAGTATTTCCACTATAAATTATTTTCATTTTGTAGTTTGATGTGGCACATACAGTTTCATTGACCACATTCTCTTGAGATGGTAAGATGAAGAAACACAGGGCCAGTTGCATTAAATAATTTAGGAAAGTTTGGATAGCATTGCTTTGGAATAGAGCTAGTTTATTTAGTGTGAGCTACGATAGGCAATATTGTTAGTTGTAACTTGGCCACATTTTGATATCAAGACTTTTAAAGGCAGGCCAAGGAATTAAAAAACTTAATGGACAGCGCTATGTAGGCTATGCGTGAGTAACTTGGCGTTTTTTTTACGTCGTAGACGTTTTTGATCTGATAACGTTTACAAGAACGTCGTTACCAAGGTTGTTTTTTGCCTGTAGACTGTAACATTAGCCTATATCAATAAATTGACAATCGCTGATCATTTGCTAACGTTAGCTATCTAGCACCCATTGATGGCAAGCACAGATGTTGTTACGTTATCGTTTGTTCGAAGGATTCCCATGCTAGTCTGCGCCAAGGCCGGCGATAGCTATGGGCAGGGGTGGGCTCAGCCCACCCAAACGTGCGTCTTGCCCCACCCAATCAAAAGTTAAGAAAAAAAATCAATTTTTGTACAGCCAATGGAAAAATAGCACAGAAAATACCAGTACCGTTTCTAACTTCTGATTGGGGGTGGGCAGCCTACAGCCCGCCTCCAAGTCTCCCACTGCTCACCCCCTCTTCTCGTCGTGGTTCAGGCACAAACACAGAGCTCCGAAGCAGACCCGTCCGCTGCACAGAGTGTATCTCGGAGTCTCAGTGTCATGCCGAGGGGGAGGGGTGTTGCCATGACAACTATGAACTCTGATGGCTCAGATTGCACACACATAGGGCAAAGCAAATTAGTGTTCTCAATGTTAGTTTAACTTCAGTTAAGTTTTTGTTATTGCGTTTATTTTGGTCAGGGATTATGTACAAAAACAGTAATCTCAGCGAGAGGAGAAAATGTGCAGGTGACCGTTTGAAAATTGGATATTATCGGTTTCATCTGCAACAAGTTATTTCTCCAAGTTATCTTGCATCTTTAACCCCTTCCACCATACCATGTTGCATGGGCGAAAGCAAAACCTGGTTATTTCTTGCTCATGAGAAGGCGATTACATCGGCTCTTGATATGGATTAAAGTAGGCTAGCCTACGTGTTTTAAAAAAAAAAATCTTGTTCCCCCCCCCCCCCCCAATTGAACCCCTATTCTAATTCAATTCCCCCGTGTAGCAACCGCTAGAGAATCACCGCTGCACAACCCCGTCAGCCGGGTGGTAGACAGATGTCATCATGTCCTTATTCAGGTCGCAACTCCTCCAAGCCCGACCGTGATTCCAACTCGCCCAGGGCAGCTATATGCGCAGCGATTCTCTCCGATAGATTAAACATTTTATTTTAGAAAATACCCTGTGTGAGGTTGTGTAGAAATGCAGGAAATAAGTTTTTAAAAGGCTCAAAATTTTCTGTGGGAGGACCCCCAGGACCCCCCGCTACTTCGTTCCCCTTTGTGCCCCACCAACATCTCTTCGTGCCCCCCCAATTAAAACAGTCTAGAACCGGCCTGGTCTGCGCTCTCAAAAATCACGGAGTAGGCTGTGCTGAAACTATGAGATGTGTTTAGCTATTAAATCTGGGGTAGAAACCATATGTTAGAAAACTCAGCAAAATGATGCAACTTGAATGTGGGTTAATAGCAGTGTGTTTGGGTGGGATAACGTTATTCTTACACCTGCTATACTCAATATGCCCATATAGTGCAGTGTTATAGAAAATATGATTTAAACATTTGATACACTACTATATGATCTAATACTTGTTTTAGAATGATGTTTTGAATTTCACATGATAATAATTTCCAGTGAAGGGTACATGCATAACAAGTATTAATTAAACCTCCCAGTGTTCAAACTAACAAAATTAATCACAAAAACTATGTATTAGGTGAAATGTTGCGTTTGTGGGAAATGCCATTGTTGCAAGAAGTTTACCAGCATTTCACCACTACTGGCAAAGTCTGGCAAACTCAATAGTAGGCAAAGTGCACTATTTGCACCAGCCAGAGAGGCGGTGAACCTGTTTGTTACGACTGTAAACAGTATTAGCTTGCAAGAGGTCTTAGCTAAGTTACCAGTTATTCCAGTACAATGGCTTCCAATGCTTTTGTGGACCATGCACTGGATGACAACACCTTCCAATCGGAGGTGGAAGTCTACCATTTTGGACCCAAATACACGGCTGAGGTTACGTGCAGCTGACTCGGGAGTGCCTCGGCTAAACGATCACTGGTGGTGGACTGGGAGGAGAAATGAGTAACGAGTAAGTTAAGTGTCGCAGACTTCTGGCTAGGCTTGGTAATATGTTTTCACCAAAAGTAAATAAATGAAAGGCTGTATTTCCCCCTGTTTTTCTCTGGAGACTCCAGCCAGGGCCAGGCACCACCTGGCAGTGCTGAAGGTGATTGAAAAGATGACAAGGTGCGAATACAATAACTCAATAGGCCTACAGAACGCAGCACAAAAGTAGGCTATAAGACAACGAACACTGGCTTGGCGATGGTGTCCAGCTAATAATGGTGGTGATATTTTTTCAGTAGAACTGTAGCATTAGTGGCTAGTTTGCCAGCTACTGACATTAGCCTCTCTTGAAGAATGGCTTCCAAGCAGGATTAGTAGTAGCCTAACCAACAGCACAGTCTTCCCAACACTGCACTGGGGCATTGGGGCTTATTTGACCAGAAGGAACACAACTTCCAGCAGCAACTTAGTTTTCCCAGGAGGACTCCCATCCAAGTACAAACCAAGCCCACACCAGCTTAGCTTCAGCCAGGAGCAGAGTGCATGGTGGTAAGGCTGCTGTCATAACCATCTTGCATGCGAGACAGTTGAAATCAAGGCAACATATAAAATCGTAAAGTGCTGTTCCATTCCTCATATTTGTACAATTTCCAGCCCTTGCACTCTCATGCACTCATACATTTACACTGGGCATGCATGTGATGTCAACCAAAGTCTGTGGGGACTCAGTCCTTCGGGCCCAGGGCGGACATTCGGTTCATTCCAATCGCTTAGTTTCACTCCTTGCATCCTTTCTCAGCTCTTTCCTCGCTCCTTAGCTCCGCCCAATGGAGGACGCGAGGAAAGGATGCAAGGATGAGAGACGAGGGTGGATGTCATATTATGCTTACGCGCTTAACTATAATGTTTTTTTAGCCTCTTTGTTCATGAATAAAAGTGGCTTTTGTGAGTCATAAAGAATGACTGTCATTATGGATGAAAGCATTTGAACATTGCATTTGTGTTGGAGTGTACCCGCCACATGGCAGATATGGAGAGGTGGACAATTTATACATGTGACGCGTGCTGAGAAAGGGCTTCCACAAAGGCTACACTTGTGTTTGATGGCAGATCTCAATCAGTCAGGCGAGGACCAAGGAGACGAGGACGGATAAAATAAACTATTGGAATGAACAGGGCCGGATTAAATGGATAGATTGCACTAGGCAAACAATTATTTTCAGCCCCCCCCCCCCCCATTTTATCCCATTTTGCAGGGTCAGGTGAATAGCTTACTATCACCCTGTCTGGGTGTGTGAAAAAAAACGTTTGATTCACATTCTCTGACCTGTTCCGTTTCCATGGATGTCTTCTCCCCCTGATGCCGGACCAGTGCCTGACAGAAACTTTTGAAAAACCACTCTACGACGGGCTGTCCCGTTATTGGAAAATAATGTATGACGGGCGCGATGATGTGGCCGAGGCGAAGCCAAAAAGTAACTTGAAAAAATCTCACATATTTTGCACATAAATCTCTCTCTCTCTCTCAGACACACTGTCAGAATCCTGGCCTCAGTCCACAATGAAGATGAATACAAATTGCTCAAGGCACTGTGGCAGCGCGATTACCCCGCAGAATGCACCTTCTGGATAGGAATGACAGATTGTCAGCAGGTAATGTCTTAAAACACAAAATATAGTGGTCTGTGGTTTCCACTCTGTTTGGCTAATTATGGTGATGTCTCACTTGCTTTAAAAAACGTTATAAAAATGCTGGACGATTTTATCTGATTAATGAGCTACAACACAGTTCACCCCATTCACCCCAGTTTATCAACCCCACTATTGGCATAGTTTCAGCTTTATTGGACAGCACAGTGTAGAGAGACAGGAAGAATGGGAGTGGGAAAGACATGCAACAAAGGTAGCGCGGGCGGATTCACAATGAGCATGTCGACGGTACTCTTATAGGCTACGCTGCCGAGACACCCCATCAACTGCACTATATCTTGTGTTTCTTATGTTATTCAACCACACTACAGCATCCAATCTCTCCCAGGATCATTGTCATTGTACTCTGGATATTACCATTGTTATATCATCTCCTGAATGTCAGCAACCGTGTCTTGGGCTCACAATTGGTTCTGTAACCTTCTCCTGTGGCCTGTTTCATCACTGCAAAGATGACAACACATGTTTATTCAGCTGTGTATCCATGTCCACATCTATTTAGAGGACAGTATCTTATGATTTATTTGTATGTTTTTTTTTTCAAATGCGCATATTTTGAGTCAACTTTGTCAAAAATCTTTTAATCTTTTGAGTGGGCAACTTTTTCTCACAAATCGGGGAACTAAAAAGGTGATTCAGGACCACACTCATCCGACAATTTCAGGAAGTAAACCCGAAGTAAAAACTACAACTACAACTAGTACAAGGCATAGAGTGTACAGTATAAGCATGTCCATAGTACAAGAGCAGGACATATTATGAAATACTTCCCCACGAGTTTGGAAAGAGTTTTGCAGGATTTCGTTCGCACACTGCTTGCAAAGTGAGGGGAGAGGGCACATAGTAGACAGGGGGTCTGAGTGGACAGGGGACAGGGAGCAGGGATCATATTTGGTCACAGCCCAGGGCCCAGTAGTTCAAAACTTTGAATCCCTATCTGATCGGATCAGATTGAGATTAAAAGTTTTGAACTACTGGGCCCAGGAGACTCTGGACAATCCTCCTCAGATTAAATTTGTGTGGTGTCATCTTGATGGGCTCAAAGAGTTTCAAAATTGACTGAATAGCCACCAGTCAATAGCCAATATTTTAATTTGTCAGCCTGTTACACACTTTGCTGTATGTTACATCAAAACAGGGACCAGTTCCGCTCTGATACAGCCGATGTTAGAGGGATCTGTACAACAGGGGTCATGGCTAATTAGAGTCCCTTCCACAGGTTGATACCTTGATGTGTTTGGCAGCCTCCCAGCCCTTCATTTCTTGAACATTTTGCCAAACTTATATGAACTTTACCCTGATCTAGATTAAGGTGCTGTGCAATGGCAGTGATGGTACCATATGTCGCAGAAACCTGCTCTCCGAGGAGAACCTGGGCCTGTTAAGCAGATTTTGTCCGTTTATAGTTTTTTTTTCAACTTTTTGTGTTCTATTAGATTTGTTTAAAGGAGCTATACTGTATGTAACAAATCTACTGTACTAAATCATAAAATGGCCATGATATGTCATCAGAGATTAAGGAAACATGCTAAGTCGAAATACTGGCTTCTCCGACAGTGCTACAGCCAGTATGTTCTCCTTTGAAATTTCCATTCCGGGTCGGAACATCTGTATTTGTTTTGGCATGTGTGATTCACTATTCTCCGAGTTCACTCCGAGTCCAGTCCACTGCCCATTATGAACAACCAGATGGTACTCCGGCACTCCGACAGCCGATTTACAAATGCCGAAACTAAGTTCAACATCGTTTCCATTTAGCTAGCTAGCTAAAGATTTAAATATATATATGTATATAGTTACTCGCTAAACATACCACTAACGTTAGCTTATATCTGTGTGACCGTAAACATAGCCAGCCATACATCTAGCTAACATTGACAGAGTTATAAAAAATCCACATGAGCTGGTTTATAATTTGCAAACAATAAATAATAAACAAATTGCAAACGTATACATTAGCTGATCAACTTACAGTGTAGGACTCGTCGTCGCTTGTCATTGTCAAAATAGAATAAGCTCGTCTCAAAATATAATGTTGTGCTCGGCTTGTCTTGCGCTCGTGTTCGTTCAGTGTCTCGACTCTCTCCAATATTGTGAATTTGGATTGCAGTACCCATTTTAAACGCTCGGTGTCAATGATACATATAGCTCCTTTAAGCATGTAAGTGGCGATTTGCAGAAAATTACCAAATGTTACCTGTAAATTTCCCCCCCTTTGCAAGAAAGATTACGCAATGCAGAAGGTACGCTTGTAGACAAAACGACAGGTTCATGTAGACAGATACGTGCGGACACAAAAAAACAACTGCTCTGTGGACTGCCTAGGGGCCACTATGATGTCATTTAGGTCCGCGCACACCCTGGCGTACGTCCGTATGCATACTTTTTTTGCCGACTGCGAATTAGCCTTAATGGAGCACCCCTTTTTAAAAGCGAGAGTCAGATCTCTCCCATGCTCCTATTGCCTACTCTTCCACCTGTTGTTTGGATCCACTCTATGTACTTGAGGGGTTTTGGTATCTCCTGTTTAGTAGGGGAGATGTCTTGTTCCCTGTTTGATTGTATCGCCTACATGGTAGACATAGCCTAGTAACACACGCATAGCTTACAAAGCACTATTTTGTAGGTAACAAAATAATTGGTTTTGCGTAGCTGCAATGGCCTAACCTAGTAAAAGTAACGTGAAGAAAAATAAATAAATCTTTACCGAGGCTGTAACCAGGGAACTCCTGCATCAAAGCCAGGCACAGCAAACAGAAGACCATAATGTAGCTGCACATAGGCTATGCCTATGTCCAGTACAGCTTCAGTGTAGGTATATTTTGTCCGGTCGTGTTACCTGGGGTAATTGGTTTGGTCTTCGTGGTACCAACCGTACCATGCAGGTGTAGCTTAGTTTTCTGTACTGTAATGGACGTGGGTTAAATAGCAGGGTTAATCAGAAAACAGCTGTACCTGAATATATTGGTAAGCAGTCTAGGCCTACTTGGTTTCCTAAACATATTTATACAAGAGATTTTGGAGAAAAAAATTTAGGGCTGTGTTTGGAATTTTTTATTGAAAGTTGGAGAAAGTTTGCAGACAGCAGATGAGAAAATATGCTTTTCTATCTTTTACTTAGATAATAAAATCTTGAACCGTGTTAGGGAAAAAAAAAAAAAAAAATGTCTCTGGTTATGCAAATTTGGTCATGAATATTCATGACTGCTTTGGAGGTGAGACTCAAAAGCGAGATGGACGGCCTCACAGCCAGCCAAAATCGTTTGGCAGCACAAGAATGACAACTATGTGGACGAACAAAGTACTAGCTTGTACTGGCGGTACATCACCTTGTATATTATAGACAATCTGGTTTTAACAAGAATCTTCTAGAGAATATATGGTTTTACTGAGCAAGCTAGAGCTACTGGCTAGTTGGCTACCGCAGGGATTGTTGACTGAGGAGCCGCTGGTAATGAATATTTATGAACCGGCGAACTCATCAACATTGTGTAGCATCAATGCTAGTGGAAATGTTTTGAAAGTGAGATCATAACACAACCATTGATTCCATGTCGACTTATAATTATGTATTAATTATAAGCATTAGGTCGTGTAAAATTGTCAGTAATAATCCAGTTACGCAAAAATATTTTAAATCGACTGTGATGATAATTTAGCTCCATTCACCACCTATTTTTCCAGATTCTACTCTGTTTAGCAGTGCCTCAGCACTGCCCCCTGATGCTCAAAGAATGCCATTGCACTTTTTTTCCATTACATTGCAGTCATTGGAATTGGCAAGGCTTTGGCTGTGTTTGTAATCGCTCCCTATTCACTATATAGTGCACTATTTAGCAGGGGCGCCCGCAGGATTTCTTCCCGGGGTACGCAACAGAGGAGGCCAAGCCATAGGCTACATGAAAACATAGCCACTACTTAGGACTAACCTTACAATGTAATTCACCGATATATTTTACACTCATAGGGTCACTATTACAAGAAGTTCTAACGTAGGAGTAGGCCTAGCCTACGTTAAAGTCTGATCTTTCATCAGCAAAACCGGAGAGACTTACTTCACAATAGAATGGAAATGTTGCGCGCAAAAAGATGTTACGTGACTTACAGTAGCCTGATCTTTCATCAGGAAAACCGGAGAGACCTCACAATAGAATGGAAATGTTGCGCGCAACAAGCTGTTACGCGACTTACAGCACAGTTAATGTTAACACAATGAAAACACTTCTGACAAGTCAATGTAACTATCGAACATGCTCAACAAAATGTATTCACTGCTTAAATTTCTAATAAAATATTATCACTGAATGCACGCCAATTGTGTGTGTGTGAGAGAGAGAGAGAGAGGAGAGAGAGGAGAGAGAGAGAGAGAGAGAGGGAGAGAGAGCACGCCACTGCAAATAAAAGAACATTTTGGTGGGTAACTCGTCTCCCGGTGGGGCTAACTCATCCTCAGCTGAGGACTGGTTCTCCGAATTGTTATTTTCATCCTTTTTCTTTTTCAGACTCAACAGTTCCACAATGCTGAGCTGCTTTCTTTTCTTTGACATATTTGGCTAACGTCAATTACTGTATTCGTTTAAGTTAGTTATATTGACTGACAAGTAAAAAGGCAACTCTAAACTTTTCCCGGTCTAAAAAAAAAAGGTGATCCTCCAGTCACTTTCAACGGTGTTAACGGCGGGATGGTGATCCTCCAATCACTTTCAACTGTGTCTTCCAATCACTTTCAAATTTTTGAAATATGCAAAACTTGGAAAATACAATAAGAAATACTAATTTTGCTGTTGTTGCTAAGGTACGCAGACTGCGTACTCTGCGTACAGCTGGGTGCACCACTGCTATTTAGGGTATCGGCCATTTTAATAATTTAGCTCCATTCACCTCCATGTATTTTTCCAGATTCCACTCTGTTTAGCAGTGGCTCAGGTGTCAATGAAAAAAGACACATATGCTTTATACTATAGCCCTATGTCGAATATTTTTTGTAAACAAATTATTACTTGCGCTGCACGACACCGTCGTGCAGAAAGGGGGGATTTGAGCCAGGAGTTGTAGTAGCCTATAGCCTATGCATGCTACAGGCATGGCTGTACGCAGGGTTTTAGATATACCAAGGTCCAAAAACTGAGCTTGCTAGGGGGGTTCGGGGGCATGCCCCCCCCCCCCCAAAAAAGTTTTGTTGATTTCCCTAATCTACATATACGTATGCTTTTAAAGAGGTTTGGAGGGCAAGAATTGGATAACAATAGCTTTAAAAATCATGTCAGTATAGCATAAATGATCTGTCAAGCAGTAATGCATGAGAGTCAGGTTAAATGTTGCAATGAATGATCCACACTACAATCTGGAAATACAGAAGAGGCGAAAATGATCACGAAACATCTGAAAATTATGTTGACCATGTTTAATTAAATTGTTCAAGTAAAGGGAAATTTACAGGACAGAATATATAGGGGTACCTCATTTTACCATGCATTTCAACCCTTTTACACAAACTGTATTGAAAGAAAAGCATTTCAACTTTCGTTGAAAGTTTATCAGTCTGACATTGGATGGATGGAATTAATGTTAATTAATTCCCCCCCCCCCCCCAGAGTTGTAGTACTCGAGACTGGTCTTGGTCTCGAGACCATATTTTGAAGGTCTCGGTCTTGTCTCGGAATCGACTGAATTTTGACTTGGTCTTGTCACGGTCTCGGACGAAGAGGACTCGGAATTTTTTTTCATGACCGGTCGAGACCAGGGGCGTGTCCGGGGGGGGGGGCATGTGGTGGCAAGGGGGGGGGGGCATGTGGTGGCACCCGCCCCCCACAGAAATTTGATTGGCCAACTATTTGATATCATTGATTTATAGGTTTAGTGGACAGAAATTTTGGTAGATCGCTAGATGAAACCACACATTAACGATTTAAATATAAATTTTCCTCAAAGCGTAGGCCTGGCTGTAAATAACGTTAGGCTAACCACTTATTTTTTCCTGTACCCCAAGTCGCATCACATACATCACAAAGACCGACAGCCAGCTCACTCACCAGAGTCTGTCTGCACTCTGCAGTTGAACACTGAACAGTAACAGTGCCAATATATGGGTCTCACGAGTCGTTGTGTTACAATCGCAATAATATTTTGTAGCTATTTTGTAATAATATTTTTGTAACTGAAACTGCTACTGCAGGAGAAACACAGCCCCTCTCTTTGTCGGACGTTCACTCTCAGTGTGAGAAGGCGCAAACGTTATTGTTCAGTAAGTATTAACCTATATGAACCAGATTCTTATAAATATACATAATTAGGCCTCTATAATTTTCCATTTTCTTTTCCATCCCCAGTGAACAACAGTCCATGGATGGCTAAATTGTGTTGGAAACAAAATTCTTGGAGGACTTTTCAAAGGCATTTTGTGGCATTTTGCGCACTGGGTCAGATTACACCAAACTGTTTATCTATATGTCACGTTTTCGGTCAAGGATGTTCGCCAAATTCAATAAACATGTGATCTGCGTTAGGTTACCTGATCCTGAGGTAAAAGGTAACTAGCTAAGCAAACGTTACTTTACCCACGGTTTACCAATCATATCAAATGTAAGTAAATTTTACATGAACCTAATCGTTATATTACTATATTATGACTATACCATTAACCTAATCGATATCCAAAGACAACGTTTAATCTGGTCGCATTTTTTTAAATTTAAACGTTAAATTTAACGTTAAGTCTGAATGTTACAAATTGCAAATTCAAATTGCTTCGAAATGCAGCATAGGCTGAAGTTTCATTAAATTGAGAGTAATTAATTTTTCATTCTCATCAATGGTGATTATTGATGTTGACTTTTGTAGGCAATCTATTGTGTTTGATTTTGGGTGTCTCTTTTAAAATGTAATCAGTACTCATACCCTCAATGTTATATTCTATAAAATCTGACTTCAACTTCGCTGCTTTTTGAAGAAATGTTTTTAAACAGGAAGTGTAGGCTACCACCATCTGAAAATTGGCTAAATTCTTAGTTTTACACAATCCATAAAGACTGTGTAAAATGTATTTTGTCATACTTGAATGAGCTACAGGGTATTTTTTCTTATTGTTTCAAAAGGTTAGTTAACAAACATAGGGACTGCCACAGTCATATCTGTACAAGTACAGCTCTGTAATTGAAATGGTAAACAAGCAGGAACTTTAAGGATGCCAACCTGCATTTGGATATAGCAAAACCAACACAAATTGTTGATCCTTTGTAGCAGTGCAATGCCTACTAGCAAAGAAAACCACCTCATGTAACTAGACTGCATTGACTGCTCTGCTAAATGACTGCACCTGCTAAATGACACTACATACAGGTTTAGTGCACCTGCTAAAAGACTGCAACTGAAGTTTGACAATTATTTGAGAGCCGTAGGGAGATTGTGGAGGGGGTCCTGCAATATACATATTTTATTTAGTGTGATTGCAATATGATCAGTCTCGGGCAGCAGTGTAGTATAATGGTTAAGGAACTGGCCTTGTAACCAAAAGGTTGGAGGTTCAATTCCCAGGTAGGACACTGCTGTTGTACCCTTGAGCAAGGTACATAACCTGAATCACTTCAGTATATATCTGGCTGTATACATGCTAAGAAGTTGTGTAAATCGCTCTGGATAAGAGCATCTGCTAAATGCCTGTAATGTCCGTCCCTATATTTTTTTCTCCCTCCATCTGTCCTATCTCTTTCTCCCTCCCTCTCCCTGTATTTGTCCCTTCCTCTCCCTCTGTATCTCTGTTTCCTTTTCCCTCTGAATCCTATATTTTTTCTCTCTCCTGTATTCCCTCTATCAGTCCCCTCTAGCATATTTACCCTCTGTCTAACTTCTGTTTATCCTGACCTCTATCCTCTCTCAATCCTCTGTCCTCTATATACTCTCAATATGTCACCTATCACTCTGTATGTAGTGTCTCTCTATCCTCTATCCATCAATCAGTGTGTGATATTCATATTGTAATTAGTTTTATTTGTTGTCTGCAATGTAGTTTTAACAGTCAAGAAATTGTTATAAGATAATTTAACAAAATGAACATTTGACAGTATTGGAAAGAAATGACATTTGTTGTGATAGCCACGCAAAAGTCAAATTTAGTCATTCATAGATGCCCCCCCCCTGTGCAATTCAGTGCCAAGCTTGCCCCCCCCCCCCCCCCCCCCCCCTTTAAAATTGGTCTGGACACTCCACTGGTCAAGACAACAACTGCTGTGACATCATTACCAGAGATTTTCTGGAGACTACGCATCTTTTGCATTGAAAAAGCGTAACGGTCAACTTGGATCACGTGCACCGTTGCTAACCAATCTTTTCAAACCATTGACATGTATTCACTTTTGTCTTTCTAAAGTATTTGTTTTTGATTGTTCATAGGAGGAAACACTCTACTTGTCATCTTAGAAATAATGCAATTGTTGAGAGGTGATACAATTTTGAATCATTTGACATTTAAGTGATATTGCACAGGGGTGTACTCACTTCTGTTGTATACTGTACATCAGTATTTTCACAAAAATAATGCTTTCTTTATTAAAATTCCTAAATAATGCTTTCTGTGTTTTGAATTTTAGCAGCAAAATGGTGTAAATGTTGAGCCATCACTATGATGGTAGACCAACACAATTACAGTCATGGTCTTTGGTCTTGGTCTCGCCCCCCCTCAGTCTTGGTCTTGACTCGGTCTCGCCACCTCAAAGTCTTGGTCTTGACTCGGACTTGATACGCTTTGGTCTTGGTCTTCACTCGGTCTCGGTTTAGGTGGTCTCGACTACAACACTACCCCCCCCCCCCCCCCCCGCCCCTTGTCACCTTGCACTCAATTTTCAGAATTTTGGCGTACTTATCAGCTTTTTTTTACTCAATACTGCTCAATAGTAGGCAAGTGCGCTGATTCGGACACGGTCATGGAAAAATCAAGGAATACTTAAGGGAGGAATAAATATCACCCCAAATTACTGAGATGCAGGGCTGTTTGTAGACTGCTTTGATTGGGGGTCATCAAGAGATGTTGGTGGGGCACAAGGTGGGAACGAAGTATCGGGGGGTCTGGGGTCTTCACCCAGAAGATTTTGAGCCTTTTAAAAACTAATTTCCTGCATTTCTACACAACCTCACACAGGGCATTTTCTAAAATAAAATGTTTTATTTATGAACATTTTTATGTAGCCAGCCGCTATATAGGCGAGATTTGAGATGCTTTCATATAAAGCTAAAGCCATGGTAGGCTCATCAGTACATTAGGAAAAAAAATTTTTTAACCCCCCCCCCCCCCCCCCATTTATAGGAGCACAACTTCATTTATGCCCAATAATAGAAAATCATTATCTAATATTATATGGAAACAAGTATATTAAAGATGAGCTATAGCCTCTTTGTGCTATTTATTATTTACGTTATTATTTACGCTATTTATTATTTATGTGAAACTAAGATACTGTAATTGGCTCATCATTTTCATTTGTATTTTAGAATCTTGTGTTTGATCAAGTTTATTTTCCCGTGTACTTACCACCCATTCTTAGAGGACATACAATATTTTCACTAACTATATTACAACTTTTTTTTTAGTTCTGTGATTCACAATCTTACTTTTAATTGTATACACATTCCTGCACGCTACATGAGATCACACCATCAGTCTTCTGTTTCTTTCTGCAGAAAACACGTAGCTACAAATTCATCCATGTCAAGAGCCGATGTAATGGCCTTATCATCAGCAAAAATAATCAAGTTTTTCTTTCACCCGTGTTAGATGATGCGGCAGAAGGGGGTTAAGATGTGATATCATTTTATATATGTTGCTTTATATATCCTGCTTCGTAGTATACCCCCCAAGACTCCTTATATTTGTTTATGTTGGTATTATTGTTTTGTGATGTTGTGCACTGTATATTTTGTGTCCATTTTTTATATTGCTGAGCTACCTGTAAGCATTGCGCAAAGCAAATTCCGATGATGGCAATAAAGGAAAATCAAGCAACCTCCTGATTAAATGTGATAGCCTATAAATTTGGTTTGCATAACGTTATGGAACACCGGCATTTGGTCCTCCAACATGGCAGTTGTCGTAAACAAGTGGGCGTGTCTGAGCAAATTGTGACATAGTGACAGGCCTCTATTCGCAAGTAGCCTACCACCAATGGAACTGTAGGGTACGTTATTAATGACGCAAGCAAAATGATTCTAAAGGTAGGTTTCGACAACCGATCCTGTACATACTGACGGCTAAAATGGTAAAATGAGTAGCCTACATGGCGTGGGTAACTATTTGGACAGTGTGTGATTTTCTGTTTGCTGGTCGCATCATTATAAGCTCAAATGGGGGCTTGGCAGCAGTTGAGCTAGCTTGTTTTGTTCGTTTGAGTGAGAGAGAGAAACAAAATAGCTGCTGTGAGTGCTGTCCTGACTAGAAATTAGCTTGTGGCTACTAGTGAAAAAAAATAGCTGGACCGTGGTTTGATACCTGGAGCTCAGCCCCTATATTATGACCTTATTTTTCAAATTTCAAAAGGGGGCGGGGTCTAGCGAAACCAGCGTGTTTTGTTAGCAGGTTGGCATTATA